>JAPDVR010000009.1:19389656-20024156 GCA_026230005.1 Gila orcuttii
ACTTGGCCACTCCATCACCTTCAGCTTCCTCAGCAAGGCAGTTGTCATCTTGTCGGTGTGTTTGGGGTCGTTATCATGCGGTTATCATGTTTCCCTCAGTGAAGCTCAGCTCCCCAGTACCAGCAGCACTCATTCAGCCCCAGACCATGATGCTACCGCCACCATGCTTGACTGTAGGCAAGACACAATTTTCTTGGTACTCCTCACAAGGGCTTCGCCACACATGCTGGACACCATCTGAGCCAAACAAGTTTATCTTAGTCTCATCAGACCACAGGACATGGTTCCAGTAATTCATGCTCTTGGACAGGTTGCTTTCAGCAAACTGTTTGCGGGATTTCTTGTGAGCCATCTTCAGAAGAGGCTTCCATTGGAACGTCTGCCATGCAAACCGACTTGTTGCAGTGTGAGGCGTATTGTCTGAGCACTGACAAGCTGAGCTTCCGCTTCTGTAATCTCTAAAGCAATGCTGGCATGATCATGCGTCTGTTTTTTGAAGCCCTCTTCTGCACCTGATGCACAGCACGAGGATTCAACTTCTTTGATTGACCCGTGCGAGGCCTATTACGAGTGGAACCCGTCTTGGTAAACCTCTGTATGACCCTGGCCTGTAACTCAGTTTCAGGGTGTTACCAATCTTCTTATACCCAAAGTCAACTTTGTGGAGAGCAACTATTCTAATTCTCAAATCATCAGAGAGTTATTTACCATGAGGTGCCATGTTGAACATCCAGTGGTCGGTATGAGAGAATTGTTCTCAAAGCACAAATGTTAACTGCTCTAATACAAGATACACAAATTTGTATGGTCCTGTCAAGCAGACAAACACATGAACATGATGAATAGGACATGTGGCTTTGCATGGTTAAATGACATAGCTATTATCACTTAGGGTGTACTCACTTTTGTTGGCAGCTATTTTGACAATAATGGCTGTATGTTGAGTTATTTTCAGAGGACAGTAAATATATACTGCTATACAAGCAACACATTGACTACTCTAAAATATATCCAAGTTTCATTTCTAGTATTGTCCCTATAAAATAAAATGAAAATGCCTGAAAATTAAGTTTAAATCTGATCATGTTAGGGGTGTGTTTGCACAAAGGAAGGGACAGAAGTGCTCTTTGTCTGTAAAATGTATGTAGAAAGAGCAGGATTTTGTAATTATAGAGCAGGGATCGGCCTTTGATGGAGAGGTGTAATCCCAGTGTGCATTGGGCCGCGAGCAGTGGCCACTGAGTCCTCCTATGAGTCCGCCTTACCCTTTGCTTCTGGCAGGGTAAATGACAGCTATAAACATGGCAAGCCATCCAAACAATGACAAAGCAACTGACAAATGCAGACCTCTCTGTGTAATGTGCTACTTCAGAGAGGCAAGATAATCAAAACATCACACAAAGACCAGTGTGTGTGTGTGTGTGTGTGTGTGTGTGTGTGTGTGTGTGTGTGTGTGTGTGTGTGTGTGTGTGTGTGTGTGTGTGTGTGTGTGTGTGTGTGTGAGTGTGAGTGTGAGTGTGAGTGCGTGAGAGTGTGTCACACCAGACCAAGCTTCTCTGAAATGAAGAAAAGAATAACTAGATTTTAACATTGTTGTTCTCCTTTAAAACTTACCACCACAATGCCAATGGTTGTGGGTGGTTTCCAGGGGGTTGCTATGCAGTTGCTAAGGTGTTCTTGGCAGTTCTAACATACTGTTATGCAGTTGCTAAGGTGTTCTCACTGATTTTAATGTGTTTCTATGTGGTTGTAAAAGTGTTCTGGGAGGTTTCAGTATGTTACTATTCTGTTGCTAAAGTGTTCTGACTAGCTTTAGCATGTTATGTGGTTTCAAAGGTGTTTTGATTGGTTTTAATGTGTTATATGGTTACAAAACTTGTTCTGGGATGTGTTTCCAAAAAGCATCATTAGCCAACTATGGTAGCAAGTTCTGTTGATTTGTGTTGGTAACGACGGAACTTGTGAGTTGGCTTTGACAAACACACTCCTGGGTAGTTTAGCGTGCTGCTATTCTGTATCTAATGTTTTCTGATTAGCTTTAGCATTCTGCTGTTCGGTTGCTAAAGCATCCTGTTTGGTTGTTCTGTGGTGCATTTCCAGTACAACAACGTAACTCGCTGCTTAAGGGGCCGTTCACACAGAATACGTTTTTCCATTCCAATGCGCTACTTTTCCATTGTTTTCCTATGTAAACACATGCTAGACAGACGTGTATGATCGCTACGCTCATTCACATCTTTTTTAGTGTCTCGCACATGAGCGCAGCTGTGTAAACGGCCACTAATGCTGCGTTCACGCCATGTCGTAATTACCGGAACTATTCTGAACTGTAAAAAGCTTTTACATGCTTGTAAATCTTGAAATTATAGTGTGTAAACTCATAATTATCTGAGAGCTACAACTTGTACCAGAGCCCGTCTACGGAGAGCCTGGCCACTCCCTATTAAGTCCTATTGTACCAAATTTTGGTTGTAGTTCCACCAGAGTTCCACTGGGGGGCGATCGCCCATGAGTGCAAAATGAATGGGAGTCTATGGAGCTAGACGGCTAAATTTGACTTTCACCCGATTGCCGTTGAGAAATCTCAGATTTGATTGTAGGTTTTGCAAGTTCAACATGGGTTATAGGTCGAAAGTTGAATGAAAGAGTACTTATGTCCTTTCAATTTCTTACAGGTTGAGTTGTTGTTGCCCATAATACAGTAGCATTCTGCTAATGAACGCTGATTGGTCAGTGAAGGACTGATTACGACCAGAGATACCGCTTGATGGCATCGTGGCATCCGAAGCGGGACCAGAATGTATGTGTGTATTTTCGGCGTTGTCTTTTAAAACAACAAAACAAAAACTCTTCTAGCATGTGTATTTCCCTGTGTCAGCTGTGTTGTCGATGCCTTGAGAGAAAAGAAAGTGCAGAGCGTGAAAGCACCAAAGTGACCGAAGGATTGCCGTTATGCAGTATCTCTGGTTGTACAATGTGTATGACGTCATTGACATTTTAAAAGACTTTTTAAAGCAAATAAGTGACTCTAAAAAATCTCACACCCAGCAATGTGTAATTTCTTTGCATCTCCTTTCGATTACAACATTCAAATTACTAGACAAAAAAATTATATCCTGAGAAAAGTGGATTTTGAGGGGTATAGCACCATTGACCTCCATTCATTCTGCACTCGTCCTGTGAGCGCACTTATATGGAATCAGAGTGGAACTGCAACCAGTTCAGATGCCGGAAGTTTACTGACAGTGGAACTTCTCCCCTTATTAGACATTCTCTGCTTGTACCATGTGGCCGCTGTACCACCTGACCACTGCAAATTTAAGGTGTGTTCGACTTAAAGCAGTGATGTGCAAACTGTTCAGTCTACGACATCAAAGTACTGCGAGAGCGTTTGGTTAGCTTGCCCAGTGTGTTGTGATTGGCAGCGCGTTCACACAGAATACGTTCAGGAAATGTCCCGCCTCTTCATAACTGCGAGTTCTGCTCTAGTGTAAATATTGAGGATGGCGTCAATTTCAAACCAATTCGAGCCCGATTCAGACCCTGACAATGTTAACAAAAAGATGATCTCGTCCAGAACGGACTTCATGCACAGACTTTGTAAAGCACGGATTTCACAGGACGTTCCAGAGTGGTATGTTTTTTTTTTTTGTAATTATATTATACATTATAGATACAGTGTTATCCACCATTTAATTGTGATATTAGTCGTAAAACTAAGGTAATACAATCAGTAATCGATCACAAAGCCATGGCTATGAAACCATACGGTGAACCATCTTACAAAAGCGAGAGCTTACAAAAGCAACAGAAAACAAGCTATTCTCTATAAAATGTGCAGCACACAGATAAATGTTTGGGTTTTAATGTTCAGGAACATTCAGCTCAATCAGGCCTCGCACCTTTTTTTGCGTATTCCGTAGCTGGGGATTATTTAAATGAGTACCTTTGTGACTTCATAAGATCAAAAAAAAAAAAAAAACGCATTGTATTTCTTGAAAAGTGGATTCTGTTAAATAAAATATCTCCATTTGAAGTGGACTTTGAGCTTTGTAACCTTGCAGATTTTTTTTATGCTCAAACAGCATCATTACACATTAACTAAAGTTGAAAAAGTGGAAAAGCATAATAGGACCCCTTTAATGCAGGCTTTTCTGCTATAGATTATGGACATGGCATCTGAGGACTAATTCAAATTTGTATCAGTTATTTTGCTTCATTTCCAGATTCAATCATAGACGTAATCATTCTTACGTACTAGTGCACGCACACATGCGCACTCTTCAAAAACGGCACTCTAAATCGCTTGACAAACTAAAGGACATGAATGAAATTTGTATATATTTGAAATGAAAGATATAGATTGTACTGAATGTCAGCTTGCTTATTTTGCTCAAGATAAGGATTTATTAAGTCCACATGTCATGCAAACAAGAAGCTATGCTTCTATCCACAGGACGAGAACTGTCGTTCCAACCACACAACTTTGCGATACACACACACAACAATCCACATGATTTGAGGTACAGTATATTTTTTTTTACGTAGCACAAACAGTACAGTTTAATACTTCACATTAGGGGTTTGTTCGAATCATTAATGCTAAATATGAGCAACGAACAAAACTATTAAATTATTCTCCTCCTATCCGAGTTTTCCTGCAGACGTAGACACAAACTTCCTGAGAAAGGTCCCTCTGCCTCCGTTCCAGAGGTATTACACTTCTGCTCATCTAATCTCTGTCACGCACAATAAGACCCACAGCAGATAGGGGCTACATTTCTCGCTGCTCCCATTCACGCCAGTCCCTTATCTGGCCGCAAACACATTTCAGCAGTAAGTAGACCTGGCCTGCTGATTCCGGGCTTCTGCTGGCTTTAGCCGAGCTTAGACGATCCGGCATCCTCCGAGTTTCCACTACCCCTAACACACACGCAAACCACACACAGACACAAAAAGAGTATTTACCCAAGGCTGTGTCAGGAGTTATTAAACTTTAATCTGGGTAAGAAGAGCATATTCCTGCAATGAATTATAGATGACACAGGTTACAGTCCCCGCGTGACCCCTGCTTTCCCCCACAAAGATCAAATGCGGCAGCTTTTTTAATAAACTGTATTATAAGGCGTGCACCAGGGCCACTGCCACCCAAGATGGAATTTCAAATAATAGAAAAAGAATTTGGGGTCTTGAGATGGAGAGACTATAAGCCTAAAGTAAATTAAGGTTGCTGGTATTAATACCTGTCTGCGCGTGTGTGTGTGTGTGTGTGACCATATTTACTGGATTGCCCGAGATTCAGTACCACATTATTTCTTGAGTGCTGAAGATGATACTGTCCATGTCTGGTTACTATGTGTTTGTAAGCGTATTTGTGTGAGTGTAACAGGCAAAAATCAGACATTCTGGCTGGTTCCCGTCTGTTCGATGGCATCTTAGCCAGAGTCCCAAGCTGTCATCACGATTCGTTTGGCTTTTAACGCCTACTTGGTCCACTGTAGTAGTTCATTAACAGAACTTTCCTCGTCCATCCTAAAACCCCCTGACATACTTCTCAAAGACAGCTGAGAATGAAAGGGCAAGAAAAACATATGGTACTTTTATTCCTCATTAAAATTCTAATCTTGTAAGTTACATCAAAATACATTGTTGATTAATTTCAAGCTGTGTGTTCTGGTTCAGTTTCTCATAACATTCACATTTAATCATTCAGCAGATGCTTATCCAAAACTACTTACAGATTAGAAAAAAAGCATAATTTATCAGGCAGGAGCCCAAAAAAAAAGTATATTAGCAATGCCGCAATACCAATTTAAATAGTAAACCATAGTAGTACAAAGTACAGAAAAGTAGAGAAAGGAAGAAAACAAGATTTTTTTTTCAATAAAATAAGTCATAAGACGGAAATATGATGTCAATTATTATGCCAATTATTCTACCAATTAGTACGCATCTCTCTGAAAAACATGTTTCTGATTGGTCAATTGTGTCATTGATCAATCAAGTAGTCCTTCCTTCATTGATGCTAAACTATATATTTAATTGTTTTCATCCTGCATTCCTCTGTCTCTCATTTTCCATACTAATACAAGATAAAAAGTCATGCAACTCAAAACGGTAAACAACTGTAGTAAAAAATCGCAGCATTTTATTGCAGTATAAACCTTTTGGTAGACTGAAAAACAAGAGAAAAACAAGAGAACTAAAAATAGAGGAGGACATATTTTGAAGCTACATTTGTAATCAGATTAATATTTTAATGTCCATACACGTAGAGTATAATTATTGATCAAGCAGAATAATGTACAATCATCCAGTCATTAAAGCAAACAATCAATAGCTCTCTGTGCACAAAGAGCCATTTAGAAAATGCTAAATAAGTCTGTTTCATGAAGAGTGTTGTAGATTTCCAAAGCATTAAAACCTCATATTCTCATACACTCTATGCCTCACAGTGGTCATCTAGTCGTTCTCGCCGTTGAGAACAATCTATCGCAAATATAAGCCATGTGAAAAATGATCACCACCGGCTCTCGAATGCGTTCCACATTGAGTTTTTTTTTTTTCAGCAGGTTTGGAAGAATAGACTTCCACAAAATCTACTGCAAATTGCTCTTTGATGAGAATGTCAGCTGGGCTGAGCAATGGCATGACGCTCAACCCCGCAGTCCGGCACACGGCCATTAAAAGGCCAGGAAACAGAGACATAGGGAGAAGTCTGACGCCATAAGTCTTCATGACGCTAACTAGGCACAGGTCACCGTGTGCTGTTAAAAGAGTCACATTCCTCTTCCTGTTTAGGATGAGGAATGACACGAAGGAAATGTAGTTCGCTTTGTGGGATTTAAGATTCTTGGATGAAAAAAATGGGCGAGAAAATGTGCCGACTAGCCAAAGTGATTCATTAAACACCTGATGTGGTTCTTGTAGGTTTGTATGAAGGGTAGGCTAGGTCCACACTTATCCGGATACATTTAAAGGACAAGTTCGGTATTTTACATTTAAAGCCCTGTTTTAAGATCGTTTCTGATGAAATAGAACGGAAATTCTCGGGACAGCAGCATTTGTCCAAATTTCAATCTTAACCGTTCTATTTCATCAGAAACGATCTTAAAACAGGGCTTTAAGTGTAAAATACTGAACTTGTCCTTTAAAAACACATAATTTTCTCTAAGTTTTGCCCCACACTGAGACAGCTTTTTTGACCAGCGAAAATTAGGTTCCTTGAAAATGCTGTCCAAGTGGATACATTTGAAAATGCTGAAAAAAAAAAAAACTGTGACACATATTTAGTCATTTGACACATGTTGTACCCATAGCTGTTTATACTGGTATGTCCCTGCTTTGTGCTACTCACTTAAGTTTTAAGTTTTGCTAAAGATACATGCTACTTTTACTTCATGTTGCATTCTTGCAAATATGACAATTTACTCACAATTGCTGTCCAGCCTGAAAACATGAGGGGAATTGTGTTTAATGCCTGCTATAATCATCTAAGATCATGACAAATCACAATGTACGACATGGACCTAATAAACTTCGATATGTAGACTGTATGATGATGACACCTATTGAATTGTAGGCTACGACGCAAGTTTGTACAGAAGAATTAAACGTCATCCGCATGCGCTAGTGGTAAACAAATAGAGCAAGAGTTTTTATATGCGCAGAGACAAAGAAAAGAAAATGAAAGAGAATTTGGAGGCGGTCATTGCTAGGGAAAAGAGGACAACTTAGCAAGCTTGAAGTAAGTAGTTTTAGGTTTTAGCGCCATGTTGCGTTGCAGTTGTATTGGCTAGTCAGTAGACATTGTAGCATCAAACACACTTGTGAGATGATCATGCTAGATTTCTGACAAGGTCAGACTATTATCACTGGTCGCAAAGACCGTGACAACGGCCATATTTGAACCTCTTTCAATGTACGACTTAGGACCACAGTTTAGAAGCCACGACCACAGAAATCGCCACAATTGGTCATCTTTCGTCTGGGACAGGCCAAAATCGTACAATGTGTAACGGGCATCGACCGTTGTTTCTCAATCATGGAAGACCTCCAACACTGCACATTTTGTGCGTCTCCCTACTCAAACACACCTGATTCAACTCATCAGCTCATTAGAAAAACTCCAGGACCTGAAATGACGCACCTGGACGCACAAGTATGTGGTGGGATATTTTGCAATAAAATGATTGTATCAGAAGAATAGCTGTATTATGTAACTTTATTATGTCTGGCCTCTCGATATCACCTCTTATTACTTTTCACTAGGGATGTCCCGAGCCGGTCTCAAGGATCAGTATTGGGCAGATTAAGCATTTTTTAACTGATCAATATCGGCTATCCTAAACCCGATTCTTTATTTTACATCAGCTGTCATGCCGATGTCGTGCAGTAGGTGGCGATATGCACCTTCAAGTGGGTTTGCCAACCGTCATTAAAAGGAAAAGAAGAAGCTTGAATGTGAATACATGATGTGCGAGAATCAACGATGTCTTTTCTATCGCATCACACGCACATTCAAGCCTCAGTGTTTGGCATATTTGATGTGCACTTTTGTAACGAATCACTTGAAATTAATTTATTTACTGTTTATTTGTATCTGCCGTCAGTTGCCATAACACATTGCTATGGGTTGCGTCTTGCTTCGGACTTGAATGACACACTGGCATTTTGACAGCAAGCTTAATTCTTTCTAACCTTATCCAGTATTTTTGTCTCTTTGTCACAATTATTCTGCTTATTGTGCATATAAAATACAAGAAGTTTCTATCAGTAGTGCCATATTCGTAATTTTGCCAACGGTCGGTTTACAATGTTTATCATTCTAACAGATGGTTACATCTAAGTTTAGGAAAATCAAAGTATCGGATCGGGACTTGGTATCGGCATATCGGATCGGGGGCATATCGGATCAGGAAATCCCTACTTTTTACACATGCGCATTAATATGATATTATGCAGTAATATTTCAGACGTTTAAGTGTGAACGAGACACTTTTGGAAAATGCTAGTGTGGACGGAGAGCGCTTTGAAACAAAAACAAAGTTTTCAAATGTATCCGTATTATAATGTAGACGCCTAAATCAGTATATAATATAACAGTTGGCCTTTTTGTCTTTCTCCAACCCGAAACAAGTGACTATATAGCGCTTTTAGATCCGAGATCTTGCTTTAGCACAACAACTTCAGAAGCCTTCTGATACCAACTTCAACAATTCACCTTGTACTCCAAGACTACATGTGGATACACAATCAAGCCATTCCCAGGAAGCAACATACCACTCGGTTTTACAAACATGTATTGCGAAACAACATGATAGCTTGGATTAGCATGATCGAGCCAAACCAATGTGTAAGAAAGACAGAAATGACACAGCAAGAGCTGTATTGTTGTGATGTGGTGCGGCGTGTGTGACCTGAGGTGAGGCTGACGCAGGTGATCAGATTAGCAAGGCTAGCGCTGTAGCATTCACGCTCAGCGAGAGACTGCCTGACTACAGTCATTATCTAAAGTACTTATTTCAGTAAAAAACCCAGCATGCTGCTTGCACAGCGGATGGTGTAATCTGCCTCTCGCTATTTAGATCAAACAAAACAGGCCATTTACAGATTTTTATGCAAGGCAGTGTAGGAAAAAAAAACACATACGGAATATTTAAATTTCATGGACGTCAGGCTCATTGTGGCCATATTTTGTGACCTTGGAAAAACATCGCAATGCAATCAGAATTTTTTGAAAGATATGTATAATTTTATTCAGTAAGGACACGTTAAACTGATCAAAAGTGGTAGTAAAGACATTTATTATGTTACAACAGATTTCTATTTCAAATAAATACTGTTCTTTTGAACTTTCTATTCATCAAAAAATCCTGAGAAAAAAAGAAAACCACAAAAATATTAAGCAGCAGAATTGTTTTCAACATTGATGATAATCGATTTCTGCTTTTCTTAAGCAGCAAATCATATTAAAATGATTTCTGACACTGAAGACTGGAGTAATGATGCTGAAAATTCAGCTTTGACCACAGGAATACATTACATTTAAATATATATTTAAATAGAAAACAGTGATATTAAATTGTCCGTTTTGTTATATGTTTGATTAAATAAATTGGTGAGCATAAGAGACTTCCACAATTCCACGACCCCAAATTTTTGACCCCAATAAAAAGTTTTTTTTTATTATTCAAATGAACCATAATTGGTTCTTGAAATCCTACATGCAACATTATTGATGATAAAAAGTACTAAAATATATAATAAAATATAATAATATAAAAACATACAATTACTTGCGTTGCATAATGGATTTCAAGTTTCAGTTAGGGTTTATGTAAAACCCATTTTCATAACAATGAATATTGTATTGACCCAAATCCGTTATGCTCCATTAACAATAATGACATATAATTGCATGTTTGCTGTTAGGATGTGCTGTTTTGCATAATGGAAGCTATGGCATTAAGAATATAATGGTAAAATAAGTATATGTCTTTTCGTCCCATCAAAAAAAAAAAAAAAAAAAAAAGGTTCTCTATACATAAGGCCATTGATAATGAAATATTAATTTGTATCACTTAGCCTTTTTGTCTAGTTAGCCTCTAGAAATAAGCTCCAAAAATAGAATCTAGCTAACAGCCCAGGCACTCCATAGTAGTAGTATGGCCCATTTGCTTTGATTCTGACATCTCTTTGAAACCGGGCTTGGGTCTCAGGAACAGAGAAGGTCCTGACCCAAAGTCTTGCACAGTAAAGCCAACACAACCAGAGCGGCAGTAATTGGTTCAGATGGAAGACCCGCGAGTATAAGAAAGACTAAGATCTACGGGGTCAGTATATACCTCTCCCAACAGCCCCTTCTGAAGAACATCCACCCCTCGCAACGAGTCATTATGGGAACTCCTCCGGCCCAAGCAACCATGACCTCCATCCAGTCCAATTCATCACACTGGTCAGCAAGTCATTAAAGTAACCACTCCTCCAAAGCCTGGATGAATCGCACAAGGATTAGCTGTGGCTAACATAAGAAAACGAAATGCTTATGCTAACAGCTATTGCTGAACCAATTCCTTTGATTTCATAAGCATTCAAGACACAGAGCATCCAAAAAAAAAGTGAGTTCAGGAAGGGACAAATTGAAAGATGCAACTGGGCAACACATTCATTTCACGTCACATTAGCAGACAGGAGAGAGTCGTTTATCAAAACAGCCATATGAAAGATAGCACGAGATCTGTCGCTTCATTTATAGCGCGAGGAAAGACGTACGGCGCGGTTAGTGTTGGTTTAAGAGCAACAACCGAAACACTGTGGGCTTAGCTATAATTCTCAACGGCATTTGCATACTGAATGTTTGACAGAAACAAACTATCTTTCTCCGCAGAGAGAGAAATTACGGCCGCTATGCGAATTAGAAGCGGGCACAGCTAACCATTGACATGGCTGTCCACGTCTCTGCGGCGTGTGGATTTATTACCGCGCGGCAGACCACATCATAACTGATGCTTTCAATTCGCAAAGAGTCACTAAGGAATTTACAAGGTGGGGAATGCTAATAGGAAGAGAGCTGGAACTGGAGATGGATCGTCAGGAATCTGTAACAAATCTAATAACAATTTAACTTGAAAATTAGTTCTCCAATTCTGCTGCTTTCAGCAGAAACCAGGGATGGCAGGACTGTCCTGACAGGGCTGTACTGGTGAAGGAATAGTTAACCCCTGTCAATCGGTGGAGGGTTTCTTTTTCTTTTTTTTTTGGGGGGGGGGGATTCTATTGGGGGATCACTATTACATTTTGGACAACACTTTACAATAAGGTTTCATTTGTTGACATACTAACTACTTTAGTTATGAATGAACCATACTTCTACAGCATTTATTAATCTTTGTTAATGTTAATTTTAACATTTACTAACATTATACAAATCAAAAGCTGTATTTGTTAACATTAGTTAATGCACTATGAACCAACATGAACAAAATGAATGACTATTTTTATGAACATTAAAAAAAGATTAATAAATACTGTAACACATGTATTGCCTATTGTTAGCTCATGTTAGTGAATACATTACCTATTGTTAACAAATGAAACCTTATTGTAAAGTGCTGTAAAATGTTGTAGTATGGAAAAGCAATGTGTGAAGATTCAACAATATCTCTTTGTTGATAAAAACAATAAGCATGCATGTTTGGAACAAAATCAGAGTGATTCGTGACATAAATTACATTTTTATACTTATTTTACACCACTTCCATTCAAATAAATGTATTAAATATTAACGAAAAAAAAAAAAATAATAATTAGTATTATTAATAATATATAATGCTTAGTTATCTGCAAAATGATGATGATAACAATAATAACAATAATATTAGGAATATAAAGAAGACAAATTTTATTATTTTTTTAGTCACTATGAAACATTGTATTACAATTATTAATTAATATTAATACATACTACTTTCTTAATGGTGATGATGATGATGATGATGATACTACTACTACTACTACTGCTACTACTACTACTGTTATTAATAATAATAATAATAATAATAATAATAATAATAATAATCATTATTATTATTATTATTATTATTATTATTATTATGGGACTCCACTATGAAACTTTGTTGTATGTAAACACATTGCACAAAATCTGAATTAAAAACAAATATCTTTCATTTTTAATCTTGGGTGAACTATTCCTTTACAAAAAAAGATTTATTTAGTAAATGGAGAATTATGTTTATTATTTCGCTCATAAATAATTTAATAATAATTCCTGCTGCTGCCCAGGATGTGCCCAGTCAATAAATCTTGATCAGAGAGCAATATGTATATAACGCAGCATGTAGTAGCATCCACACACACACACACACACACACACACACACACACACACACACACACACACACACACACACACACACACACACACACACACACACACATATACACACACACGCGTGCGCGCGCATGCATATATGAAAGCTGCAATGATCTGAGCCTATGAGGTCATCACACCAGCCTCTGGCGCATTGCTTAGCCACATTACCAAAAACACAGCCAGCCCCAAATGTCATTACGCCCTCATTACCAGCCAAGGCCTTGGCCTGCATCTCAAATTGTTCATTTAGCTGATATTCCCAGCCAAAGATTAGACCCCAATATCAGCGGCAACCCTCCTGGAGATGTGGGGGCAGGGTGGATTGACCCTTAGTATTGGCAACCAATGGTGGCTAAATTAAACAGAGGCAAAAAAGAGCAGGGATCACATGCTACCCCCGGCATCAAGACAATCTGAGCGTGCACAGAGCGTGTTTGTGGTAATAGCGGCATAAGCATTCAGGAATGACCACAGATCAGAGGACAAAATTTGTCTTACCTTAATGAAAGCAAGGATGGGGCATCACAAAAAGGAAAGCAGGGGGAGAAGAAAAGAGGAGAGATGATTAGATTATGTTTGCATATATTGTATTGTGGAGGTCACGTCGAGCCACTATAATGTCATGATATAGCCATCAGAAAACAAATCTGACTCCATTAGAAATAACGGGCTGTATGACCATCAAAATTAGTCCTCATTTCTTCTTTATTCAAAGAGCATGTCCTTTTATAGTAAAATCCCACAGACATTAAATGTCAAATAGGTCACAAACTCATAAGAATCCATTATCAAGTCATTATAAGAACAAGACTGTCAAATTGCTGAAAGAGTAGGGGAGAGCGGGGGAAGCTGTGCCATGTCAAGGTGAAAGTTGTATCACTGAGAAATATGTTAATATTTCACTTTTATTTAATTTTCATTTTCAATATCAAAGCTATATGTAATAATAATAATCATCATCATCATAAACATCAATAAATAACAATTATACTGGTAAATATGAGAAATAAAAGCGAAATATTAATATATTTCACTTTTTATTTATTTGCAGATTTATAACAACATCAATAATAACAATGATAATAATAATAAAAACGGTAAAAATTAAAAAAAGTTAATTATTATTATTATTATTATTATTATTAATAATATTATAATAGCAACAAAAATGTTTAATTAAGAAATGGCTGGAAAATGCAAGTATTAAAATATAATTTATTAATTACATTTTTATTTACAAAATAATAATAATAATAATAATAATAATAATAATAATACAAATAATGGCAAAAATGAGCAAAAAAAAATATGAAATTAATATATATTCATATTAATTTATTGCACTTATTTGCATATTATTATTATTATGAAGAAAATTAATAAAAGTGAATAATAATAATAACAATAATAATAGCAACCAAAATGTTTAATAAAAAGCCCCCAAAAATACATTTATTAAAATATTATGTATTATTGTAATTATTATTTAAAATGTATATAAAAATTATAATAATAATAATACTGCTAAAATTAAAATAAATGTTAAAATAATATATTTTACTTGTATTTATCTTCAAATTTATAACAGCAGCAATAACAACAACGACAATAATAAAAATATTAATATTAATGATACTGTTAAAAATGTAAAAAAGTCTATTTCACATTTTTTTTCATATTATTATTATTAATGAGAAAATAAATAAACGTGACATATGATAATAATAATAATAATAATAATAATAATAATAATAATAATAATAATAATAATAATAATAATAATAATAATAATAATCATAGCAACCAAAATGTAAAAAAAAAAAAACATGATTAAAAAACACCTAGAAAAATACGTCATGGAATGAACTAAACATGTACACAAAAAAACATCCAAAGAAAAATCGTAATCATAGGCAGCTTTATATGATGAATCATATATATAGCCTACTAAACATAAGGTCATGTGACAAATGTTATGCAGAGTGCACATGTACCCCTGTCCTCTCCTAACTGCCATATTCACCCATGCAGCAATGTAACTGTTGGATTCAGTAACTAATAACATCTACCTGATAACATGTCATTGATTATTCTGTAAATCAGCCTCTGATGTTTGACTAGCAAAGATACCATCAAACCCTGAAGCGTACAGTACCTAAAAGTCCTATCAGACAAAAAAAAAAAAAAAAAAAGGAAAAAGAAATGGGGGATGCAACAATGCAAAAAAAAAAAAAACATCCACCTCTCCCTCATTCCCAGCTGATCACGTTCCCATTTTTATGGCTCCCAACAATCTGTTAGCGGCAGTGGGTTGGCTCTAATGAGATGTCATTTGATTTAGAGCCCTGAGAGTAACAGGCGCCCCTCGCTGCCTCAACACCCCGACTGCCAATAGAAATCAATGCAGTCAATACAGTTATTAATACAGTCCCGAACCGCGAGAGCGGGCGGACGAGGCGGATGACATTAAGCCAGATTGATCCAAAGGGAAATGGATTTCATAAAGCGCTTGAATGAAGTCATTATACAAGGGACAATGGGGCCTCATTTACAAGCCAGAGTACGGGCATTTGTTTCGTTCGACAGCACTCTGCGATATCTCAGCTAAATCGCCCCGGCACACACAGCTAGCAACAACACCTGACTCATCAAACGACAGTGATTAAGATAAAACCAAATGGAATGGCGGTGAATAAAAGCGGTGAGTTCATATGACTTATTGTCTGGATAAGCGAGAGCTTACTCAATAGATGCGCACCAATAAAGTACCAATAGGAGGTACACGCAAGTAAAGCACATCAAAGTTCGAAAGACAATGGACGTCAATATCCGCCAAAGGGTTTAGGGACGGAACAATGCGAGTATGTTTCAACTAGCCATGTAATTAACACTAGAGCATTGGGATCCCAGCCTGCCTTTGTACAAGATTAAATACATGCCACAAATGCCCATTGTTCTTATACTGTATGTACTTGCGCAAGAGAAGTTCATTTCTCACAGTGTACATTGCCCGGTGAAATGTCACCGTCTTACATTCGGATACTAATGAAACAACGACTGTAAAGAGCTCGCAGACACAGAGGAAAGGTCGGATGTATTTATATAGTGTGCAGAATAATGAAACATTATGCATGAAGAGTCCAAACAAGCACTAAAAACCCTATTGCTTTATCTCGCGCCATCTGGGACTGGACCAGGTCACTTCCTCCGGGGTATAGGACCTCCGTCACAAATGAATATTCATTGAAACATAAAGAGCCGATGCAAAATGCAATCAACTTAAATACGAGCATGTATGTGTGTGTTTGTCTGCGGGGCTGTTTAACTAACCTCTAAGAATAAGAAGGGTCAGGCATCCAATAAGGGCTGCCTATTGCCATTAAATCGCATTGAGCTTTATTGAGTATACAACCATATTACCATGAGCTCGCCAATATTGCACACAAGGGGAACCACATGGCCTAAAAATGAATTTTTGCTACAATTTTAATATCTTCTGTAGCTTGGGGATTTATTTTGGGAGTGCAAAACTAATTTAGTATCATGTTTTAAACATGCACATCACAGAATATCAATTCACTAATATTATTGTGGTGCTTTTGGTATTTCCGAAATGTGAATTACTGGACTCTGAATGGTCCAGTGATTGAGATTTGCACCTGTTCAAAACCAAATCAATGGAATAATATTCATACACTATTGTGCAGGTAATACATTTTAGAAAGTAGTCCATGACAACTATAAGGATATCTGAGAACAGTAGTAAAAATCATTCAACAATCAAGTTCTGAAATGCAGAAATGTATAATCGGTTTCATACATTTTTGAAAAACTATATAATAATTTTGAAGCTTTGAAAATCTTATTAAACACACAACAACAACAATAACATTAACAATGCAATAAACATTAACTAACATTAAAAATGCAACAAGCAATGCATTTGTAACCATATTATTTGGTAACACTTCCGTCATTAGTGAATAGCTGCACAGGAACAAATGAGTAATGTGATTTTAACATTCTAGTTACTTCTAAAAATTAACAAGATAATTAACTAATAACACTCAGTTGAATGAGGTAGTTCACTATTAGCCAACCAATAACTTTTTTCATACCTCCCAGAGGACTACTAAGAACTATACATGTTAATAATTAATATGAATAATATATAATGTATAAATAATTCTAAAGTAAAGATCATGGTAACCCACTAGTAATGACTCAAGTATTATCAATTCCTTCAGAAGAAATTACTAATTTAACTCAATAACTGAAAAACTGCATTTTCCAAAAGTGTAGAGTCAGGACAACATTGAAATTAATAGCATAATGTACAGTAATTGAACCACATAGTGTACTGCACAGGATTTTTTAAAAATAAAATATAATTAAAGCTGCAAGCAGCATTTAGCGGTGTTCAAGCAGTTAAGGCATTTAAGATTTTTAACCACACAAGCATCAAAAGACATTACGTTTTATGTAGCAAGCATTTAACCACTGATATCATAGATGGAATAGACCATGTTTTAGCATGATTTACCATGATATACCACATTTTAGTGTGATTTTTCATGATTTACCATGTTCCAGTATGATTTACCATGAATCTAGCATGATTTACCATGATTTACCAAGTTCTAGTATGATTTACTACGTTCTAGGATGATTTACCATAGAGCAGTGGTTCCCAAACCTGTCCTGAAGGACCCGTTCCCTTTCGAGGGAACTCGAACTGCGTCGGTGACGACACTAGGGGAACGCCCTTCAGCGTAGCGCGTCTGAATTTATGAATGAAACCGAATCCAATCCTATTGGCGTTGCGTGATGACGTAGCGTGTGACGGCATAAGCGGATGTATACAAAAGCACGCCGGCACACAGAAATGTCAGCTTTTTGCTATTCAGCAAGCGCTCTGTGTATGTGTGAACAAGTCTGTCCTATTTGGTGTTGTATGTCCTGTTAAAGTATCTTGCAATAAGATTCTGTGGCTGGGATCTCGCGTTTGCCGAGGCAGCGCGTAGGTTTAAGGTTTGCCTTGCAGTTGCAATACAGAATCTAGTAGCTCGGATCTCGCGTTGGCCGAGGCAGCGCTTAGATTACGAGTGTATTTTGCAATAAGATTCTGTGGCTGGAATCTCGCGTTTGCCGAGGCAGCGCGTAGGTTTAAGGTTTGCCTTGCAGTTGCAATACAGAATCTAGTAGCTCGGATCTCGCGTTTGCCGAGGCAGCGCTTAGATTACGAGTGTATTTTGCAATAAGATTCTGTGGCTGGAATCTCGCGTTTGCCGAGGCAGCGCGTAGATTTAAGGTTGCCTTGCAGTTGCAATACAGAATCTAGTAGCTCGGATCTCGCGTTTGCCGAGGCAGCGCTTAGATTACGAGTGTATTTTGCAATAAGATTCTGTGGCTGGAATCTCGCGTTTGCCGAGGCAGCGCGTAGATTTAAGGTTGCCTTGCAGTTGCAATACAGAATCTAGTAGCTCGGATCTCGTGTTTGCCGAGGCAGCATGTAGGTTACGAGTCTACTTTGCAGTTTGCTGTGTGAGTACGAGGCATGAACAGTCAGCTCCTGAGGGTGCTGGCTGTGTTCATTGAGAAATAACTCGCCGCACACGTGCGTTTCGGGTATCTCAGCCTCGCGCCTGTTGACTTTCTTCTCGAGAGATGAAAGCCAAATATCTTGTGTACTACTCGAATCTCGCGTTTGTTAAGGCAACGCGTTACGGGTCTGCAATAAAAGGGACACACGCGATCTGATAAATAATACTGTTTAGGTGCGAGGCATTCACAGTCAGCTCCTGAGGGTGCTGGCTGTGTTCATTGAGAAATATCTTGACGCGTACAGCCGTGCGCTGTCAGGTGTTTCAGTCTCGCGCCTGTTGACTTTCTTCTCCAAGGATGAAAGCCAAATTATAATGGCTCGAATCTCACGTTTGCCGAGGCAGCGTGTAGGTTACGGGATCGTATAATTAAATATAAAACAGTATTCCAGTGTTATGGCTGCATTTAATTCCGAGGAGTTAAAGTAATTAAAAATTGTATCTGACTTAGAACTTGGTTAGATATTTTAATTCAGCCTACCATCTGAAGGAGAGTATCGCTTCTAGAGGTCCCCCTCAAAAAAAAAAAAAAAAAAAAAGCTGAGCTTGGGACTCTAGGCGGCGCTCTCGCCCAAAGCCTTTCAGGCCAGGAAGGCGAAAGGGAAGAGGTCCTAACTCCTGTGAGACCTCCAAGGGCCGCCCCCCCGGAGAGAGAGCGATCGAGGTCCCCTCTCTCCTCGGGCCCTCAGGATGCTGGCGTCGGTATCCCGCCGTCTCTGACGCTTCGGGTCACGCCAGCTTCCAGCGAGCACACGCTGCTTTTTCTGCCCCGAAGGCCTGCAGTCAAACAGCGTTTGGGTTCGCACACGGTGGGTCGTTGTCGGTTTTCCCCTGCCGGTCATCCGCTTCAGGGTGCCGTCAAGGACTCGCACAAAACACTGGACACCAGTCCCGAGGGGCTGGTTCCTTTGGTGAATTTCGTAGAGGCATGGCAAAACCTCACGAATATTTCTCCATGGGTCCTGCGCACTGTAGAAATTGGGTACAGACTGCAGTTCCGCGTCCGCCCACCAAAATTCAACGGGGTGGTTCGAACGGCAGTGCACCCAGAGCAGGGTCTGGTGTTGGAACAGGAAGTCAACTCGCTGCTGGGAAAAGGGGCCATAGAGCATGTTCCCCCACCAGTCAGGGAGTCCGGGTTCTACAGCCGGTACTTCATAGTTCCAAAAAAGGATGGAGGGTTGCGTCCAATTTTAGATCTGAGGCATCTGAATCGGTCTCTGAGGAGGTTCAGGTTCAAGATGCTCACTATTCCCACCATCGTGAGTCAGATCCAATCCGAGGATTGGTTTGTCACGATAGATCTAAAAGACGCCTATTTTCACATCTCCATCCTTCCATCGCACAGGAAGTTCCTGAGGTTTGCTTTCGGGGGCGAAGCTTACCAATATCGGGTTCTTCCATTCGGCCTAGCACTCTCCCCTCGCACGTTCACCAAGTGTATGGATCAGCTCTGGCCCCACTGAGGCTCCAGGGCATCCGCGTGCTGAATTATATCGACGACTGGCTCATACTGGCCCAGTCTCGAGAGTTGGCAGTTCGGCATCGAGATGTCGTCCTTGGCCACATTCAGCGCTTGGGGTTGAGGCTCAACACAAAGAAGAGCGTGTTGACACCCGCCCAACGAACTACGTTCCTGGGGGTGGTATGGGACTCAATGACGATGCAGGCACACATGTCTCCCGCACGCATCGAGTCCATTCTAACCACACTAACCAGGGTGAAGCTAGGCCATACCATCACAGTAAAACACTTCCAGAGGGTGTTAGGTCTCATGGCAGCAGCGTCCAGCGTCATACCTTCTGGCCTGCTACACATGAGAGCCCTGCAGTGGTGGTTGAAAGCCAAGGGGTTTTCCCCAAGGGGAAATCCGTTCCGCTTGATAAGGGTTACGCGCAGGTGCCTTCGTTCCCTTTCAATGTGGAAGAAACCTTGGTTCCTGTCCCAAGGTCCCAAGTTGGGAGCATTATGTCGCCGAGTATCCGTTTCGACAGATGCCTCCCTCACGGGCTGGGGCGCGGTCATGGACGGCCGCTTTATGAGAGGTCTCTGGCAGGACCATCATTCCTCTTGGCACATAAATTGCCTAGAAATGTTGGCGGTGTTCCGGGCTCTGAGGAGCTTTCTGCCAGACCTCCATGGTCGCCATGTCCTAGTAAGATCCGACAACATGTCGGTGGTATCTTACCTAAACCGTCAGGGGGGTCTGAGGTCGCGCCCTCTGTGCAGACTGGCGCATCAGATCCTCCTGTGGTCCCAGCGGAGACTGTCGTCTCTCAGGGCGATGTATGTCCCGGGGGACCAGAACCAGGGAGCAGACATGCTGTCGAGGCAGGGGCTGAGGCCCGGGGAATGGAGACTCCACCCCGAGGTGGTGGAGTTAATATGCGAGAGGTTTGGCCCAGTGGAAGTGGACCTATTTGCGTCTCGAGAGACGACACACTGTCCACTGTGGTTTTCCCTTTCTCATCCAGCCCCGCTGGGGTTGGATGCTATCGTGCAGACGTGGCCGAGGCTGCGTCTGTACGCCTTTCCCCCAATCGCTCTGCTCCCAGCAGTTCTGGAAAGGGTCCGTCGGGACGGGGTCAGCCTACTATTAGTAGCCCCGTGTTGGCCGGCCCGAGTATGGTTTTCGGACATCATCCTGCTTCTGGCAGGCCCGCCATGGCAGATCCCTCTGAGGAGGGACCTGTTGTCTCAGGCAGAGGGCTCAGTTCTCCACCCTCGGCCCGAGCTGTGGAAACTGTGGGTCTGGCCCCTGAGGGGGCACAGTACCTAGCAGCCGGCCTGTCAGCAGAAGTGGTTGAAACTATACTCACTTCCAGAGCTCCCTCCACGAGGAAGTTATACGGCCTTAAGTGGAATGTTTTTTCCATTTGGTGCAGAGAGCGTGTTTTGGACCCAGTTCACTGCCCAGTGGCTTCAGTGCTGGAGTTTCTCCAAGACCGCTTTTCTGCCGGGCTTACCCCGCCCACACTCAAGGTTTATGTGGCTGCCATTGCGGCTTTCCACGCTCCTCTGAGTGATGGTCCCCTGGGGAGGCATCACCTGGTCGTACGTTTCCTCCGTGGAGCCTGGAGGATGAGACCTGCGACTCGCACCAGGGTTCCCTCTTGGGACCTGGCGGTGGTTCTCGAAGGGCTGGCCGAGGCCCCCTTCGAACCATTGGAGTCGGCTGAGGCCAAGAACCTTTCGTTTAAGGTGGTCTTTTTGTTGGCCATTACTTCTCTGAGGAGGGTAGGAGATCTCCAGGCGCTCTCTATTTCCAATGGGTGCTTGGAGTTTGCTCCAGGCAACATTAAGGCCATCTTACATCCCAGGCCCGGCTATTTGCCCAAGGTGTCATCTAATGTGGCACCGCCTATGGTTCTGCAGGCATTTCATCCTCCACCTCATGTGACGGCGGATGAGGAGAGACTTCATCTGCTCTGCCCTGTCAGAGCACTTCGGTATTACATCCAGAAGTCCTCCTCATGGCGGAAGTTGGACCAGTTGCTGGTGTGTTTTGGATCGCCCAAGAAGGGGCTTCCCGCCTCTAAGCAGACCATCAGCAACTGGATCGTTCAGACTATTTCCCTGGCCTATCAGGTGCGCAATTTGCCTTCACCTATAGCCGTGAGGGCTCACTCCACCAGAGGCATGGCGCCTCTAGAGCCCTCCTTTCAGGGGTTCTATCCATGATATATGTGAGGCGGCTGGCTGGGCCACTCCACACACATTCATGAGGTTTTACAGTCTGGACCTTCCCTCTACACCCGGTGCACGAGTGCTTTCGTCCTAAGTTGTGCCTGAAGACAGCTTCACACTAGGATGAGCGGGGTTCGTTGTGGTATAGTGGGTATCTCGTTCCCCTAGAGTCGTCACCGCCGTGATTCTAGCATGATTTACCATAGTTTATCATGATTTACCACATTGCTAGCATTGATGTGAAGTGTCAGTACAAATGAAGTGATAAACTCTGACAAAATATGATTGTGTTATAATAGTAATTGTTATACAAGTGATTTTATAGTGTCTAAATATGAATGCACCTGTTAAAAGACTTCATTAATAAGTAGAATGAGCCAATAAGTGGTCTTCTACTGCCCTCTGCTGGCCACTTTCATTTTGACAGTTTTTCCATTTTAACTCCTTTATGCAAGCTTACACACACACACACACACACACACACACACACACACACACACACACACACACACACACACACACACACACACAAAATCATTATGAAAATATATTTGAATGTTATTTCATACATGTCTTTGCAAACTATTAATCAGATTATTCAGAATTTATTCAGAAACATAGGACTACACACACATTCTGTTGTAGATACAGAGATTTGAACTATGTCTCATTCAGGATTCACATTTGTCAATAGTGATACTTCAATAGATGAAATTAGACTTAATGTGATTGTAAATGTTAAAATAGTAATTTTATAAAGTCTAAATAGTAATTTTGTCACACTACTCAAGTATAATTCATATTTTAAACAGCAGGGGGCAGTAAAATACTACTTATTGGCTTAATATGCCATTATATTCATTTAATTTTCCCATTTTTAACTGTTATAGAGGCAAATCTTGTCCGATCTGTCTGAAATTTTTCATGATTGTTTGGAGTCATATGGCACATGTTCTGACTTGTTTTTAAGAAGATCTGAGCATTCATTGAAGAGATATAAGCTTTTGGGGACACTAGGTCATGGCTACATTGTGAAGTGACCCTATTATAGCCATCCAAATGAAGTTGTTCAACTTTTTCTGATAATTATTGATCTAGAGAGTCCATAGAATTGTACTGCACTGGTTTTGAACATTATGATATGAACATTACATGATAATAAATGCAAAACACCATTTACAGCAAATACAGGCAATTTACCATAGGAAATACATTGTTTAAAAGCTTTTTAACAGTTATAGCGCCACCTATGGTCCGATCTCCATAAAATTTGGCATGCTTTTTAAGGATGTTATGTCACATATGCTCACCAATTTTTGTGAAGTTCTGAGTTTTCGTATAGGATTTATAGGCTTTTGACTATATTTTGCCACGCCCATTTTATAAATGACCCTGTTATAGCCAACCAAATGCCAAATTTCAACTTTTTTTGATAATTATTGATCTAGAGAGTCCAGAGAATTGTCCTAGACTGGTCTGGTTCCGATCGGGCGAAAATCCTAGGACTAGTTTGCAAAAGTAGGTTTTAAACATATTTGTGAATATTTAATGAACGATTTGATTGACAGCAATGGTTCTAGAGGCAAAGTTGTTCAGCATGAGGAGATCTATCAAATGATATGCATTTTGTGGGGATGTGTGCCACACCACGTGATTACAGAGCCGTAAAACTCGTTAGCGCCAACTAGTGGCCGATTTCTTTCAAAACTCTTACAGACCTCTTGGGCCATGAGTCGAACATGCCCATCGAGTTTCGTTCCGATCGGCCTCCGTTAACCTCGTCTCACAGGTGCTCAAACTTCATTGGCCGATGGCGGCCATGTTTTTTGAGATAAGCCAATGTCCTTTTATACATACATGGGGCCTTGGACCAAGACACTCCCTACCAATTTTCAAGTCAATCGGACCAACGGTCAGGTGGTCATAGCCCTATTTAAGTTTTTTTAATGTTATAGCGCCACCTAGTGCCCAATCGTCGCGATTTTTTTACTGTGACCTCAGAATGAACTTATTCACATGTGTACCGAGTTTGGTGAAGCTATCTCATTTACTTCTTGAGTTATAGCCATTTTAGTAAAATAGGCTCCGCCCACAACGTTCATTTTGCGCCCCCTAGCGACCGTGAATCAAAATTTCAACTTTTTTTCGATAATTATTGATATTCAGACTCCAGAGAACATTTTGGCACTGGTTTGGTTCCGATCGGGCGAAAAACCAGGGACTAGTTCGCAAAAGTAGTTTTTCGACAAAATTCAAAATGGCGGAAAATCTATCATGGCGGAAATGAAATCGGAGATATACGTTTTTTACTTCAGGTTTCCAGCTTTCCAGAGATATAAGACACTTGAGTCTACGACATACGGTCTAGGAGTTATGAGCAGTTTTGCGCAATTGGTTGCTATAGCGCCACCTATGGGCCAATCGGGCTCATAATTTGATAACCTCTCCTCGATTTTTGTACTACCATCTGACAAAGTTTCAAGTCTCTAGCACTTACGGTTTGGTCTGCACGATGCGTTTTAGCGGAGAATAATAATAATAAAAATCAGTACAAATACAATAGGTTTTCAGCACTTCGTGCTTGAACACCTAATAAAAGTATTACAAGCCTATATGAAAATTCACACATACTAAGAATACACAAAAGTCCATACTCAAAGTTCACTGGCCGTACTGAAGCTGCATCAAATGCATTTTTAGGCTAGATTATAAATCCATTAAAAGTGAAGCCAAGAATCCTACAGAGAACCCTGATCGTCGGCTCAAAGCCTTTAGCCTGAGTGCCACACAGTTTATGGTGCCAGTCCATGCCCTGAGGCTCAGTGCCACCCTATGCTAACGTTCTGTTACTCTCTATCAGAATTTGATCCCTTTTTTTGACTTATCGCATACCCTTCCACTTCAAAAGAGCGTTTGAAGTGCACACGGGCTACTTTGAAGCCCCGGCGCAAGCACGCACGACAGCCTCCAGTACCCCACACTCCTCTGTGATGTGTCATTAAGCTGTTCACTTCCAATTTGAAGGCTAGATTAGCGAGCAGACGTGTTAATGTCCGGCCATGAGAGACCAAACACAGCCTCGGAAAGCTGGGTTTATCTTATAAAGAGGTAATGTAACTGGATTAAATCCCACTCTGACTCATGCAAACAGTAGAGCTGCATGCAAACTTGAATAAAACTTTCTTTGTGAGTTTAGATTTTGATATTTTGCACTATAAAACTTCCCCTACACATTTTCAAAAACATACTGTTCAAAAGACTCGTGTGATCAACGAGGCAGCGTATTTGCTCAAAAATACAGTAAAAACAGTTACCGGTATATTACATATTATTATAAATGTTCAAATTTTATATATTTTAAACTGCAATTTATTCCTGTGATCTAAGCTGGATATTCAGCATTGTTTAACATAAGTTAAACAATTTTTAAACTTTTTTTTATGTTATACAAGATTCAGTTAATTTTATCAGTCAGTTTAATGTCAAGTCAAGTCAAGTCAAATATATTTATATAGCACTTTTCACAATACAGATTGTATCAAAGCTGCTTCACAGTATCAATCAAAACAACTTAACAATGTTTGTTTATTACTGGAAAAAAGACATCCAAGTTTGGTAGAGCTGATCAATGGTATGATTGGTTAATTAATTTGAATATCCCCAACTGAGCAAGCCAAAGGCAACAGTGGCAAGGAACCGAAAAACTCCATCCAGTGACCTAATGGTGTCCTAACACCCCATCAGATGACCCAATGGAGAAAAAAAAACCTTGGGAGAACCCAGGCTCAGTCGGGGGCCAGTTCTCCTCTGGCGTTTATGAACTAGAGGCCGAATTTACAGTAACTGTAAGATAAAACATTTATATGAATGCCTGGCTAAATAGATGCGTCTTCAGTCTAGTTTTAAACTGGGAGAGCGAGTCTGAGCTACGAACAATATCAGGAAGGCTATTCCAGAGCTTCGGAGCTAAATGTGAAAATGCTCTGCCTCCTTTGGTGGATCTGGATATCCTAGGAATGACCAGAAGCCTCGAATTTAGTGATCTTAAAGAGCGCGATGGATTGTAAGGCGATAGAAGATCCGTTAAATAGACTGGAGCTAAACCATTTAGAGCTTTATAAGTCAAAAGCAATACCTTGTATTTAATACGGAACTTTATAGGTAACCAATGAAGTGATGATAAAATCGGTGTTATATGATCATATTTTCTTGATCTAGTAAGAACTCTAGCGGCTGCATTTTGGACTAACTGTAGCTTGTTTATTGAAGATGCAGGACAACCAGCTAATAAAGCATTACAGTAATCTAGTCTCGAGTTCATGAATGCATGAACTAACTTTTCTGCATCAGAGACTGATAGCATATTACGTAGCTTAGCAATGTTTCTAAGGTGGAAAAAGGCAGTTTTTGTAACATATGAAATATGCTTTTCAAAAGACAGGTTGCAGTCTAATGTAACACCCAGGTCTTTTACTGTAGCGGATAAAGTAACAGGGCATCCTACTATGTTAAAGTCGTGCTGTGAAAGGTTTTGTGGACGGTTTTTAGAACCGATAAGTATTACCTCTGTCTTGTCTGGATTTAATAAAAGAAAATTACGCGTCATCCAATCTTTTATATCTTTAACACAATCTGTCAATTTGGATAATTTAGCGTATTCATCTGGCCGTGATAAAATATATATTTGAGTGTCATCAGCATAACAATGGAAACTAATTCCATGTTTCCTTAGAATATTACCAAGTGGCAGCATATATATTGAGAATAATAAAGGGCCTAACACAGATCCCTGCGGCACTCCATAGTTTGCCGAAGTTATAATCGATTTTTCTCCATTTAAGTAGACGAAACGGTAGCGGTCAGATAAGTATGACCTGAACCAGCTTAATGCTTGTCCTTGAACACCAGTGTAATTTTGTAGTCGATCTAAGAGTATTGTGTGATCTATATTATCGAACGCAGCACTAAGATCAAGTAAAACTAGTACCGAGAAACAGCCTTGGTCCGAAGCTAAAAGTAAATCATTTGTGATTCTAACAAGCGCAGTTTCAGTGCTATGATGTGGCCTGAATCCAGACTGAAACTTTTCATAGATGTCGTTTTCTTGCAAGAAAGAGCCGAGTTGAGCGGACACAACTTTTTCTAATATTTTTGACATAAATGGAAGATTCGAAATGGGTCTGTAATTTGCTAGGTTATTTGGATCTAATTGTGGTTTCTTAATAAGAGGTTTTATAACTGCCAGCTTGAACGTTCTTGGAACATGACCTAAAGATAAAGATGAGTTAATAATATTGAGAAGAGGCTCTTCCACTATAGGTAACACTTCTTTCAGTAGTTCAGTTGGTATAGGATCTAATAAACATGTTGTTGTTTTAGATGAAGTGATAAGTTTATTTAACTCTTTTTGTTCTATGGTTGTAAAGCATTGTAATTGTTCTTGCGGGGTGATAATTGCGGCCGAATTATAAGGCGCGAGCAAAGATCGAACGTTTACGATTTTGATTCTGATGCTTTCAATTTTCTCGGTGAAGAAGTTCATGAAATCATTACTACTAAACTGTAACGAGGTATTTTGTTCAGACGACGTCTGTTTATTTGTTAGTCTAGCCACGGTATTAAATAAAAACCTTGGATTATTTCGGTTGTTTTCTATTAATTTGCTGAGGTGCTCAGCCCTGGCCGTTTTAAGTGCCTTTTTATAAAGTGACATACTGTCTTTCCACGCGATTCTAAAGACCAGTAAATTATTTTTGTTTCCATTTACGCTCTAAATTACGGGTTTCTCTCTTTAAAACATACGTAGTATTATTGTACCATGGTGCTATACTTTTTTCTCTGACCTTTTTTAATCTAATGGGTGCAACAATATCCAATGTTCTAGAGAGAATGGTGCTCATAGTGCTAGTTAGTTCGTCTAATTCATCTGTTTGTTTGGGTTCAGGCAGCAGCTGAGACAGATCAGATAAGCTATTTGAGAAATGATCTATGGTGGATGGACAAATTGTTCTACCTGGTCGATAACGTGGCGCAGCCTGACATATTACAGCAGTGCGCAATATGCAAGTTACCAAGTAGTGGTCAGTGACATCATCACTTTGTGGAATGATATCTATATCGGTTGGATCGGTTCCATATGATATAATTAAATCGAGTGTATGATTAAGACGATGAGTTGGTCCGGTGACGTTTTGCTTGACCCCGAAGGAGTTTAATAAATCTGTAAACGCAGCCCCTAACGCATCATTTAAATTATCTACGTGTATGTTAAAATCTCCAACAATTAATGCTTTATCGACGTTGACCAAAAGATCTGATAGAAAGTCAGCAAACTCTTTTAAGAAATTGGCGTAAGGCCCTGGAGGTCTATATACGGTAGCCAATGCTAGAGATAATAGGGATTTTTTAGCACAAGCACTTCAAACGTATTAAACCTATGACGAGTAAGTAACATTAAGGATATCTCTGTAGATTGTTGCAACACCGCCGCCACGACCGATCAGACGGGGCTCATGCTTATAACAGTATCCTGGCGGAGTAGACTAATTTAGACCGAAATAATCATTTGGTTTAAGCCAGGTTTCAGTAAGGCACAGAACATCGAAATTATCTGTGACCATTTCATTTACAATAACCGCCTTAGGTGTGAGTGATCTAATGTTTAGAAGACCTAGCTTAAGAAATTGTTTTTGTTCACTAATAGCGAGATTTTTTGTTTTAATAACAATTAGATTTTTTCTAGATCCCACAGTAGATTTATTATTTGATCTTAGTAAACGAGGAATAGACACAGTTTCTATGCAATGTTCTACACTAGTATTAATATCAATTAAATTGGTGCAGTAGAGACTGTGATTTGGATTTTTGGTTACTAGTCAAATGGTATTTAACATCTTGGAGATGTAATCCGACAGAAGATCTGCCCCGATTCTATTTGGGTGTAAGGCATCAGCGCGGAAGAGCCTTGGTCGCTCCCAAAACAGATTCCAATTATTTACAAAAATCAGTTTCTGCTCATTGCACCATGAAAATAACCATTCATTTAGCGCGAATAATCTACTGAACTTTTCATGCCCTCGTCGGTACGTAGGAAGCAGTCCACAACAGCTCCGACGAGCTCGTCACCGTTCAAGATCTCAGTTACCCGCGCAGTGATATCGAGAACACGAGCACCAGGAAAGCAGTGACTGTGCACCTTACTTTTACCTAACGTAGCGTGGATGTGTCGGACGGTGGAATCGCCGATGATCACAGCATCGCGTTCCGTTCCGCGAAGAGGGGAGAAGCGGTTCTGAGTGGAGATCTCGAAATCCGGGAGGGGCGAAAAGATTCTTGTCCTGGCACGCGGCTTCCGCGGAACCACCCAGGCTTCGTGGTGGTGTGTTGGAGTGAATTAAATCATAGCTGATCGTGACCTGGATGCTCGGGACCAATGCTGAGAAACGCACGGAGTAGACGAGGTCAGTGGATTACTAACGTTAATCACTGATCCGTGTGCATCAGCGCGTGATGTTTCAAGAGCTAAACGCCGGTCTCTCAGCTCAGCTTGTCTCTCTAGAAGGTCACGGATCTGCTTTTCTACAGCTTCTAATTCAGACTGCACCGCGAGCAATTCAGATCTGTTCTCATCTGCACCAAAAGACAGACAACATACACCTCGCCATTTTAACAGATGGACAATAAGTTAGCAATGATGCAACCAGTGATGCTATTAATATTTATACTAATTTATGACTGAAGTCTTGGGTAAAAACCGTCTTTTTAGTGGTATGGGTGTAATGTAGACGCACGATAGATGGGAAAACAAAGAAACTCACAGCAGGCAACGAGGCTGACAAAAGCAGTCGATCGCAGGGCGAACAGCAGTGAAGCGTTGTCTCGCTCTACGACCAACAACCAATGTTCAAACCGTATTTGCGCAAACAAACAAACGCAAACAAACAAACTCACAGCGGGCAACGAGGCTGACAAAAGCAGTCGATCGCAGGGCGAACAGCAGTGAAGCGGTGTCTCGCTCTACGACCAACAACCAATGTTCAAACCGTATTTGCGCAAACAAACAAACGCAAACAAACAAACTCACAGCGGGCAACGAGGCTGACAAAAGCAGTCGATCGCAGGGCGAACCGCAGTGAAGCGGTGTCTCGCTCTACGACCAACAACCAATGTTCAAACCGTATTTTGCGCAAACAAACAAACTCACAGCGGGCAACGAGGCTGACAAAAGCAGTCGATCACAGGGAGAACAGCAGTGAAGCGGTGTCTCGCTCTACGACCAACAACCATTGTTCGTATTTGCGGTTCCAGCCGTATAATGGCTTGAGACGCGTCTGGCCAACAGTCCGAGTTGTAATTATGAGTTAAATGATGGTTCAGAACAGAATAAAGAGAGAAATACGGAAAAACAGAAGGAAATACGAAGCTAATACGAGGCTTAGACAGCCACGACGCAAACAAACTCACAGCTCACAGCAGGCAGCGAGGCGGACAAAAGCAATCGAGAATGAGGGGAGGAAAAAAAAATGTTTAATGTAATTTAAGTTGAATGACTTAAACATCCAAGTTGATTGTACTTCAAAATTGAAGGCAGCTACTTTTTTTTTACAGTGCAGGTCAAAAGAACTGCATTTATTTAAAATATTACCGTCACTTCTGAATAAAAAATATTAATTTCTTAAAAAAAAAAAATAAGTCATTTTTTTTCTGACCCCAAACTTCTGAACAGTATAGTGTATATATCCTATTTTGTCAAGACTGACCCAGTTAATGTACATAGAAGAGAAAAATTCTTTCGATCGGCAATCGAATAGATGATCGGAAGGCGACAAGAAACTGTGGAGGAAAAAAAGAGAAATGGGATCGGGACAAGATACCGGCCATTCATCTCTTAATTTTCCCCTTTTATTATTAGTATTACAGCTCTATAACACTATATGAACATAGAGCGCTGCAGAGATGATGCATTTTTGCAGGCCAACCCAGAATTTTGCATCTCCCTTGTTCCCTCGACAAAAACCCATAAGGATTTTACCGTTGCCTTTTGGATTACTGCAGAAATTAATCTCTGTTCTTACACGTTTTGTCCATTATGATACACAGCTTTTATGATTTTTTAAACCTATACAATTGCCAGAAGTAAAAAGCTAAACGTAGGTAGGCTATAAATGAACTACACTACGGTCACATGACTTCAACATCACCATCACTAAGCTTCCGACAACTCTTTCAGTCTTTATTAAAAAAAATTTCAAAATTGCCTGAAGGTTCGAGTAATATTAGTTTGCAAGTGAGCAATTGTTAACACAAAGAGCCTGTGAAAGCGGTAATTGGATGAGTTTACCTGTTCAGCGTGATGATGTTTAATATCAAATGAAATCAGATTTATTCAACTTGTCCACGTGCATCAAGCTAAGAGCTAATCAAACTTTGATTCAACATTATTTTCGAATTAGAGGGGGAAAAAAATAAACTCTGACCTCAGCTCTGAATCAAAACTTTAATTATAAATCATCTTCAGCTTCAGAGATATTTAAACTGAGATAAAACATACATGGATGATATCTCTCTCATTTTTAATAACCGTATCCTCCTCAGGAACACTGTTAATCATTCTTTAATTAACTTGTTGACTGGGGACAGGAGCAGCCAGCCTCTTCTCTTCTCTCCCTCCCTCTCTTTTCCTCCAACACAGAAACACGCACAGCAGACAGACTCCAAAGTTTATCTAAAGAGGTCGCTGCATAATGATTCAGGCAGATGGAACAGCAAACGGCACAATCAAAACTGTAAAACATGCAAATGAAGCTTTGCATGTACCATAGGTTTTAAGATTTCACACAGATCTCACACTATCTGTCTTGAGAAGATTAATCTAGCATATGAGTCTTATGTAGCTCTCTTACGTTATGCAATAGTTATGATGCTATATAGTCTTTCATTGTATGGAAACAGCAGCATGGACATTCTTTTTTTTTTTTAAGCAGGTAAACAATAACTATTTACATTTTAGCCCTAAAAGATCAAACTCACCTAACTTAATTCGAAATTCGACGTTTGAATTTAGTACGAGAGTGACGTTTTGGTGGTGCAGGATAAAAGAGTGTGTCGAGACGCCACAAGCTACAGAGCTAAGCCGCTCTTGGCTAATGGAAAAGCCCATGCGTGGACTCTCTTTTTCTCCTTTAATAACTCTGACTCACCCACACACGCAGCAGTGAGCCTGTTTTCCAGTGGTCTGATGTTTTCTCCACAGAAGTGTGCTGGGTCCAGCTGGGTTAAGCTGATAAAAGAATACTCTGGAGAAGAGAAGCCATCGGACTTGAGCAATGAATACAGACACTGATGTGGACTACTGAGGACTGAAAAAAACTCTGAGTAGGAAAGTTACAGAGGCAACAACAACAACAAAAAACACTATTTTCAGAATAAAAAAAGTGCTCCTAGGCGATGCTAGACTATTCTAGATGGTTGCCGGGACATTGTTATATGGTTGCTAGGGGGTTCTGGGTGGTTGTTTACTAGTACAAGTAAAAAAGGTCCACACCAATGTGCCAAATATCCTTGACAAATTGCATAACAAAACAGCATAAACTGGTTCACTGGTCTCCCAACCTGATTTTTTTTTTGTTTGTTTTTTTGGCTGGTTTTAGAGAGGTTTTGGTCAGGCAAAGAGGCCAACTTGCTGACTAACTAAACCATCACAACACGAGCTAAACCAGGCTGTGAGGTCAGTTTAAACCAGCTAAAACCAATGTAAAACAACTTGGATTTCCAATTAAATCAAATAAATCAACAAGACCTGCAAACCATTGGTTGATTTAAGATGCATTACAAATAATTCTGGCTCAACAAGGAAATTAATGCAACAGAATAGGGTAAGTTTACAAAACAACAATGTATTAAAAACTGAAACGTTTTCCCTTTGTGTTTTGAAACTGTATAAATAAAATGATGTTCAACCAACAAACTACACAGTGTTAGGGGAACTTAATTTATAGAATAAACGCAAAAAAAGTTGATCACTCAAGAAATTAAGTTGTTTCAACTAATGTCAACATATTTTGAGTGTTGACACTGGATGGAACCAATTGATCGTATATATTTTAGTTCAAATTTAATGTAACAATCAACATTATTATGTCAAGAGAACTCAACAAAATAATGTTTGAGAATAATGTTTAATTAAATTAATAAATTAGAATTTTTAATTTGCAATCATGCATTTAAGTTGCCATGAATCTCTTTTCAGGGATTGATTTTTTTCCAACAGGGAATGTTTAATAGTTGCTCATTAGAATTCCTTTTACTGTATTGTCTTACATTGTTGACTGTAAATTGGATATAATATCACATTTAATCAAGAAAAGGGGCAACACTGCATGACATTCATAGACATGCAATCCAGATTTAATTTTATAAATCAAATATAAAATATATAATTTGGTCTTATTGTACCTCCAAGATTCCTACTTGACTGGTTTCATATGGACGAATTCCCACCTCTCTAAATACTAGAGAACCCATATTCTACATAATTCTCTCTCTCTCTCTCTCTCTCTCTCTCTCTCTCTCTCTCTCTCTCTCTCTCTCTCTCTCTCTCTCTCTCTCTCTCTCTCTCTCTCTCTCTCTCACACACACAGAGTATATACTGTATATATATTCATATACACACAAATAGTCTGTATATATTAACCATTATGTGCCTGATGAAATATTTAAAGAGCTGAAAGAATAAAAAGCCTTGGTTAACCGCACAGACTCAATTTAAGTCAATCTGAATCAGTCTCAGAGGCATTTAAAGGTCCTCTTCCATTCTTTGTGCTCTGGGAGTAATATCTATTTATCAAATACTCACTTCAGTCAGAGTATATAATATCGGCCTCAAAGAAAAAAGTAAGCAACATGAATGTCCACTCTATAAGCCTTCACAAAATTAGCTTCTGCCCGAGGCTAGATCTGCTGACATGAAGTATCTTCTTCAAAGGGTGCCCAACGGTTCAAGGCTAAGTTTAGCTCTTTCTCTTAGCTATCAATCAGGATGAAGGAAATAACATTACATTAATAATATATTTTCAATGGCCTACTTTTTTTTTTTCCTTTTCACGTATTTGTTTTATAAAAACACTTAGCAGCATAGCTTTTTCTATTCTTATTTCCTGGCAAACCAGAAATAAAACTTAAAGACTCAAGTAAGCTTCTGTTTTCCACTGGCTCTTAGTTCCCGAAGCCACTTCAGGCTAATACCCCAATGCTAATGATGCTAAAATATGCTAAACTTTTCCAGTGGTGAGCGCGCTTCACCGCAATTGCGAGCTGCAGCTACGCTACACAACAGACACACCATCAATCAAGGACTGAGCTCCTAAAACCAACGCTCAGAGTCTGGAGGTTTTCCCACTGGTGGTCTGAAGCCGCCCCACGCATTCAAAGACCTCGACGTCACGGCTGTCCGTCCCGCAGTCCTCTCTGCATGCCTGCGGAGCGCCACGTACATCCTCACTTTAAAGAAACCAAGAAAGCCAGTCGCTGATTAGAGCTAATGCCTTTCAGATGCTCCGCTCGGCCTGGCCCGTCTCGTGCTCCTAATTCAGACTGACTGGAACGCAGTCAATCCTGTTGCGGGATTGAGGGAGCTCCTCCATCCACTCTCAAAACTGAGGGTCTTTTTCCTGAAACGTGGCACAGACTGCCTCAAATGCTGGATCTGATGTACAATATAATTTGTGGACTTGCTATATATAAAACTGTACAGTATATACAGTTTAGAGGGAGGCAGGACTGGCGATACGCTCAATTCCAGAATAGTCTACTGACTGTGACGACAAAATGTTCCAAGTAATTAATAATTAAACATGAAAGCTTGATGTTACAAGTAAAAAACATAAAACTTGCATAATGGCCCAGTAATCCCAAAAGATGGAAACCACAAAAAGCTAAAAGAAAGAACACACTTACAAAAGAGCCATGACATTCAAGCCTTTCAATAACAACATCCAAACAGCACGAGTTGTTTCATGGTAATAGCTTCTATCAGATCGAACTAAATAATTGTGCTATCATGACAACCCTAGTAAGCCATCACAGAAATACAATGTATTGTGATAAATATGTGCGCCGATGAAAAATCAGAGAAGACGTGAGAAAATCCGGTCATTTATCTGTGAAATGACTGTGGCTCAGGGGGTCAGAGGTCATGGAGAAATCAAGCAAGGTGAAAGACGTGACAGCGGAAGTCTCTAAAAGCTTTGTGTAAGCCCAACTCAAACACAACACAGGGTTTGAGAGTGACCTCGCCTAAGCGCTTGGCACAAGGGCATCAGCTGTAATTGAACATCTGGCCCTGAAAGTCTTTCTGTTCGCCTCAGTGGAAAGTCCCTGACCTGGAAGGACAGTCCTCTCTTCTGCCCAGTCTTTGTTAACCATATCAAATTGCTTTTGCAATTAGCCCCCTGATTTCAGTCCTGATGTGTTAGCAGAATTATTCATCTTTCCCAGGGTCCCGTGGTTCGCTCGGGCACCTGCTGGTCAGTTGGCCTGCGGCCTGAGCCACCAGGAAGTGAACGGTCTAGGTCTATCATCTCTGGCACAGGGGGAGCTAATTGACCAGCTGTGGAGGAACAGGCAGGTCAACCGAGAGATGGAAACTTTTTAGGAGACTTTGGGCCTCGCCGTTATCTGTTATATTGGCTAATGTACAATGACAAGACCTTCGTGAAATCTGCACTCAAGGAGATTACACTAAAGTTATTCAGTTTTCTGCAGGATTCAGTGTTGTAAATCAGTCACATCTTAAACATTTTAGACCAATTTGTTAATGCTTAAAAAAAAATTCCCCCCCAGAATCAACACAAAAACAATGAATACAAGCATACAAATTCCAATGATTCCATAATTCATAAATGCAAATAACGCAGCATTTTCATCTTATGTGAAAAAAAAACATAAATTCCAGGGGTCAGCATTCTCCCCTAAATATGATCGGGCAAACCTAAGCGTACGTAAGTCGTGGGGTCTTGAAACTTTGAGGGCTGGTAGTACTCACACCATCTACAACATCACCAAGGCTCACCCCGATCGTTCATGAATAGCGTAACATTTACTAGAACAGACTATATTGGAAGTGTTTGTTTTAATTGTTGATTTGTCCTCAAAAATATGTGTCGGAAATAGGCCTGTAATTACCATAGACTGTATAAAACCAGGAGCCTCAGCTCCACCCACGTCCCGCCTCTTTGCCCAATTTCAATTATCCGGGATGAAATTTGCCCAATTTCAGAAATCCTCTTCAGAAACCTACGGGTGACGTCACGGACACTACGTCCATTGTCTTATACAGTCTATGCTCAAGACGGACAAATGCATGGATCCTAGGTTTTTGGACAAATCGAGATTCAGATTCTCTGGAGTCTGACTGTCAATAACTATCAAAAAAAGTTGACATTTTGATTCACTGTCCCTAAGGGCCGTCAAAACGTTAGAAGAGGGCGGAGATACTCTTACTAAAATGGCTATGACTCGTGAAAAGGAACAAGATATTTTAACCAAACTCGGCACACATCTATGAGCTCATTCTGTGGTCTAGTGAAAAAGCAGGCAGCGACTGGCCACTTGGTGGCGCTTTAACAAGGAAAAAAACAAAGTACATAATTATGCAACCCTATGTCTGATTGACTTGAAAATTGCCATACAGTGTAGGTGGAGCGGCCGATGAAGTTTGAGCAGCTATCAGACAAGGTTAACAAAGGTCGATTGAAACGAACCTCGCTGGGCCTGTTTGAAATTTGTAAGAAATCGGCCACCTCAACCTTGACAAAACCACTGCGGCACAATTCTCAGGACTCTCTAGGTCAACAATTATCAAAAGAAAATTTGAAATAATTGTGATATTAAATTGTAAGATATAACTGTTAAAAAGCATTAAAAAACATATATTTCCTATGGTAAATTGCCTGTATTGGCAATAGTCTTTTCCCATCTATGATCATAGTGGTTCCGTGCTTGCTAAATAAAACATAATATCTTTTTACACAAGTGCTTAAAGCCACTTACCAATAAATGACTTGCATTTTATAGCATGCAGACAAAACACGTGTTGCAAAGTCATATTACTTTTCTTATGTGCATCTAGGAATGTGTTAAGTAAATGTGTGTCTATTGTAATGCAATTTTGCCGAATTTAATTTTCATAGAATATTTTAACTATTTGCATTAGAATAAGTGAATGGAAACCTGGCTAATGGCAACATCCTAGTTGAAAACAAGCTCTTTTCTAAAATGCGGTTCTGCTACACTGTTGGAATGACTATTTACTGGTCCTATGGGTTTGGTGTTCAATCGGTGTGACAGCTGTACCACCAAAAAGGACAGCTAGCGAGAGTTTAGCCAGAAACTGCTTCATCTCTTCACTGGGCTCTTGGAACTCAGGCAGGCGAGGGAAGAGCATCTGCTAAATTGGTCTCTCATTTTTGATAGGATAAAAGCAGAGGGAGTTCATACTTCTCAGGGCGCAGATTACACATCGACAAGCTTTGGCCTTGCAGAACCTAGCGCATCAAAACAAAGGAAAAGGAGATGCGGAGAGGAAAGTGTGCATAATGACATGTATGCATTCATGCACAGAGTAGGAAATAACGCACACACATCCATATTGGAGAGTGTGAGATTTTCCATTAGATACTAAACAAACGCTGTGGCCTGGCGAATGACTCCTAAATGAGAAATAGAGTTTACAGCAGGACCATCTGGCCAGGCCAAGCCCTGTTGAAATCAGCCGTAAATTGGGCGAGCTGCATAACTGAAAGCAATGCGCACATGGGGTAAGGGAGCGCTCCTCTCTCTCTGTTTAATTTAGCTTTGTCAGAGCTGATGTTTTTGCTTGATGGAATCATTGTCAGGCAGATCCTGATAATGGATCCTCTCTCTCTCTCTCTCTCTCTCTCTCTCTCTCTGTCTGTTCCGAAGGCCGGTTCTATAAAAGGCTATCTCCAGTCCCTAATCCTCCGCAATCAGGGAAAAGCCGCCTCCTGGAAAAAAAAGTTAAAATAAGCAAACACAATCAACTCAGATAAATAAAAATGTGCTGGAGCCTCCTAAGGTCTAGACATCTGTTAGATGCATATTAAATGCATTTATTCCAAAACCAGATTAGCATTGGTTTAACTATGGAAGCTTGTTTCCGCCACAGAATAAAACATTTTAAAAGATAATTGCGACTTTTTCTCTCACAGTTGGGAGTTTACATCTCGCAATTCTGACTTTATTTCTCAGAATTGTGTGATATAAAGTCCCAATTACGTGTTGTAAAGTTAGAATTGTTAGAAATAAACTCGCAATTCTGACTGTTTTTCTCGCAACTGCAAATTTAATATCGCATTTCTGACTTTATAAAACGAAATTGCAACTTTGTATCTCGAAATTCTGACATACTATTTTTGGAGAATTGTGAGATATAAACTCGCAATTGCGAGTTATAAAGTCCAATGCTAAGGAAAAAAAGACTGACTTTTTCCTCAGAATTGCGAGTTTATATCTCACAATTCTGACTTTATAACATGCAATTGCGACTTTAAATCATCCAATTCTGACTTTATAACACGCAATTGCAAGATATAAAGTCAGAATTGCATGACATAGTCGCAATTGTGTGTTATAAAGTCAGAATTGTGAGATATAAACACATTTCTGAGAAAAAAGGTTTATTTCAAAAGTTTATATAAATTCTGACTTTATAACATGCAATTGCGACTTTATATCAAGCAATTCTGAGATAAAAAGTCCGAATTGAGAGATAAAAAATCAGAATTGAGAGATAAAAAGTCACAATTACCTTTTTTATTTTTTATTCTGTGGCGGAACTTTTATACTTTGATCTTAAAATATACTACTATTGCAGCTTAATATGTATAGAGAACTACAAGTAATAATTATAGTAATAGTTTAATCTACTTAATAGTTTAATCTAAATTAAAGTTTAAAAACATAATATATACTAATTATAAGTATTTAATTTTTGGAATCTGATTGCAAAATGCAGATTACATGTAATCAGTTACTATCCAGCACCGTATACAACATATAACCATACATACACAAATCCTCTGGGACCACAATGTTGAATACATCGCAAACATGCCTATGAAAGAACAACATTACAACCCCCAAACCGCTGAGACTCTCAGAATACCCATAATCCCTGTAGAGACAGAGTTACAGCACCTAATGCAATAACTCTCTCGCTCGCAAACGCATGCACACCAAACACATACCCAGCCTTTCGACTCCTGCACCACCCAAATCACGTTCGCACAAACTCGATTTAGCCAGAAATCTGATTTCCGTCCTCTCATGTGCACGCAGAAGTGTTTATATTTGCTCAGAGAGCAGATGCACGCATGTGTAAGCGTGTGCGTGAGTACATCCATGTGTGCGTGTGTCTAATTGGTAGGCGTCTTAATGACAGTGTATATTGTGAGGATAAATACATGCGTACAGTGTTGCAGAGGGCACAAACCCCGCTGAGTTGAACAGCCAGGAAGAGGAGGAGTGTTCAGAGAGCGTACCCGATGCATCTGTCCGTTTTTCTTCCCGCTCTTATGCCTGTTTTGCAGCTCTGCTTGCCTCTTGCGCTTTCTCAGTCATGCGTGGCTGGTTCCAAAACACGCCTGGCAACACTTTCACTCTTAGTTGTCCTGAATCATTGATGCTATTGACAAATGTGGCTCCATCAAAGCAGAAAGCCAATAGCCTCCAACGCTGGGAAAAAATGTTCAATTAACACAGCATGTCCGAAACTTTCTCGCCTCTATTGGGGCGACAGCATTGCTGACCTTTTGGTCAACGTCTTGTCAAGCAGCTGTTGATCTCAAATCATTTTGCTTGAGATCACCAATCAATCGCAAACTAAAGTGAGCAAACAACCTGCATTTGTCAACTCAAGCAGAGCCGATAGCATTTCAAGCTGAATTTCATAAGGTACATGGGCTGATAAAAAATAGCAGGCAAAGACAGTTTGCTGGTCCTATCTGGCCAGGTTTGCTGGTTTTAGGAGTGTTTAGGCACTTATAAACTGGTCAGACTGGGAAATTAGCTAGATAAACCACAAACTCTCGACTATTATAATACATTTGGTAGGGAACTAAATAAACTAGCCCTTATAGTTGCCTTTATAAGGACTCATTCACACAATGAAAAATACTTGAAATTCCTTACATATAGGGTTTTTTTGCTAATCAGTAGTGGTTTTCCAAAGTTAATAGCCACTCACCATTTTCACTGGCCACAATTTTGAAATTGATTTCATGGGGAAAAACTGCCATATAGAAAAATATTATCTTATAATTTGGCAGCAGGTTTATTAAGCTGCTGTCATCTTATGACCTGATGCATGGATCCATTATACTGTTACACATGCATTTTATTTCTCATCTGTTTACATTCACTTAAAACATAACTGACCGTGTTTACATGAATACTCGCGAAGATCAGCATTTATTATGCTTATGTTTGACTGTTTAAGCAGCGAAAAATAACTCAATTTAGTACTGACAGGCGGCTTTATGTGCGTGCACTTTGGGTTTGAGCACAAAATCTACGGGAATTAGTCAAATTATGCGCAATACGTGCAATCCCAAGCCGAAATTCAAGCAACGTAACACCAACAATATTCATCCGGAGCAAATTAAACGAGTGAGTAATGGGAGGCGGGTTTGTGTGTCAATTCGCTGTCAAAGAGATGAGAGAGCGAGAACACACAGCTGGTATCATGTATCTATTTTGCGGAAAATTAGTATTGGAAGCGTTTCAGATATTTCCGAATCAATATGTATTGAAAAATCTATATTAATTATAATATTAATATTGTTAATATTATTACCACCTTTATATAAAATAAAATACATTATTTGTATATGAATTGTATATATATATATATATATATATATATATATATACCAAAACTACAATGTATTTTCATACAATGGCACAAAAAATTTAAAATAAAATAATTAAAAACTAATTCAAAATATTAATACAAACTATAATAGTATTTCAATGATATTAAAATAACACTGTTCTGTGCACAGTTTCAAGGTTAATACAAAAGAGACAAGGAATCTCTAAAGACAAGACAATTACTTGAGTGACAACTGCACACAAAGGAATGTCCTCCGTTTTGCGCCATAGATTGACTGAGCGTTCTGTGTAGGTATGGCAGAATGGATCCATCTGCCGTGTTAAATTATTAACACGCCATTAAAATTTCATCTGTGCTAAATGTCTCCCATTTCTTAATTATGAGACTTTGGGCTTCCCCATTTCCCCGGACAACCGAGTGTAATTTTCATTATGATGTGCAGATCCCGAACAATAGCCTACGAACTGGAACATGTTCGAATCATGAAACCTGTAATGAGACGACATGGAGACGTTCTTGAGAAGATCTTGTCTTTAAATTTGAATAATTGCTCTTTAAATAATGTGTAAAAAAAAACTCTTCTTGAGAAAAAAAACAACAGCAACATGTATTGTATAAGCTCATGTGGCAAGTGTATGTGTTTTAAAAAGCTTGCTCCCCAGGCTTGTTGACATGAAATAGTAGTTACATGTAATAGCAAGAAGGGAGGAAAACCCACAAAAGCAAGTATAACAGAACAACATCTTTCTCAGTGCATTTAAAAGCAATCCAGCCTTTATAACATGCAAGTTTGCTGCCCCCTAGTGGCAGACAAGCACTTCACATCTGCGTTTCAGTGTGTTATTCAAAGGCTCCCCACTAAAAGCTCTCTTACCACACCAGACGCGGTTCATAGCCTCCGGCTCTGACTGCAATTCATCTGTTGAAAGGCATTTCTATATAGGCAGCAGGGCCTGTGCAAATAGACATGTTGACCAGCTGCATTTTGATAGGACTTAGAAGGTCATCAAAACAAAGACCTTTGGAAAAAACACTGCACATGCTCTCCGTCTCTCTACCTCTCCCTGCACACAAAGACACATGCAGTCTTTCTTTCTCAGTAGCATCAATCAAAATGGCCGCTCCAGTAGAAGATAATGGCTTTATTTGTCATGCCAACCGCAGGTTTTTGGCTGTGACACCCATTAGCCGTGATGTCTTTATCAGGGAAAAGTGACAGAAGCCCAGCAAGTCCCTTCTCGTCCATGTGGAACATTGCCAGCCAATTAAGCGCCACCGCTTTGCCTTCAACGAGTGCCATAACGAGGGACAGCTTGTGCATTAGCCTAACCACGCTCGCGCAAAGGCTAATCACGCTAATGTGGTCCAGTAAACATGTTAGCATAGAAGTCAGAGGGACACACAACATAATTTCACATCCCGTATGCGTTACACTAGTGCAGAAACGAATCAGGCCTCATTTTCAAGGGGCATCGACAGCAAAAACTATGGGCTAGCTAGAAGGGTTATGAATAAATTTGTCTAAAAAAAGACATGATTCCCTGGAATGTTTACCGGAGATTCGAGAGCGAGATTGCGCTGTGGTTATTTACTCTCCCGGGGGTCTATTTCATCAAGTGTGTGGACATCAATTTGTTTAGCTTTGCTAAGGGAAAAAAAAAGCAAAGAGGCTAACGATTAGGATCTGGCATGGAGGAGGAGAAGGAGAGAGAGAAATACAGATCGGCCAACCTCTTATGGCTGAAAAGAAATTCTTTCAATCGTGTAAAAAGAGTGCATTTCCATACAGATGGCCCCTGAGGCAAAGAGAAGGTAAAAAGTAAAAGAAAGAGTCTTAATCCTGTTACCTACTGACAGGAAGAAATAGAAATAAAGAGAGGGAAAAGAGCACGCCAAAATTATAATCCTTTTATCTGAGATGGAGGTCTTTAAGAATTCAAAAAAAGCTATTAAATTTCCAGATTCAAAAGTTAAGCTCTGTTTACAACATCTGCAGTATAATGCCACAGATAATTATTTAGATATGGTAGTGGTCTTTGCAGTGTTACCACTCGGGCTACTTTTACACGGTTGCCGCCGGTTAAAAGGGATCATCGGATGGCCATTTTACACAATTTGGTATGATTCTTTAGGGTCTTCATGTAAAGTATGTTACATATTTTGGTTAAAATTCCTCAATGGTTGTGTAAAACAACACCCTTTAACCTCCTCAAAAACAGCTCTGTTCACAGCGACCCGTTTAGGTGCATGTCTCTTTAAATGATAATGAGCAACTGCTCACCCCACCCCTCTCCTCTGTGGGTGTGTCGACACAAGACACGTAAAGTGCTGCCTTGACGGACAGTATACACATGGCTGAGGGAGGAAATATGCTAATATGGGAAATATGCTAATACGAGACAGTCCGTCAGTGGTCGTGGGCGGAGCATGAGCAATATGACATCATATTGCTCAGAAAATCCAAACGCCTTGATTATTGAGTGTTTAGGCTTTTTGAGGATTAAAAAAAAAAAAGGAGTACATGGATTTTTTTCATTGTATGGTGGTTGTGTACACACACTGCAAAGACACATTTATATGCGAACACCATAAAAAATTTAATTTTGCATTCGATGACCCCTTTAAGTGACCCAACCCCATCCCGGAACTAATTTTTTACCTTGGGGATATCTCTGTGGGCCTCGAGTCAGTTCACTAGTGTAACAACGTAAGCTTATGTTGTTGTACGTCACACGCATCACCCACATGACCAGCGTCGGCCAATAGTGAGCCTACGTGTGACGTAGCTCTACGCAATCATTCTACGTTAACTGACTAGAGGCCAACAGAGAAGGAAATGAATAGTTGAAATAAAGTCGTTATTTTTGTTTGTTTTTGCGCACAAAAAGTTTTCTCGTCGTTTGATAAACTTAGGATTGAGCCACTGTAGTCACTTAGACTTTTTAACAATGTCTTTAATGACTTTTCGGGGCTGGCAAGTTTCAATCCCTGAAGAAGCCTATGGAGGAGTGATCCAGCTCTCAGATTTAATCAAAAATATCTTAATTCGTGTTCCGAAGATGAACGAAGGTCTTACGGGGTTGGAACAACATGAGGGTGAGTAAATACTGACAGAATTTTCATTTTTGGGTGAACTATCCCTTTAACAACGAGGGACTATTCAAAATAATTTTCTGTGGTTATAAACCTTACACCAGATGGATCGAGCTTAACTTTCACTGAACCCGGAATATTCTCTTAATGATGAGGATCTCAAACCTCAAACGGATGAATGAAAATGTTACCCTTCATCTTAGCGGGACAATCTTTTCTTGGCAGCTTGAGTTTCTGACATGCATATTAAAAGGAGAGATCTTGAGAATGTCACAGTCATAAGAACATCAGGCCGGGCGGACTCATTAATCACGCTATTTTTGGACGAGCGGTGGCCATTTCTCTCGGTGGAACACAGTCTGTGGCTTGAGGAGAAGCTGGCATATAGCTGGAGACCGTGAGCGCGCGATGTACTGTGCACCAGCACGCAAGCGCTCGGATAATTAACTCCCCGTCTAAAGACAACTGTTAGATTCTGCAATTAGGACAAATCAGCTTTAAACTGCAAATATGGCGGGACGCAGATGCCGCGAGGAAGTCGTGCGCTCCGAGAGACAAAATTTCTGAGATTTTTGGAACGGACTGGAAGTTACTTATAAATCCCAAAACAATTCTAAAGAGAATTGAATTTCAACATAATCTCAGCAAAATCAGTCCATTATATAAGCATTAATCAGGTTCATTGGCATAGAATAGGGTAACCGTTGTGATGGAGTATCTTTTTTAGCTTTGGTAAACAGCCATAAGACGCTTTATCTGAGTTAAGCAGAGAGTAAATTAAAACTACTATCTGCATACTCGGCTGTTAGGGAGCTTCGGTTACAGATTTCTCACCAAGTCCCGAGGTCCAACAACATTTACATAATTATTATCTGTTTACTGGGAGCTATTTCTTCCTGCATCCCCTGCCTGTGTTATTTATAATTCCCTGCATTTGCAGAAGCCGCTGATAGATGGCAGACGCCCGGCCATTGGCTGATCATATCTGGCATTTCTCACTGTTGCTCAGCTCTAAATAATGTTGATACGACAGCGGAATGGAAGAGATTGTTTGTCTTCAATACGTTGTGTGTGTGTGTGTGGAATATTTTATTTCTCAGAGGTTGCTCTCTCGTAGCTCTGGAGACTAAAAGTCAACATGAAATGGCGATCGCAACCCGTTTTACGTCCATCTGATGAATTTCAGAGTGAAAAAGTAAAAAATAGTTGTCATGGAAAAAATTTTTATTGAGTTTATATTGAGATCTCTCTTTTTTTTCCTGCAGATGTGACATCTTGGCAAATCTCAGCACACTTTGAGATGTTGAGATCTCTTCTGAATCTCTAGAGGAAACATTTTCTCATTTGCGATATTAATGTCCAAAAGAGAGAAAATTAGCAGATTAGAGCAAGAACAGAAGGTCAGACCCGGATGGAAAGAAAGTGGGGGAGCATTTACATAAACCATACACAACATATAGGCATACATAAACACCCTGAGAGTATCTTCAGGGAACGCCGTTAATGTCTCATATCTGTGTTATACAGGACTCACGTCTGACTCAAATATTAAAGTTCAATACTGGCCCATGATTGATCTTCTATCCCAGTCGTTATTTACATTAGTGCCTCAATTACTCAACACATGTTGCCCCGGGGCACAATAAAGCTCCCACACATCAGGAAATATCATCAGCCCACTTCCTCTAATGTAATATATGTTTCCAAACAAATGACACACGATACGCTAAATGCCCGTCTCCGCGTGTGCCTTCGTTGTGATTTCCTCGGTCTCTAAAATAGATTGCAAACCTTTTTTTCCCCCAACATAATGTGTCAATTTGCACAATTTGATTAAAGGGCCAGAAAGCGTCGTGAGCGTGAGGTTAACGTATACTCCTACGCAAACTGATGCTTTTAGGGACTTTGTTTCGAGTTTTGAACATATGAGTGCAGTAATTCAGGTGCAGTTTGAGAATGAGAGTATGACACTTGCTTCTAAAGCAGCATTCACATATTCAGTGATTTGCGGTTTCCAAAAGCCCACAAGCAACATTTGGCAATGTAATATAGTTGTCAAACAAGATGACAAAGAGACAAATGTTAACTTTAAGCAAATGAGCCAATAACAGAACATTATTGTGAGTGATTTCAATGCAGCGTCAGAAATAAACCTGGGCTCAGGGCACAAAAGTGTCATAAAATACTCCAATTATTTAATATGATGAGAAAATTAAAATCATCCTTTTATTTGAATATAATATAATATAATATAATATAAACTTCAGCTCTGAAAACATTCCAGAGGGAAAAAAATATATAATTTATGACACTAAATTATGATTTTTCCCAGCTCAAAATCAGTGAAACGAAAAACAAAACAAACCAAAACAGAATGCATGAAAGAATGAACTTGTAAAATTATTTCAGAAATTGTTTGATAAGTTGAATCATTAATCTTGCTCATGATAGGATGCATTACACGCTGCTGCTGTTTAAATTCAAATGGTTCTCATTACAAAAGTTTTTGGCAAGAATCATGGATTCTTGTTAAAAAAATAATCGTATCTTATTACTTGCAAAACATCCAGTAAAAAGTGGCAATAGTGCGTTCAAATTTATAAAGGAAAACAAAGACTTGTGCAACCCATCAATTATATTAGGGCATTCAACAGTAGGTATGTATAATACATTTATAAACACACACACACACACACACACACACACACACACACACACACACACACACACACACACACACACACACACACAGCACTTCTCATGGATCTCAACTCGGTGCATTTGGGATTTCTTCCTCTGCAAAATATATGCTGCCTTAAACTGGACCAAACTGAGGTATCTTAGAAATTGCTCCCTATCTTTTGAAGCAGCCTACCCATTGTGGACACATATGATGTCTAGGTATATGTTCACTAGATTTGGAAATATCTATGGAGTCAGGTATTATGGTGGTTCTATGTCCCCACCATGTGGTGTATCTCAGTCTTTATGTCTTTCACTTCAACGCTCTTGTGCAAACACTCTCTGTTCCTTCCAGACATTACCTGTGACTGAAAACAGAGGGAGAAAGAAAGAAAGGAGAGGCAGAAAACGGTTCCTCTGAATTCTTTCCCCACACAGTAAGATTTATTGAGCTGGCTGAGGTGAATGTGTCACTGTAATGCATACAGGCTAATATCCCGGTCCACAATCCACTGCATTAGAGCAGGCGTGAATACATTTGGCTGGTTACAACCCTCACTAATCAATCAAATGCACGCGGAGGGTGTTTTTCCTCACAGAGCCCCACTTCTTGCTCATTACACCCACAAATCATACATTACGCATTCTTTACGATTCTAAATCCGCCGTTCACTCCGACCAAGACTCATAAAACTGAAAATACACCGTCAGGTTATTAGTCTGGGGAGAGATTTGGAAAAACACACATTCAACAATGAGAAGCTTACGCTATCGCCTGGGCATCATGTGGATGAGAAAAGCCAAAAAAAAAAAAAAAGCACTTTGGAGCTGACAAGTGCATTTGCTTGTGCCTCAAGAGAGCAGATAGCCAGCAAATACACATTTCAGTACAAGAGAAAGATGAGATGCCATGAATAAAATTACATTTATTTTCTATGTGTTTGTAGGGCAAAGAAAATCTGATGTACAATGTGGTCTGTCTCTATTTTCACCGAAAAACAAAACAACAACATTAAGCTGGAAAACCTGAAAATATCAACCCAACCATTAAATCTTTGGATGATTGTTCATGCGGAAAAGGAAAAATCTACACTCTAACATACAGACAGAAAGATGTAGACCATAAAACTAGGTCTAAACATCTAAATTCACGGACGTGATGGAGAGCAGGGGATAAAGGAACCGATTGGTTTTGGTTGGGTTCAGTAAGACTCCAAACTGAGTCTGTTTGAGGTTGCGGACTGGCCTCCATTAGTGGGCTTGGGTGGGCGGTTAAGATCTGGAAGGCACTGAGACGGGCGATAATGAGGGTAATCTCACCCAGAGAGGGTCACAATCCATCTTTCCTTTAGAAAGCTGCTCTTAACTCCACAGCAACATGGTGTAGAAGATCATATGGTCACAGGAAGCCTTTCAAATGCAGAATATTTCTATAAGGAAATGGATTCCCTGAGTGTAGATGCATGAAAGACAACTCTTCGGATGGAGAACCTGAGAAAATATCGGTCAAAAAAAAAAAAAAGAAGGCTGTGTTACACAATACCTTGTGGGTTTCAACATCCTTGCATAGCCAAAGACCTTTCCGGAAACCCAAACTCTGATGTGACACAAATTGTATTCATAGAAACTGCTGCTACAACTTCAATGGACATGCAACAACCAAGATAGTTTACCTTAGCCAGTAGAAACTAGGACACTACGTTTATTCACACTAACTGTAGCTCTATTACACACACACACTTTCCTGTGTGTGTGGAGTTTCAGTGGCAGCTAGTCAGGCCTGTCTCCGCGGCTGATGTTTCTATGGCAGCCCATGCTAAAGTCCTTAAAAGCTTTAAGCAGCTTATAAACTTCCGAAGAAATAAACTTCAACATCCCTCCGCAGATTTTGGAAGCCGTTTAAATCCTACAGGGTTTGATGTACAACCCACATGCTTCTAATATCTAAACTGATTACACCGAAAATTGTTCACACTGCAGTTTAATATCCCTTAAACGATCCGGTCCGTCTCCAATTAAATGTTTGTCATATAGTTTCATGTTATTTTGATGTGTTTTGCCGTTTTTCACGCATAAATAGGTGGTGTAACACGATTACAGTCACAGCTAACTGAGACAGACGTTTCATTCTTAGTGCATGAGCTAGTTCAGGCGAAAAGAAGTTGCTAATTGCATTTGTCGCTCCATTGTAATAGGCTTTGGGAAATCAAGTGCTTGTCTGCCTAAAAATGGCAAAAGTCCAAAATAATAAAGTTTAATGGTACTTTGGAGCTTCAGCGTTTAACCAGTTTACAGTAGGTTTCATTTGTACGTTTTGGTCTACACGTCCACCTGTCCTCCATGTCCACTACGTCATGTTTAAGACTCATTTTAAATAACAGGAACATTCCAGGTATCAGGTATGTAAATAACCAAGAGTGGTACCAAATATGCAATGCACTTTCATGTTGTCTAACTTAAAATGCAAATCGCATGTTTATTGACAACATGAGCATGTTGTTTGTTTTCACAACAACAGTGTTTTTCAATTTACAAAGCAGATATCTAATTTTCATGATATAAAATTTGTGTGATACAATTCAGATATTTAACCCTCCTAATGCCTTACAAACTGTATCCACCTTTTGCATTCAAGGATCTGTTTGGACCCAGTGTAATATACAGTGCCTAGCATAAGTGAACACACCCATGCTAAAGTTGACTAAAAAGAGGAATAAAAAATCATCTTTTGGAAATTGATCTTAATGCCTTAATTTCAAAAATGAGGAAAAATACAACCTTTAAGGACAACAATTTTCTTTGTGAATGAATAATGTATTGTAAATAAATAAATGTTCTTCCTTAAAATACAGGTTGCATAAGTCAGGACACCCCTATGTTAAATTCCCATAGAGGCAGGCAGATTTTTATTTTTAAAGGCCAGTTGTTTTATGGATCCAGGATACTATGCATCCTGATAAAGTTCCCTTGTCCTTTGGAATTAAAAAAGCCCCACATCATCACACACCCTTCACCATACCTAGAGATTGGCATGGGGCAGTATCCATAAGATCATCTCTCAATGCAAATCATACCAGCTATTAGCCTAACTGAAATAACACCATGCCAATCTCTCCAATTTTTCCTCATTTTTTAAATTAAGGAATTACGGTCAATTTCCAAAAGATGATTTTTTATTCCTCTTTTTAGTCAACTTTAGCATGGGTGTGTTCACTTATGCTATCCACTGTAAGCTTATAAAACAGTCATAACTTTATTTTTTTTTAAACTAATACCACATTGTATCTTATCAGTAATTTCTCATTAATGAGTGAATGCAGAATGTTTTCATGCTATTACTTCATTAACCCCATTTTAATTAATCAAAAATTGAGAAATTCTTTGAAATTTCACATTTTTAAGAACTACAGCAAAAACCAGTGTGGTGCAGGAAAAAGATATATTTTTATCAATATGTAAGCGAAACTGTATTTGAATATATAATTAGATTAAATTTATTGGAACATATAATATGGAAATTACCAGTTTGAACCACTGAATTCAGTGGATTTAATTAAATTCATTTGAAACATGACTAACTCATACTAATCAAAACAGTCTAAATGTATTAAACCTACATCTTTTTTTTAAAAACAAAACAAAATCAAAATAATATCAATATTACCCTAAAAAAGGCTAAATGTATTTTACTGGAGTAATTTGATACAAATCGAACTGATAGATAGACCCGAACGCAAAAGGTGTAACAATTTAGTTTAAATGGTTAAATCTCTTAATTTTTTTTTTTGTAAAAAAAAAAGAACCATGTGTATTTTGACAATCTTAACATGCTTAGAAAATGTCATCTTCATAATAAAAAAAATTAAATAAAAAAATGTACCTCTTCCGAGTCAAAACAGACCCGAATGCAATGAATCGGTTATTGAGCTCATATAGTGATAAATTGCAACTGCATTTGACAGTGAATAAAATAAACAATGAATAATATTATATTTACAAGTCAATGTTATTCAATTGCACTTGACCACTATTAAACCTTTGCGCAGTTATTAAAAAATACAACACTGCATACACTAGCGTTAAAAAGTTTGGTCTTCGTAATGTTTTTTTTTAAAGAGGTCTCTTATTATATTGTGAAATATTATTACAATTTTGAATGGATATTTTCTATTTGAATATATTTTAAAATGTAAATAATTCCTGTGATGATAAAGCAGAATTTTTAGCAGTCTTTCAGTGTCACATGATCCTTCAGAAATCATTTTAATATGCTGATTTGATGCTCAAGAAACATTTCCTCTTCTTAACAATGTAAAACATAGTTGTGATGCTTAACATTTTAGTGTAAACCATAACAGTATTTTTGTCAGAAAGTTTTGATTAATAGAAATTTCAAAAGAAAAGCATTTATTTAAAAATAAAAATGGTTTGTAACCTTATAAATGTATTTAATGTATCATTGCTGAATAAAACTTAATTTCTTTAAGGAAGAAGTCTGAATGGGAGTGAACATTCTTGAACAGGAATCCTCAGTGCATCGAGGGACCTTCAATTTTACACCCGTTTTTAACTCTAAGTCTTTTGATGCCTGATCAAAGCAACAGAGTGACCCTCGGTATAAAACATTAACCTTCACTTTTGCTGCCGTACAATGCAGCTTCATCAAAAGGACGGGACGGAACGAAACGAACGCTCATTCAAAGACACAGATGTAGTCGACACTGTTGAGCGCTTTCAATCAAACCAAACTACTGGCCTAAACGGATATATCTTCAAGCAAAACCTTGAAAAGTACACCATATGTACAAAATCTTGCGGTTGATAAAGTGACACGAAGGATAAACAAAGTCACTTTGGAAACAGACAAATTGCTCTCTGGTGTTTCATCGGAGTGAAATAATCACCTTCTAAAGGCTGTATTCATTCCTATGAGTATTGCACTCAGAGAGATATATATAGATTTATTCGGCTGTCTGCATCATGCACTAAAGTATCGACCATGTCAAACTAGGGGTTTGAAGGGGAGCGTTTTTTTTTTTTTTTTTTTGTGTTGGATACATTGCAAAATCTACCCACTCTTCCTTTTCACCCTCCTGCTTTCATGTTTTCAGCCCTGAAATGCCTCAGTCTGTCTACAATTCCCCTGAATTTTGGCACTATCGCCTTCCTCAAATCACAGCAATAATCCCTGCGTGAATCTCTAGCTCAATTACGGCTTTCTGGAGAGCGGGATTACAGGAGGAGGTGGCAGCCCGAACTCGGTGTGACAGGAGGAGAGAAGGAGAGAGGAGAGGAGGAAAATAGACAGACGCAACAATGACGGATAAAAGCCCAAAAAGCCTGTCAGCCGTCAGGGGTGCAGTCGTGCATGCAGGCCTTCCAGCCCTGGACTTCTCCAATAAGAGGAGAGGTGGATGAGAGAGAGGACAGGGTAGTGACAGGGTGAGGTGTTTGAGAGCACAGGGTCAAGATTTCCACAGCTCCTGAGAATAATATCCAGCACAAGGGAGCATAAAATGAGAGAGAGGGGGGAACTGAGAAGAAATGACAGAGAACAGCACAACGACAGCCGCTGAGATAAGCTGTACAGGCAAGACACACAGACAAAAATACAATAAACGTCTAAAATTCGAATTGGAATCAGAATCCATAACCTTCACTGACACCAGTTGTGACTGATCACAAAGATTCCGTGAAAATGTACACTTGGCTAATATTAACATATAGAAAAAAGAAGTGTGTTTACATACAACAAAACACTGATAACTTGATATTGATATTAAGGGCCCTATCATACACCCAGTGCAATGGGGCGCCAGGCGCAACACAAGTGTTTTTTGCTAGCTTCAGCCCGACGCAGTTATCATTTTCACGTCCTGCGCCACGTTGTTTAAATAGCAAACGCATTTGCACCCCTTTGTGCGCCCATTGGCGTGCTGATCTGAAAACGAGGTGTGTTTAGACGCATTGCTATTTTGAGGCAACTGAAATAGACTGCGCCATTGACCAACAAAAACCTGGTCTGAAGTCAAATGCGCAGTATTTTTATTATTATTTAAAGGGCGCATTAGTAATGTGCGCCTGTAGGCGGGTTCACAACACATGTACACTCTGCTTATTACACTCACAGGGATGCGCTGCAGCACACAAACTAGCCAAATTTTAAAATGTAAAAAATCATTATTGTATACATAAAGATATGGTGGAATCCGGCTTGTCCCGTAGATGGTCTGCTTGCGCGCTTTAACCTCGCGCACGAGCAGATCCGTTTGCTCTCTGGAGAAGCGTTCAGTCTTTCCGCTTGCAAATTCCGCAATGTAATGTAGCGAATCCGCCATGGCGCGAGCACAACTGGCTTTTAAAGGGAATAGGAGATGAGACTCTGATTGGTTTATTGCACGTTACGCCCAAAACACACCCATTACTCATTAAGAGAATAGGGACAACCCTTTTAGACCATGCGCCGGGCGCACCGACCATTTTTTCCCGTTGTTAAACTAGAAAAAGTGGATTCAGACACACCCTAAGTGCACTTGCGCCGTGCGCTTTAGACCATGCGCTTATATCGTTAAAATAGGGCCCCTAAAGTGTAAAGCCTGATGCACACTGTATGATTTCTAATAGTCCTTTATGACTGTTGCTTGTCAGACTGTACGATCCCCGCTGTAAGCCATTGTCACACTGTAAGATCTCAGTTGTCATTAATGTCGGACCGTACGGCATTCAAGATGCGTTAGGTTAGATACCCGTCCGGAGTTTTACATCATCAAGTCGTGACACGTTCAGTGACTGTGAGCTGGATTTACATGTGGGATTGAAATGGTGGTTAGCAAACAAAAACAATCTCTAGTGTTAATTTTGATCATGGCTTTTCTTGAAGAGAAAATGTGTGTGTGGAGCAGGTGGTTTGTTGTTGTCTCAGTGATTGTGTCATCAGGTTCTGTGCTCCTATTGGTTTTTGATTTGACAGTTGTTGTAGGAGAGGTCACACTGTATGACTATGGCTCAAATCTTCTGACACTTCCAGAATTTTATCAGAGGTAAATCGCAATGGTCATTAATCGGCTGTCTGCGAACATGTCAAACTAACACTCAAAGACAGATTTTGGCCTATAGGATCAGAGGAATCTTTTAGGATTTTCCACATTTGTCGGAGATGGCAAAATCGTACCCTAAATCGTACAGTGAACCCGGCTTTACACAGTTATCCATGCAAACATCCAATAACAAAGCAAAACTGGAGTCAGAGGCCTACATTTTTTTTGTTTCAAACCATTTATGAAATGAGTCTTGATAAAGGGCAGTTTTAACTGCTTTCACATAATTTTTCCCAGAGTCAGTGGGACAAAGTAATGTAAGCAATAATTATGTATTATTTATTATATATATTTTATATAATGTAATTATAAAGCAATGGTTTAAACTATATATACTTTTGTGATTTTATATAGTGTATCTTTATATATACATATTTATATATACACATTAGAAAACAAAGATATTAATACTTTCAGCAAGGATGCAATGAATTGATCAGAAGTGAGACTGAAGACATTTTTAATGTTACAAAAGTTTATTTCAAATGTTTGTTTTTTATTTTATATATATATATATATATATATATATATATATATATATATATATATATATATATATAATATAAAACACCTGTTCTTTGACCTTTCTATTCATCAGAAAATCATGAAAAAAACGTACAATTTACACAGCACAACTGTGTTGATAATAATAATAAATGTTTCTTGAGCAGCAAATCATATTCCTGAAGGATCATGTGACACTGAAGACTGGAGTAATGTTGCTGAAAATTCAGCTTTTGACATCACAGGAATAAATTACATTTTAAAATATATTAAACGAGAAAACCTTTATTTTAATATGTCATAATATTTCACAATAGTTTTTTTGATGATTTATATGCAGCTTGGTAAGCATCAAAAGCCCCAACATTTTGATTAGTATTATTAATATTACTAGATCAACCTGACTACAGTAGGACACCAATGAAAATTCGAACAGCTCTTTAAGGTAACAACTGCACTTTCTAACTTTTTACAGTGTGTGATGAGTGACTGAATCAGAATTAATTGCAGAAAAAAGTGTCACAATAAAAAAATTTAGAAAGCATGTGAGATTTCAATACAGTGGTCACCTTGTAAGTTTTATAATTACGTGACAGCAGCAGAGAAACTCAAGAACAAAAACAAGCTTCTTTGTTTTATGTATGACTGGCAGCAGCGGCCAAGGTCAACATTGCCAGGAAGTGGCTTTTATTGTGCAGATAGACTCACCAAAACACGGTAAATAATCAGTGGCAGGAGGCCTGGTGGTGACTCGCTCTGTTCTCTGTCATCTGAGGACCAGGGTTTGTCATTCGGCACACTGCTGCTTTCAAAACTCAGACTCCCCGGTACCTCGGCAGGGGAACGTCTCCTCATGTCATCTCAGACTTCGAAAACAGAGCGTATGAGACACTCGGTTCAGCCTGCACAAGAGAGCCGTCTCCCTCTCGCTTTCTGAGGAGACACACCACTTCACAGTCAGTTTGAGTTCTGGTGATTCGCCCCTTTATGTGACCCCTCAGCATACAAACTCACACTCACTTACACAAACACACACACACACACAGTCGCTCACCAGAAGCTAGCCAGGAAAGAGAAAAAAGATGAGCCCGAGAGAGTGTGAATTGAAAGCAAGAAATAAAGACAGAGATGGAATTGAAACTGAGGTTTTGTTGTAATAGAAAAGATAGATTTGCTTCGTCCACAACAACAATGGCTCATTTCTCCCACCACAGCCAATGACAAGCTCTCTTAGCCCAGTTGAAAACACCAAAGCAAAGTTTTGGCAATTTGTATGGGATGCTGGTGTGCTGATGTCCCATATATATATATATATACACACACACTATTAATTTTCACCTTTACTCACATCCAAGATACAGAATGCATTTATTTAAGTATTAATTCATAAATCTATAACTCAGAACTGACTTACTTGACTTGGATTTTCAATTAAAGAAACAAACATCAAGACTTTATCTCTAGGAAATAACCTCCGTATATATTTATATATATATATAATATACACATACATACATACATATAAATATATATATATATATATATATATATATATAATATATGTATGTGTGTGTGTGTGTATTTATATATATACACACACACAAACACACACACACACACATATATATATATATATATATATATATATATATATATATATATATATATATATATATATATGGCCGATGATAAAGGCTCAGTGCAGTGTTCATCTGTCTCATTCCCAGACACGTATTGGCCATAATTGCCACTTGAGGAACACTTGGCACCCAGCATTTCTTCTCTCCACTGAGGTTGCATTTAAACCCAGTGGAGTGAATGGGCAGGGCCCAGTAGGGTTGCTCTCATGCAGGAGGGCTCTATAATGAGGGCATTTATTAAACGAGGGTGTAATCGCTCCACGTGTAGCCAGCTCTGAGGGTCTCTAGTGCCTGTTGGGTCAGTGGGGGGCACGGCTCCTCCCCGCTTGATTTTCCAAGTCAAGTATCATTGGTGTAATGCACGGCAGGGTCTCCGGGTTTACCAGTCAATGGCTCATTTTGGGCTACTTTGAACCCGCTGAGAGGAGGAAGGGAACACTGTATCTGATAATGTCCTGCAATCTTCTCTGATACAAACTAAGATTTGACACGAAGGACAATAGCTATAGACATGTTTGGAAATGTTTTTGTCTTTCGTATTATTCTCTCGCTTCAGACTAATTTAGTTTCATGAAATTACATTTTACAAAACTAAAAAATATGACTGCAAAATCAAACACTGAAATGTATTAATACTACAGTATTATTATTATTAATGGAGGGGAGACAAATACAAAAAAGACAAATTTTTCATAACCCAACAGCTGAGAACCATTGGTCTACTGTGACTGCAGGAATTGTATCAGATTACATTTGCATGTCCTTTTCACTAGATCAAACTAAATATTTTTGCTGGTACATGAATTCATATGACATTCATCAAGAGCTGTTTACACAAAGAAAACTTCCACACCAACTAATCTGACATCAGCTTCAAAATATGTACAATTCCTGATGAACCTGAGATGGGATTTATTCATTTATTGGGGTTTATCTGGTGTACTAAAACATTCTTCAGACATTCATAACACTGGCATGAACACACTCCAACATACTCATTAACCAGTCATGACAATGTGAAGAAACCAAGATAAAAGATGATTATAACATTGATGTCTCTACTCAGAAATGATGTTAGTCAACAAATAAGATGCTTTTATGATGTAAGCTAAGCATAATGGCAGTCTTGCCTCCTCTGAAGCAGAAAACGTATAAGTTTACCTTATATAAGAGTGGAAAAAAAAAAATGTAGAACAATGATATATTGATGGCTAACGCTAGCATATAATAGCAGTTTGCAGATGAAGCTTTACACATGGCTTGTTTTTAAAGCAACATGTATTTAAAAGCCCATATTCTTTTGAAACTTGGTTAGAGCCAAACGTATACATGCAGAAGACTTGATTTATAATGTTTTATACATTACATAAGTGTCTAAAATCAATGTTGTATTAAAGAATCTCATTCAGTTGAGCTTCTCGACATACAGATTCTTGACATGCATTTGTGATTGATAACCGCATTTTACCAACACTGTGATGCTCAAATGTTCCTCTAAATAGGCAGATTAGATGAAATATTGTCTCAAAGATCACTAAACTTGCAATATCCAAACTTGCAATATCCTTGAATAAAGCATGTAACCGTAATAACAGAAAAACAATAGTGAATTAAAAAGACTTTGAAACTTTCTTTAAGTTTTAAATATGTTTTCAACATTATTTAGACCAGGTTTGTTGTTTCTTTCTTCTCGGTTCAAACACGTCTCGCTCTCCGACTCATTCCCAGACTCTTTATCTAGACAAGACTCCGATTTATAGCCTGAGAGAGGTTAAAAGCACTAACACTGGTGTTTAACAGCAATGATGAACATGCCTCATGTCAAGTTAAAGACAAGACTGTGTTTCTACAGTGCATGTCAACCAAACTCACTCTTACATTTTAGGTGCAAGTCATTTTGCAGAAATCTGTAGTAAATATTGTGTATGAACAGAGCCATATTTAGCACCGCAAACAGCGCTAACAGTAACTGACAAGCATTATCTGCCTCTGTGTGTGAACACAGCTATTCAGAGACTCAACCCAAAAAATCAGCGCGTCGCTAAATGTGGTACATCTGGAACACTTTCTTTCTCATTAACCTAAATGAGTTCAGACAGATCTCAGCTCAGACACACGTATACAGTCGTCTCTTCCAGCTTACAACCTTCTCAAAGGGCAGAAAAAAAAAGACAAAATAGCATCTTATCAAATTTAATTACCTTGTTTGCTGTCTGGGAATTTGATTACCCTTTGAATTTGCCACATTGAGATCATCTTCTGCAATACACTGTGATGTGTTTTGACAAAACACGCACAAAGTTTTACGCTATTGTACTCTAAAATCCAGTTCGGGAAATGTCACTGCAAATATCTCTACTACATGTGCATGCATCATGGTGTCTTTTTGCAGTTCTGTTTCACTGTATGTGAATTGTTTTCCTCCACAAACTTTAAGGTGAGAGACCACAGGATGTTTATATAGAGACAGCAACCGGCCTGTCCCAGCCTCTCAGAGACACTCATTACAGAGAACAGCAGCAGTGCATTCTGGGTACCAAGACACAATGGAAGTCATTAAAGTAGAGACAAAATGTGTGTATTTGTGTGTGTGGAGAGAGTGAGAGAGTGTGTGTGTTTGATTGGCATCTGCTTCTCCCTCTGAGCCACATGAGCTGTGTGACATGAGACATGTTGGTGTTTCTGATCTGTTTTCAGAAAGTCAGAGGTATCTGGGCACACACACGGTTACACAAGCGTTCCCAGACAGATACTGAGCACTGGCCAAGTCACAGTACAGATTTAGTGTAAAAAAAGACATGCATCTGTTATAAAACAAACCCACTGTGTCTAGGGATAGAAGTCTAGTTCGTCAACAAGCGATTAGTTGATTGGTGTGTTTAATGGTAGTTTATTTCTGTTTGTATATATATATATATATATATATATATATATATATATATATATACACACACACACACACAGTGGTTAGACAATCAAACTGAAAGACTGGCCAGTGTAGGAGTAATAATGTAGTAGTGGCAATAGTGTAGGAGGTTTGCCAGCCTTCACTGATTTTACATTCCATCAGTAAGAGGAGAGTGTGAAGGTTGAATTAGTAGAGCAATAGCACAGGTACATATACAAAATTGCAGTCCATAGAAGATAATTGGAGACATATCAGAGTTCAAAAGAGTAAAAATTGTTTTAAACGCATCTCTCTGGCTCATCTGTGACCAGGACAGCAAGTCTTTGTGGTCTATTGAGAGCTATGGTAGGGCTATAGTAGCCATGAAGGACGAACCACATCCAACAGGAGTAAATGTCGACGCAAGAGGAAGCTGTCTGAAAGGGATGTCCAGGTACTTACCCGGATTGTATCCAAAAAAACATAAAACAACAGCTGCCCAACTCACAGAATTAAATGTGCACCCTGACTCTCCTGTTTCCACCAAAACTGCACGTCAGGAGCTGCACCACAGAGTCAATATCCATGGTCGGGCTGCTACAGATATATAACATCGATTTAAATGGTGCCAGCAGAGGAAATCTTGGGCTGTGGACAATGTAAAACATGTATTGTACTCTCATGATTCCACCTTGTCCACTGTCTTTCACACATCCGGGAGAGTTCACCCATTCCCTACTGTGCTTGGATGCATCACTGCCAAGGACCATTCTGGAGGACCATAACATTGCACCCTGAAGCTGGGGCCATGTATCAGGATGATAATGCACCAATACACACAGCAATATTAACAACAGAGTGTTTTGATGAACATGAAAGGTAAGTTGAGCATCTCCCATGGTCTGCAGTCACCAGATTTGAATATTATTGAGCCACTTTGGAGTGTTTTGGAGGAGCGAGTCAGTGACCTGGCCACTGTTCTGCAGGACGAATGGCTCAAAATCCCTCTGTTCACTGTGCAGGACTTGTATCTGTCATTCCCAAGATGAACTGATGTTGAATTGGCTGCAAAAGGTGGCCTTACAACATACTTACACATTATTGTGTTCTAAAAAGGTGTTTCCAACACACAATGTATATATATATATATATATATATATATATATATATATATATATAGAGAGAGAGAGAGAGAGAGAGAGAGAGAGAGAGAGAGAGAGAATGAACGATAGAATGATAGAGCAAACGACATCACAATAGATAGAATGAAGGATAGAAAAAAATCAGCGACGGGCAGATTTTTATTCAGGAAAAAAAAAAACGTTGAGCTGAAACTTTGAGAGAACTTTTGATTCATGGAAAAAACAAAATAGAAAGCCTTAAAGTTTAGGTTTATTTGCCAGCCTTCCAGCCAGATAGATTGACAGACAGACAAACAGACAGACCATTTTCATGTAGTAGTAGAAAAAGAAAAAAAAGAAAAAACAAACAAAAAACAAACAAACATTGAGCTGGAAGTCAAATAGAAAGCTTTAAAGTTAATGTTTATTTGCCAGACAGATTCTATACATCTGAATCGCACACGACCCTGATGTAAATGTGTCTGTACACTGTTTTTTACAGACCAATTAGTTAATTTCGAGATTAGTCAATTTAAAGGGGTGGTTGATTATGATTTCACTTTTCTTTACTTTAGTTAGTGTGTAATGTTGCTGTTTGAGCATAAACAACATCTGCAAAGTTACAACGCTTAAAGTTCAAAGCAAAGGGGGATATTTGCTTTTAAAGAACTCATTTTTTTAAGGACTACAACAAGCAGCTGGTAGGGACTACACGACACTCTTCCTGGGTTAGTGACATCCGTCTTTTCACATGCAATACAGTACGTAACAAATGCAATAGCAAGTCACTCTGTAGGCATCTTACAACAATTCCCACATTAACAATTTTATAGATTATCGTGACAGAATATGCTAATTGAAGATAGTTAACTCCACATCAGCAACATAAAATCATCAACTAACCATTCAGAAACGTCCTGTTACATGTTGTCAATTCTTCTTGAGTCTCTCCATCATGGTCTGACTCCAGTTTAAACATAAAAGGCAGAACAGTTTCTGACATTTTAGTGCTTGTCTGCGTGAGGTAACCGGAGCTGCACACACACACACAAACACACACACACAATAGCTGTTGAAGCTCCGCCCTCTGTGCCGGGAGCAGCAGCTCATTTGCATTTAAAGGGCCACACACAACAATGCTTTTTTTACTGACCCTCAAAAAGGGACAACTTTAACATGCTGCAAAAAATATCTGTGAGGTATTTTGAGCTAAAACGTCACACACTCTGGGGACAACAGAGACTTATTTTCCATATTGTAAAAAAGGGCATTATACCACCCCTGTAAAAAAATGTAGTTGTGCACATCTCTAATTGTATCATTAAACAGCTGACCGCTTCTCCACCCAGACACGATATATCCACTACTGCAAAACGCTTTCCTGTCTGACGGATTCAAAATAGTCTCTTTTTAAGTCGTAATTGCAATAAAGATGTTTCAGGATCCCACATTTCTGTGGCCTCATGCACATCGGCCTTTAATTCTTCATATCAGCTCTAAATGATAAATGTGCCATGGGGGAACAAGAATCAGCCATACAGCAAAAAAACACAGAGTCTTAGCATCAGCTAAACGAACATGCGTTCAGTGGAAAATTACAAACCCAGCACATCTCACACTTACATGCACCAGTGTGTCGGGAAGTGAGCGAGAGAGAAAAGTACAAACACAAACCGTGTGGCATGTCAGTAAATTGTGTGTGGCATGTAAGTAAATTGTGTTCTGCTCCAGTGCTCATTAAAAAGAGGTATGCGCCATGGAAAGGAACGGATAACGTATAGTTTGTCAAAAAAACAGAACGCAGGTTGGCCGGCGTGTGCATGCATTCAGGGCAGGTGAAAGAGCTGTTTCCTGCAATGAAACGCACATCTCAGCATGAGCACGGTGTGTGTGTGTGTGTGTGTGTGTGTGTGTGTGTGTTTGTTGTCTGTCCTCTTGTTTGTTTGTTTATTTGTGTGCCCGTGTTTTTTCTGCGAAGTATCAAAGGCACACGCAAGGAAGAGAGATAACATGGCCCCACCCAGTCCAAAGCGCTCTCACACTGGCAGATAAGGGAATCTGGGTCAGGCTTAAGTTACGGAAAGAGCCAGAAGATCTTGCCTCTGCCGAAACAGATGATGAGCATTGCACAAGGGATACCGGTCGCTGCTGAAATATAGATGTTTAAGGCTGGCAGTCTACACCCTCGCTAAGCTGAACACGGATGTATTCACTAGAAAAAAAGCATAATATTTCAACAAACTGTATTTTCTAGTTCTCAAGTTAAAATATCTAAAAATACATACAATTTTACATTTAATTTGGAAGCAACATTGCATAAGATATTAAAGGGGTCCTCTATTGCTTCTTTTTTTTGAACAATAACAACACACTGGTGCAGCCGACCAATCAGAGCACAGAGCACGCTTTTTTGAAGGAGGGGCTTCATAGAGACTGGAACTAAACAGAGCATTACTGACAGACAGGGAAAACAATGTCAAATATGCGTAAAAAAAGTATGTGCTTTTTGAGCATACAAGCATGAAACCCTATTCTAGTAGACCCTGAAAAACAAAATCAAGACTTTGAAAAAAGGACATAATAGGTCCCCTTTAAGACTTGTTTACAAGAAAATGTATCTTTAATATTTGTGCAAGGACACGTTCACACAGTATTTGAGTCCTTAATATGGTTATGTTTACACACAATACGGTTAATTATGAGAGTGACAACAGCATTCTATAACCGAATTCACACCCGAAGACTCACTACCGCATTCTTGGTAAAACCTGTGCTGTGTGAACTGAACCGAAATATTCAGTCATACAGTGTATACAGTGCAAGAGAGTTGCTATGTGTTGCACAAACATGTGTCTACAGTGGGGGTTTGAATGTGTGGTTTCACTTTCGGTCTCTTACAGCGACGGAGATATGAGCTGTGTGTCATATGAAGGTTTAAGATACAGTCTCTGTTCTCCACCGGAGCCGGAATGTTTTCTACACTGTTAAACATTATTTTTTATGATTTGTTAATACAACTTTTTATATTTTGTCAAATCAACTTAATTAACTTCATTAATGTGGTTCAGATAACATAATATTTTGAGTTTCTATTTATGGAACCAATCTCCTTCATATTAACCCAAATTTTGAATTTCAATAAACTCAAAATTTTAAGGAAACCAGGTAACTTACCTTTCTAAGTTTTTTACAGTGTGCGTGGCTCAAATGCTCCACTTTACACCCAGATATAAAATCTGCGGTCAGTAAATTAAGATTTGACGGATGAACTCGAGGCCCCACTTGAATCTTTTTGTATCAAAAGCAATAAGACTTTTCAGTTTCATGGATGTCACCATGTTTACTTTGGTCACTGTCGCTATGATTACTGATAAGAGAATACGGGTTTGTCTTTGAGACTCTGCTGTAAGTTGTGTGAACGGAACATATCAACTCACACCTTTAACTAAACGCAGTTGTCAATCCCAACAAGTGACAGTGTGAACAGCTTATTTTGTCTATTTTTTCACTTTTTTCACAAAAAAGTGTATTTATGTAAACAAGTCTGCATAAATATATCATGCAATATTTCTTCTTAATGGATTTAGATAATTTCTACAGGAAAACAAAGACTAATTAAAACTCATTAAAAAGTCATTTTTATAGTGTGGCCTGAGCAAAACAGCAAGTTTGTCGGGAACGTGACTTGTCAAAAGGTAAATAGCTAATTATACTAGTGCAAAAGAATTAAATAAGGAACAAATGAGGTGACCTGTATGATTGTCTGGAAGAAAAAACACATTAATCACCAAAGGTTTCAGGCAATGCACAGGCGAGGTTGTTAAGATTTAGTTAGCCAGCGTTTCTGCAAAACAAACACGTTTTCTCACCTTCAACCTTTGCTCTTATTAGTCCAATAATCCAAACCTCCCAGCATCCTTTCCTCTGCATGTAAAAATCATTTTTCAGGTACAGACGTCTGCTTCGGGGCCACAATAATCTCAGAGCCAGCTTTAATATTTCATAGAAGTGTACCGCCGTAAAACTAGAGCTGACAATTTAATTAGATGCCAATGTCTTTGATAAATAGCGTCGGGAGCTATGCATCTAATCTCACGTTTAACAGTGAAATCAATATCTGCATAAATCATTCAAGGCCCGAGTCATTACCAAGCGGCGTGAGGTAGAGGAGTGCAAAATGTATATTTAATATGAGAGCTGACATGAAAACAAGCAATAGGGAGGAAAGGAAAGAGGACATGGTTTGTACACACACTTGCAACAGGGTGCAATTTATTCTCCGCTCAGGTTAGGTTCGTTTGGTGGTGTAATTTGACATCAGGCAAGCGTAAATTCTGCTAACTTGTTTGTTCAGGGAGCTCTTTAAGCGAGTGCTCTTTGGCAAATTAAATTCACTGTGGAGCACCGTCACACCGGGACACACACATACATAAATGTAGGGAAACAAAGCGCAATGTGGGACGTGGTTCAAATATGGAGAGTTTATGCAAATACAAGGACAGAATTACCAGTTTCAACTGTTTCCTTCGTAAATCTTTGAGCGAATGAAACTCCAATATAGTTCCTCAGTACTCCGATATGCTTTCAACAACTAAGAGCAAACAAAATCGAGTCCAACCGCAGGAATAATGCTGCGCATCAGTTCGACGATCCCGCATTTTACGCCAACTTGATTCTCAGCACAATTCCCCATCAGTCTGGCACACAAACCCCCATCTCAAAAACGCTGACTACATCAACGCCTATTTAAATCATCCAAGTAAGCCCATTTATCCGAAAGCTCCCCAAAGCTAGATTTGAGCAGAGACGGGAAGGATAAACGAGTGAAAAAATACTCCATTCATCTGGAGTATTTCTTACTGAGCTCGTCACCTCTCTCCTCCCCACTGTGGTTGGATTTACATTTCTATGAGGCTGAAAGCATACTAAAGCTGTGGATGAGTGCAGAACATCTAGGCCAGTCGCTTGTTCTTTAGCATGTGAAATTTTGATGGGAATCCAGAGCCCTGCCTCCACTTCCAGCAGATGAACACCATATCAATGTGCAACACCTGCCCCAGCTGGACGCCATTAGGAGAAGGAAAAACATTGCACAAGGATATGGCAATATCTTTATCCTTGCTATTTTTATAATTCCTCTTTTATGTGAAAGAAGTCTTGGAATGGAGGTATAGAGGAAGACCAGAAACATGCCCGGAGGTGGGTGTACATGGTGGAAGTAAGAACTGTCTGTAGAAGAGGAAGGTTTTAAACTAATGCATCCTACAGCGCCCCCTTTTGGATAATAGAGCACTGCAGTGATGACATATTACTTATTAGATGTTTTGTTCATCATAATAATCTTAACAAATGAACAACTGTGAATTTTACAGGCAAAATACAAATCGGCAGAAGTAAAAAGCTAAACGTGGGCAATAAATGAACTACTCCACGGTCGCAAGACTTCAACGTCACCATCACTAAGTAAGTGTAAAATCAATATTTGATATCAAAAGAAAAAACAACACAACAAAAGTAAAGCAGCAGCCCCTAATGGACGACTGCCGCATATAAACATTATAAAAACACAATGTATAGTCCAGGCCTGGTCCTCTCTCATCCTTCACTGTCGTCACTCCTCCTTTTATCCTCAAGGTCAGTGTGGCGCGCAGGTGACGCTCATTAGTAATTTTGCCACCGGCCACGATCTGTTCTCATGGCTCTCGGCCTCGCACAGCTTGCCAAATTTAGCTTCTGAAAACTCATTCAGTCTTTTTTTTTAATTACCAGTAAATTTTGATTTAGAATAGTTTGCAAGACAAGTAAAAGCTTTTGCTCTTTGTGTCATACATGGAAAACATGAACATATCTTGAGCTTGTGTTCTCCACAGACCTTATTTCAGGAGTTTCATCAAAAACCCATTGACTTTGGAACAATGGAAACACAAGTGCTAAGTGCTAAAAACTAATTTCTGGGTTTTGACCTACAAAAATGTGTCATCCCTGCAGCAGTATATGAAATCAAGCTTATGTAGCTAGAATGTTTTTTTGTTTTTGAATTCACTGGGAATCTTTCACTGGGAATTGAACCCATGACCTTGGCGTTGCTAGCGCCATGATCTGCTTTTTGAGCTAGAAGAACGCTGCAAGCTATTTTACATCATACATCAACACTGCATATTGAAAAGGTAGTAAAACAAGCAGCAAATAAACACATGATCCCTTCACCAAATTCAGTAGAATCATGTACTTGAGCCTTCCAAGTAGGCATCACTTTCCAATTCCTTTACAGGAAGCCTTCCTGATCTCTTGGGTGTCAGATCCAGAAATCATGGATTATGCAAATGGCACGGTGCTTGTCCCCATGGGCACCGACAGTCCAATTCAACTGAGAGCAATATCATTAACTCTGGGCAATAAGAAGAAATTAAGAGGTTTAAAATGGCGCTTAATTCATTGATTCATTGCCCATAAAAGCATCTTTCAGAAAATGAAAGGCAGTCAACGACAGCAGGGGGGGTGTACAGTCGTGAAGCCATCGACATTGCAGTAATTAGAAATCCGCCTTGTCACAGCAACCCAGAGTATTAAGCTCCAACCCAAAACACCACCCAGATGTTCATGCAGTCATTACTGTAGACGTTTGGGGGGAACTACATATGACCCCATAATTCAACCAGTACAGCACCGCCATAGCCTGACGGAAGGTGTTTTCCAATTCCGTGTTAATTTGTCATGCCTTCTTCCAGTTTAATTAAAAGTAACACATCGAAGGCAATGCGAGACGTGGGTATTAACATGATGACCGATAATGTGTGCCGCCAAATAGGGCCTGGCTTTCATTTAGAAGAAGAAAAAAGAATCAGTAGTCTCGGTAGGCTACACGTAACGCCATGGCTTAGCCTTAATCCCCCCTGTCAGTTATAAGAATGCATTTTCCTAATTGCCTTTCAAGTTATGCGAAATTAGCACCTACGCAAGTCAAATTATGATGGTATGGTGTGAACAAAAGAGCGTATGGTGCTGCCACAGACCCGCTCGAGGACTCATTAATTCCAGCGTGGTAGAAGAGGTACTCGTAGACGACGGAATGAGAGCTCTAGGGCACAATGTGGGAGATCTCCAGGGAGGAAAATCTCCAGGTTTCAGAGTCTCTCCGCTGACGGCACCTCTGGGGCGAGGGAGTGGAAACACTGTTATTCCACACAGTTCAAGCCAGCAGTGATGTCATTAGCCCCGCTTGTAAATACATTTGTCTTGTTTATGGACTGGAGTTGGAGATACAAACTCATGCATTGTTAAACATTTCATTCAGCACGCACGTCGCAGGGGGTTCAAACATACATTTATCGGCCAAATAACAGCATGCTGACTTTCTCTGGATGGCCAGATTGATCATGACAGATTGAGATGTGAGTTTGGACAGCAGGGTTAATCAGCTTACTGAGCTAGCACGTACTGGAGGACCTTTTCAGCACAATTTTGTGGGCCAGTTAAAATTATAATGCTTTTGTTCAAGTTTCAAGAGGATAAGCTGACATTTCAAACTGGGTACGGAAGCATTGAATAAGGCTGTGGTAATTATAACGAGTAACATTGTGGTTTTATTCCAAACCAATTTGCCTAATGCATGGGATTCACTCATTCATGGATTTCCTTTAATGCAATAATATCAAATATTATGTGATACCAAGACACTTTTGGTTATAAGTATTCTAACTAAAATGGAAACGAACTTATTCTAATTAAACATCAAAATGAACAAAGAACATTTCTGCTCATTTGAGGTCCAATTTTTGCCTCTGAACCCAATGTTAGAAATATCTGGAGTCTAAATTAACTTCAAAGTTTCATGATGCACACTCTCAGGCTTAACGCACAAGATACACTTTTTTGCCCTCCTCCAAATTTGATTGAAAAAGTTCAGAAATATAAAAAGGGAGTGAGCCCTATTTTTGCTTGCATGACAACCATGACCATAAATTAATTATTATATGCATGGCATGTAAAAATAGAAGGCAGACAATGACAGTTTGATGGAGCCACATAGTTTAGGGCCATTCACATCTACCTCTATTCTTGCTGATCCTTGGAGCAATCGCACCTCTCCCTCTCTCCCTCTCTCTACTTATCATGCTTTACAGCTCAGCATCCCATCATCATCCCCATGGCAACAACTTCAGCTGCTAATCCTAATCACTTGAAGTTAACCTTGATATGAAAATGTTCCCAGGGGGCTACTCACGCCATTGTGTCAGCTTCTGAAAGAAAGCTCTTCCAATAATAACCATAAAAGACATCACTGCCAGAATGTGAGAGGCCAGTGGATGAATGGATGAGAGAGAGAGAGAGAGACACTCAGAAGTCGCAGCACTGAAGCGAAGACAAGAACATTATAGAAAAGGCTATAAGATCATATGTATGTGTATAAGGGCTTCTGTCCAAGGTGCTGAAACCTAGCTGCACACATATAATGGCATTAAAGCTGCTGCAAGTGATTGTTCTGCAGTATCAAACACGATATATATATATATATATATATATATATATATATATATATATATATATATATATATATAAAATACCTGTCAGATAATGATTCAAATGTCTTGAGAGATCAAACTATTTTTTTAAAAAGACCAAAGGTATGTAAATCGCAATAAAACACTGTTGCGATCCCTACATACCTACATAATGATTTTCATGTTTTAGTGCCAATGTATACATATATTGGCAAAAAACATGAAAATACTTAATTAGCTTATCAGTACCAGCTGGAATTGTTATATTGGCGCATCCCTAGTTTTTCCACATTATACATTACATCAAAAGGAAAAGCTTGGAAACAGCTCAAGCAAAACTCTAATTTACACCAGAACAACAAAAATTATTCCTTGAATATTCACAGAAAAACATTCACCCAAAGGTGACCAGATAACAGAAGCTGAACAACCTGAGAGGTTTTATGTTTGCCGGAGTCAGCATGCGCTGCTTCATCTCAACTGCTAATTCAAGGGCCCGGACCTGTGAAGTTAATAACTTCGACAAGTCAATTAATCCACTGTGAAGGTGTACAGCGCCTCGTATGTAAAAGCTTACAATTCTGGCTCTGAATTAGTGACCTTCTATGAAATCCGCCCATGTTTTCACAACCGCTGAACGCAATCCGTCTCATGTGTTGCCACAGCGTCAAATAAATGTCTTTCTCTACTCTCGCTCTCTCTTTTAAGTGTCCCTCAATCTCCCAGGCAGCAAATGATTGCAAATGCAAAACAAGACATCTCCTTAGCACTTAATGTATCAGCGTTAGGCGCCATGATCCATGAAAGATGTCACAGACACAATGTTCCTTTAAAGACCCTCATTAGCCATTTTCCTCTGAGGCTTTGACACTATACATTATTATTAGCCAAGTAAACAGCGTGCTAATAATGATCAAGTGCATTACTCACATGCAATACAAGGAAGGGAACTTCAAACATGTCAGTGAGGAACATTTAAAATGTGTAAATTCATACTCAGAGATTCTAACTGCCAGTAAAATTGCTTGAAAGGTATTTTCAGCTTTCCCCATTATCTTAACTTGTCTTTTTTTTTAACTTTTATAGACCATGTAATGTTACCAAAAATTCAACTTAATGCATTCATCAGATATCCACTATTGCCTTCGGGAAAATGTGACGACTGGAAGGCTTGAAATGGGCTGGAGTGGAACTTTGGGAAGAGAGGAGAAAAAAAAAATTCAGTCAAATTGGAAAAAAAAATATATTAACATCGGACTTAATGCTTGAGTGCATTGGAATATTGCTTTGTAGTTTATGGGGGTGTTTTGTCTGGGGTCACCGAACACGTTTAAAAATCACCACTGGGAGAAGATTAGCCCGGATGGAAAAAGATTGAGGTAACCTGGCTCTGTTTTTATGTGGCCCTGGGGCGGCAGCCCAGCTAATTATGAGTGACCCGGAGTGCAGTGGGAGTTCTGCTCACCTCACCCTTTCCTCCATTAAAACCAATGATGCAAAGCCTGGATGGATTTAGATGCAGAAACTCTCTACAGAGAGGAAAGCCAGTGACTATGTATATATTACCTTACAATGTACAGAGAATGATAATGAAAACATGCTCTTAACCTGAGCCTCACAAAGTTTTATAAGGCAGGACGTGACAGTGTTCACTTTGCAGGAAGTACACGTTACATCTACTGTAGTCTCATCCTCATCCTCATTAAAGCGGACAATAAAATGTTTGGGGACCAAACATAGAGGGCCCTATTACACACTCGGTGGAATGCAGCGGCAGGCGCGGCGCAAGTGTTTTTCGCTAGTTTCAGCCTGACGCAGTTATCATTTTCACGTCCTGCGCCACGTTGTTTAAATAGCAAATGCATTTGCGCCCATTTGCGTGCCATCCTCAGGCACATTGTTGGCGCATAGCTATTTTGAGACAACTGAAATGGACTGCGCCATTGACCAACTTAAACCTGTCTAAAGTCAAAGGTGCAGTTTTTTTTGTTATTTAAAGGGTGCATTAGTAATATGCCATGGCGCGAGCGCAACTGGCTTTTAAAGAGAATGGGAGATGAGACTCTGATTGGTTTATTGCACGTTATGCCCAAAACACACCCATTACTCATTAAGAGAATAGGGACAACCCTTGTAGACCATGTGCTGGGTGTGTCAACCATTTTTCCCGTTGTTTAACTAGCAAGAGTTAAGTGCACTTGTGCCATGCGCTTTAGTCCATGCGCTTGCATCGTTAAAATAGGGCAGAGACTTTGGCCAGTATGCAACCACCATATGTTAACAATCGGTCAGAAACACATTAGGAGCTGTATAGCAACAATCTACCATTGCGTTCGAGATCTTTTTTTGTATGGGCCCTGCCACTTAGATTAATCTGTGAGATGTGACTTTTGTCAGGTTTGCTTATTGTAATCAATATTTGTCTCTCTACTTTATGCAATGAACAGTCTCCCAATTATACAACAGTGAAGATGTTCTTTGACATGTTTCCTTATTGATCTAACACTGTAGAACAATTCAGAAAACCGAAAACATCACACTGGCATAAGGAGCGGAACCATTGTCAGTGAAACATATCGCTCATTGACTCTTTAGACAAAGAACTAGTTAAAACTCTGCTTAATAGATTTGTTAGTATGTTTCTAAATATGTTCCATCTTTTGAGAATCAATGTGAATTAAATCACACAGGAAACTTGTCACACTTTTTATAGTGAATATCTCTCATAGATTTATTTATGTGGAGGAATATATCTCAGCGACAACACAATTCAACATTTCTACTGTTAAAAAAAGCTTATTGTTGACTAAAACATGATTAAAATTAAAATCATGAATTGAATGTTATAGCTTTTGTTAACTGAAATAAAGAACAGAAAAAACAGAATAGATATAAAAACTTAAACTTAAACATGTTAAGGTAATGTTTCAGTAAAACGTACTGTTTTCTTTGCAACTAACTAAAATAAATAAGTTGAAGAAATATGATGAAAAATATATGAATAAAAATAAATGAAAGTATACATGGAAAAAGCACACAACAATATTACTTAAACTTAAAACTAAAATTACAATTAAAACGGACAATACAAAATATACAAAATAATAATAATAATATAATAATACTAAATATTAGTATATAAATAACCCTAAAATAACACTGAATACAACTGGACAGTAGTTGTTTTTAGCAAAACCTAAATGGTAAAACATTTATCAAGCACAAAAAGTAACATACAAAACATTTAACTAGTGTTTAGGCTATTAGCTATTATTTTATACTGAAATATATTGTGTGTAAACTTCAACAGTCAACACCTAGCTCTGGTTTCCCCTCTCTTGCTGCCATCAAAACAATAACAAAATATTGCATTTCCTAAAATGCCATTCTTAAAAAGAGTTTTTCCATTCTGAAGTCAGAAGCAGAGCAGTCGAGGGCTAAACACTTCTGCAAATGAGTACTAGAAAAATGTCCCGTCGGTGCGGAGAGTCCATAAAGCTGTGGATTAAACACCCACTTAAACGGCGGCGTAGAACAAGCAGTTTTAATCCCGTTTCCGTAACACATTTCACTGCGCTGAAATACTGCCAAGACTTTACAAAACCACAGGGTCAAAACAGTAGAGGACACCCTCTTTTCCCTTCGTCCTGCTGTTCAACGTCATATAATCATCAAAAACAAAAAGTGGCTTTAATTGTAATGTTATATAGCTGAAACCACAGGGTAGGATCAGTTATTACAAACAAGAATGAATAAACAGCGGGTGTTTAAATGCACTCTACCTGATTTGGCATGAGGATCAACTAAATCCATGCCCTATTTATGTAATGAATCACATTTGAGATTATTCATCAAAAGCAACAAACAAACAGCTTCATTTAGTAGTCGCAGGGAAAAACAATACGCAAATACAAATGTGAGACATTAGGAGTTCAAAAAGTAAGCGAGCTACAAAGAAAACTGGTTGTGCGTGAGGTCTCAGAGTATTGCGACTTCTCTGTAGTCGAGAAAGAAGCAATAAAAAGTAATGAAAGAATGGCAATAGGAATGTAATAAGAAACAGAAATATGAGTCAGCCAGCCCTGCGGGTGCTGACCTGCTTTCCTGCGCACTAAAACAGAGGGCAGGGGACAAATCATCAATAATATATACAAACAGTCTATTTCGCCACAGAGACTGCAGCACTTCCAGACTGCGAACAAGGTTTCATTAAAGTCCCTCTCTCTGACCTCAACCCTATGACTGCAAATAAGGAGACATGAAGAACATCCAAATGCGACACAATGTTCAGGTTTGACTAGTCTAGCAACAAGAGTCTTCCTGGTTATGTCATTGATATGACTAACATGCATGATTATATTAACTGATAAACAGATCATCAATGCTATTTTACATTGAAGTTGCAATATATATATATATATAAAAAATCATGTATATAAACTATATAAGCTACTAGTATTGCAGTAGGCCTATAGTTTAACAGAGAGACCAGAAACAGATCGGACAGAGTGATAATAACATGCCTAAAAGGGTCAACAGTGCTGTTAACACATCAGCGTACAGCCTGAGTCAATGTGTCACACACACACACACACACACACACACACACACACATACACACACACACACACACACACACACACACACACACACACACACACAGCGAAGAATGGCCTGAAGTGTTAGTGGAGACAGGCTGAGTTAGTGTACTTTTCTTGGCTAATATGTGTTGTGACACTCTCCATATCTAGGTGTGTGTGTGTGTGTGTGTGTGTGTGTGTGTGTGTGTGTGTGTGTGTGTGTGTGTGTGTGTTTTGGCGCTGCTCTAGATGGCGTGTTCTGGTGGACAGGTGGTAAATTCTGTGGTGTTTAAACATTCAAGAATGTATGAGAATGTGTGGTGCACTGCAGACAGATGGTACATTTACTCTTATGTAACCGTGTGTTCATGAGAGTGTGGGAACAGTGTAAAGAAAGTCATAAAAGAAAGCAATGTAAGACGCGGGTGGAAAATATGCATCTTTAAATGTAAATATTGTATATTGTGTGTTCTGTAATCCTGGAGGTCTATTCTTGCAGTATATATTCTGTACATTTACAGAGCGAAAGGTATTCCATGATGCGATTTCACATCACATTCCTGTAAATGATGACTGCAGTGTCTTAGCCCTGACATCCTGCTCTCTGTGTGTGTGTGTGTGTGTGTGTGTGTGTGTGTGTGTGTGTGTGTGTGTGTGTGTGTGTGTGTGTGTGTGTGTGTGTGTGTGTGTGTGTGTGTGTGGAAATGTCTTCTTCTTGACATGTAACCGGGCAAAAGTAATCAGTCATAGAAGACTCCAGTCACTGAAAACTCATCCGAATCATCAAAAAACACATAATCTTTGCTTTTCTGTTTGTTTATGAGATGCTCTGTGAAGATTTGAGTTGTGTTTAGATCTGTGATCCATCAGTCCGTCCATCCTTTGTGTCTATCGTTTATTTTTCATGTCTGTCTGTCTGTCTATCGATCTGTCTGTCCAACCCGATCTCACGGCAATTCGTACAAATTTTACGAGGTGGCTAATTTGTACGACCTCACTCACTCGTACGAATTTGTAAGATTTTTTGCTAAATCATACATATTTTAAATTTTGCCAAATTCAAATGAATTCGTGCGAATGACCAACCCCTGACCCCGCCCCTAAACCTACACATCACGTGGGTTTAGACAAATCGTACGAATTTGAATTTGTACGAATTAGCCACCTTTTAATCTCTCGTACGAATTCGTTGTGAGATAGTGTTGGTCTGTCTGTGTGTCTGTCTATCTATGTATCTATCCATCCATCCATCCATCCATCCATCCATCCATCTATTGTTTATTTGTTTTACATGTCTATCTGTCTGTCGTTTATTTGTTTTTCATGCCTATCTTTCTGTCTGTCTGTCTGTCTATCGTTTATTTTCATGTTTGTCTGTTGGCCTGTCTATCTTTATTTTTCTTATCTCAGTGTCTATCATTTGTTTTTCATATCTGTTTGTCTATCCTATATTTCTCATATCAAATCTGTCTGTCTGTCTATTGTTTATCTTTTAATATTTGTCTGTCTATCATTTGTGTCTATGGTTCCTTTCATGTCTGTCTATGATGTATTGTTCATATCTGTCTGTCGTTTGTGTCTATCGTTTATTTTTCATATCTGTCTGTCTGTCTATCGTTTGTGTCTATTGTTTATTTTTCATATCTGTCTGTCTATCATTTGTGCCTATTGTTTGTCTATCTATCTTTTTTTTTCTTTCTGAATCTTAAAGACTAAAACTAAAGTATGTTTCTAAGTGTGTCACTAAAATATATATATATATATATATATATATATATATATATATATATATATATATATATATATATATATATTCCACTGTGGAGCAGCTATATATAGACTATTGTTTTAAGCAGGCTATTAATACATACAAAACTGTCACTTTTATACAGAAATATACTGTGGCCCCAAAAAAGTATTTGGACACTTCATACGCAATCTATGCATGTTATTTCTTTACAAATGTCAAACAAAGCATAATTTATTTTAATGAATCTTGGCAAATGCACACCTTTCAACCAAAACATCTAAAAAAAAAAATGCCTTTGTTGGGCTAAAAATAATAGATGTACTGTTCATAATTAAGACAAAGATATTTGGGCACTGTTTAGTTGTCAAACATTAGTGCAAAATGTCCAACCGACTTCACACAACCACTAAAAATCACTTCCACACCAGAAGGCATTGTAAAAATGGCTCAGACAAATGTTCCAGCATCATTTGTTTCTAATGCATTGACATTCACATATTAAGAAATGCGACTTAAGTGTCCATATACATTTTGGGGTCACTAAATTCACTTTTTCTTCAGCATGACCCATTCTCTCTCTCTCTCTCTCTCTCTCTCTCTCTCTCTCTCTCTCTCTCTCTCTCTCTCTCTCTCTCTCTCTCTCTCTCTCTCTCTAAGACACACGGGTCGTTCAAAATGCTTCAGGTGACGTTGTCATCTCACATCCTTTTAGATTATCTGCTCATCAATAATGCACAAGCCTTTATTCCTCTGAATCTGAGGTCCTATATCACCATCACCGTATGTTCTCACCCCATACAGAGAAAAATCACCCCTCCATTCACACTCCACCTTTCTAAGATCCATTTTTCCTCCCTTACAGTCATTTATTTCACTCCTTCCATTTATCCATACAGTAATCTGCCCTTCAGTGCATCACAAGATAAATCGTAGCGCTTCTGTCACTCGGCACTGAGAAGCAATAAAAAAGTTTGCAGACGTAACCTGCTTGAATGCTTGGCCAGAAGTTTGAAAGTTCTGTTAGAAAAAAAAAAAGAAAAAAAAGAACATATCCAGCATCATTATGTTTGAAAAATTATGTTTTTTTCCCACTAGTTCAGCTGTGCATCATATGAGAGGCTAACACATTTCCAGTGGTCTCATGTACGGTATCTCTAATTTTAACTATATAAGTCTGGTTTACATTTCAGGTTATTCTGGTGAACAGCTGCCCATTTAAACATTTAAACAGACATTTAAAAGCAATGCCAACCACAATTTTCTGTTTTCAGAATTGTCTAATTTGAGTTAATCCTAAAAACAGGTGTGCTCATGGTGTTCTCTTATTACATGCTAATATCTCAAACAAACCTAAAAATCTTGATATCTTTTTAAAGATTTGAGGGCATGAACCTTATAAACTTCCACTGACGGACGGAAAAGAGGGATGGATGGATGGATGGTACTAATATATGATGGATGGATGGATGGACAGAATTATAAAAATGAATCAATTACAAAAAATAAAAGCAAAATAATAATAATTAATTAGCAATAATAATTAATTAATTATCAATTAACACTCAATAATAAATAAACAAAGCTAAAAATAAAACTAACACAAACTAATAAACAAACAAACACAGACTATTCGTACAGGTAGCCACAGATTGTAGTATGCTTTGAAAATGATCTGGTAATCCAAACATTAGGTTAGACGTTCAATAACAGTGAACAATGAGTTGAAACACTGTTCTAATAATGAAACATAATATACATCAATATCTGATAACCTCCTGCCTTTAGGACTTTGTAGATAAGAGAATGTGTGTCAAATTCAACATCGTTCTGAAACACATAAAACAATATGATGAAAAGTGTGAGTGACTGTATATAACCGCAGGTGGCCTGACCTCTCTTTTCTAATAAATTCACTCCTGATTCCCCAAGTGAGTCCAAAACTCTCGAAACAACCCATCCTCAAGCACCGTTCTGAGACCAGAGTCCTCCCTTAATGTTTAACACCTGCCGTTATAAGTGAAACAGTAAACTGCTCTCAGATCAGTATCTTTGGGCGTTTTCTCAGGGGCGCTGGTAACCATCAGTGGCTGGATGATATATAGAGGTAATATAAAGTTCATTCACAGCACAGTGGTCTGCTGTTTTCTCTGTTTGTGCCCCTGTCAGCAACAAGCAGGAAACTCCACTCTCTAAATTCAATCTTTTGACCAAAACAACCATATAGACAAGGGTCACCAAGTGCATTTACATTGGGTTTGCAGTCTCAACACATTTAACGTTCAATCACATCGGAAAAGAGAAATTATTGGATCATGAACGTTTAGCCATGACATTATTGGTTAATGTTTTCCCCGCCCATTTAGCCGTTGGCACATCAGTAGTAGCCTACACCAAAGTAGTTCTTCTTTGTTTTTGTTATGATAATGTGCACTTACGAATCATGCATAACAAGACTAATAGTATATAAAAATATATAACAAGTTGTAATAATTATGATTTCATTCACCCAACTCACCCTTCGCAGGGAGTTTGATTGACAGGTGATCTGACCTATCATAATCTGCCATCCGTCGAATCCATCATTTTGTCTGACAAAGCAGTCAGGAGAGTTAGTAGGCTATAGTAACGTCGGTGGATTTGAACTTTCCAAGGTTGAAACAAAACGGTATTTAATATTTATTGTTTCAATTTCTTTAAAAAAGGACCAAATTTAAAAATTAAGACTTAACCTGGTCTGTCCTGTCTGTCGACGCGTTGCCAGTGTCCTCTTTGCTCCGCGATGTATTTTTCACTGCGTGAGAACATGATTTGTGGCGTGAGAGCATGGCTTGCGAACGGACAATTAATCAATCAACAAACAAATAAAAATAAGTGAAACGGTAACACTTTACAATAAGGTTTAATTTGTTAATATTAGTTAAATACATTGGTTAACATGAACTAACAATTAAAAAACTTCTAAAGCATTAATTAATGCTAATTTAAACTTTAACATCATTATGCATCTATGTTGAAATAATGTAGTTATAGCATCTACAGATCCAACACAGTAACTGATGAATATATCCATTCACCCCTGATTACTTGTTGCATGGCATTCCCTGGGAACTGTACCCGTGACCCTGGCGCTGCTAGCATGTTCTCCGTGTCTAGAACTACACATTACCAGAGGTGGGACCAAGTCATTGTTTTGCAAGTCACAAGTAAGTCTCGAGTCTTTACATTCAAGTCCCAAGTCAAGTCCCAAGTCAAGACAGACAAGTCCCAAGTCAAGTCCTGAGTCAAGACAGGCAAGTCCAAGTCAAGTTGCAAGTCCTCGAGTTTAAGCTTCAAGTCTTAAACAAGTCATTAGTGCTTTTTGCACAAATTAGTGTCTCAGTGTTAATTACTATAGAAAAATTAAATGTATATAATTTATATCAGGAAGGCTTTTAAAATATGTTCATGACTTGTTTAATTTCATATTTATTGCGATAAAATTTTCACTAAGGGCACCCATCTTTCTCAGTTCAATTTAGGGATTTTTCTTGCGTGTGACAAAAAAAGGAAAAGGCAGTGAAAAAAAATATTTTATTGGTAACCCAGTAACAAAGGCTAAATCATTTAATAGAAATAACTGCTACACATGTTGTATGTGTGTGAGAGAGAATGTGGCAATGCAGATTTAAAAATAAAAGTAACTGTTCATTGGGAAAATGAATCGTGATTTGCTACACATTAAGTTTAAAATATTGAGTCCCTGGTTAAATTATTTTGTTAACACGACAGTAGAACATTCCTATTTCCACGGCGACGTATCAAGCGTCACGTGACACTTTTTGGGGCTACGTGCCTGTCATTTAGCCTACAAAACATAAATCCATCCATTTCTCCCGAAAGACATGAAAGTGAGTGGCTGGTGAACAAGGAGAAGACTTTATAGTTACCTATAGGCTAAAATGTTTGTTGTGGAAAAAAAAAAAACATGTCTCAAAATTATATTTGAAAGGTTTGGTAGCCTATTTATTTCCGCTAACTTAGACATCAGTTTGTTTGCTTTTTCTCAAATTATAAATGATTCGCTTGTACTTGTGTATTTAAATGCCTGAAAAAGAAAAGAAAAAAACATTATTTGGTTGAAAACTGTCTGAACGTGTGATAAATGACAACTGACAAGCGCTGCTGAACGCACTCTATCACGCGCTCTCTGGCTCAATGCCAAACGTGCGAAAGCAGCGCTAATCAGCGCTGTGATCATGCGTCAATGATACAGTGCTATACTACAGTGATTATTACAACTCTGATCTGTGGTTTTAGAAGGTAGGTCAAGTCTTTCCAAGTCACAGGGCTCAAGTCCGAGTCAAGTCGCGAGTCATTGTTGTCTAAGTCTAAGTCGAGTCGCAAGTCATCTTTGATTATGTCAAGTCGAGTCGCAAGTCATCAAATTTGGGACTCGAGTCCAAGTCAAGTCCAAGTCATGCGACTCGAGTCCACAACCCTGCACATTACACTACGGCGTGTCAAATGCGTTTAGTAAACATTATTCTGAATCCTATAACTGCATCCTGTCGGTCTGCTAATAAAACACACTTACACATTTCCAGAAAGCTAATGTGCTCTGGGGAACTGTAGAAAATGTTTTCACAGTCCTCCATGTTTCATCAATGGTTGTGTAAACACGCAAGAGCCAATTTGTGTGTGGGGGGGGGGGGCATGTGTGAAAGCGAGAGCGAGAGATTCGGGTGAGAACGTGTGTATGAAACGTGTGAATGCGTGTAACTCTTAGGGAAGGAAAAAACAGTGCAGGGCAGATGTTTATGAGCATTGCTAATGCACGAAATGTGCCTGGAGTGACAATTGTTTTAACGGTTTCTCGCAATTGCTGAAAGAGGTCAAGGAGTGAATGAGCGATGAAGAGGAGGTGAAAACAAAGCGTAGCGACACAAATAAAAGACGATAAGTTGGAAAGAAATATCTTAACCAGGCCGAATCTGTGAATCTCACTCTATCAGTATTTATGAGATAATTACAAGTCTTCTGTACCGCAGTAACATCACTGGAAAGCACATTTATGGTTTAGGGAAGATTATCTCACTGCTGAACATATTCAAATGCATACAGATATAGTTCATCTGAAAATGGGGAAATGTAGTTTCAGCAAACCTTTCTAAGGGTTTGGCTGCCTGTCCATAAAACAATGCATTTCCTGTCCTCTGATTATCCACGGGCACATGAGGCAGCTGTGTAACTATAATCTAACAAAAGCCCAGGGAAATAGCCAGGCTAATTGCTGAATTTGCATAGGTAATCAGAGTTTTAAAAACAAACCTAACTAATTGCTGAAATTGCATTCAAAGGTTTCGGCTATTGTCAATAGTAGTACGTTCATTAGTGGCACCCACAATTAATGCAATCAACAGTAAGTGTGTGCGAGGAATCATTAACGAGATGTCCCTCCGATCCTGTTCTCGTCGAGTGAATATTTCTGGAAAAAAGATTGTCTTTTGAAGCCACATATTGAGATGTGAAGTTCCCGAGGTCCCACAGGCCTGCTTTGGATCTTTTGGTTCTGGAGAGGGTTCATTCTTCATCAAAGAATTAAACTGACAAAACTGCATTCAAAAGTTCTGTGTATAGTCAAAAGTAGTGCATTCATTAGTGGCAACCACAATTAATTCAATCAGCAGCATATTTGTGCCGAGAATCATTAACAAGATGGTACTCTGCTCCTGTTCTCGGTGCACGATTATGCCTAAAATTTAAGAAATGAAAGATATTGGAGGCCACATATTAAGACCTTTTGTGGAGTCCCAAAGGTCCACAAAACTATGCTCTATTAAGTAATATAGTAATAAATTAGTTTGGCATTATTCAGAACTGAGATTTTTTTCAGTACAATTGATAACATTGAATTTGAATTTGAATTGAACATGCAGGATGGTAATTTAAATTAAAGTAAATATAATTTATTGAAATTCAGTCATTTTTAATATGAAAAGCAAAGTCTCACAAAAAAAGGCAACAGTTTGTTCAAAACTGTCTTTTATCACTGAAATTCAAAGAAATTTTAGACAAAAATGGATGAATGACTAATAATGAAATTTGTTTAAAAGTAAAATATATATATATATATATATATATATATAATTTTTAAAAATATATATTTTATATATAAAAGCAGAATTGCAATGATGGATGATCAAATGACCAACCGAACAATAGAACGACCGACCAATCAAAAGAAAGACCTACTGAACGACAGACCAGTCAAAAGAACGACTGACCGATCGAAAGAACGACAGACTAAAAGAACAACCAACCGGTCAAAAGAACGACCTACCTAAGACATATGGATTGAAAGAACGACAGACTGAATGAACAACCGACTAAAGATCGACCGGCCAAACGAATGATCGTTCAATTGATGAAATTGAATTTGAGGCAGCAAACAGAACGCAGAATGGTAATTTAAATTAACGTAAATAGAATAAAAAAATCACTCATTTTTAATATGAAAATCAAAGTTTGACAAAAAAGGTTGATTGAAAGAACGACAGACTGAAAGAACGACCGACCAAATGAAGGATAAAAAAACGAACATCCAAACTACCGCTGGAAAAAAAATGCACCGAATGACAGACTGATTGAAAGAACGACAGACTGAACGACAGATCGATTGAAAGAACAACGGACCGAACGGCAGACGGATCGAAAGAACGACGGACCGAACGATATACCGATCAAAAGAACGACGACAGAACTAGCGATCGACTGAAAGACAGATTGAACTAGCGATCGAAGAATGAACAACCAAACAACCAATCGAAAGAACGACGGACCGATCAGAAGAACGACGGACTGATTGAAAGAACGAACAACCAAATGACCGATCGAAAGACAGATCAATTGAAAGAACGACAGACTGAAAGAACGACCGGCCGAAAGAGATAGAAGAACCCAATAACGCACAAACTAATCCATGAAAAGTGAACAGACACTCATTCACGCACACAAACACACAATGCCATCCCTGATAATCTCTCACTTGTGCCACCTCACATATCACTCCTTATTTGCAATTAAAGAGTTGATGACAATCACTTCAGAGGCTGTGTAATTCAGCAGCTGTCTCTGTACAACACACCAGCATTTAGCGGCTGATGAGTCGGCTGCCTTCTCTGTGTGTGTTCTCCAGATGAAAGCCGCGTTACTCTACCCCCCACCCACCATGTTTGTTTGTTCCTTGTTTATCGACCGGCATCCGATTCCCGCACGCCAAAGTTGAAACTGTCGAGGTTCAAACAAAATGCCTTCACCGCTAATTACCCGCAATTCTTCATCTCCACCGGTCGATGCTTCTCCCCCCTGCTTAAACATGCATGTATTTGCATAATAACGAGAAATGTCCCATTGCGGTTAGTGCTGAGCAGGCTGCCCTATTTCCGGGGTTTGTTAGAAAGCGGTTGGCAGAGGATGCAGGTACTCCTCTAGGGGGCATCGCTCTAGGGTACATGCACGCAATGGCATTGGGCTGAGGGCTAAATGGGGACGCCCCTGGAGAGGGAAGGGTGTCGTGTCAATAAACATCAAACGTGTCTCCCACTGCAAGATAAATGAGCAGTCGTGTTTGAGGCTTCACACACACACGTACAGACACACACACACACACACACACACACACACACACACACACACACACACACACACACACACACACACACACACACACACACACACAGTATCATATGTTAAAGTGGCAAAACAAAGGGCTTCTTTTTATCACAGTTCATATGCAACAACCAAATAACCTAAATTATGGAGGTGCTTGTTAAGGCAAGCATTATTACTTTTGCTCATACTGCAAATCGTACCATTTTAGAGCAAAAAAATAAATTAATAAAAATGAATAAAAAGTAGTTTTGACGATCTTGTACTACAGTTTTTTACAATCACTTTGTTACTATTTTCAGAACCTTGATGTCATTTTTCACAACTCTAGACACAAAACTCACAACCAATTATCAAAATGCACATTTTTCAAAACTCTAACCATTTTCTCAATTGTTTGGATACAATACACATAAAACTTAGATCATTTGTTCATTCAACAAAAATCACTTGTTCAATATGACACAACTTAACATCAAAGTACTACTATTTCAAAAGGCAATTCACACATTACATTTCAAATGAATGTCTATTCATTTCCTTACACTGATCTAACTATCAATTGATACAACTGCTCAAAATGATAAGTAACTGTTGCGTTACTCTTAATGCATAGTTGTATGGAAACAGACAAACAATCTTCCATGTTTACAGTAAATCATGAAAGTTTCAAGATAACGAGATTCATTGTCACCAATTAGCGTGGAGCATGAACCAATTAGACTACAATATCCATGGATGTAGCCTAATATTTTATATCATACTGTAATGCTTCATCAGACACTGTGTCTATGGTCCCAAATACTGTACCACCGTTTCAGACTATTTAAAGTATTGACAGTACTGCACTGTAGAGATGCAGGCCCTTGGAATTGCTTGTCCAATTCTGCCAACTCGTTACTGATGATTGAGGGCACATTGTGGAATGAGTATATAAAGAGTTGATTGGGATCCAATTGCAAGAGCATAGTGATATGTAACATGGAGCCAGCAGGTGATCCAGGTCACAATGGAGGTCAAGCAGTGGTGGGAGGAAGACGAGGAAGACGTGTTGGTCAAAGGAATGGTAGGGGACAGGCAGCCCTTCTGAGAGGTGGTCGTGGGCCTCGTTTGAGAGGTGTGGGGGAACGTGGTAGAGGACAGGCACCCCTTCTGAGAGGTGGTCGTGGGCCTCGTTTGAGAGGTGTGGGGGAACGTGGTAGAGGACAAGGCCACGGACCAAGACAGCGGCAGCAACAGCATAGAGTGTCCAATGAAATTCGGGCAATAGTTGTAGACCATGTCATAAATCATGGCATGACAATGACTGAGGCGGCTACAATGATACAACCAAACCTGAGAAGGTCAACCGTGGCCTCAATAATCAGAACTTTCCGCAATGAGAACCGGTAAGTTATCAGCATGCACTAAACATTATGCTACTCTCAATTGTCAAATGACTGCATACCAATGTGTATCACAGAATAGGTGATGTGACCAAGTGTCTTCTTACTCTAATGTTCCCTGTAGAATTGTGACTAGGCCAAATAGTGGAGGCAGAGGGAAAATTCTAACTGACCAGCAAGAGCAGGCTGTGGTCGATTTGGTTCGGGCCAGAAATGATATTCGCCTTACAGAAATTCGCCAGCATATCTTGGACAATGAAGACATGTTCAACAATGTGGGATCCATAAGTTTGCCGACCATTGCACGCATACTGAAAAGGCACCAGGTATCTATAAAACAACTATACCATGTGCCTTTCGAAAGAAATGCAGACAGAGTGAAACAAATGAGGACTGAGTATGTTCAGGTAAGTTCAGTTTCAAGACGGCTGTTGTAAAAACATTCCCAAAAATTCTACATTGTACGGTAATCTCTAAATCTCTTTCCAAAATGTATTTTTAGAGGGTGATGGAGCTGGATGCTGATGACGACCATCACAAATTCATATATTTGGATGAGGCAGGTTTTAATCTGGCCAAGACAAGGAGGAGAGGTCGGAATTTCATTGGCCAGCGGGCAACCATCCAAGTACCTGGACAACGTGGGGCCAACATTACCATGTGTGCGGCTATATCAGAAGATGGTGTGGTGGGACGCAGACCTCATATTGGACCATATAATGCAGCTCTCCTTGTCACCTTTCTTGATGAGCTCGAACAGGTTTGTAGAGCTGAAGGTGTGACCTATGTCATTGTCTGGGACAATGTCAGGTTCCATCATGCTCATGTGGTGCAAGCATGGTTTCAGGCCCATGCACAATTTACCACCCTGTATTTACCCCCATACTCCCCCTTCCTTAACCCGATTGAGGAATTTTTCTCCGCATGGAGATGGAAGGTTCATGATAGGCACCCTCATGAACAAGTCACTCTTCTCCAGGCCATGGATGACGCCTGCAATGACATCACAGCAGACCAGTGTCAGGCCTGGATTCGCCATGCCCGAAGGTTTTTTCCAAGATGTTTGGCTAATGAAAACATCCATTGTGATGTAGATGAGAACCTGTGGCCAAATCCACAACACAGAGTTGATGACAATGTAGAAGTACAGTAATCACTGCTGTTTTATTTCTTACAGTGCAAGCAAGTTGAGGAACACTGCATTTGATGGTTTACAGTACTGTCTTTTCTTTTCTATTTCATTGCATTTGATGGTTTACAGTACTGTCTTTTCTTTTCTATTTCATAGCTAATTACTGTATTTTTGCTTTGATTAAAATAAACCAATGTTGTGATTGTACTGTAGTGTTTTGCATCAATATATTACAAACTTTGTTCAATGATTCCACTTTGTCTGTATTCTCTCTACTACTGCAGTACTTTACAGTAACAGAGGTATTTACTGTACATGTAGTACCATAATGAAACCTGTATCACCTATTTTGTTCTACAATAGTTAATGATTGTACGAACAATGACAGAGTGAAACTATCGGTTGCTTGTGTGTGGGTGATCTATAGTTGTGTTTCAATGGTATTTCACAGTAAATTTGTTTTTTGAACCAATGATTGTGCAAGTGCAAGATTTCTTTAAAGATGTGAATGCACAATGCAATGTTTTGAACATTAGACAACCTGTGTTACAAGTGATAACCGTTTTGAGTTTTGTGTCTAGAGTTTTGAAAAATGACATCAAGGTTCTGAAAATAGTAGCAAAGTGATTGTAAAAAACTGTAATATTGGATGGATGGTTGGGTGGATGGGTGGACGGAAAGATGGATGGATGGATGGATGGATGGATGGATGGATGGATGGACGGACGGGTGGATGGATGGATGTATCATGTTTGTATGTATGTATGGATGGATGGATGGGTGGACAGACGGACGGGTGGATGGATGGATGGATGGACAGACGGACGGACGGGTGGATGGATGGATGGATGGACGGGTGGATGGATGGATGGATGGATGGATGGACAGGTGGATGGATGGATGTATGTATGGATGGACGGACGGGTGGATAGATGTATGTATGTATGTATGTATGGATGGATGGACGGATGGATGGACAGACGGATGGGTGGATGGATGGATGGATGGACGGACAGACGGACGGACGGGTGGATGGATGGATGGATGGAGGGATGGACGGACAGACGGACGGACGGACGGACGGACGGGTAGACGGATGGATGGACGGGTGGGTGGACGGATGGATAGACGGACAGACGGACAGGTGGATGGATGGATGGACGGACAGACGGATGGACGGGTGGATGGATGGATGGATGGATGGATGGATGGACGGACGGACGGACGGGTGGATGGATGGATGGATGGATGGATGGATGGATGGATGGATGGATGGATGGATGGATGGACGGACAGACGGGTGGATGGATGGATGGATGGATGGACGGACAGACGGACGGAAGGTGGACGGATGGATGGACGGGTGGGTGGACGGATGGATAGACGGACAGACGGATGGGTGGATGGATGGATGGACGGACAGACGGATGGACGGGTGGATGGATGGATGGATGGATGGATGGACGGACGGACGGACGGACGGGTGGATGGATGGATGGATGGATGGATGGATGGATGGATGGACGGACAGACGGACGGACGGGTGGACGGATGGATGGATGGGTGGGTGGACGGATGGACGGACAGACGGACGGATGGATGTTGATAATCTCATAAAAGGCCTTTTACAAAAAATACAGTTTTAACATTAAAATGTTAATGTAATATTTTGAGAACAATGATACAATTATGAGAATACAATCATTGCATTGCAATATTATGCTGTTTAATATTTTTATTTATTTTCAAATATATTTCTAAGTAATTCATGCAATACTTTGGCTGTTACACTGTATATATATATGCTTTGATAAAAGGCCACTGAAAACCCATAACGCCATATCTAGAAAACCACTGACAATTCACTGACAATCACTGACAACCACAAATCACTGACAATTTTTTTTCTTCAGAAAATCAAAAATATTGTTCTGACATACAGTTTCCCAAGGGGTGTATCAGCTAAGTAGAATAAAACATCCGTTTCTTGATTATTTTTTTTTCTCCTGCACAAGACTGAATGATTAAATACTTCTGAAAAAAGCAAACTCAAGAGATCTAGACCTTATTCAGAGCAGCGCCATAACAGATATGAATGCGAGGCTGTGAGGGATAGATTTACCATGTTTTCAATGACATCCGCTGTAAAAAAAGAAGCTCTTAGACCACTTATTTTCCACAGCTCATATTGTCTTTTGTCATATTGTTCACTGAAATTGCTCAAAAAGATATTTTTGCAGTGTTTCGTCAGCAGAACAATCCAAAAAATCATTAAATATCAGTACAACCCACTGAAGAGATGTATGTGTATCCCTTACAGCCTCGCTTTCATTCCCGTTAAAAATCAAAGATGGCGCTGCTGTGAATAAGGTCTAGGCACCTCCGATTACAAACAGAGGATGCCTCATAAAACGGACAAGGCCAACACAGAACACAGGTGGTTTTAAAAGCGAACGGAAACAGAGGCCTTGAGCTCTGCCACATCAATGTCTTTCACAAGCATCAGTCAGAGCAGAGGCGATCTGCTGGGAGGACGGATCACAGGAGAAGCACATTTAACAGCATCTCGCCTCTGAAGTCGGATCTAAATGCAGACCCTTTTCATGCTCAAAACCCGATTATCTGACTTTTCCAATACACACATGGCTGACAGGCTACATTCATGTGACAGTAGGATACAGGTGACTGTCGTTTCACATTTAAGGAGGTATATATGGTTCTGTTCACACACAGTTCTCACATAAGTGAGAATGGCTACAAGTGACTCTCTTGTGGACAAGTAAGTACATAAATAAAGAGAGAGAGAAAATAAAAATAATAAATATAAAATGAGGAAATAAAAGAAAAATTAAAAGAGAAAATAAAACAAAACAAGACAAAAAACAAAGCCAACACAAAACATGGCAGTTCTAAAAGCAAACGGAAACAAAGGCCTTGAGCTCTGCCACATCAAAGGCTTTTACAACCATCAGTCAAACCAAATTAAATTACTGTTTGCAAAAGGGTGAATCAGCTAAGCAGAATCAAACATATTTTATTTGCAAACACATTTTATGAAAAAATAAAAAAATAAAATGAAATGAAATAAAATAAAATAAAAACCCCTGTTTTAAAATGTGAATGTCACTCCCAAAACTTTGGACTGTGTATATGGCATATTTGCCTTTCATATTGTGTATAAGTGAAATATTGACACAGCTCAATTGTAGTTTTGTGTTCCGCTATGTTTCATTTTTTGAGTGAACTATAACCTCAACACAGCCAGACATCTGCTGTCAGACAAATGTACTCATTAACTTGCTGATACCAGAGAGGTGAACTAAACTAAAGGTTATGAAAGAGGATAACCATCCATTTCCTTCACGACATTAGCTGACTTCATTCACATTACAGCTCTGAAAAGAACCTTTAAGCTGAAGTGCTAAACTCCATTAAGGCAAAAGTAAATGAATAATTAGACAGTGCCGGTTTAAAGGAGAGCATGAGGGAATTTGGGAGGATGCTTGGCAGAATTAATGCACATTACACACTCGCCATTAAAATGCTTTTTGATTAAATCCATGTAACTAGATGAAAAGATAAGGAAGATATATTCCAACATTCCCATCACCATTAATGACAACACAAGCATATATTTGATGGGCCTTCTGCATGGAAAAAAAACTGCATTTTCTCCTTTTTACTTCTTAATTGATAAATAAATCTCAGTAAAATACTTGATAGGAAAAAAAATTCTTGAAGGCTAACAAAGCTCATTAAAAACTCATTAAGAGATCTGAAATTCATGATGCCATACTAAAACTTCAGAAATGAATGACTGGTGCATTGACGCCTGAGTTAATGTGTTCAATGGAGGGCTCAGATTTCAGCAAAACACAGCTTGGGGCTTTAAAATATAATATAATTTAATTTTGAACACACATTTGTGTCTATCTTTGACTGTCATTGACGACTTTCCCTAAAACTGCTATAAAAAACAAAAAGCAAAATAAAAAATAAATCACTCTTTGTCTCCTAAATGGTCTGTAAAAGTGAAGACCACTAATTTTGAGATGTAATTGCTGTTGGAGTTCAAAAACCATTTACAACACAGTGGCTAAATATTTCCACGTTGGTATCCTTTGGTATGTTTATGAAAAAAATCTATGAAAAAAATCTAGAAAAAAATAATCTCTCATATACCAAACATGCAGCTGTGAATTCCAGTCAGGAAACCTTCAAATCCCTACCAAAAACATGTCATCTTTCCAAAACCTTGTGATTTTTGTTTCAGCATTTATGAGAGTAGAGAGGATTGGGAAGGATGGAAATATGACAGTAAAACAGAATTCAGGAATTAAATAAAAAAACTAACAAATTAAGCAAGCAAACAAACAAACAAACAAACTGTTTAAAAAAAAAATCTCACATTTTTAAAACCAACTGCAAGAAAATGGCATTAGATACTATTCAAAGGCCCTGAGAAATGTTATGTTGCAATTTATACCCAGTTACCATAAAATTTAGCCTCAAGAAACAAATACATAAAAATAAATAAATACATAAAAATATAAATAAAACAAATAAAGTGAGTTTATCACACTGAGCCTCTACAATGGCGCAACCACCTATAACCCTGGAAGGCAGAAATATACATCTATCCCTTTAACCCGATTTCGCTTCTCTGTTTGCTCTGGGAAAGTTTTCAGACCAATGATCCAGTAAGTGAATTCATTCAAACAGAGCTAATGTAAAGAAAACCTGGCTGATTACATCAGAGATGGCAGGGAGAATAGAGACTCACGTTGTGTTTTCAGTTAATTATTCATTCCAATGTGTGTTTTGCAACACAAGCTCTGCCATAATCAGTGAATTTTGTTATGGAGCGCGAGCCCTCGCGTACTGACCTGTGTGAAATACAGACAGAATAGAACGTCAAACCATCCCACCACTGTATGGCCAGATGATATGCAAACTACGCTTCTTGGCTGGATAAAGCAAACCAGAGTCTCGCTAGTAAAGTTTTTGATGGATGAGGACTGTAATCAAGGTAAAGATGATTGCGCCGATTTATAAGCACTCGCAAGTCCGTGATATTGATGATGATTAACTTGAAAAAAGCTTGCGGAAAATAGTTTTGTGAGAATCAACCTTCAGTCTGTTGGTTTTCTTTGTTGGATATAACAAATGATGACAAAATGAACATGTTATACAATATACAGTAAATGGTGTACGCTTAATTTCATGATAAGTGTGTGATTAATCGCGATTAATCGCACAAAAAGGGTGTGATTAATCATGTTTAATCGCACAAAAAGGGTGTGATTAATCGTGATTTATCGTACAAAAAGGTTGTGATTAATCGCAATAAAAAAAGTTATCTATTGACAGCCTAAACAAACACACACACACACACAGAGAGAGAGAGAGAGGCTACAACTGTGCTTTTACCAAATATAAAGCCAAACTTGACTATTCCAAGAACTCATTGTTTTGTTTTACAGAACACAGTGGATTTTTCTCCCCCCCCCAAAAAAATAAAAATAATAATTTTTGCCAACGAAAAACAACCAACAGTGCCAGACTACCACCCCCAATCTTTTCTTTGGAACCAAAATCAGAGAATTCTCAGTATGTTTCCGCCTCTAGCTGTATCTGGCTCGAGCGTGGCCCTCCAGGCTCAGGAAGAGGTCCGGTCCCACATGCTGGTCCCTCATAGACGGGCCCGCTGAAAGGCACAGATCCCCCCTCTACTCCAGCCTAAAGGCTAATCTAACTATCACCTTCCTCCCAGCACAGCTCCGTTTGGCTCTAATCTCTCAGCCAATGTGCGGCTCCACTGTGAGCTAATACCATTCGACACACTCTCTTCTCTCTCTCACACACATACACACACACATGGATGGGGTAATATGTGCTTGAAGAGGGTGGGGTGGGAGGAAAGCTACTCAAACACACTGTGAATGAGGAGGATCAAGAATATGAGAGCAGGATTAGCCCACTGAGAACATCTACTCATCTAGTCATCCAGATTAACAGGGTAATGATATGTGGGTTTATGGGGAGATAAATAAATAAAAAAATGTAAAACAATTCCAGATGAAATGATAATAATGAAGTGTTCTAATAAATTTCTGCACCTATTTTTTGTTACAAAATTATGAACAAATGTTGAATTCATTTAGGGTATTTTTTGGGGATAAATGAAAAGATAAAAACTCATCCAGCTAGCAATCACCAGTGGGACTGGATTAAGAACAAAACAATGTGAATAAATAAATAAATAAATATACACCCTTCATTTAAAAACATAAAAATAAAAATAGGCTGCCTCAAACATTATTGGAACTCTAAATCAAAGTAAAGCACCACTGGCTGCATTTCTTTCCACGTACACCTACTTCTCTTGTTGATGTTGTTTTGCGCGCTCCGCTCGAAAGGGAACTGCACCCAGAGGGAATGTTTAGTTCCACTGGTGAGGGCATATATCGCATAAATATATATATATATTTTTCCCCCCAAAACTGGGACATTGCTTCTTGGCATGTAGGGATGTGCAAGCATACAGCTTAGTAAACTAAATTGCTCGGAGTCTTGAACAAAGTGACCTATTCAGGCTCACTTCAACAAGCTTTCTGACAAGGTCATCAGCAGATGACACAAGCTGATAGGAGAGCAGCTCGGGTTGATGGAAACAGACGCCGGGTCTCAAGGGCTTGCTGGAGCTTAGACATGATCACATTTAATCATCAGGAGCCGCTCTCCACAAACCCATCCTCAAAAGGGCCCAGATCAGACCACAGATAAATGCGAGAGAAAGAATGCAAGGATGGGGACAAAAGAGAGAAAAAGAGAAACAAGGAACATAGATTTTTACATTTTCTAGAGAAAATGTTTTAGGTAATTGCCTGGGCAAAAGTCAATTCAGTTTCCAGGGTGTTGCTATGCTGTTGCTAAGGTGTTCTGAGTGGTTCTTTGCACATTGCTATGTATATACCAGGGTGTTGCTAGGGTGTTCTAAATTAGCATGTGCTATGTTGTGGCTAAGGAGTTCTCATAGCATGGTGATTTATAGCATGTTGCTATGCAGTTTCCAGGGTGTTACTAAGGTGTTCTGCAAGGTTCGTACTACTTTGCTATGTTGCTATGTTGTTGCTAAGGAGTTCTTAGTTGTTGATAGCATGTTGCTATGCACTTGGCAGGATGTTTTATGCTGTTTCTAAGGTGCTCTGATCGTTTCTTAGCATGTTTATATGAACATGTCAGGGTGTTGCTATGCTGTTGCTAAGGTGTGCTTAACACAATTCAATACTTCAGGTTAGATATATTAAACCCCCTAAATATGAGCAACAGCAAAATTGATGGGTGCCTTTGCAAACTGCACTAATAAAAAATAGACTGGTCACTAACCACCCTCCACCCTTTTTTCTCAAATATATATATGATATTATACTATGCAAAAAAATCTTCACAGTGCACTGATGTTCACACCAGTGCCCAAATTTCCTCAAATCTCTCAGCTATTCTTCTCATTAACCCATCATTCCCTCCACCCACCACTTCTATATGCCACTCCACCCTTCTATGACGATCTCCAACACTTCTGAGAGGCAATTACAGATGAATAAAAAACTGTCACCCATGTCATGAGAACAAAAGTGTGACCTCATTATCATGCCAAAAAGTTTTAACGAATCTCATCTGAAACATCATAGCTCGCTCCTAAATGGCATATTTATGCTTATAGTGCCGTTTCAGGCAGACAATAGTCTTGAATAGATTTAATCTAATGTGAAGCAAAGATGATGAGCTCAAAGCTTTAAACAAAGCTCTACTGACATGAAATTATTATAGAACTGTTTTGTTTTGTGCAAGATGTCTGCCTACTGACCTTCATTATTGACCGTATATGCCTAGCTTGATGTCTAAAATCAAATGCTTAGATTAAAGGAATAGTTCACAAACAATAAAAAAAAATAATAGTAAAAATAATAATAATTATATATATATATATATATATATATATATATATATATATATATATATATATATATATATATTTAAATTAAATTAAATTAAATTAAATAAACATGTATATTGTTGTTACAAATGTGTATGACTTTCTCTCTTCTGTTGAAAACAAAAGAAGGAATTTTTTATTTTTCTTGTCCATGCAATTACAATGAGACTGGAGAGTTCAAGCTTAAAAAAGTATGTCAAAATCATCATAAATCAATCACAGAAGCAGTTCATATTTCATTTCACTTACTCGCTACTGTATGTTCAAAGTCCTCCAGAAGTCATATAAAAACTGTGTGTGATAAACAGAAATGTATGTCGTTATTCACTAACAATTTTCCCCTCCAGTGAGCTTTTAAACTCAATTATCAGGACCAGTTTGATTAATGAATGAACCATTCAGAACTGCTTGTGAACAGCATCAAATGATTCATTGAAAAGATCCATTTCAAAACACTTGAAATAAAGGACAGGAAATAAAGATATGAGAGTTAAACAGAATTTGAAAATTATATAAAAACTAAAAACAGACAGACAGACACTGTATGTTCAAAAAGTCTTGTTCAAATTCATTGTTATCCGACACCTCAAGTATCTTAAAAACTAGTTTCCATTCTAGAGGAGTGTCCCTCCTCTCACAGCTCTCTCCCTGAATCAACATGCAGAGCATCATGTGTTCAGCCTGGTCCCTAATGATCCCTGCTCAGCATCTGCCTGCTTCCTCGTCTCCGTCCGGATGGCTTCTGCGCATCAGACCGAACAGGTCGCATTTGCATTCAGCGGGCAGCGGGTTCCGCTTCAAAGCAATAATGAAGTGTGAAGTGTGACAACATTTAACAAGGAGGCAGGATCAGTTGATCTGCGTCATTTCCAACTCTCCCTGACAGGTGACGTTTGGCTTTCATTACGCCTAATGTTTAGGCAGACATGTGAGACAAGAGGTAGCTTGGGAGAGTGATTTGAGCTTCACGCAAGACAAATTCAATTCCAGGTAAGCCCTCTGCATGGGTGAGTGGCATACAAGACACGGGTGTGCAGTATATGACGATGGCTGAATGCCAAGCTGTGTTCGAGAGTGTAATGTTTATATACCTCAGTTGTGCAGAATCAAGCATGCTGAGAACCTGGACTATACATGCCTTAACTAATCTCAACTGAATAAACAGGAAACATGCTTCATTTCATTTATGATCAATCAATTAAATAGGCTATTTTATGCTTTTCAGAAACTGAAAAGATCCCTTTCCCCACAATGTACACTTCTGACTACAGGTGATGTTACAGATTAGGTTAAGGGGACAAAAAGTATATTTAAATATAAAATAAAAATGGCCTGACATGGAACACTTAAGAAACTTTTATGTGGCTTTATATGTAATTTTTCAACCTAATCAGCAAACATATAAAAAGTTAAAAACATAACATATATCTGTATATCATAACATAACATGAACTGATATGGACCACTTTGGGCTTAATATGTAACTTCTCAGTCTCATTAGCATACACATTTAAACTTAACAAAAAAAAAAAACTTTATATTCTAGTATATTATATTATAACATGTAGGGATGGCCCGATACCGATACTGGCATCGGGGATCGGGTCGATACTGTCCTCATATACTCGTACTCGTACTCATAAAAATTCGCCGATACCACGCCCCGATACCACGTACATTTTGCGAAACGAAACTGGCCGCCGCGAGTGCTTTGTCGAGGTGAACTGAGGCATAGGGACGTGCACTCCCAACGCAATAGAGTGCGGTACGGACTCCCGCAAACTAGAAATATCTATGAATAAAACATATTAAAACTAATAGATTTTTATTCATCTGTTGCAGAAAAGCAAGAATAACAACTAAAACAAAATAGAAACGATTTACAGGCCAGAGTTTCTATTCATAACATGTTTGCAGCGTTGAGCGATGTAGCCAATCACAGACACATGTGTTGATTTCTTGAACGCAATGGCCAATCAGAAGCATTTAAGATAGACTCCACTCACCGCTCAAAACCTTTTTGTTCAGTGCTGGATTCTGTATGCTGGCAAATCCTCTAATTATAACAGTGTGTGGATATTATGAAAGATTCATTGTGCAGTCAGCTTCATTGATAATAACAGAGATGTGTGAGATCGCTATGAACTGTCAGCTTTTTAGGAATTAGGCTATTAAGGGAGCGCACTTTGCGCGCATTCAGTCATTCCAGACCATGCACGCAGTAGCCTGCTTGCTTTAATGTTAAATTAACAGTGGTTTGTGTGTTTATACATTTATTATTTTACTCATTATTATTTATTTTTAGACTTGTTAAAACAAGCAGAGAAGAAAATAAAAACAGTCTTCTAACCTGTGTTCCACTAGCGTAGCCAGAAAAGCGTCTCTGGGTGTGCATAAGAAAAACTGGGTGTGCCACATTTATTGTCAGATTAATGTGCAAAAAAACCTTGACCCGGCGTATCACTAACTTTACAAAATAGACTGAGCTGATGTGTAAAACTATACTCAGGCTCGGCACATAAACATAATATAGGCCTGTATAAAATATAACTCAGGGCTCAACATTAAAGCATTTCATGTACTTGTCGTTCGAACAAGTAAATCGGTCATTCACTTGTCCAAGTAAAGAAATTGCTTGTCCAGAAAAAAATGGGATTTTTTTTTGTGTGTTGTAGCCAGGCTAATTAGCAGCCTACAATTTATTTTCAAGGAATATTCTCATCAGTGTTCCGTCAACTTTTACATATTTAAATCTGCATATTTATGATATTTTAACCTTTATAAAGAGCATTTTTCCATAATCTGGTTAAATATATGCTTCATCTTTCTTTTTAAATTCTTAAATTTGATCAATAAATTAAATTGAAATAATAAGAAACTATATGGCTGTTACCAATTAAATTAATCAATTTACACTGAAATATTACAACTGCATTAAATAATGTTATGAGACTGTTTTCAATATTTTTTGAATATACAAATATGATATATTGGAAAGAATGATAGCCTACTTTTAAACACGAAACTAAACCACCAGTAGGGGGCAGCAGGTGACCGTCTTAATGAGTGAGTTATTGAGTCATTTGTTTAAATGATTCGTTCAAACGGCTGAATCGTTCAGGAATTAGGCAGTTGTTCAATGGGTCATTGAATCGTTGACTCAACCAATTCATTTAAAGCGCTGAATCATTCAGTAATGCGGTTATGTTTTCCGGTGAGATGTGCTGTGGTTCTGCTGTGATCTTTGTTTTGAACTATTATCGCTGCTTAAATAGAACAAAAACAGTCAATATTGTGTATAAAATGTAAGTGACTTGATATTAATTACTTGTTTATTGAACTGTCATATGAAATCAGTGTCACATTTTCAATTGTGATGGTAGGCTATTCAGCACTCGTGGTCGTGTGATGTTGCTTAACTATCATATGTTATAAATATAAAAACTCCACATGAATCTTTTATCCGCTGTATATTCGTTAAGTTTCTTTGTGTGAACTGCGCTCATTGTTTCCATTTCTCCTCATGAGGCGCGAGCCTCAACAGCACGTTTGCGGATTGTTTGGCAATCCGAATGTCGGCAGATATTTTTTTTAACGATAATAATTTAAAAATTAAAATACATTTTAAATGTACAAATATTGTAAGTAAACAACAATAGTCCAAGTTTAGAAAAACATTTTTATTAAGACTTTAAAAAATAATTCTGCATCTATTTTTAGGTGTGCCAGCGGCACACCCTGGCACACCCGTGGCTACGCCTATGCTGTGTTCTAAAATAGTCTTCTGTCTTCTTTTCTGGGAGCCTATAGTTACTTTTGCGGTAGAAATATCGGTATCGGTACTCGGTATCGGCAAGTACACAAATGTAAATACTCGTACTCGTATCGGTTTGAAAAAAAATGGTATCGGGCCATCCCTAATAACATGTAATACTGGTGTGGAAAAGCATGAGGGTAAGAAAATGCTGACAGGAAATTCAATAATAATTAACTTAAAGGAATAGGTCATCCAAAACATTTTATTCTATCATCATTTACTCACCCTCATGTTGTTCCAAACCAGTTTGAGTTTCTTTCTTCTATTGAACAAATATATGTTGAAGAATGTTGGTAACCAGACAGTTGATAGTAGCCATTGACTTTCAAAGTAGAAAAAAAATAAAAAAATACTTGGAAGTCAATGGCTAATGTCAACTGTGTTACCAACATTCTTCAAAATATCTTCTTTTGTGTTAAAAAGAAACTTACATAGTTTTGGAACAACATAAGAGTAAGTAAATGATGACAGAATTTAAGTTTTTGGGTCAACTATCCCTTTAACTCAAGAATAATGAGTATTGGGTTATGGGAAAAACCACAGCTCAAAGTGTCAGAGCAAATGTACTAACAGCTAGGGCTCTTACCATTTATTTTTAGCTAATCAGAGACAGCAATGGATTTCTCAGCTCAGGTTGCCGGAAGAAGATTTGAAGCATTTGCTTAAGGCAGCCGGTGAGAGCTGAGGAACCAGTACTGATGTGCTGTGCCATAAAGAATTCATTAAACTTTTACATCAAGGCCCCCCCCCCCCCCCTACTTTTTTATTCCCTGTCTTACTCTCTTTCTCTCTCGCTATCTCTCTCTCTATATATATCCGTCTCCCTGAGTGATGTCACACTGCAACTTCCATCTTTGCTTTCTGTAAAGTCCTTCTGTTTAATAAAGGACACCCTTCTGGGTCTCCCCGTGACCCTGGTCTCATCTGCTCAGCCGGCTCTTAAATTACTCTCTGTAAGCACTCCGTCCACTGTAGCACACTCAGAATCATTATGCCATTTAGAACATGAGTGTGAGGGTAAGTGTGCATGTGTGTTATACTACCTGTAATTGAAAAAGTGTCATTAAGTGTGTGTCTACTAGCATGTATTTGTGTTTAAGTGTTGAATATTGATGTCAGTAAGTGTGGGGCTTGGCGTAAATGTATCTGTGCGCGTGTGTGTGTGTGTTTTGCTTGTGTGTAGCAGTTATGCCGCTGTACCCTCTCCTCCTTAGATTACCTCTCATTGCCAGCGGAAAGCTAATCACAGGTCTGTTGGAGTCAGCATCCAGGGAACATTTCAAGGGGAACAATCCCTGACCTGCTCACTTCAGCTGATTCTGCCCATGTGAGAACACACACACACACACACACACACACATCACAACTGAGATGAACGGACACCGGTGAAAACGTCTTCCTGCTAAAACTATGCAAACCAGAATGAAAAATATGTTTGGATAATTCATAAAATAAGACTGCATAACATTATACATTATACAGCAACCAAGAGCAATTAAGAAAACAATAAGTCACGAGAGCCTGCGAGTTACACTCATTTTGCATTAGTTTCGGCTAGTAACATATACACATACATATACATACACACACACACACATATACACACACACACACACACACACACACATATATATATATATATATATATATATATATATATATATATATATATATATATATATATATATATATATATATATATATATACATATATATATATATATATAAATAAGTAAAATGAATAAAACAGTCCAAAGCCATGAACCAAAACAACCCACTATAAGACATATGCCTGGGTTCACAGACAGGGCCAATATTTATTAGGCCAGGATTATGCCTTAGTTCAATTAGGAAATTTAAGTAGCTTTTATAAATGTTCCTAAGAAAAGAAAAAGAAAAACATTACTGGTGTGCACCTTGAGACAAAACAATGGCACTGACATATTTTAAGATATCTCTGTGCAAGTTGCTTTCAGTTAAAACAGCTCAAACATGCATTTTAGGCCCTCTTTCCACCTGGTATTAAGATACGTGTTGGTCGATCGGATCACAAGTGGATGACACTAAATACAGGTGTAAACAGGGTCTAAACAGTTTTGAGCTTGTCCACTTTCAACCACTTCCAGAAGTAGTCAAAAACACGTTCAACCGGATAGCTTTCGTAGTGGAAATGCTCATGTGGTTAAAAGACCACCTACTCTCCTCCTACTGACCTAAAATGTAAACATCAAGGGAAGTGTGCGAGCCAGACGGGATTTAAACTTTGTCGGCTTAAGACCCAAGTTCGGTTTGAAAATTAAAAATATACCAAGCACAATGTTCTCTCACAATTCCTCATTTCTAACACACACTCACATGGTTATCGGAGGAGAAACGAAAGCTGGAAAGATTTAAACACCAAGTGTAAACGGGTGTGTCTCCCTCGTCCACTTATGATCCAATCGACAAAAATCTTAATATCAGGTGGAAACAGGGCCTAAGTCTGGGACTAGGCTTAAGTCTTGTCTGTGAAACTGGGGGGTTATCACTCAATTACAACCTTGGATTTGAAGTGTATATATGTATCAGAAATTGATTGGATTGTGGCTACTGGTTAACATCATTCCCAGTCAAGGAGATGCGAACAGATAATGATAGACGGCTTCAGCAAAAGCATTAAAAACCCATTTAAAAATAAACATGATTTTTTTACTTCTGAAAGCCAACAGTTGCGTTCTATTTCATGCCTCACACCATTCCTCGGATCTTTAAGATCACATACTGCATATATGCAATGAATTCATTGACCTTTGTGACATCGTTATCCGTCTATTTTAGGTCCCCTTGTGCTTGTGTTGTGTGCAGCCTGCCAGGTGGTTGTACGGCAAGTCACGTAACTTGCACAGCGGGACGGACAACATAAAGATCAAGGCTAGTTATCGAGCTCATGCATTGTAAGTATTGCTTCTTTTCAGTAGTTCATAGTTTCTCATGCATCCATAAGGGTCTAATTTTCCAGCATGTCGTCCACTCATGTTTTCTCTCGCCTCGGGCACCACCATCTCCCTGTCCTCAGGTGGAGGATTAGTCTTGGTGGGCATCCAGCTCGCCCCTGGTATCCTCTGCGTGCACCTCGTCTCTTTCAAGCCTGTCCCTCTGCAAGCTGTTCCTGGACCCTGGCACTGCCCTCTGTTTTGCCCCCCGCCATGTTCATTTATCTCCATACACTCTTCTGACAGCCCCAGGTCTTAAGCTGGCGCTGTGGGCGACCGCCTCGCCCGTCCAAATCCACTCCGGTCCTCCCATCTGTTTGGCACTGGACCGCGGGCATCTGCTGAAGGCTATTGTTGGGTACCGTCATATGCCGGGCCAAAAGGGCCCCAAGAGAGCCGCCGTCGTCCTGTGTATATGGTGTGTTCGGTGGGGTTCAATGGTGTGTGGTTGTGCGAAAGTGTATGTTTGTTTGTGGCACGAGCTCAGAGGAACGGCGGCAGGTCTTGGCCCCAATCAGGGCCTTTGTTCAGGAGCAGTCCGGAAGCAGGAATGGTGTGAAACCCCACAGTGCCCTGGCGGGGCGGTTGGAATGCCCTCCTGCATCAGGGACTTGATACCGGGTCAAAACACAGTCCATCTCCAAGAGGCACAGAGCATGTCTCGGGAGGAGATCGCCACTAATGAAGTCCACCCACTGATGCCAGGCTTCGGGAATTGTTTACCCTGACATTTATGGTGTCTTATTGATTGCACGCTTCATGAAACCAGATCTGCAGATGACACGGTGAGTTGCTGAGATGTGCAAGAGTATAAAATTGCCCATGACTGTCCAAAATGAGGACTTCTATATTGTTTCCTGCAAGATTAAATAACTCCTTAAAGAGTCCATGATATATATCAAAATTGGAGTCAGTGTCTGATAAGATACTTAGGAGCATGGCAAAAAAGGTTCCATAAAATGAAATCTACTGATGCAAGTTATGCAACCTATTAAACTTAAATTGTCAAACCATGTCATGGCATTATTAGGGCAGCACAATATACATTGATATACTGGTTATAGGCAAATTATATTTTATTTAAATGATTTTATTTTTTAAAGATTTATTTAACTGTATTGGTCAATATGAATTATGCATGCTCTTTTCCCCTATTTTTACATTTAAATGACCTTGTAATGTAATGCTAAAATTGAATCTTTAAACACACTAATTTAATAACAATATGAAATGTAATCTTTAGCAAATCTAAAAATCTTTTTTGCAAATTGCACATTATAATCCTCTAATACCTAAATACACTTGCAGGATGTAAATTTATTGACTTTATAGTTTTATTGACAGTTTGACATGAACTAACAAAGAGCAATATTTTTGTACAGCATTTATTAATCTGTGTTAATGTTAGTTAATAAAATACAATTATTCCGTGTTTGTTCTTGTTAGTCCACAGTGCATTAACTAACAGATAAACATGTTTATTTAAAAAAATATATTAGTAAATACTGAAACTAAAGTTACACTATGTAACTTTTTAACTTTTGTTAAAAACAAACAAACTGCATACCTTGGGTTGTTCATCAGCTCTGTGTGACTGTGCGGATGAATATGATCCTTCACATAATGCTTTACAATGAACTCAGTTAGAGAGCTAAATATGGCAATTTATTCAATTAAATACCCTTATTCGCCTGCTGAGTAATAAAAATGGCATTTTACAACATTTCAAATCTCAGTTCTCGCCATCTCTGAAAAGCCAAGCTAATGTTGATTCTTGTTTTATTACGAGCTCTGTTCTCTTTTTGCCAGCAGGCTTTTTTTTGTTTAAAATGGGTTATTCCCTGAAAGTTGGAGATTTAGCTGCTCCATGTCAACCTTTCCCGCTCTTTATGACAACTAACCTCTGCCACTCCATACACACGTCAAAGTAGCCGGAGCAACTTTTCTCTATTTACCATATGACGAGACACGCACGGACGAGTGACGGCCCTGTATGTACGCAATTTCCCGCTAAAAACAATCCTGACAGGTCCAAAATATACAATAGGCTTATAATAGGCTTACCATAGTGAATCAGGGTACAACAAAAACAGGAAGAAGGGTTGGGTAATTTACTCATTATTAAAATTGTTATCATTTTGAAAAAAAAAGTACATTTCACAAAAAATTGTACCTTTCACATTAACTAAGAGTAATAAATGCTGTAGAAGTATTGTTCGTACTTACTATTGTAGATAGGCCTAGCTTATATTTAAAACTTAAACCTTATTGTAAAGTGCTACCCATGAAACAAATTGTATGGCTTATTGATAACAGCCAGATTTTTTATTTTTATTTTGATGCATCCCTAACCCACATCATACAAGTATGCAATCCATTCGTAATATCTTTGTAATATCAAATTCATTAAACTTTGATGGCATCATGAGCGAGTTGAACTGAGCAGTCCGTACATGAGATCCCCAAGCTTGCCTCACAGGGTGGTTAACGTAAAGATCAAGACAATCGAATCCAGTGAGTAGCGCACACACACAATCACACCCGGATTCACCTGGTTCCCATTGTTGCACTTCAGCGGATCATGGTCAGAGATCCCTTTAGCCTGTTTGGTTCACTCAGCTCCCCGCTACGCCTTCTGTCACTGCACATTAACATTTCATCAGGTAATTATAGCCAGCAAACAGCCCAAAACATCGCGTGCCATTAGACTGTTAATGACAATGCAGAGAGAGAGAGAGAGAGAGAGATAGAGAGAATGAGAAAGGCAGAGGAAGGAAACCGTTTGACAACAATAAGTGCAATAACAATGAAGATAGGGAAGAATATGAGATTCCTCCAGCTTATCATCTTCTTCAGGATGTGTATTCTGTATCTTGGCCTTTCATATTTTTATTTTTATTATATTCCAGTTTTTCCAGTGTTTGGAAGCGTTGTATAATTGACAATGTTAGTTCCCAAATCATGAAAGATTAATGTATGAAGGATGCATAATTAAGCAGTTTAATTCCAGGCTTTCCAAAGCATTACTCATTCTTTTCACTTTCATTCACTCTCTCTCTCCATCCTATTCCTCTTTTCAGCCCCTCACCCCCTTTTTTTTTGCTAGCTTGAAGATAATCAGAACAGACAGGGGCCTTTCATCTGAGCAATGGAATGATCTGAGAAGGGAGTTGTCTAGTGGGCTAAAACAAATCATCTCAGGTGTATTTGAGAAGGAGGATTGTACTGTATCTGTGAGCATTAACCTGTATGAAGGTAATTTAAGGAGGGGGAGGGGGGGTGAGTAAACAGAATCTAAAAATCTAACAAGACATAACAAAGGTTCGCAAACATCTTCAATAACAGCCTGAATTTACAGCAAAAGTGAAAGACATGGCCAACCATCGTTCTGTTTTTTTGACCACCTCGATCACTTTGACACAACAACATTTGCTCAACAAATGGAGCAAGTTTTGTGATGCTAGAGGAGGACAAAGTGTATCTTCATATTCTACACAAAACAGCATTCACAATCAATTTGACTTCTGTTACGAGACATATTTCCGATTTGAAATGGAATAAACAAAATGTACTTGATTTTATTCATCTAGAATTAATTGGATTGTGCAAATGATAAAATGGACAGACTCGAATGTAAATTCCCTAAAACAGCATTCTGACAACTCAAAAATGTTGCTTTAGAGGCAAGGCAATTTATTATATTTTGATGAAATATTAAGCAGACAAATAAGATTTTTCTTTGGAATAACATGACTAAGAATAAGACAGAGAATGTTTAATAATACCGTTTTTTATTGTATTTTATGCAGGACAACTGATGAAAATATCTACCACCTCACTGTCTTTAGACTCAAAATGCCTGCATGTGAAGTTCTTTGCACATCGTTGTACTGGATGCGGTTTGTTTGAGGTTCTCTTGCTTTCCCAAAATGCTAAGTTGTGGTGAAACATTTCTAACAGTTGTCTCAGCAAAGCAAAGTTGACTACACTCAGCATTCTGTCTCCTTGAACTGCTTTTCAGATCCAAACGCAAGACATACTTGTCTCTCAACTACTACAGTAGAAACCTAAAAGCTAAAGCAAAAATGGAGAAAAAAAAAACCCACACAGCACAATGCCTATAAAAAAGATTATTAGCATGAATAATTCACACAAAACAAAGTGCGCTGCATAATAAAATATAGTTCATAAGCAAAAAAATAATTTCCCTCCTCACTCAGAGTTACAGAATTTATACCTCAACGTTAATGCGGCATAATTCATGGGCACTATTATTTGTAAACAGCCAGTATGAGGCACAGCCTTTCCAAAGAACGCCTAAACACAGAATATCCTACAAAGGACAAATGACATTATATTTGTCTGTAGGGTGCAGGTCGGAACAAGTCTAATGTTAATTTCAGGAGCCTGAAGCTCGGTCGCCCTCCCCATCTAGTGAAGTCACACACACCCTCTCACTGGGACTGAATTGCTAAGTAGCTTTATATAACACCAGCTACCATTTAGATTCATGTTTTCATAATCTGATTAAACATGTCGCCACAGACGATTTTGGTAAAGTGTTTTATGACGACTCAGAATATAGGACTGTTCAGAAAGTGTAAAACACTCCTAAACCCTGATAGCTATGGTAGCTTAAGCTATGAGTCCAAGCTAAGCATGATGCTAGCAACAGAAATGCACATTGAAAATGCATATCCTGAATGCAATGTAAGTCACTTTAAATTAAAGTGTCTGCAAATGAATACATGTACATGAATTCAAGATAAGACACTGCTAAGTTTTAAAGGATGAAGCAAGGATAAATAGGAACAAGCAATTGGTTAGAAAAAAAAAACCCTACAATAGCAACAGTCTTTAACAGTTTAGATTGAGTCATTTTCACAAGTTCACTAGCAGGGTACAAAGTAACAAAATTTGTTGAGCAATCACCCTCCTGTCGGTTTCTCACAGCATCGTTTCTGCTCTGGTTGCAGACATTATAATCATAAACTAGCAGAGGTGGGACCAAGTCATTGTTTTGCAAGACCCAAGTAAGTCTCGAGTCTTTGCATTCAAGTCCCAAGTCAAGTCCCAAGTCAAGACAGACAAGTCCCAAGTCAAGTCCCGAGTCAAGACAGGCAAGTCCAAGTCAAGTTGCAAATCCTCGAGTTTAAGCTTCAAGTCTTAAACAAGTCATTAGTGCTTTTTGCACAAATTAGTGTCTCAGTGTTAATTACTATAGAAAAATTAAATGTATATAATTTATATCAGGAAGGCTTTTAAAATATGTTCATGACTTGTTTAATTTCATATTTATTGCGATAAAATTTTCACTAAGGGCATCCATCTTTCTCAGTTCAATTTAGGGATTTTTCTTGCGTGTGACAAAAAAAGGAAAAGGCAGTGAAAAAAAATATTTTATTGGTAACCCAGTAACAAAGGCAAAATCATTTAATAGAAATAACTGCTACACATTTTGTATGTGTGTGAGAGAGAATGTGGCAATGCAGATTTAAAAATAAAAGTAACTGTTCATTGGGAAAATTAATCGTGATTTGCTACACATTAAGTTTAAAATATTGAGTCCCTGGTTAAATTATTTTGTTAACGTGACAGTAGAACATTCCTATTTCCACGGCGACGTATCAAGCGGGCTACGTGCCTGTCATTTAGCCTACAAAACATAAATCCATCCATTTCTCCCGAACGACATGAAAGTGAGTGGCTGGTGAACAAGGAGAAGACTTTATAGTTACCTATAGGCTAAAATGTGCGTTTGTTGTGGAAAAAAAAACCATGTCTCAAAATTATATTTGAAAGGTTTGGTAGCCTATTTATTTCCGCTAACTTAGACAACAGTTTGTTTGCTTTTTCTCAAATTATAAATTATTCGCTTGTACTTGTGTATTTAAATGCCTGAAAAAGAAAAGAAAAAAACATTATTTGGTTGAAAACTGTCTGAACGTGTGATAAATGACAACTGACAAGCGCTGCTGAACGCACTCTATCACGCGCTCTCTGGCTCAATGCCAAACGTGCGAAAGCAGCGCTAATCAGCGCTGTGATCATGCGTCAATGATACAGTGCTATACTACAGTGATTATTACAACTCTGATCTGTGGTTTTAGAAGGTAGGTCAAGTCTTTCCAAGTCACAGGGCTCAAGTCCGAGTCAAGTCGCGAGTCATTGTTGTCTAAGTCTAAGTCGAGTCGCAAGTCATCTTTGATTATGTCAAGTCGAGTCGCAAGTCATCAAATTTGGGACTCGAGTCCAAGTCAAGTCCAAGTCATGCGACTCGAGTCCACAACCCTGTAAACTAGATTGTTACATTTTATGAAGAAAATTTGAGAGGTGGTTTCATGATGAACTGTCAAAAAATCCACACATATGATTCCTAAAAACACCCAATAGCTGCACAATTTAAGAGTAAGTTACATGCTTAAGTTTAATACTTAGGTTATAGGTTTATAAAAAGCAAGCACTAACAATAATGGCAATGAATCAACTGCTCAAAAGCCACGATGAGCTAAACATGCATTGTAGAAGAAATGCCTTTGAGCCATGCAACAACCATGTGGGTGTTTTTGATCCATTAAAAAATAAAAAATCACATTTGGCATCTGGATTTGGCAGCTATGAATTTTAATACTTCACCTGGCAAAAAACATACACACTCTGAACTCCCAAATCGGAGAATTGGAATACCATGGGATGCAGACACTATGTCTGGATAAGGAATGAATACATCTTGCAATTCCTCTACCTTGGGAGGAAAAACACAGACGTAGTGTTGCCACTGTGGCATAAGCAAAATCTTTTTGTCCAACTTTAATTAGAACCCAAAGGAAGAAGACAAGAAACTGCGATACTGAGAGAATAAAAGCACAAGGAAGCTCTTCTGGAAAGCAAGTATGTTAAAACGAGCAATAGATCTTGAATGAGGATTCAAAATATCTTAAAGATTATGTTTTCAACTCCTCAAATCTTCAATCAGCCTAGAAGATAGATTAAATCAGATGTATCTTCTAATACTATTAATAAAAATAATCCACCCTATCAAAGTGGAGATGACTGTCACGCCAACATTAAAAGAATCAAATGCATCTTAAACATGATTATCAGTGACAGATATAAGCTCATGAACACTCATAAAAACTCTCATTTGGCCTACTTCCTGTTAGCGAGTTTAGCATAGTCAATCTTACCACATACCAATATTCCATGTAGGGACCTGCTTGATTCAAATTAGGCTTTCCTTAATGCAACATCGCTAACATGTAATTAAGGTCAGCATTATGCACACTGAGACTGTTTCTCCACTAATTGTCACCATTGGATGTCACAGGCTTTCTCACGTACACCCACGTTCATGAAAATCTAATGCTATACAATTAATCCCATCAGCTAACATGCCATGGCATTGTAATTTTTTTTATATTTAAGAAAAAATCAGTATGCAAATAGGAGGGCTGCTACGAAAAGAACGCATTCATTTGAAAATGAATGTTGCACCTCTTCTAAATAAGACAGTAATCATGTAAACCTCTCAAGTAGCCCGTCAAGATAGAGAACTTCCTATGAGCTTAGTCTCCAAAGATGACGTCCCGGACGGCCCCTCTGCCTCCTGCAGGTGTGCACAACCACTGCATCATCAACAAACCAGACTCTTCTGGAAGTGGGTCAACATGAATGCTGCAGAATGTAGGTTGCATATACATTAGCACATGCGTGACAACATAAGCCGCATGTGTTCAAATTCTTGATAATAATAATAATAATAATATGCTTAAACATATTTTTCTTCTTGGTGTGAAGGGCTAAATGGAGATTGGGTCCCTACAATTTTACTGTCCTCCAGCAATTAACTTTGGGATGGGGGTGGATTCTGAGTTCTTGTTTAAAATGAGGGAGATAAGAGACCCAAGCCCCAGTGTCAGCTTTAGCTATCCCTGATGCTGGCCGCAGGCTCGAGAAGATAGCAGAAGCTCTCTAAGTTTCCCCAAGCTTTGCTAGAGAAAGCGTGTGGTGAAGATCCGCAGATAACACAAGCTGCCAATCACACGGCAAGGCAGGATGAAAAAACGAAAACCACGAGGGGGACATTGTGTGAAGGTTAGAGACAAGGCTATACAGGTTTTCTAAGCTGAACAACAGCAAATGGGTTTTTGGCTAGAGTGCGAAGTTGTTTAAAAATTACAAGATTGAACTTTGAGCAGCTAGTTCAGTGTGATATTTAATGTTCTAGTACATTTAGCAAATTATTGGTGCTTTCCAAAGCACTTAAAAGTGTACTTTCTCAAACCCCCAAATAATCTCAAATTGAAGGGACCTAAGCCCTAACTATGGACCTGAATATCAACAATGGGAATGGGATATTTTAAATGAGGCAAGTAAGCAACCACAGATAACACTCTTGCAGAACACCTTAACTGCATACCAATGGCTTGAAAACCACACTGAAGCATAATAGCACTGTAGGAGCAAATTTTGCAGAGGAAATACTAATTAAATTCATGCCAATCCTTAAATTCATTTAATTTATATTAGCAATACTTCATTGATGGCTCTTGGACATGTTTGCCACTGTCCGCACAATTCAATAGATGTGCTGGCCATGACACATGCTTCAAACAGGAGTGCATTGATCTGTCTAAATCCTTTCTCAGCTCACCCCTCCAACAAGATGATACCTTCAAACTACACAAAAAAGATCTTCAGAAAACGCTTTAGTTCTTCAATAAAACAAGCGCTCGGTTGGAACCAATCCAGGCTGACCTCTGCGAGACCAAGGAGAATTGTGATCTTTTTCTTTTTTTGACCAAAAGCCAACTTGAGCATTTGCACCTACCCAACATGGTCTGTTTTTCTTCTCTGGAGCTCTATGTAGCCAATCTCACTGCAACAGGAGGCTAGGGAGATAAAGCTAACCGGCAGCCTGCTCTAATCTGGAGTCTCTGTGTTTCAGGTTCATGCGTAGGTGACATGAAGGAACCCTGTGCTTTCAAGGACTTGATAGATAAACTTGACTGTGAGATAAAGATCAAGAGCAGTGATACCCAAGATATGATATAAGAAGAAACAGGGACACCATCCCCACCAAACCTACCCATCTCCCCTCACCCTCTGCCCTGAGGGCGCTAGAAGGCTGTTACGAGAGAAGGCGGCAGTAAGGGTGCATGTGAAGGCAAACTCCAAAGAAAGTGAGGGAGGAAAAATAAGCATTTTCTTCTTTCTGACTGAAGTCGTCCCATAGAGCTCCCCAGTGCAGACTAACACACATGCTGCTTCCTTTTTTTCTGGCACACTTAAACATGCACAGCATATCTTTGAATTATTTACAACCAGGTATCCTTTCCTACAGCTCGGAGCTGCTGTCAGGGCTTTTATGATGCACTTTTTCAGGAGAGGGGGGGGGGGGGGGTGTGTAGAGAAGAGAAAAGAAACATGTCACTCTTCTTCTTTGTTAGCATTGAACTCACTACACGTCTCCCACCATGTGTGCCGTGACTTTAATCATGCCGTAGCGCCGCATGTTGTTTGATGAAATCATCTCCCTTCAACCTTTGACATGTGACTCCTGCACTGTTTGGATAAATCAGTGTTTCAGCTACTGAGGGCTGGTTTTACGCCGCAATCAAATGCAAATGCCTGGTGCTAAGGTAATGAGACTGTCCGAATCCAAATATCCAAACGTATAATGTTCGTTCTCTGCTCACGTATCAAACCCAGGCTGCATCTTTCCTATAAAATCCTGCAGAGAGAGGCATATTAAAAGCCATATATCTGGATATCGCTGGGATATTAGAAAGCGGGTTGGCAGGAGATTATCTGGTTTATCGGTTAGCCTTCTTGATATCTGAAGAACATCACAAAGACGGATTTTATTATAGAAGGGGCCTCAGTAGCCTGCAAACTATTACAGAAGATCATGCTGACCAATTTGCTTTCACACTTCAATGAGTGCACAAGGTCTGGCTGCAAGCCGTACGTTTTCATCAGCGGATCCGGTAACCGCCAACTTCCACTGATTCCAAGTCGCTTGACGTGAACCATCAATTTCAAGGCGCCGTCAATGAGGCAAGACTAGACAAAGACATCACTTGTGATCGGTCCATATTTCATGAGATTCATTACCCAGGACGCTGCGCAAATGCGCTAATTGCTTGTTGCCTCGTTACAAATTCGCTTTGATAACGGAAAGATTTTGTCTCTATTAATGAAGTGTTGTTCAGTGCATTATTCAGACTATGTATCCCTGCGATGAAACTTGGCCCCCTCTCAAAACACCCAGCTTAGTAATTGCCGTGCAAATGGGCACATCAGAGCTTTCTGCTTTGCACAATGCCAGTCAGCAGCTAGTCGTGCACAATCGAGACTCGGGCTGCCCATCAAAATGTGGCGAGGCCGTTTCAGCCCAGGCACTCCTGAGTGGAGTTACACCTCTCCAGAGCTGGGCTTTATATGAACTGACAGGCTCCTCCAGCTTTTCACAGCACCTCGGAGACCCTGATTTTCCGTGTAAGTGTACGCAGCCAGCAGGTTCAGTGATTTTGCACAAACCGTGCAGAGGAAAGCGCCCGCTCCTCATTTCCTGCTCATCAGCAGGTATTAACTACGAGCCAACTTTAGCGAGAGCTTGACTTCTTAAGATTGCTTCTGCTGCAAAATGAAATGCATGACAAATGTGTGCATTAACATGCCATAATTACACCTAGTACTGTATTAAAGGGGACCTATGCTGCAAAACTCACTTTTATAAGGTGTTTGAACACGTGTGTCCACAGTGTCTGTAAATCTATAATCCCCATAAATCAAAGTCTCTCCAAACAAGCGGTTCCAGATTTCCCCCTATACTCTTACGTAAGAACCCCCGCCCATGATGATCTACACTATTAACATATTATCCCGCCCTCAGTGAGCCGCAGCAGTCCACCATTTCTGTTTACTCGCTGTAGCAGCTGGAGATACAATGTTTGTGCCAAAAAAAAACATTACAAGTGTTCTGCTATTGGATGTACAAACCAACATACAATTCTTGATATGCTCTCGGCATCTGAGCCACTGATGACACAGTGGTTGAACTTTATTTATGAAGGAAATGTGCCAAAGAAAGTCGGTAAAGTGTAAAATGCCGGACTGTTTCAGAAACGAGGGTCAGTTCAACGTTGGATTTGCACAAAAGATTAACATGATGGTACATGCTAGTCAAAGAGTTGAATCAACTTAACTCCACAACAACTACAGAAATATATCCACTAACCATTCAGAAACGTACAGTTTCATTCTAAAAGTTGTAACTTCTTCCTGAGTCTCTCCATCAGTGTGCAACTCCGGTTCAAACAATGTAAGGCTGAACACTGCTACTTACAATTTCTGACATTTTGGCTGCGTGAGATTCTCCAGTTTTGTCGTTGCTGGAGTATCTGAAGCACAAGCTGTAAAGGCTCTGCCCTCTTCTGGAAATGGGGTGGGGAGCAGCAGCTAATTTAAATTTCACACACAAAAACTGTGTGTTTTTACTCACAACCAAATAGTGGCAAATTTGTCAAGCTATAATAAATGATCTGTGGGGTATTTTGAGCTGAAACTTCACTAACACATTCTGGGGACACCAGAGACTTATATTACATATTGTGTAAAGGGGCATAATAGGTCCTCTTCAATATTTGTCTGTAATTTTTGCTTTAGCTAAGTAAAAACCCATTTTTATCCAGCAGATCTGTCAGCCATCTAAGGACAAACTTCCCACACATATATTTATACTATATGTTGTAAATATTGTTGCATATATTTAGGCTTCTTGTGGATGACACAGGATGCTAGTAACTTAATATTGTCAAGTTATTTAGCGGTCATGCATTGCTGTTATTTTTCTGTTTTGTTTCTCAAAGGAAAGGTTACAATCTGTAACTTGGTTTGCCAAAACTTTTACAAGAAGTTCTGATCTCAAGAAAATAACATATATAGAAAAAGGCTTCTACATGTTTGGAAACAAACTTGAACTTGGAATCTCTGTACTCTTCTATGACGCAGTCTTTGTCTTGCGTATTAATTAGCTCTAAATATTTCTGTCCAATATTTCTCACAGTTTCAGCATATTGAAAATCAATGGGCATGTGGATAGACTCCAGATGAATGCTGTCCATTAATTCAGATCTAATTCAAGAAACAGCTTTTGCAGTCTGCCTTCTGTACAGAATGGTTTAGTCTGTGCAGGAGAAACATCAGAAGTGCACGGACTTGCATCTTAAGGACCATTGGTCTTAGGTGATCTGATCATAAGTGAACAGTACTATATGCAGGTGTAAACAGGGTCCAAAATAATATGAACTCAAGGGGTTGGAGAAGATGCATGGCCATCAACCACTTGTGATAGAGTCACCTGACATCATTACAACAGCGAATACCTTTTAATTAAGACTTATTTTACCTCCAGAATCAACATTTTTTTAACATGTTTGAGTAATACTATAGGGGTGTTCACAATGACAGTGATTTGCATAGACAAAGTGATCCGATATCTTTCTTTTCAATGTGAGATTTCCTGAGACACGATTGATAGACTGGTGATGCAACAGAGCTCAACTTTATGCAAGAGAGCGATAGAGTGATTGAGTGACTACACTCTAAAAAATGATGGGTTGTTTAAACCAAACTTTGTGTCAAATATGGACAAACCCAGCCATTGGGTTACATTTTTACATTTAAAACAGGTTAAAACAACCTAGCATTTTTTAGAGTGTAATGACCCACCTTGACAGGTTTTTTTCCTATTCAGACAAAAAAGAAAAACACAGCAAAAAAATGCAAAACAAATGCCGTTTGTTCATTAAAACAATCTTTGTCTTTTAAAGAGACAGGGTTTCTGTTTTTGAAGCCATCATTTCATGCTTGACTAGAATAGTGAATGACAGAAGATTATGACACAAACCATCATAGCCATCATCAGATTCTGAGGTGGGGCTTTAATTGAAATGCGGGATGCGTCATTCCTCTAGGGTTCACCTGCCAAGAGGTGTTTTTATTTATTTTGCCAGCAGTTGTACACAGCTGTGACACCGTGAGCAAAAAACCTTGCCGAGGTGTGCGTTCTTATCAAAGAAGGGACTCCACCATACCAGATCTTAAATAAGATTTCATCCTCAGCTCTACGGATTAAGAAACCGAAAAGATCCTGCTGTCACATTTTATCTTTGTAGCATAGTTATGAAGCCGAGATGGAAGTCAGGCCCATACAAGTTTGATGTGGTAATCTCACATCACTGCCCCAGGAAATAAATAAATAAATAAATAAATAAATATAGCAACAGGGGCATGCGAAAAGCTCAAAGGGAACATACTACAGCACTTTTCGATGTAACTTACACTGCTAAACATTGCATCACAAGGAGCAACTATTAATAAGCAGTAATTATGAGTTTATTGAGGCAAAATGCATAGTTAGTAGTTAATAGTGAGAATTGGACCTTAATCTAAAGTGAGACCCACATTTTTATTGATACACTCATAATTTACAATTCAAACAATACAAAGCAAAAACCAAGTCAAACCTTTTTAAAAGATTATAAAGAAAATAGGAGAAAAAAAAGTGCAAGATGGAAAGGCCAGTATTGAATGTGTATGGCAACTTTTTACAAGGCTGCCAAGAAGATCCTTTTTTTCAATGCAAAGAATCTAACAGCAAAAGCATAACACATTGTCAGCATGCTAATTCAAGTAGCTGTACGATACATACTGCACTTTATGATATGTGCAATTTTTGTTGCTTATGTTAATTACTCTATTTATTGGAGCAAGCTTAAACATTTTGTATCACAGTTCACAAACAAATCAAAGGCTTCCCTATTTTGTTATAAGGACTAATACAACCTGTTTTGAATGCCTTTTCAGGCAGGTGCGGCTTGTAAGTACTCTTACAAAGTACATTTTTTCCACAAAACAAACAAAAAAGTGACAATAAAAAATATATGGATCTGATGGCATCCAACTACATCTCTAAATAATGAATAGCTGCATTAACTCATCTCAACCTAGAGCACGCTGGTGAAAAAAACAAAAAAATGAAGCATGACTTGCTGACCCTTTGCATTGATATATTATACATCACCTTCCATAGCTCAAAGCACATGGCAAGACAGATGCATTTTCAAAGGGTAGAATGCAAACGGTGAAGACCACTAACAGATGGGGGGGGGGGGGGGCAGGGTGAGGAAAGCGTGTCTGAAGCCGACAGCCAATTATTGAGTGATATTAGATATCAATCTACATTTTGAGACATTGATTACGAAAAAAAAAAAAGATGTGCATGCTTCAAATTAGAAAACATTCTCATTTCACAAATATTTAAATAATGTTGGCCTGCTACCATTGGAATAAAGAAATTATACATGCCTATGGACAGCGCTTAACTTGCAATGCAAAGTATAACTTTCACAAATATAAGAAATAATACACTACCGTTCAAAGGTTTGGGGTCGGTAAGATCATTACACAGTTTGTACGATTTTAACATTATAATAGTCTCATTTAGCAATGAGACATTACATTTATCAAAAATAACAGTATAGACAAAGTTAACATATAATGCTACAAAATATTTCTATTTCAAATAAATTCTGTTCTTTTGAACTGAATAAAAATATCCTGGTTTCCACAAAGAAATTAAGCAGCTCAACTGTTTTTAACATTGATAATAAGAATAAATGTTTCTTGAACGTCAAATCCTCATATTAGAATGATTTCTGAAGGATCGTGTGACACTGAAGACTGGAGTAATGATGCTGAAAATTCATCTTTGATCACAGAAATTGCATTTTATTATTTGTTTTTAATTAATATAAAATTCATATTCAATTAATAGCCTACGCAAGACAAATTGTAATATTATTTTTAAATGTTTACTGTATTTTTCATGAAAGTAAATGCATCCTTATTGAGCATGAACTTTTAAATAATAAAAATATGTAGCCTAATTGTCTGCTACCAACATGACCATATATATATATAGTGCATTTCTAGCATCTCTGCTGCATTCTGTGACATTATAAACTAAAACACTGAATACTTTTGGGATGTGATTGTTATGATAGGCTACAATATATATATATATATATATATATATATATATATATATATATATATATATATATATATATATATATATATATATATATATATATATTGCATAGGCTCGATCGTAACCATCTAATCCCAAAGTAGCCTATTCAGTGTTTTAGTTTATAATGTCACAGAAGGAAGCAGACCTGTAAAAAATAATCCTAGTTTTAATTTCACACTCTCGTCTCATTTGCAGTGTGGCTCAATAATCATTTAGATGCAGATCACATAAAAGCATATCATGCTGAAATTGCTTTGAGTGAACTAACCTGCGATGTCTTTTTAAAATGCTTCTGAGCGGAAAAGCACTAAAACAGCAACTCAGCGCCGCTTGAATTAATGAGGCTAACGTGTGGGATTATTTTCTGAGTGCTATCTGAAGACGCGTGCGCCCTGCAGACTGGGTGAGGTGTTTCGGTGAGACCCGAGTGTTGTAATTGCCTCCAAAAACTGCTGCTGACATCAGACACATGCTCATTTCAAAGAGTGTGTCAGATGCAATGTCTCCTTCAAACGGGAACCACTTCATTTCATCCACATCGCTTGAAAATTCGCCACACGCAGGTGTCAGGAGTAAACGGCTCTCGCTTAATAAGGTTTGTAACTACTACAGAGCTAAGGGAACAATTAAAACTGAGAATAATAAACGTAACTGGACTCTGCACTGTTATTAATTGCTGTGTGAATTCATGCCAGCAAAGTTTCTCGTGTATGCAAGTATACGACGGGGCAGTGTTATGTCAAGCATGTGAAACGCTTGACATGATGTCTTACTGTAATGAATCTGCAATACAGTCACCACTCACGTCATTCCACTGACAATAGTGTTGTAAATGCTTCTCCCGAATACAGTATACTATATAATGCTCAGTACGCAAGTACAGTAGACATGGGTGACGAGGACTTCTGCAAAGCAAAAGATGGGAAGAAAGTGATCAGAGAGTGATACAATAGATATGAAACTAGCACAGCTGTTTCAAGAAATCATTTGACATCAGCCACTTATACAGTTTAACATCAAGCTAACATGCGCTGGCATTGACCAATCTGAATCAAATATTCCAGAGTTTAGTCATTTATGAAATATATATTATGTGCTCATTGAGGGTTTCAAAAATATGCGAAATATATCAATGTTCATATTATTATTGACTGGTAACTGTGACTTTTTAATGTTATTGAATCAGTAAAGGTAAATGAAAGTACAATTATCATTAATGATATTTTTTAAATTAATGTAAGGTACATTTTCCATTTAGTTATTTTACGTCGGCTTCAACATAATTAATATTTATCAATATCAGATTAAGGGAAAGTATGACAACGATGTACTAAAAACTGAAAGGTTTTTCCTTCACGTTTTTCATGTACACGGCTATGTTGTCAAAACGATCCTCGTTCACACGGATCCGCTAAAACATCAAAAAATGCTGTATTATTCATGCCAGGCCAGTAGTTGGCGATGTTTTGTAAAGAAACACTAAGCGGCAATAGACTGAACATGTTATACGCATGGACATGACGTCAATGTTTTAACAAATGTACATTTTTGTAGTTTACACTGATACGATAACGGTATATTTTCAAAAATGTGCAATTTCAGGCCCCCAAAAATGCTATTGTCGTGTAAATAAGTGGCCAAAACGCATAAAAAGTTTTCTGTTTTCACTTAAAAATGTTGTCATGTAAACGGCCCCTAAATTTCCACATCATTACTTCCAAAAAAAGTACAGTTCAGCAGTATAGCTAACAAAAATGAAAACTATTGAATATAATAAAACTATATAAAATAAACAACATTAAATATAAACTATATAAATATACATTTTATATTAAAAAATATTTGATTTCTGTTAGTTTCCAAGGCAACATGTCTGACTTTCATTTAAGTTGAAGTTGCAGGACTAAGATTACTGAAATAAAAATAAATTAAAGATAAATGGAAATATTGCAAACTAAAAATTACAAAAGCACATACAATTTAACAAACTGAAATAAACTGAAAATATAAACAATAAAAGCTAATACTAATAACAGTAATAGTAATCAAAACTATAATAGTATAAAATAATACTAAAATAAAACTCCAGTTAAGTTGTTTACTGAAACAGACATTTAATCTCAATAATGACAGAAACAGATAATAGTGTTTAAATATTTTATCAGTATCGTTCTCAAATTTCTCTAATAGCCTACGGGTTAAGCGCAAGAAACTTCTGTATTTTGTAAAAGAGTTGCATCGCTTCCGGTTCAGGTCTTTTTTATGTGCTTCGTTGAACATAAAGCTGTTTTCCTTCAAAAGAAGTTACCAAAGATGAGCATAACCGATGTCAAACACGTATTCAATTTGATATCTAATTTCTTTTTCCGTCCTCTCACAAACATTCGGATATTAAAATTGAATAAAACGGCAACAAAACTAGCTGCTATAGGTTAGTACATCGATATTGTTGTTCACACTTTCTCCGACAAATGGATTCGATGAGACCAGTTTTCCTGTTTGTTCATGTGATGACCTCTAAAAGCAACGACGCAGAATGTACTAAAATGAAACATGACACAAACTGAACCATAAGAAATCAGAAATAGTGCCCACTGATAATACAGTGTATAGTGCTTGATGATATTGATTATGCTCTTAAAGTAAAACTAACCACAAAAGCATGATAAAAATGCAGTTTAAGACACCATTTCCTTCTAAAAAAACAAACAAAACGAAAACGCTTCAGGTGACACACAACAGGTGAAAAGCCCCTGACATCTGCGAACAAGAAACTCATTCTGGTTTAAACTGCTCCGGGTGAGGAAGGGAGAAAGAGAGAGCACGAGGGGGGTATGATCTGTGACATTTAAGGTACTGTGAAGGTGAGCTGCTGTGGGCGCCTGCTATGAGTGACAGGTGATAAATACAACGGTCAGCCTTCAGCTCTGCCTCGCGCGCTAATCATAACGAAACCTTTCACGCCGCGTCCCACCTGCCACCAAAACCCCCTCGCCTCCGTCTACCCTGAACACGACCTGTCCATTTCCTTTAATTACCTCATTTAACTGACGGAAAACAGGAAGTAAAGAAATATATAAATACAAAGTAGTGTTTTCATGTAGCGTAAAACAAATGTACTTTCATTCACCTTCTGAAGTGCGCTTAAACAGATTCCGGGGGCCACCTTTTTTTTTTTTTGGTTGTTCCTTTCTTCGTTGGTCATTTGTATGTGTCTAAAGCACAAAAAGAAGTGCCAACAAACAAGACATCCATCACATTGACAGACAAAAACAAATTACACACTGAAGAGAACCTTAATGTGTCACCCAGGCTAATAGTGTCAAGGCCGGCTGCCGGTGAACCTGCGCTCTCTCCCCTGCGTCCGTTCATCCGCTCTGCCTGCTTTTAGACGCGAGGCTAACCACAAAACACCGGTGGGAGCACACCAAGCTAAAGCACTTCAAAAACACACTTTTTGTTTTTGTGAGTGTTTTTTTTTTTGAAGCGTTACATATTCAGACATTTCACTTTGTCAAGGCTGTTTCTTTAGAGCTTCAAAGCAAGATAATGCTAAAGTGATGTATTTTATCATTTCACTGAGCTTGAACTCAGTTTGATGATGACAGTCGTGTACAGTCCATCATTTCGAGCCGTTTTGACCCGAAAACACATTTTGAGCACACATTTTATTCACTGAATGAACAAGGAAGTGAACTATTATGTTTTTCAACTCCAAATCTGTATAAAAAAGATGTAATCATCTAACTGTTGAGGTATAATTGAATGTATTAATTTGAGATCTTTTATTGTGTTTTTAGGTATTGCTGTTTGATTATTTTAGGTTGTTGTGTTGATGTCTGCTTACATTGCATGCCAAAGACAAAGACACTTCTATAACCAACTAAAGCCGTGGCCGTCATAAACTTGTTGCTAAAAAAAAAGGGGCTCAAACGTTAAAATTTTCTGACAGAATCAGGAAACTTATTCAAAAAGATGTTAAGAATTTAAGATATCAACAGCTATAATTCCATTCACCTATTTTTACGCACATTTTGGGATATTGCATAAAAAAACTGGATAGAAAAGCCAAGATGAGAATACATTCTAAAACTCAATTGAGGTGTATAATGTGTTTTATCCGATAAGAAGACATGCGCGTAAACTATGATGGAAAAACACTTACCGAATAAATCCCCAGATGCGCTACAAAAAAGTCACATGACTTTGCCTGAACAGAGGATGTGATTGGATAACTGGACTAACCAGCGGACAAATTTCATTGCACAGCGTCTCAAAATCAGGTTTAATCATTCTGAAATGCCTGAGCCAAAGTCTGTCATTAAAATGATTTGGTTTAATTCCCGTCCCTGAAGTGTCTCACACGATTGTGTTTGCAAACACCAGGCATCCGAGTGCAAGACAGCATGACAGCGTTTATTGCGTTTCTTCTGCGCGCTCTATTACAGATAAGTTGCTCCAATTTCCCAGGAAGAGATGATTTGGTTCTCTTATGCACACGGGATGGAAACGTTGCTTTAATTGTGATTTTTTTTTTATGCAATATTTGAATTTTGTGCATAAGTTAAATTCAAAACTTTGGATGGAAACATAGCTAATAACAGATTTTTTTTTTTTTTTTAATTCAAGGCATTTCTAAAATAGTGCATATATTGAACAAAATACTTATGATTTTAGCGATATGCTCTTCTCCAAAGTATTTTTTTTCTAACTAACAAACTATGGATATTCAATGACGTTCCAAAAGGTAAATGTAATGTCAAGTCACATGATGTTCATCATGTGTTTTAAATGATGACCTTCCACAACTGATTGGCCAAATACAGCGAGAGATGATCCATTCTAGTAAGTTGTAACTTTTAACAGACCTTCTGATACTCATTCACAATTTGTTTTTTATTGTGCTATAAATAGCAGTCAAGTGGAAAAGATGATCAGTTCACTCCATGCTGGCGTCTGAACAGAAGCAGCTACATCGATCTATCACAAGATGTGAAAGAGCATCAAAATAACTTTTGTTTGAATTTCGTATTAAAATTAACATATTTGATTGAGACTTACAACTGAGACTTTATCCAAAATAAAACCCCAAATCCGTTATATATCCATCACATATATAGTCAATCCAGGCTCATTTTGAAAAAGAGCCTGTGGTGTCATTTCTTCAAAATTATATTATGTTGCTTCTTTAAAGTTACGCAACTCTTTCAAAGTGATATGTCCTGTTAGGAACACTACAAGTACGAGTTCAAGTACAAGTAGTTTTATCCGAAACAGATGAATCTGGCAATGTTTATTTTGGTCGTTGAACGTATTGCGGCAGTTTAAAAATAATATGTAGGGTAATTGGTTGAAAAATAACATAAAACCTACACTAAACCTATAACCGATAGTGTTATCAAAATCTGTTCCCAACGTAGTACTGCACAAACATAAGTATTTACTAATCAATAATCTACCAAAAAGTTGTTGGTGATTGACTGCCACTAGTGTTAATTTCAGCTGAAAACTGAAATTAATTTTATATATAGGTTTGTTTTTGGAGATTTGAAAAAATGTATGCATAGGCCTGGTTTTCAAATGAGCCTGTGCTGCATATGCATGCTGAGTAGATCTACACACTAAAACTTGCTTGAGTTCAGCAAGCCAAAAATAATCATGTTTAATAAGCATTCAGCTAAACAACCGAGTCTGCAGAGTGGATGATGGATACAGGGCGCTTCGTAAAGCTAAATAAAAGTATAATTACATGCCTTTGGTGTTGGTGACAGCCACCAGGGCTGCGAAGAGGCAGGAAGGATTACCGTCACCCAGCCTCTAGTCACCTCAGCGGGGGTCACCTTGAATGCAGCCTTACAATTTTACCAGTCATTAAACACCAAATCCAGTCTCCACGCTCACCTTCCTCATCATCGCTCAAAACTGACAAGGCCGTCACATTAGAACCGCAGCATCTCCCGCTAGACGATAGGGAGTTGAGGCGTCTTCGCGGCTAAGCTAAACTGTGTTTGACATAATAACGTTGTGTACGCAGACTGTACTCCCTGCCAAATAGATTAGGGGTCTGGGTCTCAAAACAAGCCCTTGGAATTAGCATTTATTCAAATCGACATTTCAAGTTCAGTGTCTTCATTGTCCCCTTGTTTTTTTTTGTTTGTTTGTTTTTTTCCATTCAGCTGGCTTGTACTCTCCTCACCAGCGTCTAGTGACATACTAAAAGTATGTGTTGACGTTGCTTACTTAATATTCTTCGTGTTCAATATCCGAAGCGCCGAGCCTTACATATTCAGCAATTGGGAGATATTTTTCAGGCCAGACAAAGCGCCCATGATAAATTGGACAATAAACACTCTAATCTAATATGGCAGACGTGCGCAGGAGGCTAATGGGCTGGTGAATATGAGCTTGGTGTACGCAGGGACGCCTCCTGAAGCGGGCCGGCAAAGGATTAGCACAGCTCACAGTTAGCGCCATTACGCCCAGGCATTTATTCCACAGAATTGGTGTCTTTTGTCCCAAGTTCAGTTTTGTAAGTGGGCGCAGAATGAGCAGGAAATTGGTAACAGGAACTGATTTGCAGGCGGTATTGAACAGTCAGATCATAGGATAAGCAACATTGAGATCTAATAGCTATATTTAGACCACGGCTTTGGAGTATTTTTAAAGGCAGACAATGAAAAACAAGGACCACGGATGAAGACAAAGAGTTGTCAAACAAGAAGTTATTTTTGAAGACTTCAGCCTTTACTGTGCTACATCAACGCCATTTATGTCCCTAATGCCTGTCGGCTGTTTGTTTGCAGGTATTTCAAGCTCAAAGTGCTAGCTTCCACCAAGCATATTCGTAAACTTCTGATAATTAGGTTTTTTTAAGCCTGTGAAGATGAGCACTGACTTTAACAGCACAGTTTCATGGAATTTGAGTATCATGTGGGTGTTATTTAATATTCAACATCCTGGTTATACAATTTCTTAGGGCACTTTTTAACATGAAATTCATTAGGCTGGTACAGCATCTCCCCAGAGGGCTCAAAAGCTTTCAACAAAATACATTTTGATTACACAATGCCCAAAATAATGTCTTTAGAACCAGAAGCAAGTTTTCACTGTCTTGCTTTCAGCTGGCAAAAAGTTTCATGCCCTTCAACTCCTTTCTTTATTCAAGAACAATGAATTATGAAACGTGCTCATATGAAATGCCCAAACAGAATCAGACTTCATATATGTATTTTTTTTTTGTTGAGTTGTTAATTCAAGGCTGCAGCTTTGCATTAATTCAGTATTAACTTGCCAAACTCCTGCATGATGAAATGATAAATCTCCTTAAAAGCAGTGTAAGATAATATAACCTATTAAATATTAATGATAATAAGTAATCTTCATCTATCAATGTGACCACTGATAGCCTGAAGTTATTTTATCATTATAGTCTATTAGTGCGTAAATTAAGGTCTTAAGGGTTAATGAAGAGTGAATACGTTTTGTTAATAATGCAGAAATATCATATAGCAGATAAGACGATCCCAGGGTCATGACATTGAAGTAAAACGGGATTTATCTCCATATTTTCTGCAAAAATGGGATCTTCACACAATGGGTCCAAAATTAACACCCACTAAGTGCCAAAATGAGAGTCAGGATGGATAATAAAAATTTGCCAGTTGTAATATCATTGAAATATTTAATTAAATCTGAAATCGTTGCAACGATAGTCTCGCTGATGCAAACAATGTACTCGGCTAAAATCAAAGAGACATACAAACTGCCTAATAAAGAAAACATCTATTGCGACTCTAGTGCATCTTACTTTTAACTCAATGAAAAATTTGCTCATAATCTTATAAAAAAAAGTGCCTAGAGGTTTTTTCCCCCTCCAGATCTTAAAAAAAGCTCAACAAGAAGTATCTTTTGTATATGTACAGTTTAATTTCTAGTAAAAATCATGTAAAGTTTTGGGCCTTGTAACTAAGAGGCATTTCTGAATCCATTTTTAAATTCAAGCTCGTTGTCTTTGGATTTTGGACAGTTTTTAGTGAAATGCTCCAGAAAAGCAACACTAGATTTGCATTTTTTGACTTCCAAGACTGAATTTCAGGGACACTGTCATGTGTTCAGCCACTAGAACTTTCCTTTCCTAAAGAATGTGCAAATTCAGTGTCACTTCCACTTCTGAAAGCTCAGCAGAGAGTGCTCTACTCCCACAAACCACAGGGAATCGTCCTTTAGCTGTCCTGTCCACGCTACATTCCCGGCTTGATGCAAACTGATCTCTCCTGGTCCAATATCTCGCTTTATTCTGGGCCAGGACTGCTCAGCGTTCCACAATTGCTTCCCAAATGTTATTGGGTGAGACAGAGACACGAAGCATTTGGAGGAAGAACAGGCCTCGCCAGCTGCGATAACAATGTATAATTTAATCCAAGACGGTGTTCCGACCCTCTGTAGACCTTCAGCCACTCCTCCTCGAGTCTTTGCATTATTTAAGCTAATGGTGACCCTGGAATAGAAAAACAGCTTCTTATCTCTTAAAAGTTTTATAGCGCTGGGCGCTCAGAGAGTGGGAGGCAAGCACATGATGCAAAGTCGGAGCATGAGGAACTGAGCAAGTGACATGTTTGCTCTAATGCAAACTGAAGGATGTTTTCGGGCCTAGAGACCGTCAGCCTCCAGCGGAAGAATCCCATTGGATGAAAAACTGAGATAATTCCTTGAGGGATCTTCTCGCTGGTTACGGTCCAAGCAGAGCTGGTGATGTTTAAGTCTAATGACATGATTTGGGCTGTGACATCATTTGAGGAACAAGGAGGAGGGTCACTGGACACTGTGTATCCTGTAGGGGCTTTTTAAACAGGATCATGAAGCGGCAATGAAGTTCTGGAGCCGAGTCTTAGATGCTTCAAAATAATGACAAGTCTACCAAACTTCAACTGCTCTTAACTATAATGACAAGCGGCACTTAACAATAACTAACAGCAAAAATAAAAGGAGGATATTTAAAGAGGTCACAGCAAGGGTGTAGATAAATTTAAAACCAGCTGACATGCACCACATAATCTTTTTAGCCCAAAAGAAATGAAACTAAAAGCATGTGACCAAAAACAGCATCTCAGTTCAGCAGCATAGAGAGAAATCACACGCCATTAGATTTTCAGCCTGACCATCTGTGGGCAAAATGCTTCATTATTATATTAACATTTACTACCAGTCAAAAGCTTATTCTAAAATCCTTGAAATATTATACATGAATACTTTATATAAATGGAGATATAAGTAATGTAGTATAGTTTTTTTTTTACACAATATAATTTATCATCATTATAAATTGATAAAATGCCAAGAACTAAATTTTTTACATTTTGTAAACAAAGTAAATACATGTGTGTGTGTGTGTGTGTGTGTGTGTGTGTGTGTGTGTGTGTGTGTGTGTGTGTGTGTGTGTGTGTTATTTGCCAATGCAAAACTTAGATTTATTCACCTCTTCTCAACAAAACACACAATTTAAAGTATCATACGTGACAATTGTGACAGAGAACACTCAGTGCATGATGACTTGTACACCACAGTTTATTTTGAATTGACTAAGCAAGCACATCTAATAAAAAATATGAGTTATGCATGTCCAAACTTTTGATTGTTATAACCCTTTTGGACTCATGTTAGTGTGTCTTTGACTCCAAAAAGAGCGAGAGAGAGAGAGAGAGAGAGAGAGAGAGAGAGAGAGAGAGAGAGAGAGAGAGAGAGAGAGGAGAATGGGAAGGAATAGAAGATGGAGGTGAGAGGGTCTTAGGCCGTAAAATCTACGTTCTCCCATCCATCAGCCTCTGCTGTCATCTCTGCAGCATAAAATCTCCCATAAAACACTGTTACTGTTGGGAACGCTCCCCACTGCAATTAGACAGCAGCTTCATTAGAGAGAGTGTGACGGAAATGGCAGCGTTCAGAGGAAGGGGCAGTGCAGGGCAGATGTGCTCCGATCATATAGTCCAATCTGGACAAATATTTCTTCCCTGCTGTCCATCAAGACCCGAAATAGAATATAACATGGTGTTTTCAATGATGAAATATGGCCAGCATGAATAATCGCTATATGTGCCAGTTAAACTTCAGTCAGCAGATCAGCTCTCAAACGAACACACACACTATGACAATCTGCCTCATGTTAAATTGAATACTTGGCATCAGAACTGTAGTCAATGCTGGGGAATGATTAACTGAAAGTAGTGCTGCTACTAACACATTTATCAGTAGTGTGACAATAGCTGTAGTAGCTTCTTGAGTAGCAAACTATAGCAACAGCAATTAGCAGTGTAACATAACAAAATGTTACATAGCTGTTTTTAATGACACATTATGTTGCTCAAATTGTTTTACAGCCAAACAAACAAAGTCAATAATCAAACAAGAACCCTCTGAATTAACATTTTGTGACAGTTAACCACTAGCTTCAAAAGATTAGCTTGACTGTATTAACAACTTCAAGACAATAGTTAAATCAAAAAGATATTGCCTCTTTACTTGATGTCAATGTAGTTAGCAACACGCATCAAAGGAGTAGCATGTAGTTTAACAACTTAAAACTAGTTAAATAATTAAAACGATACTGCCTCCCTGCATAGCATCAATAGCTACTTTTTGCTAGCAGTAGCCTCAAAAGAGTAGTCTGACAGTAGTTAGACAACTTGAAAACAGGAGTATCTTGCTGCTCGCCAATTCAAAATAGCTTCCCCAACACTGACTGTGGTGCAGAACATGCTCTAGACATGTTTAAGGCCAGGCATTTGCACAAGCAAGTTAGACTTGAATATGCCTAACAATGTGGCCCAATTCCATTATCTTTATTCACAATAATTGAATGTCCTTGCTGCATTTTTTACCATATCTAAAAAAAAAGCAGCAAAAGGCCCAAATATAAAAAGTTTGAATCCTTGGCAAAACTGTGATAAGCTGAAAATTGCACTCAAATCTGCAAAAAAAAGAGAACATGGTTCATTTTAGTAATACATTTCCCTTTCTTTAAGGTGCGTCTGCTCTGTGCATGTACTGTACGTCCTGTACGAGTGTATCAGTCCCCCATACACCACCACACTTCAGCTCCCTATAGAGATATTATTACCCGTTATGAAAGCAACGGTCTGGTTGGGGGCGCTCAGTCGAGATGTTGCGACATTGACAGCGAGGGGAGAGAATAATTGAATGTGCCATTGTTGAGCTGCACTCTGCAAGCGCCCTGTGCAACAAACTGTTCAGAGGAACAGAGAAATTATTATTCTCCCGTGCACAGTTGGTATCACTTGTCTCGCAGGCACATAATAGTGAGCATGGAGACATCAGTGAAGCACAGGCCCGCAAGAGAGCCTGAAATCCATTTCCACACGAGCCGCAAGTTGTGAGAATTGTTAATTGCTTCTCCGATTTCTAGCCACTCTGAAAATCTGCCCACCCAGGACCCCAAAACTCCCTAGTCGGAAAGGATCGCGAATTGGGATCCATAAGCGAGACATTGCTTTTCCTCATTAGTCTCCAGGCAGCAGCAGTGACTTGCATGGGTCTATGCTCATTTTCATGGACCAGACTGCCACAACGAAGCCAGACACCAAAGTGTGGCTAGTGTATTAGAATTCAGCACCATTTCTGAGAGTGTGTCTCAATGTCTCCTCACAGTGGGCTGCCTACAAGTCCTCATGAGGTCCACCATTGGCCATATGGAGGGACTGCATTTCAGGGGCTCGGTGACCTGAACAACGGGAAAGGGAAAAAAATATCTGGTGGAGAAGGCAGCAGTGGTTATTTCCAGGCTGAGTTTGAAGGGAATGCTGGGTTATGGTCTGAAACAGATGGAGGGTGACATTGAATGGGTTCGGTTTGCCCTCTAAATGCCATGCCCCTCAGGTGGCCCAGGAGAATAAACCTCTATTAGGATAGAGAGATTGACTGGTACATTCAAATTGTGTGAGGGCATAACTGCGCAAGAGTGTGTGTTTATGTCAGGGAGAGAATGAGAGATAGCGCATGAAGTCCGACTTGGCCCCTGAGAATTCCCCACTATCAGTCCATGGTGACAGTCACATTTAAATACATTGGGAGACAAAATGCTTGAATTTAAGTTGAGATAACCTGGGAGACCACAGAAGCAGAACAGAAAAGCACAGACTAAAAACATTAAGAGCGATAACTGGGGCCAGGGCTACGAGGTTCTCTCTATTCAGTCCTTTAAAAAGCACTAATAAAAAGTAAAAAAATATTTAATGTCCTGTAATGTGATGCACAATTACATATGCTAATATAAAACTTGCCATTGCTGCAGAAAAATTATCTCACACTGCCTTGATTTCAAAAGCCTCCTTGTTGGTTTTAAAAATAATTAACTTTGCATTGATCTTAACGCTGTGCTGTTTGGTGCCTAAAAAAAACCTCAAGGCCACCTTAACAGTTTGAAAAATATACTTAAAAATGAGAAAGAGCTTAAATAATACCTACCTATTGGGTTTTGGTTAGGTCAGAGGAACTTATAAGGGAAAAATTAATTATTTTTTAAACCTACATCATTGGGGTTTCTGAAACCCCAAAACATAAATAACAGAAATTTCAACAGAAAATAACTGGGGGGAAATGTAAGGAGAAATTATCTAAATTTGAATTGCCAGTGGTGTTTTTGGAAATGCATGACACTTAAATCAGAAATTAGAGCATAGGCCTAAGTGAAAAAAAAAAAAAAGTAAATAACAGCACTGGGCTGCAATTTTAGCACAATAATTATGCAGATTTTACTGAGATATTACTTGCAAATACACACAGAGCAAACTAGTACTAGGGATTGTTCTAAACGCTGGTAATAACAGTACAGCAACAAACACTCAAGTCGCCCATGCTGATCTTTTCATATCCACAGGTAAAATTACACCTTTTCACACAGCTGTTCTGAACATGCCCTAATTGCTCTATGGAAATCCCTATATCTCACCAGAAGCCAAAGATTATAGGGATATCACATTTATTTAATTCTCTCTGAGATACAGATTATACCATTTAGAAAGTATAGGCCAATACCATTTTCCATTTCAAACAGAAACCGGCTAAAATTAGGGGGGGTGGGGGGGGAGTTCAGATTACAGATGGCAACATGCTTTCCACTCAACGGAAGCTGTTCAAGGACAACATCACTGATATTTACAAATCACAGACTGAGATCTGAGCCTCTTAATGTATTATCACTAATTAAAATTAATTTAAATGGCAACACTTCTAATAAATTTATTACATTTTTGATTTAATTTAATTAGACCCTTAAATCAAAATTGTTGTTTCAAACATGTAGGAATTTTTTATAGTGTAGAACACAAAATGAGTTATCTGTCCAAATTATAAAATTGAAATGATGACAGTGGCTGTGATTGGTGAAAAAAGCAGCCTGGACATTCTGATAAACACCTCATTTTGTGTTCCCCAGAAGAAATAATGGATTTGGAAGAACATGAAGGTGAGTAAATGATGACAGAATTTTCAAGTTTTTGGTGAACTCTCTCTTTGAAACAAACAAATCTGTCTGACCAAACCCGAGTCAGATTTCCAACCAGATAGCACTCAAGACATGAGTCAGCTTTGAAGTCCATCTGTCACCTGCTAAATCAGAAGAGCCAGAAGAATACACCCACCAGCTCCATCTCTGCATGAAACAATCTGAGAGGGGAAAAAAAAGGCAGGAGTGCGTAGGAACGCAGACAGGAGTTAAACGTGCCAATTCAACACGGAGATGAGGAATAGTCACTGCGGTGCAGTTACGGGGGAGACACGTTCACCGAAGGCTCGTAGGACTGGTGACTCTTTGAAGACGAGAGTCTGATGCGCATGCGACACCCATGGGCTTCGGATGAGCATCCGCAAGCCTTCGCCAGGAGCAGCCACTAAGATTACCGCTCTCCCTTTAATCCCACAAAGGGGATTAGATGCTTCCTGAGAAGGGGAAGAGCAGTTCTCCCTTAGAATGGGGGTCTGCTTTGAATTATTAACACCTCTCTACAGCCTGGTAAAACAGGACTTTATACCACAATCACAGCACTGGGAACAAGGGTTATGGTTTAGCACACTCACACTCATATCCATGCACACAGAATCAGCGCTCCACACATGGTCACAAGGACTCCGAATTCTCAAGGGGTTTTCCTTCCCTCACCCTCTACTTCAACAGCATTTTGAAGCCCAATAACCTCCTACAGAAGAGCGCAGAGGAAGTGAAATTCTATCAGTGTGGTGGGAAAGCTTTTAGCTGAGTAGCGTCTGCACACACTGTGGGGAAACATAGTGCTGAGGGGACAAGAGGAAAAAACTTTATCGTGATGCACGATAGCAATGTCATCAGTCAAGTGTCAACCACATCCTGTAAGAAAGACAACTACAAAAATCATCCCAAAAATATAAACTCATTATCTGATATTTGACAACAAATCTAAATAAATTAAAGTTATACACATGAGTTGTTCTTAAGAATCTCCCGATGGGATCTATAATGTTTCGATTGCTGTCCCACACTTTTAGATCAAACCTCCAACCAGCCAGACAAACCAGACTACAACAAGCACTGACTTCCTGAGGTGAAAGAGTCTTCCCAAAACTTACCCCCCTTATTCCATCTGCCCTTATTCCTGCCCTGAAAGGACGGATGGGGAACATCCAGGAAGACCAGTAGAAACAAAGTGAGTCTCACAGGAGAGAAGAGGAACATCTCCAGAGGTCTCGGGGGGGTCGAAGGTGAAGGTCCTTCACCTACCCGTGTGTATGCTCGCCGGAGCACGAGGGGCGCACGGAACCTGGTGTGTATGTCCGGTCATCGGTCACAGTCCAGATGCAAGTGTGGAGCGTGCGTGTGCCTCTGCCACGCTGCCAAGAGCTCCCGAGCTCTGCCCCCGTCTAAGAGCGCACGTGTGAGAGTGAGACCCGCTTCTCAGTCAAGCTCCATCATAAGCGATCGAGAGCCTTCATCATCCGAGAGTGAGAGAATGAGCGTGTGAGAAACGCGGCTCTGTCTACCCTCGAAACATGCGCACGGATGCCTGCACACACGCGCTCCCTCTCGCTGCTGCCACTGCTGTCTAAAGCTGTCCGCTGTGTTCCCTGCAGTAGTGAATCTGTCCCAGTCCACAGTGAGAAATCTCCCACACTGTCGTTCTCGTTTCCCACTTTGCGCGCCAAGAAGCTCCACAGCGCGTGTTCTTCTATGTGGAGGAGTTTCCAGCGAGGGGATGGAGGTGGGGAGGAAAAAAAAACAGCGTAACATGCACTGTGGGTCACAAGGGATGCGCCAGGAGAGAGGTAGAGTGAGGACAGAACGGCGGAGAGATGCAATGTGGTGACAGCGCTAATCCTGGAGCTCTGATCATAACAGACATTTAGGAAGCGGAAGCCAGAGAGGCTCTTTAAAGACTAATAACACTCTCGGCTTCAACTCTGAGAGAGAGAGAGAGAGAGAGAGAGAGAGTAAGAAAGAGAGGGAAAGGGAGAGCAAGAGAGAGACTCACAGAGATAAGTGTAGGGGGGAGAAGGAGTGATGTTGGACACTGCGATAGTCAGCAGGTTTGCCTAAACATGCTGGTTCTCAGCTTGGGGAAAGTTAGTAGCATTAAATGTCCTCAGGGGGCTCATGCAAATGAACATTGCTTAAAACTCTCAAACACACACACACACTTGCAAAACGCTTACGCTAAAGACTGTTATTTTTGCCAAGCTGCTGTCAGAGTGTGAATGTTTGCTGGGCTTGGGGTTTTAGATTGTATGAAACATGCAAGAGATTTATCATCATTTGGATTCATAGAGAGCACGTAAATAACGTCTGCAGCGGCAGCAGTGCCATTAGTGATAACTTGGCTGACAGTTACAGCAAACAATGACATATGAAAATATGTCATGTTATCTACATGAATAAGTCTCGATTTATGATGAGCGCTAGATGACCTTCCCCTTTCAACCACTGCAGTACATCTATAAATTATTTGATTGGCTGCATTTAATGTCAATCAAATGGCTTGAATTACATTCCAATGACAATGCTAGGCTCTTTGCAATATGAATGGAAAAATACATATTCTGATGGTACCCTTTCATCACAGTCAAATCTTACATAAAGAATAAATATGGCACTCAATCTTACTGCTTAGCTCACACTTTCTTCATCCTGAAGAACATTTCTCATCGTGTCTGTTCAAGTATGAAGCAACTTGATGGCTAAATGATTCCCTGAGAGGCAAAAGAAGTTTATTTTAAATGTCAGTGATATGCATTACCCATCCTAGTGCTTGAGGGAAACAAATATAAGGTTGTACAAAGAGACATGCACATGTACAGCTTCCCATCAGAGGTGTATAGTCCAGGGGTCAGAAAGTAAAAGTTCTGCCATATGTTTATTCCACCCATGAACTCAGCCAGCTGATTTCACTAATTGGTTCAATCTCCTGGCTGAAAAACTGTGCTAATTAGCAAATCCAGGTGATTGAAACAAAATACTGAGGAGGACTTTTACTTTCTGAACCTGGACTCTGCTTCCCATTACAATTACAAATACACGCACTAGGGTAGTACTTTATTTTACACTCCTGTTTCACATGTACATACTATGTAACTATTGTACATACTATGTAACTATCCTTGTGACACGAAGGATATATCGGTTTGTCACCTGCTTCCCAGTAAGCAAAAGCCTGCTAATCCGGCGATACTAATTCGCTTTGCGAACAGAAAGCGCAAGGATGACTTATTGCGACAAGCACGCAAGCTAAGGGGAAGTGGAGTGTACATCAACGAACACCTTACCAGAAAGAACGCAGATATTGCAAGACAAGCGAGGAGTTTGTGGAAACAAAAGAAGATACAGGCGACATGGACCAGAAATGGTCGTGTTTTTGTCCGTACAAATGGGTTGCCAGAAGAATCAAAGGTGATCACGGTAAGGGAAACAAAAGACTTGGAACAGTTCAAGTAACTCTAATTGCTAACTGTACGAGATACCGATTCAATACCGTCGATCAGACCACTTTTCAGGATAAGAAGATTACAATTTTCTTTGCAAAAATGGGTGATGAACTTTATGAAGATTTACTTCTTTTGTTGCTGGACATGAGGACTATTGTACGGACTTGTAGAGTATTTAGTTTTGTTTATGTTTTTTTTTTTTTTTTTGTTACATTAGTCTATTTTTTATAAATGGCAGTATGTAATATTGATGATGACAATATATTACATCTAGGTGTTGAGATAGATGATATACATTATAGTAAGTATGACGTTGAAAGAGATATTGATCCGGACAAATATTTGTGTAGTCAGCCAAATTGTCACTATTATACTGAAGAACAGTTCAAGAGAGGAGTGAATATGAAACATGCCTTTTCTGTAATACATTTAAATAGTAGAGGTTTGTGGAGTAACTTTTCAAAAATCAAAGACTTTTTTAACCTGTTTCCAAAATTTAGTGCTGTAGCTGTTTCTGAAACATGGTAGGACGAAGACAAATTAGCAGAGGTAGAATTAGAGGGATATCAAATGTTTGTAATGAATAGAAAAGATAGGAGAGGAGGTGGAGTTGCTCTTTATGTGGACTCAAGTCTGCAATGTAATATAATGGCTAGTAGGTCAATCACTATTGAAAATATATTAGAATGTGTTACTGTTGAGATTCGTATGGAAAAACAAAATAATATAATTGTTTGTTGTATATATAGAACACCTGGTTCATCATTGGATATTTTTAGGGAACGTGTTCAATTCAAATGGAAATAAGACAAATATTGTCTGTGGTGACTTTAATGTTGACCTGCTTAATCCAGGGGGACATAAGAAGACCACAGAATTTATTAATGCCTTTTATAATAGTACATTATTTCCAGTAATAGCAAAGCCAACAAGAATAACAATAGTATTAGCAACATTAATTGATAATATATTTTCAAATGACGTTGGTAAAATTGATGGAGGTATTCTAATAACTGATATTAGTGACCACCTGCCTGTCTTTGCATGTTTTCAAAATGTTTTTAAACCACCATTAGGTCCAACTATATATTCAAGAACAGTGAGACATAGAACATATGAAGCAATTGAAACACTGCAAATGGAATTAAATAAGTGTAACTGGGATGAGATTTATAGTTATGAAAATCCAAATGAAGCTTATGGTATTTTTTGGAGAGATTACTAGAAATTTATAATAAATGCTGCCCATTTAAAACGATAACATAAATGTAATATGCAGAAACCGTGGTTTACTAAAGGAATTATAAAGTCCTGCAAGAAGAAAAATTTATTATACAGGAAATTTATACATTCCAGAACTCAAGATGCGGAAAGCAAATATAAAACATATAAGAATAAACTAGTTAATATAATTATAGATAGCAAGAAAGATTACTACACAAAATTGTTGATACAACATAGACAAAACATTCAGGGAACATGGAAGGTACTTAATGATTTAATACATAAAGAATACAGCAATACGGATAGTGTTAATTATTTTAATAAAGACAACTATACAATACGTCGTACAGAGGAAATAGTTAAAGAGTTTAATGATTATTTTGTAAATATAGGTAATAATTTAGCAAATAAAATTGTACCCATTCCAAACAATGGAATGGAAATTGGGGTTACATACGAAAATCCAAATTCATTCTTTTTAAACCCAACTAATAAAGATGAAATATTGAAAATAGTGAAAGACTGCAAGAATAAAAAGCCAATTGATAATGATGGGTTTGATATGTTTATGGTTAAAAATATTATTGAGAATGTTATTTATCCATTTACATATATTTGCAATCAATCTTTTAAAACTGGTATATTCCCAACTCAAATGAAAATATCAAAAGTTCTCCCATTGTATAAAGGGGGCGACAAACATTTGTTTTGTAATTATCGACCTATTTCTCTGTTGTCACAATTTTCAAAAATATTAGAGAAATGATTTGTTAAAAGATTAGATAGCTATGTTGAAGTAAATAATATGAAATGAATGAATATCAGTTTGGTTTCAGAGCTCATAGGTCAACAACAATGGCAGTTGTTAAAATGGTAGAAAATATATCACAATCAGTAGATAAAAAATGACATACAATCAGAGTTTTTTTGGATTTACAGAAAGCTTTTGATACCATCGATATGGATTTAGGGGAAATGTATATTCTTGGTTAGAAAATTATTTAACAGACCGTTTTCAATATGTTAATTTAAATGGAGTTGCGTCCTGCTTTCAGAGAATTAATTGTGGCGTTCCGCAAGGCTCTGTTTTGGGCCCCAAGTTATTTTTGTTATATATAAACGATATTTGTAAAGTGTCGGATGTTTTAAATGTTATTCTTTTCGCGGATGATACAACAATTTATTGTTCTGGCCCAAATCTTACAGAGCTTGTGTTGGTGGTAGAGAAAGAATTATATAAACTAAAGAATTGGTTTGATTTGAATAAATTGTCACTAAATTTAAATAAAACGAAATGTATGGTATTTAGTAATAAAGAGATAAATAATGAGATCAGGATTACTATTAATGAAAATGAATTAGAGTAAATCATATAAAATTATTGATTGTAAAATGACATGGAAACTGCATATTTTTAATGTTCAGAAGAAAGTATCAAAAACGATTGCAATTTTGTATAAGTTGCAATGTATTTTGAACAAAAATGCATTACATTTACTTTATAGTTCACTTGTCACACTTAACGTATGGTATTGAAATATGGGGAAACACATACAAAACTAGAACTGATTCAATTTTCCTATTACAAAAGAAGGTTATCAGATGAATTAACTATGCACCTTACAATTCACCAAGTAATTTACTGTTTCATCAATCAAAAATTTTCAAGTTTTATGACTTAGTTGATTTGCACACGGTAAAGTTTATTTACCAAGTCAAACATAATACAACTCCTAAATGTTTGCAATTATTATTTAACCAGCGAGAAAGTAAATATAATCTCAGAGGACTATGTATATTTAACCAACCACAAGTACATTCTACATTAAGAGAACACTGTCTATCAAATTAAGGAGTTAAATTGTGGAATAGTTGCTGTAATGAGTTAAAACAAGCCACGTCTATTTTTCAGTTGAAAAAAATTACAAGAGATTAACATTGGAAATTGATTGAATGATCTGTAAATGACCAAACCGAAATAAATGAAAAAAAAAAAAAAAGTAACTATTGTAGTGGGGGGGGGGGGGGGGGTATTGAATGTCTGCATATTTTTTGTTGATGTATATATGGCAGAACTGATTAACAACTGACAGTGTTTTCCACACTTCTATTCAGCAGAGTCGCTGTGTCACTTCTGAATCTACAGTGTCACGGCAAAAGGAATTCTTTTAGCTGAGTTCTCAATTGAATGTGATGAGAGAGAGCGAAAGCCTGAGCACCATAAAATAATATTAGGACAACAAACAAACAACATGGCATGTGTTGTTCTTGCTGGTTCCAGGCAACAACAAACAAACATCACAATGTGCAGTCCAATTCATGAACAAATTACTCTGACCTGGTTCTTTTTTTAATGAGTTAAAATGACAAATCGGTCTCAGTTATCACGGATGCACCAAAATTCACAATTTCACTGAGCACTAGAGATATTAGAATATCGCAATCATAATTCAAACGTGACTGCATATTCAGTTTTTATTTGCTTTTGCCAATTGTGCACACACAATCTGACAAAATTCAAATACTACATTGCATATTTGCATTTGCATTTTTAATCTGGCACCCAGGATACCCCTCTTGGACACTGAGTGATTACTAACACACATGTACTTACCAATCTCATGCATTATACAGACAGTGAGAGACTAAACAACATCTCATGTACTATATTGAAGAAACGTGTTTGTATTATATAAAATCAGTTTGAGAGAGTGAGTGTGTTCAGCACATCACAATATCGGCATCATCATGTATCAAAATAAGATTTCAGTCAAGATCTCGGTTTGAAACAGAATTCGTTTAAAGCCAATATTATACTGCAAGGCCAATATTATACTGCACACACAATCTGACAAAATTCAAATAGAGAGAAATTCAAATACTATATAATTCAAATACTACAAAATTCAAATACTATATTGAAGAAACGTGTTTGTATTATATAAAATCAGTTTGAGAGAGTGAGTGTGTTCAGCACATCACAATATCGGCATCATCATGTATCAAAATAAGATTTCAGTCAAGATCTCGGTTTGAAACAGAATTCGTTTAAAGCCAATATTATACTGCAAGAAAACAAGCTGTAGAAAACCAGAAAAGGTACCTGTCATTTTCTGCCAGGACATTATTTGTTAAGTTTACATACATTTCCTTTAACCGTAAAACACAACATAATTCAATGCACAGTTCAAAATAAGAGTAAAACCCCTGTGAACAATTCCTTCATATTAACACAGCACATGATAGGCAATGTTTTCCCTATACAGTTGTCATTTAAACTGTATTTAAAAAAATATATATTATTATAAAAAGTAAAAATAAAAAAGTGGTCACAACAATTAAAATGAATCAAGTGTGAGTATGAGTTACGGTATGAGTAATGATGTCTTTACCATTACTATTGCTTTGTCCGTTAAAGGGATAGTTCACCCAAAAATGAAAATTCTGTCAGTATTTACTCACCCTCATGTTGTTCCAACCCCGTAAGACCTTCGTTCATCTTCGGGACACAAATTAAGATATTTTTGATTAAATCTGAGAGCTGGATCACTCATCCATAGGCTTCTAAGGGATTGACACTTGCTAGCCCCGAAAAGTTATTAAAGACATCGTTAAAATAGTCCAATATATATAAAAATATCTTAATTCGTGTTCCAAAGATCTTACGAGGTCCAATGGGGTTGAAACAACATGAGGGTGCGTAATTACTGACAGAATTTTAATTTTTTGGTGAACTATCCCTTTAAAGATCGTTTGATGTACTAAATATTTATATTTGTGATTTGCTGTTCTTTCCTTGCTTCGGCATTTATGGAGTTAATGTGGGGGTCCCAGACATGGAAGAAAGCACGTAAAGAACGCTGCTTTTGTTATTGTTTTGATTGAAGCCCTTCGCTGTAATGCTGAATAAAAGCTTCAGTGAGTGAAATCTTCCGTTTTGTCATTAGAAAGGCATTACAACACATTTCATATAATTTAAAACACGACACTGCAAATGATAATGAATACGTTTTTCATTTTAGCAAAAAAAGTAACGATGAAAAGCCCATGAAAACGACAGTGTGACAAACGATGGTACATTCATTCATAATTGCGTTTACACAAAACACCATAAGTTATAATTTGTCAAAGTAAAGTGCGTCAACTCCAAGTACTTATGCTTTATAAGTCTTTGTTGTGGCTAATAAAGTTTAAGTAATACTTATATGTAAATTCGAACATTGGATGTTTTCAAAACAATTCCACACAATGGCGGGAACGTCAAAAATTATTTTACTATGCAAAACTGTTACCCAATCATAGCAGTAGACGTCCAAGTGTTGAAAATAGCACGTCTATCAAAATGGAGTGTTCGAAAGAGAGGGTGAAAAACAGGAAATAAAATAGCTTATTCTAAATTAGGATGTGTTTTTGATGTAAAAATAAAAATATAATTTATTATTGATAGTATTGATTATAGTGCTTATCTTTAGTATACAATAGTATATTTGGATGGTTCCTCAAAAGTACTAAAAAATGCATTAACTGAATCATTAAGAAACAATAATCATTAAGAGGATTCGTAACCGGAACCATTACATTTCTAATTCTTATCTCTAATACACACCATGAATGTCCATGTCCTCATTTATCCATTATTTTTAATTGGACATGGCTAATTGATACACTGGAATTACACAGAATCTTAAACAGCTGATGAACCTTCAAATGGTCGACCGTCTCCAAAAGTTCGAACACACAAACACAATCACACCTCAATTCACACAAAAGCATTCGTTTCCTTTTGGATCGTCACCTCTTGAAAAATCAGAAGAAACATGGTGGCCTAATTACAACCTCGCTGCCTGAGAAAGAGCATCTGTTCCTAATTCAAACATGCTGTAAAACCCGAAATAAATACAGATAAATCTGATCCTGCAGAGAGACACGAAAACCACCTTAATCAAGACAAACTGCGGCAGTAGGCAAACTTTTGTGGCAACGGTAAAACTCGGCATGAATTCAGCAGCCTCCACAGCAACACCTGAGCCTGAACCAAAGCTCTTTCATTTCATATGCTCCACTGTGAACCAGTCATCAATAAATCAATTCAAAACTCTGGTATAAGGTTTAGAATGTGTTTTTGTGTTACTACTGCAAAGCTGAAGGCCACTGAACAGCTGTTTAGACTCTTTAATAGAGTTTCTTAGCACCTGTAAAGCACTGTGAACCATAGCAACATTTGAAAGATTACATGTTCACATCATCATAGTTTATTTTCTCACCATAGGACTTCCTGAGCCTATGAATGATTTTGTTGTTTTTGTCAATTAAATCTCACGCTATTGTTTTCACAAAAAGCATAATGTTTGGAGACAAAGCTAATGCTATAAAAACCCAAGTCCTTGTGATATAAGGACAGAGTCAATGCCACAGCCAACGAAGAAACAATCTCAGCACGCTCTGTAATTTAAAGAACTGCGATTGTCTGATAAATGAAGGCTGATTTGCATAAGCTGCTAATTATTGCCTTACCAAAGCCCAAGATGGAAAATTAGAATCTTAGGATGGGAAAACAGAAATGTTATCAATAAAAACGATTGCATTTCTTTGGCGCTACAACATTTAAGAGCTCCTATGATGCTGATATAATGGGCATAAGCTCTGGTGTAGCATTAAATCAAAGAACGGCGTAAATCTTGAAAGGCAGCACACCAGTTAGCGCTCGCGTCATCTATGTAAAGCCTCCCCCGGGAGCCTATTTGCCTAAAATGTTAGTAGATGGGTGTGTTAAGCAAATACATTTTACCTCTTTATTTCTGCATTTGAGAACAAAAGAGAAGGAGATGAGCCAATTGGAGGATGATAGATAGACTAAGGGGAAGTGTTAGAACGTCAAGGGAAACACAGAGAGAGGTGCCATTGGATCCATGTAGGGTTGAACCTGACGGCTTATCACCCCCAGACAAGAACCCCCAACCCCCCCCCCCCCCACGCGTCGTGATAAGCAGAGGAAGTTCGGTAAGGCAAAACCCGAAAGGAAGGATAGAGAGAAGGAAAGATATAGAGAGAAATGGAGTGAATACGCCTTGGGAAGAGAGTGCCAACAGTGCCAGCAGTGCCAGGAATGCCTCACCAGCTCCGCAAGGCTAACCCTCTTAAAAAATTTACACATAGGCATTCAGCAGAAGCGGCCAATGTCAGTTAGCAAAAAGAGTATGTGTGTAGAAGTGGCGTTCGTTATAGCAAAATACTGAAACATGAAAGACAGAAAACAGACCAAAGGGAAAACGAGAGTCTAGCAGCCAGGCCCAGATCTTGATGGCTCACCATGAAATGCGTTTCAGGCACAGGAAGTTGCACGAAAAATCACAATACATCCCCCCCGATGGCAATCTGGCTCCTGTGTAACTACTTTCTCAGCTTGGGCAACTGCTCTACAAGATACTGGATAATCTATTTTCTTGTCTCAATAATCCAAACAACCACCCCTTGCGCGCACTTCTCGCATGACTATAACAGCATGGTTTGCAAATCTGTACCGGACCCAATTTGTGTGTTTGTCTTTGTGTGCACGACTGTTATGCAGCACTGAAATAATACTAATACTAATAATTATATAGCATTGCTACCATTGCTGTCTGGCTCACGATTAACATTCCAATTAGAATTCGCTGCAATCAGAGTGATGCAACTTCCAACACAGGAAATAACAATGGCTATTATTAGCCTTGAGTGTCCCGGCTTATGAATTTTAAATCTACTGTACAAATGAACTATCCGCATACGTCAAAAACTGGCAAGCTGAGCATTGAAAAACAAAGTGCTTGGATTTCCAAAGCAGCCGAGGGCTTATTGAAAAGGCGCATATGGACAAACTGAAATTCAAACTATGACTCGTCCCCTGATGGGAACAATGCTCATGCCTCAACGATTCGTTCAGTCTTAATGGGTTTTGTGAATCAATATACACAATAGCTTTTATATACTGTCATAATAAGAGCTTTGGTCCACATTGCTTTTTGTTATGAGGTAGTGGGCAATTATATGATTACATTTTATGGAATAAAAATTAATGTCAGATATACCTTTTAAAAGTCACTGATCTAACTGGAGAATTACAATTAAGGATGTCAATCAATGAAAAAAAAAAAGATCAAAATAATATATGACCTGCCAATTAATCAACCAAATTAAATCTGTTGAGGAGATAAATGAAGATTCTAAATGTTACATTAATGTGACAGTCCAAATCATCGAAAAGTATTACAATATGCACTTTTAGATGTCAATATATTGTGTTTTATTTTCAAATCATTAAAGAGAAACCTGGTTTAATGACTGATTTCAATTCAAAACATGAAGGTGAAGATTTTAAGGATATTTTAATGGTAGGCTAAAATTTTGTACAGATTAAAGAGGATTGATTAATTGCATCATTTAAAAAAAAAATATATAAATCATGTTAATTTAATGCATTAAATTGACAGCCCTAATTATAATCCATCCCTTCACTGTCCGACAGGGTAACACGGGCAACAGTGTGAGCGAGACACAGCAAGCAGAGACATTACGCACCACCTGACACCCTAATGCCATAAACAAACAAATCTTTGTCAACAGAGCTTGCTGTGCAACCTGGTATCATCACAAAAACAATATCCTCTGCATGTTGTCTTACAGGACACACACACACACACACACACACACACACACACACACACACACACACACACACACACAAAGGCTGAATACCTGGAACATAATTTTACTGAAAAAGCTAGCTCTGCATGGCTTCACGAGCCAGTCTACATAAATAAGGCATCAAATCCACAGTAAAATACGGACTATCTCTAGATCCCTGTATGTCATAGCTGCAAGAGGAATCGAGACACCACCACATTGTTTATAAAACTATATGTACACATTGTACACATCATATATCCCCTGAAACACACACAAAAAAAACAATACCATGCAATAAGAGCATGTTTGGTCATCAAAATTCATTCTGTTTGGAATTTTTTAAAAAAGTAGAAAGGAGTTTGTCTTTTCCATGAACCTGAAAAACATATTTGGACACTGAAGTCATACCTTAAATTTCATTATATAACAAATTATTTAAAGGAACAAACACATTTTTAAAGCAAAGTTGGTAAGGTTTCAAATGACAAAATATATTGTTAAAATGAACACTTAATGGTTCTCAAACATTGTGGCGTGATATCTAAAATGTCGAAATATGTTTCAGAGTCACTGCAAATGACATAATATCCATATTGATCTAGCTGTGGAAATAAACAGGGACACAATATAAAAGTGCAAAATGATTGTTTTGATAGACTGGCCTGCAAGACAAAGGGACAGAGAATGTGCTTGTAATTTGTTGGATTTGTTGAATGATGTTTGTTTCTTCTACTCTAGAGATTATGCTCCTTTTTAGATTTATATCCACAAAATGAACAAATGAGAGATTAGTCCTTTTAGGAAGGAGGATTGGCTATGTGAAGTACAAAATAATCAAACTTTCTAGTTTATGTAGCACTTTAACCACCTGACTGGTCACATGACCCAACCTGGTACAACTACACAATAATTTATTTATTTGTTGTTTGTTTGTTTTTATGGTCTCATTTAAAGCATTTTAGTTTATTTATGATATAATTCTACATATTACCTTTCACAAAATATTTTATGTTTAATTTGTCTTTATGTAGAATATAAAATATATTTTTTTTTCATGTTATTATGCTAGTGATTTCTCATGTTAACTAATGTTAACAAAAGCCATTGTAAAGTCTGACCCATATATGTATATTCACTATTGAATATGTATATTTTCTATATAGTCATCAAAAACTTTGGGGATCATTTCAAATACAGGTCCTTCTCAAAAAATGTGCATATTGTGATAAAGTTCATTATTTTCCATAATGTAATGATAAAAATTAAACTTTCATATATTTTAGATTCATTGCACACCAACTGAAATATTTCAGGTCTTTTATTGTTTTAATACTGATGATTTTGGCATACAGCTCATGAAATCCCAAAATTCCTGTCTCAAAAAATTAGCATATCATGAAAAGGGTCTCTAAACGAGCTATTAACCTAATCATCTGAATCAACTAATTAACTCTAAACACCTGCAAAATATTCCTTAGGCTTTTAAAAACTCCCAGCCTGTTTCATTACTCAAAACCGCAATCCTGGGTAAGACTGCCGACCTGACTGCTGTCCAGAAGGCCATCATTGACATCCTCAAGCAAGAGGGTAAGACACAGAAAGAAATTTCTGAACAAATAGGCTGTTCCCAGAGTGCTGTATCAAGGCACCTCAGTGGGAAGTCTGTGGGAAGGAAAAAGTCTGGCAAAAAACGCTGCACAACGAGAAGAGGTGACCGGACCCTGAGGAAGATTGTGGAGAAGGACCGATTCCAGACCTTGGGGTGCAAGGAAATGGGCTACAGGTGTCGCATTCCCCAGGTCAAGCCACTTTTGAACCAGAAACAGCGGCAGAAGCGCCTGACCTGGGCTACAGAGAAGCAGCACTGGACTGTAGCTCAGTTTTGCATGTCATTCGGAAATCAAGGAAATCACTTCTTTTATTGGTCGGATGAAATATGCTAATTTTTTGAGACAGGAATTTTGGGTTTTCGTGAGCTGTATGCCAAAATCATCAGTATTAAAACAATAAAATACCTGAAATATTTCAGTTGGTGTGCAATGAATCTAAAATATATGAAAGTTTAATGTTTATCATTACATTATGGAAAATAATGAACTTTATCACAATATGCACATTTTTTGAGAAGGACCTGTATGTATTCCCTTTTTCTAGGTTTTTAATGTTGATGAAAACCTAAAAATATTAAATTTAACATTTATACAACACATTTGCTGTGAATGATTTCCCTCTCACTGTGGGATCAATGACTTGCAACAATATTTTAAAATAGTTAAAATAGTCAATGCTGTGAAATTTGAGGACACAGCACTGGCAAGAAATGTGATTTTCATTTATTTTCCATCTGCCACATAATCCGCCAACCACATCAAACCTCACGCTCCTTGATCATCTTCCAAACATCTTCCTTTTAAACAGATTCCCAAAGCCACTTGGATTTAGCGCATCACCCCCTTCCTGCTCTACTTGGATCCATATGTGTGATTATGAACAAAAAAACAAGTGATTCAATTAAATGCTGCGGTACTTGTTAAAGGCGCAGTTACACCACAGCGATAAATCCCGGTGCCGTCAGAAGTTTGGGCAGCACAGAAGAGCCGGGCGCTGGGAGTGGCAGGCGGGCCATTGGCGGCGTTCGAGAGGCAATAAGAATCAGAATGAGTTAGTGATAGCTGTCGTAAAAAATGGCAGGAACGTCTATTTACAACTGGCAGTAAAACTGCCATTGGTGCGATTTATGTCTACACTTGGCCTGCAACAACCAGCCCCTTTTTTTTGCCAAGGGCACACCAATACCCTCCACACTGCATAAGAATACCGCAGAGAATACCCGCGGGGAATGAAGAGATGAGCATGGAAAATTTGGAAGAAAGGTGTGCAGTAATTTTCAACCATTGTCTTCGCCACATTTGAAGCACGTATATATGGGCGATTGTGTATGTGCCGTCATTAATGCCCGTGTATGTGTGTGTGCTACCAATCTCCTCCACCTTCACACCCTTCAAACACTCCCTCCTGTCAGGAACGCACCACCCACGGTGAAGAGTTATTAACACCTTGGTCACACCTTCAGGTAATGGCAGCAAATATGCTTTGAGTTATAAGGTACATATTTCAGCCTCTCTGGCCCCTGCGTCTCTTCCCTCTCTCTGAGTTATGCTATTGATTTAAGAGCTCAGATCCTGAGTGAGGGCCAAGATGAAGCTGGTGTGGCCCTGGAAACGAGAGAAAAGGAAACTCCTGGCAAAGTTTGAATCTTCTGAAGATAAGGATAGCAAAATGAACAAGCCCCGAACCTTAAAGGGATAGTTCACCCAATTATGAAAATTAGCCCATGATTTACTCACCCTCAAGTCATCCTAGGTGTATATGACTTTCTTTTTTCAGACGAATACAATCGGAGTTTCAAGCTTTATAATGGCAGTGAATTGCTGTTTATGTTTTGAAGTCCATAAAAGAGCATCTATCATCATAAAAGTGCTCTACACGGCTCCGGGTGGTTAATAAAGGCCCTCTGAAGCAAAGCGATGAGTTTGTGTATGAAACATATTCATATTGAACATGTTACAAAGTAAAATTCTAGCTTAAAAGTCATATACACCTAGGATGACTTGAGGGTGAGTAAATCATGGGCTAATTTTCATTTTTGGGTGAACTATACCTTTAAGTGAAAAACTTCAGTGAGTATCTCATCCAACACTGTTTATGGTACGAATGAATGAAACCTCAAACCAGTTTGGTTTTGTAGGCTTTCAGTTCATGTCTATTAGCTCTGAGGTCTAGATTTGTTTAACTTAAATTTACAAATTTTCTATTCAAAGAAAATTCAATTTACCTTGCACTCACAGTTATTCTGTCTAATAAAAATGCACTTTTTTATATGTCCAGTCCCACCTTCAATATGAATTTGAACAGGAAAACACATTTCATGGGGTCTTAAAAAGACAGATGAGCGAGAGACACACCAGGATACAGAGAGAGAAAAAACAAGAGATTCTCAGATTTCAGTACTTTGATTGTGATGAGATCATAGTCTCTGAGGACAATTAGGTCATACGTTACTTTAACTGTTAACTACTTAATGTCCGAAATGAAAATAAGGACATTAGCATGTATATAAACACATAAAGAGGCCCAATTGTAAATAAATTAATCCATTTCTCATGGACTGAATATATGATGCATGTATATGACAGATATATATTCCATCTGGATCTTGCTACGTGTTCATGAAATGGCATGCCTGAACCACACAATCTGACAGCAATCAGAAACACCTTAAATGTAACACACTGGACCGGAACAGCCTCCCCTGCATATTGAACTTTATCTGCAAAGCTCCCAGTGGAAAATATCGCCATGCCACATGCCGTGTTCACACAAATGACATTTGGGCGTGTTTTTCTTCTCTGTTAAATTGCAGGTCGTCCAAACGGTACACATTCAGCAAATCAAACCTCTGCCATTTGTGTTACCTTAGGCCCTTTTGACCTCTTTTTGTGAAGGGTCAAGTGTCAACTGAACCCTCCAGCCGCCTCGTTGTTTTTAAAGGTCAGTACCTTGTTTTGATCAAAATCAGTTTTTTTTTTCATGCATATATGACCATAGAAGGAGTCTGAGTAAAACTATTAAAGATTTAACTGTAAATTGGCACATATACCTGAATATAAATCTTGTAAATATTGTCACCTACTTCATATTCTTAAAAAGAAGTTCTCTTCGTCATTTCTAATTCTCTTCTACTTTGGGTCTTTTCATTTTCCAGTCTTCAACTCCTATTTTTTTTTACTCCTATTTTGTTCAATAATGCTGCTTTTAATTTTTTTTATTGCTGTCAGATCAGTGGCTTTGTGTCTTTTTTTAGTTAAATCTGTTCACAACGTTGCTTTTGAAGCGTTTCCTGAAATAATAAATAAATGAAACAGTCAGTCGAGGCTGAATAGAGAGCCATGGATTTGTCAGCGGCGCTCAAAGGGAATCAGACAGGTGATGATAAAAAATGCAAACACAGATCTAAGCTTTCGCTATATTTTGTGGCACTATTACTGTGTGCGAGTGAAAATCTGGCATCCGTATCACTGAAAATCATCGTTTACATCTGGGAAAATCTGGAATGCGGCAGCGGACAGACACATCGCCATTATCACAGCTGAACCCACCGAGACCCAGAAGGTATGAATCGATGCTGTTAATGAGATACAGAAAGAAAGTCAGGTAAAGTACAAGATAAAAGAGAGTTTACTATGGAAGCTTGTTTCTGCCACAGAAACAATTGCAATGACACAATTTCAAGTTTACATCTCACAATCATAAAGTCAAAATTGATTTATATAAAGTCGCAATTGCGTGTTATAAAGTCAGTATTGAAAGATATAAACTCATAATTTCGTGTTATAAAGTCAGAATTGCGAGATATAAACTCACAATTGCGATAATAAACTTGCAATTCAGACTTTTTTCTCGCATTTCTCAGAATTGTGAGATATAATCTCGCAAATGCGAGTTAGTGACTTTTTTTCTCAGAATTGCATGTTTATATCTTACAAATCTGACTTCATAACAAGCAATTGTGACTTAACAGTATATCATGCAATTCTGACTTTATATCTCCCAATTACGAGTAGTAAGAATTGCGAGATATAAACATGCAATTCTGAGGGGAAAAAAAGTTTAAAAAAATTTAAAAAAGACACACATTTGCGACTTTATATCATGCAATTCTGACTTTTAACTCGCAATTGTGAGAAAAAAAAAGTCAGAATTGTGAGATAAAAAGTAGCAATTACCCTTTTTAATTTTTTTATTCTGTGGCGGAAACATGCTTCCACAGTCTAGGGTCCTCCGTGTTTGAATTCAGTCACAACTATATCCATAAACGAAAGACATTAAGAAGTAAGGGTGTTGAAGACTTGATAATCACTGGAAACCACATTAAACCTGAAAGAATGGGTTCCTCATTTGGCTTGAAGGAGTTCACCTGTGCACAGAGCGCTAATTAATGCCCGTGTCTGTGCTGAAGGTCGTCTGGTCCTCAGACAAACACACTCCACGCTCCATCTCACTGACTCAATTAACAGACCTGTCTAATGACTTCCTGCGGTCCCTCCTCAACACTCCCTGTCTGCACCTCTCATGCGTTTTCTTTCTCTTTCCCAGTTTCTACCCTTCTCTCTCTCCTTCTGCAACCGGAGTAAAAACTCCATTACAACACACGGCGGTCTGCTAAATGACAGACCTTGCTCGTTTCTAAACGAGCATGTAGAAAGCATATTTGTGGAGCATATTGGTAATGAAGACTCGCAGCTGCTGGTTGCTGCAAGACAAGCCACATGGTTCCAGGGTAATAAAACCTGAATTTTTAGACACTGTAAGCGAGCTTGATGCCACATTAAATTAAAAAAGAAGCTATGAATTGAAGTGAACATGTTGTTTTCCCATTTAGCCCCTTCTTGCTTTGTTCAAATGGATAAACACAAAACAGTAAGAAGTCCTCATGATGACTTCTTATGTCAACTGATTAAGAGACTATAGAACATCAAGGATAAGAGACCTCAGTAAACCTTTTGCGTAAATAGCTCTTGCTCTAAATAACTCTAGGTCGCATCGGAAATTGCATAATCTATAACACCTAAACTATATAATAGGTGAAAAAACATTATGTGACAAAAGAAGCATCTGAATTTACAGTAATTCAAAGTCATAAAACCGTGAATAAAAAGTACCCGCATTATACTTCTTCCGATAAAATTCTGAAGTGGACACTTTACTCCCCATGAGCCCACGGGAGAGGATTTGTTAATGGCAGTGAAATGACGCAAGTGACGCTGGTAGTCACATTAACCCATGACAACATGGCAGATGAAGTACATCTACATTACATTCATACTACACTAGCTACGTCCTAATCAAGTTTTTTGTGGCCCCGATCTGATCCGAGTCATCGAATATTGAGTGTCTGCTGATACTGAGTATTTTCCTAGTGCTTGGTTATATTTATAGGCAATACAAGCTGTATAAAGACATTGGTAAATGTCAACATCTTTTACAGTGGTAGACACTTGACACTGTTTACAGACTGTGTGGTAACAATTATGAATATGGGAATACTGACATACACTTGTATTTGTATGTACTAAAAGCAGAATAATTGCACAAAAAAAAGTGGATTTAAGCCGGTTAGAATGCATGAAGCTTGTGGTATTCGAATGCCAATCTGTCAGTCAAGTACGAAGCAAGATGTTCTGTTCTGTTTGTCTGTTTGACCTGGTTTTCCAGTGTTTGATTGATCCCATTAACTTGTTGCATGTTAATTTTCTCATTAGCTCTTTTGTTTGCTCTGTGTATTTAAACCCTTAGTTTGTGTTTGTTTAGTGTTTGTTTGGTTAACATGGTTGTGTTTTTTCGCTGTTCTCCCTTGGATATACAGTATTATTAAAGAAGATGCCTTCATCATATGCTCATTACAACCAGGATATGACAAAAACCCACAGCAACACATTATGGCAATGATGTCACAGTCTGATGACAGACAAAAATAATCAGTAAATAAATGACTTTACAGTGTTTGTTATTAACGTGCACATCAAATATGATAAAATCTGAAGCTCAAACGCATGTGATGCACACTCGGGAAATCCCTATACTACACACATTTATACTAGAACATACTTTTATAGCGTTTGTAAAGTAATTACTTATTTAAAATAAGTACCTATAAGAGTGTATGCATTTTGGATGCAGCCGTTGTTGTTCAAATATAAAGCTGTACTACAGAACTTTGGATTCTCTATCGCCATCTATTGTATAGCTGAAAGATATACGTTTTTTACATTTGAAAGTTAAGACTTGTGGTTTAGTGTGTTGAAAGTGTGGTGAAAATAATGAAACATTAGCTCATATTTAGGCATTAAAGTGCAACAAAAGCTTTAGGTCACATTTTTAGGCATTACATACCTAAAAGGCAAAAAAAAAAAAAAATCAATAAGCAGTACGCCTATACGTTGCTGCCTTATAATATTATAAAATAAAAAAATAAAAATGTATGTGTGAGAAAAATATTAGTAAATATAATTACAGCATGTTATTTACAAAAGTAAATAATTGGCTTTTACATTGTTGTTGTACTAAAACAAACTTTTATCATAGATGTAAGCTATATCAAATTCAGTAAATGTGTTAAAAAGATAACGCAATAAATTATTTCAAACTATTTAATCACTTGTTCGTGTGTGTCTCATCATATTCGTTAATAGAGAAAAGTTCCCCCGGCTCCTTTGACACGTGTATGGTGTGAGAGAGGTAAGTTGTCAGGGCAAGTGAGAAAGGTTGATATGGAGCAGTTAAATCTCCAACCTTCAAGGAATCAACTGTTTTAAAAACCAGTGAACAGAGGAGAGTCTGCTGGCAAAAAGAGAACAGAGCTCGTAATAAAACAAGAATCAAAATTGACTTGGCTTTTCAGAGATGGCGAAACCTGAAATGTTAAAATGTAAAAGTGATGCAGAGATGGTGTTTTTATTACTCAACAGGTGAGGAAGGTATTTTATTGAACAGATAAATTGCCATATGTAGCTCTGAGTTGTTTGTAAAGTATTATCTATTGTGAAGGGTCATTTGATTATGGTTGTTGTAGCGCTGTGCTGGAATTTTTATTTTCAAGAATAATCACCGTTTCTAATGGGTAAAGCTACAGTAACGTCTTCAGCTAGTCAGCTTGAGATCGTTTCCATCTAAACTGGTTATATCTCTTAAGCCTAGTAGTGAATGTTTTATGAGCAGAAGGATAACCATATGTATCCGCACAGTCACGCAGATCAGAAGCACAACCAAAATGTTCTTCAGCAAAATGCATGCAGTTTTGGGTTTTTTAGCCGCTAGAGGACCAAAAGCTACAAAGTGTACCTTAAAGTTTCATTTTCAGCACAGCCATTGACTTTGTCCACAATACCAGACAGCTTCATGCACTGGTGCCATTCTTAGTCCAACGAGTAGAAAGGTTTTTACTAACCTAGTAATGCTAACCACAGCCAGTGTACCCATGCAGTCTAGACCGGAAGACCATCTTTGAGTTCATCTGTCTCCATAATAGAGTATCTGCAGATGAGTGCCAGTTTGGCATCCAGACAGGCTCTATCAACCCTGGCACTAGGGCCTGACACCTCAATAACCCTCTTGATCACAGCAAATCGAATAAGCATAATAAGGTAGTCAATAGGTAATTTATGGTCCCATAACTGGCTGGAAATATGGCTTCTCAGGGATAAGCAGCAGAGAGGCGGCACTCAGACTGGAGTCAGATGCTTCTTAATGAAATATTTCTCCTCTTTCTCTCTGCCTCGCTCCCAGAAAATAGGATCGCTTTTCATGTTAGGCAGTGAAATGCCTCTGGATGCTTCTGCTGTCGTGACTCAATACGTCATTTTTTTTTCCTTCCTTTAAACTTCAGCCCTTACATTCGGAGTATAAAGAGGCTAGTTTTTGCCTACTGTGAATTAATACAAAATAAATTGCTTCAAATATTCATCACACAAAGAATGCTGTATACATGCTGATTCTCTTGTTTGTTTTGTTTTGTTTTTTCAAGAAAGGTAAAGAAAAGTGCATTTTGGAAAAATAAATAGCTAATTTAAATTTCTTCACAGAAAATGGACAGGGGTAAGCAATCGGCAGCACTAGGATGCATTTAGTTTGGATAAACAAAATATGATTTGAGGGACAAGCATGTTGCTAGAGCATAATGGCCACAATGGTGTGGTTGAATAATAATTAAGAAAACGTCTCGGTTACGTATGTAACCCTCGTTCCCTGAGTACAGGGAACGGAGACGTGTCGTCGGGGGAGTTCCCTGATGAATTGGGATCACGCTAGGGAGACCAATTGCCTTCGAGTGAATTAAAACGAGCCAATGAAAATTGGCATGCAAGATTTGCATTCCGCGACCCGCCTACCAGCGCGGGTATAAAAGGCGGAAGTAAACATTGCGCAATGCTTTTCGCTGAGGAGCCGAACAGTGTCCAGTCCTCCGCGAAGGTACAGCGACATGGCGAAGGGACGACACGTCTCCGTTCCCTGTACTCAGGGAACGAGGGTTACATACGTAACCGAGACGTTCCCTTTCGTCCTGGGAACTCCGACGTGTCGTCGGGGGAGTTCCCTGACGAATTGGGATCCCTAATAAAGCGCCATGGTGCTGGCCCCTTCCAGCGCCCGGCTAAGCTACCTTGCAGCAGTTTCTTGAAATAAGTTGCGGGAGCTAGCACGGGAACTCACGGGAACTCACACTGCTGTTCCGCAAGACCCGCACAGTGGATATTGGATAACACTGGGAAAGCGTTAGCCCAAGAGAGGGGGAACGCTGCGGAAGCCCCAGCCTGACTGAGGAAGGCCAGGAATACACATATGTACTAGCCCGAAGGAATAGTGAAACATATGGCAGTCCCTGAGGTAGTCCCAATCCAAGGGAAGTGTGAGCGTACTCAACAGGGACGACGAACGAGTCCGTCAAGGGGAAGACACGGCTGAACTGCACGTGGCATCATGGGTCACAATAGAAACCACTGGAGCACCCAGTCTACTAGCAACTCCTTACTAGAGGTAGCAGACCTGGTGCCGGGCGGTCCGCCACGCCCAGCACCAGAAGGGTGAAGGAGGAACTCACGAGGCTCACCGACGTAGGGCGCCATACGGAGCAAGAACGCACGTATCCGCTGCGAGGCGGAGTGGCGTAGCAAGCCAACACAACCTATTCCCTCGACCCACTGGCCGTAGCCAGAACTCGGGAGGAAACAGGTTCCACACGAAGGCTATAGAACCTAGCGAACGTGTTCGGTGTCGCCCAGCCCGCAGCTCTACAGATGTCTGTCAGCGAGGCGCCTTGAGCCAAAGCCCAGGAAGCGGCAACACCTCTAGTAGAGTGAGCACGCAACCTGGGAGGACAAGGCTCACCCAGAGATTCATACGCTCGGGTGATAGCATCCACTAGCCAGTGGGCTAACCTCTGCTTGGAGACGGCCTTCCCCTTCTGCTGGCCTCCGTAACAGACAAAGAGCTGATCTGAGGTTCTGAAGCTTTGCATTCTGTCAATATAAACCCGCAGAGTGCGGACGGGACAGAGAAAAGCTAGGGCTGGGTCTGCCTCCTCCTGGGGCAGCGCTTGCAGGTTCACTACCTGGTCCACGAAGGGAGTGGTAGGAACCTTGGGCACATATCCGAGCCGGGGTCTCAATACAACGTGAGTGTAGGGACTGGGCGAGGTGAATCTGAATAACTAAATACATCCTAGCGAAAATCCCAAAGCCTTCAGGCCCAAAAAGCCTGGATGTAAATTAACATATACACACACACACACACACACACACACACTCACAACCACACACGCATCCCCCACAAGTGAAGCCCGCTCAGGACAGAGCGTGGTGTCCAGTTACGAGACATTTTTATGACTGACTGGAATGTCCCAAAGAAGGATCCAAAAGAAACTTCTCTTTTTAAAAGACATTTAACCAGATATATTCAATGTGTTTTTATGTGTGTCCATTTGCCCATGCCACATTGGAATGACTATGATTTTATCGTAGCTTAAAGTGAATTACAAATACCTTCATTATGCATTTTTAAATATAACTGTCTATTCTCATAACTTGTACACATAGTTATGGACACCTCCAGAATGCTTTCGGTGTGATCAATCAGAATACGTATAGTAATATCCAGTAAAATATAGTTTACTATGTTTTCCATCTTTGGAGTGAAAAGAGACCAAAACTAACATCACTGGAGTTCTTAGATAACAGCGTTTACGACCCAAAGGAATGTTCACAGAACTGTGGCTCTCTCTGAATTCTAACCAAGGAGGAGAAATGAATCCTGCATTCATATATATATATATACGCTATTATATATCCATTTGAGAATTGTATGAACAATGTATCTAAGTTCCCTATTTCATGAGTTGCCTTTGTGTGGTTTGGTCCATGTTTCTCGACAACTCTAATGGGATAATGTTTCAAACTTTGCCAACTAATGTTTAACCAAATCCATTTGTGGCAAGTTTGGTCTCGATAAACTCCAATTTTCATTCCCCATTTGTTAATTGACATTACATTTTGCTAAACTTTGTGACACATTAGTATTATAAGAATTGTGAAGATTCTTCTCTTAAACACCCGACGAAATTAGGGTTTCAAATGTCTCTCTCTTAGACAAAGAGCAATAAAAACCAAAGTCCCGCCTGTGAAATTCCAACCCTCTAATTGGCCAAGCCAACAGGAAGAGGCTGGATTTCTCCAAGGTGATAAATGAGGCTTCCCCCCTCCGCTCGTCCTCTTACTTCTCTTGTCCTCGTGTCATAATGTAACGTCTCGCCTCCGGGCGAGCTCTTCGCCTTTCTTTTATTTGTTTCTAGTTTAGTTTGTGTATTTCAGTCTTAGATAAGTCTCCGTGTTTAATTCCAATCGACGAGTGAAACGAACACCGCGTGACATATCTCTTCAGCAAATCCATCTACAAGGGACCTTTAAACGAGCGCACGCTCGCTTTGAAGGAGAAACACGCGCATCTGACCACGTGACGCGCCGGACCGAGAGAAGCACGCGCGCTTCTTCACCAGCCATGCAAAGATGTAACGTTAACTCCGCGTGATTTCACCGTAGAGATCTTTATTTCTTTTCTTTGTTAGTCAAAGTTTTGTTTTCCGTAGTCGACTCTGTTCACTTCCACGAAGTGAAACGAACTTAGCCGAACTATTTTCCTTTGGTAATGTTACCCCAAAGACTTTGAACCTCCGTTCAACACGCGCGCCAAGAAGCACCACGTGACGCTTCCTAAAGGACTCCGCACGCGGCCAGACAGGGCCGTGCAGGAATGCCGCTACACAGGGAGACCGTGAAACTTGTGCAAGTATATCTCTTTATAGAGCTTCTAAGAAGCAGTAAGATGATGTTTTCGTGTTGTTACAGACAGGTGACTGTCAGGGTGAATGTTGCCAATGCTCTCTCTCTCTCTCTCACTCCCTCTCCCCCTCTCTCTCTCTCACACACGTGTATCCATTGTCCAAACGCCCCGCATTGTTGTCATTGTCTGTTAATGTTTGTAAATACATGTATTCCTGTAACGTAGTAAATACATAAGTAGTTCTGTCTTATTAAATTCATTATATTCATTTGATTGATGTACTGCCTCTGCTCATTTTCAAGTCCCTTAAGTGCCAAAGGTCTAACTTAAGCTACAAGCTTTACAAATTAAAGATACTTTAAAGAGTATTTGGTTTATAGGGCAGAAAACCCAATTCTAGTGGCCACAGAATTGCGTTTCCCGAAATCCTATAAAGTAGGATGATATTGTGGATCCCCACAAATATTATTCTGACAATTGAGCTAATTAATTTTGCCTGTTTTGTAAGACGTGGTCCGTGTAATTGATTACAATCAACTTGTGGTTAATTGCAGGGATACACATGCATGCATGCAGGTAAAATGACACATCATCCTTTAGCGGGAGATTTATTAACATGTAAGACTGATCTAATCCAAACATGTATGAATAATTATTAATTACCAATTATTAATTATGATATGCAAATTCCCCCACGGATTAGATCCGCCTCTGAGTCTTTACATTAATTGGTGGAGAATATGCTTGGCACACTTTAAACTTGTTTATGAGCAAATTCAGTTTCAATCTATGTCTATATTGTGATTTAATATTGTACGTGCGCCTCGAGTGAGCGAACGCAATGCGAACTCACCGGCTGACTGAAGGCAAAAAGCCGCTTTCAGTTCAGCAAAACTAAAAAGTAAACTGCAGTTTCATAGTTTCATAGTATTAAATTTGTCCTACAAAAGACGAAGAAACCTCTTTTGAGCGACGACATTTTTAATGTTAAACTCCCCTGTCCGAACGATGTTCTTCTGTCAGGGTGAAGACAAGAGTTAGTGAAACGATGCTCTTTCACTATTCTTAAAAAGGCCTTATATTATAATCGTTAGATTAACGATAAACTCCTGGTTAAACATTGACGTAGCTACTCAAGTGTAAAAACCTAAAGCATATTTAATCATAAGTGCTATTTGATATATGTTATGGGAGTCGAAAAACAGACGACAAATTCCTGTTTTCTTTGCACAGCGCAGCGAAGAATCGTTGTTAAAATATGGCACCGAAAAAGAAAAATCCAAAACCTAAAAACATTTTAAATCATAAGTGCTATTTGATAAATGTTATTTGGATCCAACCGACAGACGTATAATTCCTGTTTTCTTCTACACAGCGCAGAGGAAAAAACATTTCCTGCAAGACGCACGTGTTTGTTAAAATGTAGCACAGAAAAAAAAATCCAAAAGCTAAAAACATTTTAAAATCATAAGTGCTATTTGATAAATGTTATTTGGATCCAACCGACAGACGTATAATTCCTGTTTTCTTCTACACAGCGCAGAGAAAAAAAAAAAATTCCTGCAAGACTTGTTGTTAAAATGTAGCACAGAAAAAAAAATCCAAAACCTAAAAACATTTTAAATCATAAGTGCTATTTGATAAATGTTATTTGGATCCAACCGACAGACGTATAATTCCTGTTTTCTTCTACACAGCGCAGAGAAAAAAAAATCCTGCAAGACTTGTTGTTAAAATATAGCACCGAAAAAGAAAAAGAAAATCCAAAACCTAAAAAAAAAAAAAACATTTTAAATCATAAGTGCTATTTGATAAATGTTATTTGGATCCAACCGACAGACGTATAATTCCTGTCTTCTACAAAAAAAAATTCCTGCAAGACTTTTTGTTAAAATATAGCACCGAAAAAGAAAAAGAAAATCTAAAACCTAAAAAAAAAAAAAAAAACATTTTAAATCATAAGTGCTATTTGATAAATGTTATTTGGATCCAACCGACAGACGTATAATTCCTGTCTTCTACAAAAAAAAAAAAAAAAAATCCGCTGACATTTAATTTCGATAAGTGTGATCACTACAGAAAACAAAGCGTCTGCACGCTCAGATTTTAATCACACTGAATGTTATTCCGCTGACAAACACTAGAGGGCTGCCTTGAGGCCTAAGTGCTTGACAGTTCTCGAATTACGCTCCGCCCCCCCTGATTTCATCCTGCATGAACGAAATGTCGCCATCGTGTGGACACTGGTAACAAGGTCATCCTTTCCTAAACAATTTCAGATTTTCCCAGTGAATTTCTGAAAGTGTGTTTCTAACTTTCAATGCATGTGCAAGTTCCAGTTTCACTAACATGATTCTGTTCTGAAGTGGCTTTCTCCCAGTTGGTTTTATTTTGGTCATTATCATTGATACCTCACCATAGTCGTGATCATCATCAAATATAATGCCAACCTTTAATTTCCTACACTTATTCAAATTTGGTTTGAAACAAACAAATTTCAAGATCAATTTGAATTAAGTCTCCTTTCCTGTTGGGAATGGCTTTATGGCTTTACTTCTATATTTCCTTCTTCAAATTATTTTTAATAATTTTGATTTGATACGTTATGACAACGATAGCCTTACTATTCTAGAAGTTACTCAGCATCTATGCATACGCTTGATTTGAATTGTATTTAAACCCGTTTGAATGCAATTTAAATCAAGTTCTCTGTCAGCCAGGTTGACCACTAAGAGGAAGTGGCCCCAAACCCTTTGTGGCCCAAACGCACCACTACAGCTTGCTTCCTCCCGTGCTCTTCCTGCTGCACTTAATCTCTTCTCTGAATGGAGGCTAGGTTGTTCTGATAATTAACATTGTCATAATCCCCTTTTTGTTTGTACCATAATTCTAGTAAAGCCGTTGCCTTTGATTTTTCTACAAAAAAAAAATAGACACTCAATTTGATTTAGATAGAGAGAGCTTTAATTCACGTTGAGGTTCACTTGTCCTTCATCCTGTTCTGTGTTTGTAGGTAGAAATTTCTCGCGTGCTGTGGTGATTTGACAGTCATCTCTGCTTGGGGGTCCAGCATGCTGGTTCGTCTGACCTGCGTCACCAGCGCTGACTGAGCGCGAGTCCCGGACTTTCCTGTGTCTCTCCGTTGGTGCGGCCCGCAACACGACATCACCAATTTGGCACTGCCGGTTGTGTTCAAAGTCAAGTTGCGTGAGAGGGCGCACATCGGTACAGACATGCGGAAGGGCCCGGGACACTGCTGTCAAGTGTTTGGGGACGACAGAGAGACCAACCACGGTGCTGACTCCAACCCGAATGACCTCATTTCACCCCAGGGAAACTAGAAAAGGTATTAAATCCATCCACTTAGTATTGGCCACAGGATCTAGAGATTCCCCCGGTCATTGAAGTGTTTGGCTCCCTCCTCCTCTCCGAGCCACAAACCGCAGGCTTAGGCCTCCTCTTCCCCTGTAACACTTCCTGTGTACTATTAACGCCATTTCATTACAGACCTTTCCATCTTGGATGGTTGCATGTTACTTCAAACTTTGCTATCTTGCCATTGCTCTTTTCTGTTGTGCTCTGTTCCTTTCAGTTCACCTAGAGACGGAACCTTTCTGAGACAACAAGGAACACTGAATAATAGTTTGACAACCAAGCCGTTAGCATCAACAGGTGACCCCTAAGCTACCGCCCCATTAAAAATCTTTATTCAGGCCCATGTTGACCTACCCAAATTGTCCCACCGAATGATTTAACTGTCTGCATCAGTTAACCAAAATTTTCATACACGGCATAGCCCGTATTATAGCTCGTTAAACTTAGAAGGAACTTGCATTGGTCTCTCTGCGTGGGTTGTGTTCCTCTCGCCCACAGTGAAGCCAGTATGTTCCGGTCCTACAGTCCCACAACCCGCTGGGACAATCTGGAGACATGGCTGAGATTCATGACACCTCCATTCCTGCCCAAGGTCGCCAGTGACTCAGAGCCTCGAGCCCAGAGCATCGCAGACGTGGACAAGCTGATGGCGCACAAACCAAGCCAAAGCTCCCACGACAAAGACCGGCCAGACACGTCAAAACCTCGCTTGCCCAGCCCATCGCACAAGCACGTCTCCACGAAAGGAGCCGCATCGCCCTGGAGCACGAAATTGCAACGCTGAGGATGCAAGCCGAGGATGACAACGACCCCGAGCTACAGAAAGAAGTGGAAAGACTTCAAACTGCCCTGTCTGATCTTCATCGACACAGACAGAGAAAAGAACCAGAGAGGAACTCAACGAGAAACTCCGACAAAGTGAAGCCCCTTGCAAAGAGCAGAGACTGAACTTAAAGAGACTCGAAAGCCACGGCCTGCGAAAGAAGCTCGCAAAAGGCCCATGTTACCATCCACAAGCTCGTTCAGCAGAGATAAGATCTCAAACGTGAACTTGACATTTTTCCCACAGAGTTGACACACTCTTATAGACTACCAGCCGCTGCGGCAGGCCTTCATTAAAGAAGTCTCTGATCCAGAATCAGACCAACAACTAATCACAGCCGTGGACCTCAATCAGCCGGCATGGAGGATGATTTCAACTCCAGAACTCTGTTCACCGAAATCTGCACCCCACAGTGAGTCATCACCAAGTCCTCCTGGCCTGCCCACATAGCATGACTACTCAACAGCTAAGAGAAGCTTGCACCAAGCAAAAGACTATGTCCAGAAAGACTTTGAAAAACCCCACAATCTACTCGGTCTCCGAACACTACTCAGAGCTGCCTCCAGAGGGCGCCCCACAACACCATAGCCCTGTTTACAGAGAGTCACGACCGTTCCAGGCCTCCAGAGGGCAGCACTACCGTGATGGTGCTCATCCAAGACACCAGAGCGAGCGCTCTGAAACATTCTGGAAGCCAGCCGGCGACCCAGAAATAGCCGACCCCCATCACCAAGAGACTCAAGCCCAGACAGCCTGGAGCGGTACTCCTCTCAACATGCCACTAAGAAGCAAAAGTCTGAGCACGCATCAGACAAACACAGTGCCGCCACGTCTGAGACAGCCGAGACCCTGAAGTCGCTGAAAAGCTTCTTCACAAAAGACTTTCCAAAAATTCAAGAGGTACGAGCCTTACATCCTATGCTTGAGCGTAAGACCTACAACAGGCACACAGAACACTGCTCGTCGGCCACAGACCCCAGAGCACACTGTCACATCACAAAGTGACAGCAGCACACAGCCACCACAGCTGACAGCTGCACAGCCTGAACGAGACAGCACAGTTTCCCACAGCTGGGTCCAAAACCCCAAAAGACCAAGAAATGCTGCTTTGTCTGTCTGTCTCCGCAGAGAACTACACAAGACCGGCCCTAACCACCCGTCGATCGCCACACCAGCCCCTACGCCAAGACTCCTGGGGAACCTGATCAAAAGGGGGTGGGCCCTGAAACTCTACCTACCCATCACTCTAGACAATGAGGTGAGCCTTGAAGCCCTGGTAGACACCGGCTCAGACCTCCCTCTAATGACAGCTCAACTCTTTGAAAGACTCAGTGCTAAAGCTAAGAGCGAAGATCAAACTCTTACACCCCAAATGTGTGAGCTGAACGTGCAGTCGTACAGCCAGAACGACCTTCGGCTCGAACAGAGAGCTCCCATGTACCTGACAACTGGTCCTTTGAGTCCTACCCACACGGTGTACATCTCACAAATGGACACGTACCCCTTTCTGACTGGCAAAGACCTGCTAGACTGCTCTGAGCTTTTATTAGACTTATAAACACCTGGCCGTCTGGGCCCAAGTTCAAGAACCCCGCCCCCTCCGGTCACAGAGGTCACGAGAACTACAACAAAGCCAGACTCCAAAATCACAGACTTCCCCGGAACTCCAGCAGCCATCCATGGGTACACAGCCTCACCACCAAGTCAAGGTTCAAGTTCGCTACCCTGCACCTTCCAGCTCGCCAAAGACCACGCGATGCCCACTCAACGATGCGTGACCTAATGCAGAAGGCCTCTAACACAAAAGGCCTCCTCAGAAAGAATTCCTAAAACCCCAATGATTTTGAACTGCAAAACCAGAGGACACTGCACGAACACAGTGCAAGACTCTGCTAAAAAGGTCCCTGATCAGCATAGGACATAGAACTTTTAGAAGTAGATGAAAATGTGTGCTCAAAGAGTTGCAAGACTCTGCATTCGTAAAATTTGAATTTTACTGATGTAAGAGAATCTTAAATAGGCGTGTAAATCTCAACGGCCAACAGACTATGCACGACTCTTTTAAAACAAACAGTTTCTAGATGCTGATTGAATTAGCACTGCTAAACATTAGGTTTCCTGACAATGAAGGGTTACAGCAAACACTAGCTCCAAATAAGGCATACGTCACCCTGGCGTCAGAGTGTAGTAAAACCACCTGAGCCGTAAACTACTGTTAACCTACAGGCGTGCATTTGATCTTTGCGATCCAACTAGAACACAACGTGCAATACGCATTTTTGATCGCTGGCTTGTCTAAATGCAGATAAAACGATAGCTGGAATTGACATCTCTACTTTAAGTGAAAGAGTCTTAGATTTCCAACTAATATCAGTAAGTTCAGCCTTAAAGCGTAAGTCTGTGTGACGAAGGAATCTCATTTCAGCAGCCTCTAATCTGTACCGATATCTATTCTGCTTTGGTTAAAAAGAAATCCAAATTGCAGTAAACCTGTGTCTGACAAAGAAAGCTCAGAACAGAGTTGTATATATGTAGACCTGGGTGATGCTCCCCTTTCTACAATGTAAAGGCCTTACAAATTATTGTTAGATTGATGTAATTCACCTAAATTTTAGCTGCATCTACAAGCAGAGAGCTACCTAGCGATCAAAACTGTTTACTCGCTGAAACGTCAGCATTTGTGCATGAGAGGGACGTAACTATAGATGCTTAGACAACCTTTGACTTACAGCAAATCTATTTCCTTACTCGGTAAACAAATAGAATAAGTTGTGTAAAGTAAAGAGAAGAGTTACATGAGTAAAATTAGCAAATGCCAAAACACAGTCGCATTTTACTTAATGTAACATCAAGTTCTCGAAAGAATTAAAATATATGCGCCACTTTTTAACCTGTTTAAACATGCATAACTCATTTAAAAGGTGCAGACATTCTTCAGGTACTGTCGAATTGTTCTGACATGCTCTGGTTCCCATGACAACGACTTGTCACAGGAAGCGCTAACTCGTGATGTCACTTTGTAAACAAACCAGCCTAGGTGGCTAAGCTATCCTAGCCTAGCATCCATCCAGCTTACGCTAAGCTAAGTTAACCTAGCATCCATCCAGCTTACGCTAAGCTAACCTAGCATCCATCCAGCTTAGGCTAAACTAAATAACTTCTACAGTCAGCAGTTAGCAGCTAGCGTCATTTACTTGAAGCCGTCATTACAGTGCATTAGTCTCTCACCACAAGTGTGACAAAATGTCACAGAGCCTCTGCTTAACCTGACCTTAACCTTCCAGCTTACCAACGGACATTATGAGAAACCACCTCTCAGACCCCTCCAACCACCCTAGCACGCCGTCTGAACCCACCGACGACCAGTGCCCCAGACACCTGCAATACACCTTGCACATGCTGCGTGCACAAGACAACATTCAGCGTTCTGCACCTGATGCCATCACTGCGCCACAGCTTGTAATGCCACAGTGCAAAAGGGGGGTCATGCCAATGTATGCCCATGATGCACCATGTGCTGCACACCGCAGCACCAGAGGCACTTGCAAGACACCGAAGCAAGTGGCATACCGGCGTGAAAAAGACTGTCCAAGCCAACCAAGGACAACACCTGCTGAAATTTTTCCTCCTTTTCTCTATTTCTCTCTCCCTTTCACTTTACCAGGATGCTGCTGTGGTTCACCATCCTGTGCCTTCGGCCAACCAGAGGGCAGCCACCGCCATCGAACAGCATCTCCCCAGGCCCGGCATCAGGCACCATCCTGAGGGAACAACCGGGACTCCTGACTACCAACTTCAGGACCCACACCCAGAAAGTTCATGTTCGTCTCGACCCCTGCAATGTTTACAGGGCAACCTACCCCAGCGCAGTAGCCCAATACAACTGGGCAGGTGCCCGAGTTAGGTGGACACAACCACCGCTCCAAACAGTTCCGGGGAGCTTTGCCCGGAGCCGCCGCCACTCTGTTTAACACTTGTATGTCCAGTGCGAATACAGTGAACCTAGCCACCGTGAGGCGGCATGCAGCCGAAATTCAGACTGAGATTCCACAGATAAAAGAGCAACTCACAACACAGAGTGCACCCCTGCAGACCATCGACAAGACACTAAAGGGAATTGTGGTAATTTTCAACACTCACAGCGTTCTGCTGACCCAGACAGTGAACTCCATCAAACAGCTGTTTACTGTCTTCCAGAATGACTTTGCTCAAACTCAGCTGGTAACAGCCCTGATGACAGACACGCGGCCGGAGGTGAACTCCATTGACAGCCTAGCTATGAGTAGAATTCCACCGCACCTGATACCCTTAAGCCTTGTGCAAACCGTGCTGGCTTCCGCCATCACCACGCCAGCTGACTCTCTACAAATACACCTTGCCTACTCGCTGGGTAGTGCCAGCCCACTCTGCGTCGACCACAAGCAGAGAAAAGGGGGGTTTTCTCCTGAACTTACCCATCACAGTCAAGCCGAATCCACCGGCTCAAGAACATTGTCAATGTCAGATTCTGAAAGGTAACACTCACATCAAGATCCGCACGCCGTACGTGATTGACTTGCACGACGGCGACACTAAGCTGTCCCCAGCTCCGAATCCACACATGTGCACACTGACCAAAGACACTCACTATCTCTGCCCTAACAAACCCTTCCTCAGAGACAACACTGACGGAATCTGCAGGCTGCAGATCAGCGACACCCGCTGCCCTGCCGAAGCTAAGCCTCGCACTTAAGTCATCGAGACCCAAGCAGAGATTGTAGGTGACAGGGCTCGTTAACACTTCTGTGCGCACAGCTGCACTCAATTACGACCAGAATGACACTGACACCTGTGTCACCTCGCTCCACCAGAGCATGTGAATCCAAGTACCGAAAGGCGCCATCCTTCACCTTGACGACCTGGCATGGTACCAAGCAAAGAGTACAAATTAGAACTGGAAATCCCATCCTTCTCCAGGAACCACACTTTCACCCTAACTCCAGAACGGGAGTTGTGGTCTGCGAAAGGGGGGTCCCAGCGAATTGACATTGCGTCTATCAACACAGCCCTCCAAGCTTTGTCTCAACTGCTCTACTTAACTACCCCACCTGTTGTCCAGGCCTGGACCACAGTGGACACTGCGCTGTCTAGCTCTAAGGTACTCAGCCACACCCTGACACTGGGCTTGGCCTTCATCCTATACCGGAGACTCAATGGGATGCGAACGTCCACAGCCAAGCTCACGGCACCCTCAGAAAGAGGGTACCACGCTGGAGGCTGCGTCGAACTTCATCAAGCTGAGCCATCAGCCTAACAGCCACCTGCTACTCGACCATCATGATTCACCTGTCATCCGTCCATTGTGATGATTGTTGTCCGATTAAGTCCACACAGGGACTTCATCAGACAAAAAGGGGGACTGTAGGGACTGGGCGAGGTGAATCTAAATAACTAAATACATCCTAGCGAAAATCCCAAAGCCTTCAGGCCCAAAAAGCCTGGATGTAAATTAACATATACACACACACACACACACACACACACACACACACTCACAACCACACACGCATCCCCCACAAGTGAAGCCCGCTCAGGACAGAGCGTGGTGTCCAGTTACGAGACATTTTTATGACTGACTGGAATGTCCCAAAGAAGGATCCAAAAGAAACTTCTCTTTTTAAAAGACATTTAACCAGATATATTCAATGTGTTTTTATGTGTGTCCATTTGCCCATGCCACATTGGAATGACTATGATTTTATCGTAGCTTAAAGTGAATTACAAATACCTTCATTATGCATTTTTAAATATAACTGTCTATTCTCATAACTTGTACACATAGTTCTGGACACCTCCAGAATGCTTTCGGTGTGATCAATCAGAATACGTATAGTAATATCCAGTAAAATATAGTTTACTATGTTTTCCATCTTTGGAGTGAAAAGAGACCAAAACTAACATCACTGGAGTTCTTAGATAACAGCGTTTACGACCCAAAGGAATGTTCACAGAACTGTGGCTCTCTCTGAATTCTAACCAAGGAGGAGAAATGAATCCTGCATTCATATATATATATATGGCCAGACAGGGCCGTGCAGGAATGCCGCTACACAGGGAGACCGTGAAACTTGTGCAAGTATATCTCTTTATAGAGCTTCTAAGAAGCAGTAAGATGATGTTTTCGTGTTGTTACAGACAGGTGACTGTCAGGGTGAATGTTGCCAATGCTCTCTCTCTCTCTCTCACTCCCTCTCCCCCTCTCTCTCTCTCACACACGTGTATCCATTGTCCAAACGCCCCGCGTTGTTGTCATTGTCTGTTAATGTTTGTAAATACATGTATTCCTGTAACGTAGTAAATACATAAGTAGTTCTGCCTTATTAAATTCATTATATTCATTTGATTGATGTACTGCCTCTGCTCATTTTCCAAGTCCCTTAAGTGCCAAAGGTCTAACTTAAGCTACAAGCTTTACAAATTAAAGATACTTTAAAGAGTATTTGGTTTATAGGGCAGAAAACCCAATTCTAGTGGCCACAGAATTGCGTTTCCCGAAATCCTATAAAGTAGGATGATATTGTGGATCCCCACAAATATTATTCTGACAATTGAGCTAATTAATTTTGCCTGTTTTGTAAGACGTGGTCCGTGTAATTGATTACAATCAACTTGTGGTTAATTGCAGGGATACACATGCATGCATGCAGGTAAAATGACACATCATCCCTTAGCGGGAGATTTATTAACATGTAAGACTGATCTAATCCAAACATGTATGAATAATTATTAATTACCAATTATTAATTATGATATGCAAATTCCCCCACGGATTAGATCCGCCTCTGAGTCTTTACATGAGAAAGGCCCGGCCCGAACTCTAGGCACGATTCGTCGAACCGAAAAAGCCTGCAGATCCCCGACCCTCTTGAAAGAGGCCAAAGCTAACAAGAGCGCTGTCTTGATGGACAGGAAATTAAGCTCTACAGTCAGCAAAGGCTCAAAGGGAGGACCCTGAAGAGCTCTAAGTACCAGAGCTAGGTCCCAAGAGGGTACAGAGTGCAAAACACGAGGTGGATTTAACCTCCTAGCACCCTTAAGGAATCTGATGACCAGGTCGTGCTTCCCCAAGGACTTACCTTCTATTGCATCGTGATGTGCGGCTATTGCGGCGACATACACTTTGAGGGTGGAGGGGGACAGCCTCCGCTCCAGCCCATCTTGCTGGAAGGAAAGCATGACTCCGATCGGGCAAGTTCGGGGGTCCTCCTGACGGGAGGAACACCAAACGACGAACAGGTTCCACTTCAACGCCTAGAGGCGCCTCGTAGAGGGGGCTCTAGCGGAAGTGATGGTGTCTACCACTGCCTGTGGTAGACCACCTAGAACCTCCGTGTCCCGTCCAGGGACCAGAAATGGAGTTTCCAGAGGTCTGGACGCGGGTGCCATAGAGTGCCCCGTCTCTGAGAAAGAAGGTCCTTCCTCAGAGGAATCGGCCAAGGAGGGGCTGTCGCGATGAGCATGAGTTCCGTGAACCAAGTCCTGGTGGGCCAATACGGCGCCACTAGAAGGACCTGCTCCTCGTCCTCCCTGACCTTGCACAGTGTCTGTGCAAGAAGGCTCACTGGGGGAAACGCATACTTGCGTAGGTCCCGGGGCCAGCTGTGAGCCAGGGCGTCCGTGCCGAGGGTTCCCTCGGCACGGACCCATTGCCAGTGGAGAAAAACCACTGGCAATGGGTCGTGTCTGGAGACGCAAACAGATCCACCTGTGCGGCTCCAAAGACACTCCAAATCAGCTGGACCGCCTGGGGATGGAGTCGCCATTCTCCTGGCAGGGGAGGCAACCGTGAGAGCTCTTCTGCCACACGGTTGAGCTCCCCTGGAATGTGAACGGCACAAAGCGACCTCAGATGCTTCTGACTCCATAGGAGGAGGTGGGAGGCGAGTCGCGACATGCGACGGGAGCGTAGACCACCTTGATGGTTGCTGTACGCAACGGTCGCAGTGCTGTCTGTACGGACCAGTACGTGCCTGTGTCTGAAAAAACCCTTGAGGCGACGCAGGGCTAGACGTACTGCTTGCAACTCTAGGCAGTTGATGTGCCAATGCAGTTGAGGCCCCGTCCACAGACCTGAAACTGCATGCCCTTTGTACGTGGCCCCCCACCCGGTGGCAGAGGCATCTGTGAAAACCACAGCATGCCTGGAAACCTGGACTAGGGGCACTCCGGCCCGTAGAAACGCAGGATCTGACCACGGGGAGAAGGTTTGGCGACAGTGCGGGGTCACTTTGACCCGTAACGTGCCGCTGTGCCACGCCCACCTCGGGACTCGATCGTGAAGCCAGCGCTGAAGCGGTCTCATATGTAACAGGCCGAGCGGCGTTACTGCGGCTGCGGCTGCCATATGCCCCAGGAGCCTCTGAAATTGTTTCAGTGGAACCGCTGTCCTGCCTCGAAAAGACCTGAGGCAGGTGAGCACTGACTGGACGCGTTCCTCCGTGAGGCACGCAGTCTGGGCGACCGAGTCCAGCTCCATACCGAGATAAGAGATCCTCTGCACAGGGCAGAGTTTGCTCTTGTCCCAGTTGACCTGAAGTCCCAACCGGCTGAGGTGCCGAAGCACCATGTCCCTGTGATCGCACAACACCTCTCGCGAGTGAGCTAGAATGAGCCAGTCGTCGAGATAGCTGAGAATGCGAACATCTTGTTCTTTCATGGGAACAATGGCCGCCTCCGCGACTTTCGTGAAGACACGAGGCGACAGGGCCAGCCCGAAGGGTAGGACTTTGTACTGATACGCTCGCCCCTCGAAAGCAAACCGAAGAAACGGTCTGTGTCGAGGGAGAATTGAGACGTGAAAGTACGCGTCCTTCAGGTCGATCGCTGCAAACCAATCCTGGGGACGGATGCATTCGAAAATGCGCTTCTGCGTAAGCATTTTGAACGGGAGTTTGTGCAGGGCCCGATTCAAAACACGCAGGTCCAGGATTGGCCGTAACCCACCGCCTTTCTTGGGTACAATGAAGTAGGGGCTGTAAAACCCAGACCTCATCTCGGCAGGAGGGACCGGTTCGATCGCGTCCTTCGCCAGCAGGACATCGATCTCTTTCCTCAAGACAGGGGCGTCCACCGGCCGCACACGGGTGAAGTGGAGGCCCCTGAACTTGGGAGGCCGGCGTGCAAACTGAATTGCATAGCCGAACCGGATGGTGCGGATGAGCCACCGGGACGGACCCGGAAGCGCTAGCCAAGCTTCCAGATACCGTCCCAATGAACCCACCCGAACCACCGGCGTACTCGCGGAGGGGCAGCGAGGTGGAAGACAGGGACCCGGCTCTGGTGGCGTTGTAGCGACCGAGAGCGGGGGTCTGGGTGCGCCTGACACCAACCTGCTTCCACCTGCTTCTGCAGACGGCAGAGAAGGCTCGTGGGCGTTCTGCTGCGGACTGCCCGGTGGCGAGGGGAGGGGGAGAGACGAGGAACGAGGCCCTGACTCCTCGAAAGCTGGTCTCTGCGCCTCCGGGCCCAGCTGCAGACTGGAGCGACGCAGCCGAGGCTGCGTCACTGCTATCTGCAAGCTGGGGAGAGGGGAACGGGAGTGGTGCAGCTCGGGGGCGGCACGCACTGCCATTCTGACCCTCTCGGACGGAGGAAACTGGTCTTATTATACTGCCAGTCTCGACCGTGAGGGGAAACGAGGGACGAGGCCCGGGGGCATCGAGTCCTGGTTTCCCCTCACCCAGCGAGAGACGAGAGTGACAAGGCCGTAGCCCTCACTGCCATCTGAGTGCTGGGGCCCGTGAACGACTCAGAGGAAGTGTACTGCTCAAACTTTGGGTACCGCTGATTACTGGATAACCAGCGGCGGAACACGAAATTCTCCACCCGGCCCTCCCCCGGGGGAAGGAGTGGTGATGACACGCACTCCCAAAGAGCAGATCGTCACATACTCTGGGTCGCTCCTCTCAGGGTTGCTTCCCTTCCCTTTGCTGGGGAAAAACAAACTCCGAGCGGGCTGGTTTTGAGGTGCTTCTGGACCACCAGTGTGGACATCGTCTAACCGAGGGCCAGCGCTGTGACTAATCACGGTCAGTCACTAAGCACAGCTCAACCCCGAGTTAGAACTACGCACGTACAGTGGTAGTGAGAGAGGAAAAACTTCTGCAGATTTAGGCATGTTTGGCTTGCCATATTGGCACCAAAATGCTTCCATACTGCCAAAATTCTTCACACACATCCAGGCACTTTAGAACAGCCCAGGAAAGTGTGGCTGTTAAGTCTGAATCTTCAGCATGAGAACACGACATTATAGTAGGAACTCAGCATCATTTTCAGAGTATAACAGCCCTCTCTCCGATGTAGCGATCGACATCTGTCCTCCCTGGGGCCCCGAATGAAATGCTTGGTCCCTCATGAGAAGGACCAGAATCCCATCCGAAAGCCTCGACGGCACACGGCACGCTGAGCTGCTCAAGCCTTTACGAGAAAGGGGAGACGAGCAGCGCGCCGACGTGGTCATGCACTCCTGAGAGAACATGAACCACCCACGAACGCAGTCTCAACACACTGATTAGGCATGTGAAACAGTGATCGTGGCCATCAACCAGGCATGCAAGATAGTGAACGTGGCCATCGCTTCGATGACACACGGCACGCTGGGCGCTCAAGCCTTCAGGCAAGGCGAACAACGTGCCGACGTGGTCATGCTCTCATAAGAAAGCATAAACCAACCATGAACACAGTCTCAGCATGTTTGCGATGCGCTAGAGGAGTGAGTGGTTCGTGCTCACTGAAACCCTCAGATCACCAATGTTATTCGCCAAAGTAGCCCTCCTCTGGTGCACCAGAAGAGAAACTAGATCGGGAAATAAGCAAAGGGACTCACCTCATAGAGGCACGCGAGTCTTGATCTTGACCGCGCATCTTGAGCGCCGAATGACGCGCGCTGGGTTGCCGTGACAACCCGCGCTGTCAGCCGGCGCTCGACGGCACACGGCACGCTGAGCGGCTCAAGCCTTTACGAGAAAGGGGAGACGAACAACGTGCCGACGTGGTCATGCCCTCCTGAGAGAACCATGAACCACCCACAAACGTAGCCTCACACACTGATTAGGCATGTGAAACAATGAACGTGGCCGTCAAATAAGGACAGGAAACGATCGCATCCAGAAACACACGAGTGAAACGTCATCCTGAAAAGGACGCGATCTTCACTCGTGTTGCTCTTTCAGGAAGAAAGTACTCTCTCTATCGTGCTGAAGCACACAGGGACCCAACGCGGCAACACAGCGGGGAAACTGCAAGCCCGCTGTGCGCACTCAACCGTTTACCAGCTGTGAAAACAGCTTTTGAATTAACAGCATATAGACGCAGCCGGCAGACAGGATCCGCGCGGTCGCTGAAACGCCATCTCACCAACACAGAGAGATCCCCTCCCGAAACAGCAGACTCGTAGCCGTAAGAAAAATACAATCTTAAAGCTCACTCACTCAGAGAGGACACAATCGGTCGGCTCCGAAGCTAAAAGCATTGCGCAATGTTTACTTCCGCCTTTTATACCCGCGCTGGTAGGCGGGTCGCGGAATGCAAATCTTGCATGCCAATTTTCATTGGCTCGTTTTAATTCACTCGAAGGCAATTGGTCTCCCTAGCGTGATCCCAATTCGTCAGGGAACTCCCCGACGACACGTCGGAGTTCCCAGGACGAAAGGTAACACATAGGCGGCTTCATATAGGCTACCAAAATATGTACTTTACATCATAACAGTCAGCACAAATGGCATATTTGAGATTAGTGTATGACAAATTATATGAATTATAATTCATTAATATACCGAGCAAGTGATAAGTGATTTTTGGATGATATTCAGAACAACAGCACGATTGCGTGAATGATATTGATTTTAAGCAATACTGAGTATATATGACAATATTGCATTGTCTGTTGTGCTCTGCCAATAAAAATGTTTCCAAGCAAAACCAATAGAGAACTAACTGATGCATCTTCAAGTCCAAGCCAAACACATGTTAACGGTGTTTCATTCCTGAATGAATCAATTATTTGAACGAATCGTTTGAATGAATCATTCAACGACTCACTACCTGCGTCTCATTTTGAAGGCTGCGACCTCTGGAGGGCGCATTTGTCGGCCGCATACGTCATTAAGGCTGCTTCATTTCAGTAAACTGACCTCTACATTCCAAAGTCATAAAGAAATTACAACAATTTACGATTTACAAGGAATAACGGTAAATTTTATAATTGTTATCTTTCTGACATGTGTCCAACAAATAGCCTTCGAAATGAGACACAGCTAGCGAGTCGTTGAATGATTCATCCAAACGATTCGTTCAAATAACTGATTCATTCAGAAACGTGTTTTGCTCGTACTTGAAGATGCAACAGTTAGTTCTCTTTTGGCTTTGTTTGGAAAACATTTTATTGGTAGAGCACAAACAGACAATGCAATATTGTGTCTAAAAGATACTCAGAATTGCTTAAAAGCAATATCACCTTCGCAATTGTGCTGTTGGTCTGAATATCATCCAAAAATCATCACTCTTATCACTTGCTGGAATGAACTGTTTTTTTAGTTAATTGATTGACTGAATGATTTCACTCATAAAGATGGTCACTTGTTTTGTCCTGAATCTGAATTCGGAACCGCATCCTAGCATACTGCTCGTACTATTTCTACCATAAAAAAATATGGTAAAAGTAATACGAGTAGTATATTAGTATGCTGTTTCCGAATTCAGCAAGTTTATTTTTGAATGAATTGGTTGGCTAAATGAACTCACTTATTAGACGATCACTTGTCAACACCTACTGAAATATATATATATATATATATATATATATATATATATATATACACACTGAACAAAATTATAAACGCAACACTTTTCTTTTTTCCCCCATTTTTCATGAGCTGAACTAAAAAAACTAAGACTTTTCTATGTACACAAAAGGCCTATTTCTCTCAAATATTGTTAACAAATCTGTCTAAATCTGTATTGGTGAGCACATCTCCTTTGCCGAGATAATCCATCCACCTCACAGGTGTGGCATATCAAGATGCTAAATAGACAGGATGATTCTTGCACAGGTGTGCCTTTACTGTATTGTTGGGGGGGGGGGGGGGGGGGGGGGGGGGGGGGGGGGGGGGGGGGGGGTTGTTGATCAGGTTGTTGATTGTCGCCTGTGGAATGTTGGTCCACTCCTCTTCAATCGCTGTGTGAAGTTGCTGGATATTGGCAGGACCTGGAACACGCTATCATATACGCCGATCCAGAGCATCCCAAACATGCTCAATGGTTGACATGTCCGGTGAGTATGCTGGCCATGCAAGAACTGGGATGTTTTCAGCTTCCAGGAATTGTGTAAAGATCCTTGCAACATGGGGCTGTGCATTATCATGCTGCAACATGTGGTGGTGGTCGTGGATGAATGGCACAACAATGGGCCTCAGGATCTCATCACGGTATCTGTGTGCATTCAAAATGCCATCAATAAAATGCACCTGTGTTTGTTGTCCATAACATAAGCCTGCCCATACCAAACCCCACCGCCACCATGGGCCACTCGATCCACAACACTGACATCAGCAAACCGCTCACCCACACGACGTCATACACGCTGTCTGCCATCTGCCCTGTACAGTGAAAACCGGGATTCATCCGTGAAGAGAACACCTCTCCAAAGTGCCAGACGCTAAAATTCTGTACTGCCAAATTCTCTGAAACATCTTGGAGACGGCTTGTGGTAGAGAAATGAACATTCAATTCACGGGCAACAGCTCTGGTGGACATTCCTGTAGTCGGTATGCCAATCGCACGCTCCTTCAAAACTGGCATTGTGCTGTGTGACAAAACTGCACATTTTAGAGTGGCTTTTATTGTGGCCAGCCTAAGGTACACCTGTGCAACAATCATCCTGTCTAATCAGCATCTTGATATGCCACACCTGTGAGGTGGATGAATTATCTCGGCAAAGGAGAAGTGCTCACTAACACAGATTTAGACAGATTTGTGAACAATATTTGAGAGAAATAGGCCTTTTGTGTACATAGAAAAAGTCTTAGACCTTGAGTTCAGCTCATTAAGAATGGGGGCAAAAACAAAAGTGTTGCGTTTATAATTTTGTTCAGTGTATACACACACACACACACACACACAAATATATATATATATATATATATATATATATATATATATATATGTGTGTGTAGTAGAGTCGGTAACGCTTTACATTACAGCCCGTAAAGTACTGCGTAATTAAAGCGATTTTACAGTGTAACTTTCTGTAATTAAAGTGTACCTATAAAAGTACTTACATGTAAGTAAAAGGGAACAATATGTAAAGATTGGGGAATAAAGGGGTAACAACCAGGAGAATAAAACAAAATATTTATACTGTAAGTATTATAGAACTAAGGAGTACTTATTCTACTATCATGATACAAAAATCTAACATTTGGGAGCAATTTAGCAAGAACATACACTGCGTACCTTTTTGTAATAATGGTGAACCAATACATACTGTATAGGGTTTTTAAAAATGACAGGGTACATATTTATGCATTTATACGGTAATCTTATAAAAAAAACTAAAACAATTGCAACTTTTGCTTAAATATTGGGGAAAGATACTCTTGTTTCATGTAGTGGTGCTTGTTACCCTCTTGTTCCATGTAGTTACAGGGTAAGTACAATACAAATACATACACAAAATCTTATATCACTGGCTCGGAAACCTTTATTTGAAAAACAACTTAATTCAAAACAAATTTCCAACACTTATTTTTCATTTAAAACTGCTTTTTCAAATTAACAGTTAATTTTAAATGCTTAAGTCTTGACAGAAAGTAGCAAGTTTTGTCCCCTCTTTTTTATCTTGCTTGGCTTCTTCCTTTTGTTCCTCTTCTTTTTCTTTCTTTCCAGTGATGAATCTGAAGAAGAAATCATGTCTCTTGCTACTCTGTATTATGTATTAATAGAAAATGCAGTACACCCAGAAATACGTCCTCACCATTTACTCATCTTTGTCCCTCATGCCATCTAAGATGTATACGACTTTCCTTCTTCAGATTAACACAAATTAAGGTTAAAAAATAAATAAATAAAAATTATGGGAATACATATAATGCAAGCTCATCTGTTCCTAAATGTTGGAGCATCAATCAGCACATACTGCAATAACTAGTAATCCATACGACACCAATAGATGGATCAATATTAGATTGTGCATATGTATTTTTATTGTACTTACCCTGTAACTACATGGAACAAGAGGGTCACAAGCACCACTTACCCTGTAACTACATGGAACAGGAGTATATTTCCCAGTATTTAAAAAAATTGCAGTAGTTTTAGCTTTACTTGCCATGAAACATGTAAGCCCAAACTTAAACATCTGGAAAAAAAAAACCTGTATAAATGCATAGATACGTACCCTGTAATTTTTAAAAACCCTATACAGTATGTATTGGTACACAATTATTACAAAAATGTATGCAGTGTATGTTCTCGCTAAATTGCTCCCAAATGTAAGATTTCTGTATCATAATAGTAGAATAAGTACCCCTTATTTCTATAATACTTACAGTATACAGTATAACAACTTTCCCAAAGCTCTTGGTGCAGGCTAACAGGGGTGAAAGGCTTCCGTCACAAGGGTAGTGAGAAATGCTAGAGGAACCGCTTTTGACATCCGCCTGATTTAAGGGTTGTGGAGTTTTTCTGAACTAATACACTCCTCTGCTCCTGAAAATAGGGAATCTCCCCAGTTAATAAATATGGCAAAAGCTCAAATAAATTCATGGCAGAGCTCAATTTATTTCAGACCTAACCAAGGTGTGATGACAGCTCAGGGGTTTTGGGGGTGCTCAGAAAGCCTGTATTTACGGGTAAGGTGAAGAACCACAGTAAAGCACGGACAGTATTTGTCACTGGGACTCCTGCGTTTGGCTGAAAATGAATCTGTTGGAGATAACAAATGGCCTGTCATACACCACCAGCAGCCAGGCTGAGGCGCTTGCTTGCTTGTGTGTCTATGTATGATGTATGTTCATTTTCTAATGAATCCTGCTGCATTGCTCTTTCCTGTTAACATCGTACTGTGGTCAATAATCAACTCCCGCCAGGCCGTTTTCCTCCCTGCTTTCGCTGTGCATTAAGACCCCAGCTTCAGATAAAAGGAAAGTTCACATGTTTGATAAAATACACATCTAAACCAGTGGACCAGTAGCATATTGCATCGCATCGACCGCCTGTGATTGATTCTCCAAAGGGAATCTGACATGGATCAATTTTGCATTAAGAATTTATGTTCTGGAGTCATAGCGAGCAGTCGTGATACAGAGATCCATTTATTAACAGAGATAATTGAACTATAGCAGTAAGTAACAAGGAAACGTATCTTATCGGCGAGGCACCGAGATGAGGTTCTGGAAGTCTGAAAAGAAGATGAGATGATAGCCAGCCTTGCAATACTTTTTCTTCAGAGGTCACAGGGTCAGGACTGTTTGGATAATGAGTTCGAACGGGTGCACATGGGTCAAACTCCACCGGAGTTAAAGGATCATTTTGATAAAGTAGCTTCTAATGCCGTTTGCATGTGCAAACCCGAACGCTAACAGAGATGGAGATCGATCAATACGATGCGAACTTCAAGGGAGGAAAAATATATGAAATTGGATGTGTAATGTATGTGTTGAATGACATTTTAAAACATACAGACACGTTGGATTAAAATGAATCGATTTATGGCTTCCTATGCATGACATAAGATGCATCACATAAAATAATACTACAATAATCACTCTCTCAGAATGTGATTATCCACGTCAGGGGTTTTCAATCTTTTAAATGCCACGGACCCATAAATATGTGCATCCTTTTGCCAGGGTACCCCATCCTCAGGGCCTGAAATTAACACCTGACCACGCGCCAAATGTGGGTGAATTGGCAGGTAAAACTGTCAATCTACCTGCCACATTGGCGGGTAGCCAATGAGAATTGAGTGATTCATTAGTTGTTGTTTTTTTTTTTTTGCGTCTGTCCGATAACATCAGCTATTTTCATTCAAGCAGCTGATTTCTGTGAATGCATGTAAAACTAAATGTATATTGCAGCACAGGGTGAAGTCAGTATATACATTAACGACGATTTGAGACAAATAAATGTACATTTAATGTAAAACTATGTAAACGGCGCTCTGTGGTGCGGCAGGATTTTGAACAAGGTCCTGAGCCGTTGCTGAGCGCCGCGGACAGACGCCGAATGGCACCGCTGGTGTGTGTACACTGATAGGCCTGGGACACATTGGCTGCATGGCGTAAGCGTGGCCTTTCTGTTGCGTGTCAGCTGCGTGGCGGCTCCGTTGCGTTTTCTGTGTCTTTGCACATCAGAAGCGTGTCTGACGCGGCGCTGCTGACACGCATCATCCATGTTCGACATATGGGAGAGAGTTGTGGAAGCCCTATACTTCGTGTTAAGCATAAATATAAAGCCTACTGATAAAGACACTGTCAGCACAGCAGTATTGACAGCAAAATAGACTACAGAATATTTTGTTCTGTATTGACAGGTGCAATATTTGAAAATTGATAATTAGGCCTATTTATTTATTTATTTATTTTTAAATTAGGCCTATATTTATATCTAAATTTGTCAAAAATGTAATTTATTAATATGTATTCGTGTACAAAATAACATATAAACATCTTTTCCTATTCTATTTTGCCTGGAAACGCTTCCAACACGCTTGCGTGTCGCGTGAAAAATAGGCGTCGGTTCTATTTCTAGCATGCACGCGTTTTCCGCGCGGCTCATGCCGCGCCTGAGAAGCGCGTGTCACGCAGACAGTGTGCAAGCTCTAACCTGTTAACATGGGAGCCGAAATAAAAACGGACACGCCACGCAGCTGAGACGCTTACGCCACGCAGCCAGTGTGTCCCAGGCCATAGAAAATAATGTGTTCAAATTTTAAAGACGTGGTTCTGCGCGACGCGGCGCCACCCTGCGCATCCGATGTGCGACCCCCTTAAGAGTTATTATTATTTATAGTGATTTCGTTAATAACTTGACAGCACTTAAATGTGTATTCTTACAAGTTAAAGAACAATGTTTGTGTGATTTCTATTTTTCACCTTTATGAGGCAAAAAAATTTAATAATAAAAAAAAAAAAATTGCCTGGTAAAAAGTTACTGTGGCAGGTGGATTTTTAAATCCACCTGCCACAGTGGCTGGTGGTCAAAAAAGTTAACTTCAGGCCATGCCCATCCTAAAATTTAAAAGGCATCTATATAGCTTCTTATATAAAGACCAAATTTATATTGCATTTCTATTAAGTTACATTTCAATCATAGTACAGTAGAGTTATAGGACTGTATTTTTTCTGCATTTATTTTAAAACAAATTTTATTTATTTATTTATTTTAATATGTTAATTATTTATGTTTATTTATGATGGGATTTTTTTTTACGTTTTTTACACTTTTCTCTAAACTTTTCCACAAACCCCCAAGCACTCTTTTTTACTAACCTCAGTTTGAAAACTGAACTGTTATAATACTGTATTTTTTATTCTTTTTACATATTTATTTTATAAATATTAATAATATAATAAATAAATTATTTTATTTTATTTATTTATTTACTTGTTTATTTTTATATGTTTTTTGTTTATTTATTTAAATCCTTTTTAACCTTATTTTGATCCATTTTAACACATTTTTTACGCTTTTTCTCTAAATGTTTTCCACGGATCCCCAAGCACTTTTTTACGGACCCCATTTGAAAACCCCTGATCCACATCATATATCAGCATACAGCACTAAGAATTACAATGCTATTCAATGGGATGCCTGCGCAAAAACGCAACTAGCCCTGGAGAAGACAACCTGTTATTGCTGATGGGACAGTTGATGCTTATCGTAAAATATGGTGCACATTACAGCCTTTGACCTCCAGTCTAGCCCCATTGACCTCGCTGTATCCTCTGGCTGCTGACGGGCAGAAAGACGCGGTCATAAGCTTTAAAAGTGCAGTGGGCTCGCGTCCCATGGGTGCACGTATTGATACAGACAGCGGGAAATTTACTGAGGGCTATTGGGATCGTAAGGATGAAGAAGTGGCGAGAGGCGTCCATACTGACCCATTTGGAGAGGAACAGCCATGGGTTGAGTCGCAGTAAGGTGTCTATTTGGAAGATTGACAGCCCAATCAGATCACTGTTAATCACATACGAACACCTTGTTAATCAGAAAAAGTGTCAGGACTAACGACCAGACATCCATGGGCAGGAAAATGTACTTCCATTAATAATTTGGAGCATCTCCAGTGAGTGAGTTTAAAAGTTGAACAGTCACGGTTCTGCCGAGGTGGCTCAGAAGTTTTTGTGGATTTTCCACTTGGTGCAGCAAGTTAGCAGGCCGTGTTTGAAGAACAAGAAGGATCTTTGCCTCAAAGAGTGATTGAAATGGGTCCCAGTCCTGTTTCATGTGATTTGTGTGGTCATGAATAAAAGAATGAGTTGGTTTGTTTAAGCCCCCTTGAAGTTATGGGCGGTTTTACTATTTCATGCCTCTAAATCAGCATGGACAAACCTAAACAAATGTATTGGTAATATGGCAGAAGAGCAGATATAATTTCATTCCATTATTTAATGTCCTATGTTCGCATTTGCAAATCAAATGGTGAAATATGCATGCGCACACACACACATGCAAAACCCACACGGATGCATACATTAGCATCAGCATCCATACATTAAAGCCTTCGCACATCACATATTATGCACATACACACAATCACATAGCCATTCCTCTTATTTTCCACCCACTCAAACACAATCTTGACATTTGTCTGTTGTTGAACACATCAGCAAAGTGTCATTCCCACACAAGCTCCCTGACACGCCAATCAAAGCTTAAAAGGTCACTTTTCCACAATGTACACAGGTGTTACTCACAATGCCTTCTTCAGCCCGAGTGATTTGTCTAGCCAGAACCATACGAGGACATTTAACATTTCAGCCCAGATAGGTGGATTGATTACCCAACAATGTATACATGGCCAAGAGAGATTGCCTGTGCAGAACAGAATGCTTAAAAGGCTTTTCATTGGTGGGCAAAACAGGAAATTGGAATAGTTTCTCCTGCTTTTGCATCTTGTAGAGGAAGACGTACACAACACGCAACATAAGACACAAAGTGAAAATTTGAGTAGATTAAAAGATTAGTTTTGTAATTTAATTGAAAAGAAATTGTTACACACACACACACACACACACACACACACACACACACACACACACACACAGAGACAAGCCAAAACATTCTGACCAGTCACAGTTGAAGCAAATATTGTTAATCATCTCCTATCAATGGCACATATTAAAGGGACACCAGGCAACTTTTTTACCTTAACTGAACAGCTTCGGAGTCAGTGGAATGGTTATATTACTTATTTCGGGTTGAATGGTGGTGGTTTCGCACCCCCCTGGTGCCTGAGAGCGTAAAAAACTCACTTGCAACTTTGGGCCTGCGGGCCGCCGGCCTCGCCATCAGGAAGTATCGCGTGATATCAGGTCTCGCGATGTAACGAATTGCTTGACGGCACTGCACACGTACACATAGACATCATGATGTCTATGCACGTACACGCCCCCATTCAAGCACCGGCAAGCTATAAGCAAAGGGCAACGATAGATAGAGTTACGGCTGAGCCTGTAAAAAAGAAGCAGAAAGCTAAGAAATCTTTGTTGGAGGACCAACGAAAGAGGAAACGGGAGACCGAGCTAGAAGTCAGACTCGAGTAGCCTAAATATCGGACCGGCTTTTTTTAGAATGGCGAGAAACAGAAGTCTGCAAAACGGATGCTGACCTGGCCTTCTTGCTTTTGCACTTGTAAGTATCTTTGGAATAAACTGGTTAATATTTAAATTTCAAGTAATTGTGACCTCGGGATGTTTGCTATTGTCTGTAAAGGTTTTTATTATGATCGTTGTCTGTTACGGGCTTACTAGTACGCTAGATACTATAACTGCCTGAGCAGTGTACTCAGACGAGGCTGAGGTTGACGTTGATTCCTGCAATATCACAAAACAGTTGACGTACTTTACAGATATGAGATAGATATGAGTTGAATTACGATGGCCTAAGTCAACGTGTCTGATAATAGGCAATAAACATGTTGCACATATCATGAGCGAGCTAGAAAAACTTTCTGATGTTTTCTTAGACAAGCAAAGGTAAACCGTCATTTTACCAGATGAACTTATAGACCTTGCTAATATAACTTTGGACAAATTAGCCTCTGATATTTGTCCAATATATATATATATATATATATATATATATATATATATATATATATATATGTTTTATGCTCATGCCCACTCTCCCCCCCAAAAAAACAAAAACACTAAAGCATAGTTCGCCTCGTTCATATCGTTCGTTCCAGGTAAAAATACTAGTATGCATGACAACACAATAAAAATAAAAATAAAAAATCGCCATCAGTTGGAAAGAAAATATTGCTTTACTTACCTCGGTAGACATAACTGGTTTTGAAATAGCCGGTTCATGCTCAGCAGGGTTGACTGCTGATCAGCTGGGTTGCTCATGGCGAGGGGGGAGGAACAACAGTTTGTTTTTACGACAGTGTGTTTGAAAGCATTTACTACCAGACACCAGGGGGAGCTAGGGGGAGCTTTGTAGAGAAAAAAAACACTCAGGCTTGCCTGGTGTCCCTTTAAGGTCTGGGTAGATAAGATGGTATAAGCAAACAATAAGTTATCATAATCAACATGTTGGATGCACAAGAAATGGGCAGGAATAAAAATCTTAGCAACATTGACAAGGGCCAAATTGTTATGGCAAGGCAATCTCTGAAATGGCAAGGCTTGTGGATTGCTCCCGTCAGCAGTGGTGAGAATTTACCAACAGTGGTCCGAGGAGGGACAAACCACAAACCAGCCACAGGGTGTTTGGCACCCAAGGCTCATCATGCACATGGGCAACGAATGCTATCCTGTCTGGTCTGAGCCAACATAACTGTTCTTCTAGGTAGTTTTTAAGCGTGTTGCTAAGTGGTTTCTAGGGTGTTGCTAGGGTGCTCATATGCTTCCCAAGCTCAAATGTACCACACAAACTCTTATAAGTTCAGTTTTACACAATGAGGTGAAGAACAGCATGAGTAAAAGCCACTGCGGGGGAAACAGCTGAGCATAAATTAGTGTCTTAGCTTAAGAGCTCATCAGCGAGTTGATGTGAATGCTGTGTGAAGGCCAGTGCTTCTGGGCTATGCTAATGTTAGAGCGGACTCGGGCTCTAACCGCTCTCTGACGGACTTTGGTGTTGATGTGTGAACAGCTCCGTCGTCCAATCAGTGGGACCGGCTCTCTATCAGAACCTAATCCTCCACACACAGCTGCTCCAGTGAGATTAACGTTTCGCAAAAACGCCATCACTCCCCTGAAACGCAGCAAGCAGGGGTTTTCACCCAGCCAGAATCATGGCTGAAATGAATAAATTAAAGGACGAGATTAATGTTTGTTTGTTGTTTTCTTTTATCCCCCTCTTTGCTGTTGGCAGACGTGCTAGAGGATTGCTTCTTTTTTTTTTCAAGTGCTTTAGGCTCTCGCTGGCCCAGTATTGGAAGGACATGTGAAAATGTGGATTTCCCAGCGTGTTTGGAAAGGGCATGCTTCGATTTCAAAAGCAAGGGAGGGGGGAAGCTCATTCCTTCGGCAGCATAAATGTGCAATGACAGGTTCCTTGCTCCCTTGTACCTTGCTTTACTACTGCGAGGTGCTGCGCGCAAACAGAGGCTAATCAATTCCCTATCATGCCCCATAGATCATTGTCCAATGCTGAAGACGTGGCCAGACTCTTTAAAGATTTCGATGTGCCAACAGATTATTGCTCTTGTTGTACCTAAGGCTTTATTTCATGCCACTACCAAGGAAAGTGGGGGGAACAAATTGTACACACACAGACAAAAAGGATTACCGCAGTGAGACTCAAGATGGTTGTCAAAGAAGGACACGGCCACGAGCAACGAGATCATACTGACAGAAAAGGAAATTGTACATCTGATATTTGTGAGAGACTGTGAATATTGTATAATAAATGTTTTATGTACTCACCCTGTATGGCCGTAATGCTGATCTTGGCGTAGTTCATAAAGGGAACAAAAGAGACTAGATTGTTTCTAGGAGGGCTGTAACTCATATTAGTCTTGTGCTTCCCTTCACCGATACGAATCAAACACATCTTCCTACTAGAATACTTTTACTAATGTACTCTTACTAAAATTCTATTTTTACTTATTTATTATAAGAATTACAAGAAAAGCCCTAAACCTTTACTTATTTACCCATCCATCCATCCATCCATCAATCCATCCATCCATCCATCCATCCATCCATCCATCCATCCATCCATCCATCCATCCATCAATCAAATCAATCCATATAACCATCCATCAATCAATCAATCAATCAATCAATCAATCAACCAACCAACCAACCAACCAACCAACCAACCAACCAACCAACCAACCAACCAACCAACCAACCAACCAACCAACCAATCAATCCCTCCCTCCCTCCCTCCCTCCCTCCCTCCATCCATCATCTATCTATCTATCTATCTATCTATCTATCTATCTATCTATCTATCTATCTATCTATCTATCTATCTATCTATCTACCTATCTACCTATCTACCTATCTATCTATCCATCAATCAAATCAAATCAAATCAATTCAATTCATTCATTCATCAATGTTCATTCATCTGAGTCTACATGCATATATTAAGAATTAAAAATTTAAAGACTTTTTTTAATGAAACTGATTTGCTGATTTGCCACTTGATATAAAATGGGTCCTGAAGAAAAAACAGATGAGATCCACTGAATGTATGTGGAAAACATGTCAGTCTGTAAAGTTTTGATGCATGTAAGGTATCAAGAGACCTGAGAGCATTGGCGAGAAAGCCTATACGTTAAGCACATTAGCGTTTACTGCTCAAGCCGTGAGACTGATTAATTATGTTTTTTCGGGGACCATTAATATTTCCAGTGCCGTATGAACTTTATGTCCCTGTGGTGAATTCTCATGATAAATGACAAGGCCATATATTTGGTGTTCACATATCACCCCAAAACACAACAATTAATCACGACACAGGTTCACATGCAGGCAGGTTTGATAAATTACTGCGACATGGTCACGGAATAAAATGAAAACACACAGGGGCAAAGGTATTAAAAAAACACTAACAACATGGGGAAAGAGGCCAAACTAATAAGTGAACTTTAAAGCACAAAATAGCCTACTCTTCGTTTGTCCACATTCCACTCTGTCTCATGGACAGTGCCTGCTGATGTAATGGTGCATTTGTCTTCAGAAAGTGGGAAATTCCTAGTTCCCAGTTACTGTAGGAACTTTTAAATGGAATGCCCCCTCAAGTAGGATTTGTTACTGGGAAACTTGGGGGTAGTAGTGCAATAACCTTGACTTCAGAATCCAATATGACTGCTCAGCCCATCAACCGTAGCAAAACAGTAGTAACATATTGTTTATTAGCACTTCTGTTTAAATGTGTCTTAATAAACTTATTGGTGCACACAGTACTCTCCAAACTCTATTTGTGGACATCATACTTCAGGGTTATCTGTGCAAAATATCATTTTTCCAATCTCTTTACTGGAATGCGGTCAACTTGTGTGTGGCGTCATTCCCAGATCCTACATCCCTCCTCCGAGGTAAATGGAACATCACATGAAGTCCGCGTGCAGCCCAGTTTTTTTTGTCTGCGCATACACAAGTAATCAATTGCAAAAAAGAAAAAGTCCTAACAAAAAGTGAGGAGCACCTAATTATGGGAAGTATACTTGAGAATGAAGCCTATCCTGTTTGCAGGTGGAGGGCAGGTTGGCATTTTGAATTAAAGCTCCAGTAGGTAGCTTTTGTAAACAAATATTTGTTAAAACTGTCATTATGTCCTCACAGTAGAATATGAGACAGATAATCTGTGGAAAAAATCGAGCTCCTCTGGCTCCTCCCTGTGGTCCTATTGCCATTTGCAGAAATACACCGCTCCCGGTCAGAAACAACCAATCAGAGCCAGGAGGAATGTCTTAGCAGTGTCAATCACGCTCGTGTACGCGCTGATCACCCCTCTCTTGCACAGCGCGAGCGCGTACCGTCGTTCGTGACTCTCCTGTTCGAACTCGTTCATCCAAATGAACGAATCTTTTTTCCGAGTCATTTCGTTCATTCAACGAACGAAATGACTCGCAAAAAGATTCGTTCATTTCGAACGAGTCTTTTTCGGAGTCATTTCGTTCATTCAACGAACGAAATGATTCGAAAAAGATTTGTTCATTTTGATGAACGAGTTCAAACAGGAGAGTCACGAACGTGCATCACAGAACAGAGCAAGGCGAGCATTTGTGCTTATAAAACTTAAAGTTTTTTATTTATTTTTGAAATGACCGGTCGTTTCGCTAGATAAGACCCTTATTCATCGTCTGGTATCGTTTAAAGCCCTTTGAAGCTGCACTGAAACTGTCATTTGGTCCTTGAAACGTTTGTGTCCTATTGAAGTCCATTATATGGAGAAAAAGCCTGGAATGTTTTCATCAAAAACCTTAATTTCTTTTCGACTGAAGAAAGAAAGACATGTACATCTTGGATGACATGGGGGTGAGTAAATTATCAGCAAAAGTTTTTTTTAAAAGTGAACTAATCCTTTAACGTTATCTTACTAGCTATTTATAACTTATAGAAAGAGTGCAACGTTATAAAGTTACATGTATTGCAAAATACATAATGATTTGAGGACCAAGTTTGTAGTCAAAGTATGGGCAGGCCATAGTCAATGTAAAGCATATCGTTGATGTTTCGTCCCTATTAGTGAATGTTCCATAACTGTTTATAATCTGCCGTCATCGGTGGTCCTGTTTACTAGCCTGCGCGTTCACGGCAGGCTGCGCTGTGGGGGAGGAGCTGTGGAGGGAGGGCTGTAGCGCAGCAGAGAGCAAGGGGGTTGGACCTGGAAGTTGTGCTTGTTCAAATTTTCAGGCTAAGTCAACATTTTCTCAAAACTCCCTACTGCAACTTTAAATATCAAATAAAAATAAGACAATGTCTCTCGCCTCCAAAGATTGAGATTATGCATTATTAAAGCAACACTAAGTAAGATTTTCTACCTTAAGATTATGTTTCCAAAATCGTTTCAGTGGTTCATCAAGTCGTGACATGGTGAAATGCACTTATGCCACAGCTTTGCGGTCCTTTATCTGATATATCCACGCTATGTAAGATTGCCAGATCGGGTCGCGTTTCTGTAGTTCTAATGAGACATAAGAAAACTACTAATTTGATGTCGCAATACATACTTTCATAAAATCATGCATCATACTCTACCTTGTCTGTGGTCATTGTTGATTCCAAAGCCGGTGCTGGATAAACAGAGAGCATGTGCGTGTGCGTGCGCGTGCAACAGTAGGCTGCGGTAGGCTAAATTATTTACGACAGCGGTAATGGACAATTCCGCTTCCAACCTGTCGGGCGACCACAGCGGAAAAGTTACTTGGTGTTGCTTTAAGCAAACTGTTGCAGGAAAAAAAAGTGATGCTACAAAGACATTAAAGCTTTTTAAAATGAAAACCTTGTTCTCTTGTATTTTAGTTCAGAATAAGGGATCGATGTATTTCCAAAATTGTCCATAGGGTATAAAAATAATCATTATATAGGTTAAAGTCTTTTGACATTTGCAAATTATTTATTATTATGTATTTATAAACATAAATTATTTATTATTTATGTAACAAAGTATTTAGCCACTCAATTCACTCTATGTCATTAAATCAGACAATACAGTTTCATTGAATCAGATAATATCATATAAAGCTACTGGTATCTGAATAAAAATTAAGAGTGGACCTCAAGGAACAATATATGATATGACTCCTTAAACAGTGCATATTTTATACTGTATAACTTTAGATCAAGAAAGTCAAGGATTGTCCTCAATATGTCAGCACTGAACTGAGTCTTGTTAATTCCTAATGACAGCTTCAGCGTGATATATTAATTTGAAAATGTCTCTTTAAAACTGCATTCATAACATGGCTTTCAACTTAATTTAGTTTTTATTAGACTAACGTATATGAGAGTATTAAGTCCAGGCGTTGATAGCACACTCTGATCAATTAAAGATCACAGAGCATCTCTGCTGAGGTCTGGAATTTCAAATCAGACACTTGGATGACATTTTCTGGACTTTATCGGTGGTGCTTAAATGTCAGCATTACAGTTGCTTATATTTATTATTATATTTTTAACCCAAAATTAGTAGAGCATGGAGCTAGCAACATCAACGTTATTATGACATTAATCCCCAAATGGAATGAATAAACTGATTCCTAAAACATTCTTAAAAATAAAGGTTATATTTATTGTCATCTATGGTTCTAGGAAGACCCTTTAACATTCATGGAACCTAAAGATTATTTATAATTTAAAAGGTTCTCCGGGTTATTCAAAAATTCTTTACACTTGGAAAAAAAATATTATTTTAAGAACTGTTCACAGAAAGGTTCTTTTGAGAACCCAAAATGTTTATTGTATTGCATCGCTATGAAAACCCCCGGTACTTTATTTTACAGTGTCCTTGTTACATAATATGTTACATATACTTACCATAGTAATAACAGTAAATTATGCATAATTACATGAAACTAACCCTCAACCAAATCCTAATCTTACCCTAACGCTAAAGTAAGTACATGTAGTTAATCATTATTGCTCAGTACTTAAATGTATAATTATACATTGTAACAATGAAACCTTAAAATAAAGTGTAACCAAACTCCCTTTTTTAAGCTTTATTTTTTAAGAGTTTATGGATGAATAAAACAATAAATGTACTACAAGTTGCTTTGGATAAAATGCATAAAAAAGTCACCCAAACAACACCCTAGCAACCACTCAGAATACCTTAGCAACTGCCATGCAACACCCAGGGAATGGCGTAGAAAACTCATTATTTTATAATAACATAATATTTTAGCAAATACTGGTGAATTTATCAGCCAGAAAATATAAATCTAGTTGTGCTGTATCTTGAGATACATATCCCTTCACCAGGGGTCCGTTGATACTGAACGCTAATGGTTCTTGACACTCGCCACATTAACCCTGCACGAACCGAACAGAGAAGGTACATTACAGCATGCGAATGCAGAACGCTCTCTAAATTAACTCTGAATTATAAAGAGAAAGAGATAGTGGAGAGGACAGAGAATGACAGGAGAGAAGGACAGAGAAGGGCTGCCAGCGCTGCTTTAGACGGCGTTAGGAAACGCAGACTGACAGGTGGACCCGGGAGAATTGATGGGCCTGGATCCAGGCTGTCAGAGGAAGAGCTCATCTGGCAAGAGCCAAGTCAAACCACATGTCAAACAGTCAGACAGAGAGGAGGAAAGATACATATGTGCAAGCTTATACAGCTGTGTGTCTCTCTCTCTCTCTGCGCACGCCAAAAAGTGACGTGGCAATGTGCACCGCCTCATGTCGCTTCAGTTTTATTGGATGAATCCAGATGCAACTGGCTGAGCAGATGCAATTTTTGCAAATTAGCATTTCATGCTTTAGGAGCTTCCAAATAAATGGTGGTCAATGGAGAATTAGACGTGTTTACTTGGAAAAAACTTTGGACTAAATTTACACACAAAAAAAAAGGAAATCAAAATAAAAGTAATATAGACAACTGTGAAGCCTTTATGTATAATGCATTATGAAGGCATTCATAATGTACGTTATAGTGCATTATATATTTTTTTTAATAAATAATTATAACCCAAGTTAAAGTACATTACAATATTTACAGATTCCTCTATGTATCTGAAATTGGCTTATGTTATGACTTTCCAAAGTCGTAACATAAGTATTATAATGTATTATAACTGTGGTTACAAATATTCATGAGACCATACAATTCATTATAGAATAGAATAGAATAGAATAGAATAGAGCTTTATTGTCATTGTAAACAACAAGATTACAAAAAGTCACCATGCTCAGCATATAACAACAAATTTTAGAAAACAATAACTACACATGGGATTAACATAAAATTAAAATAAATAACAAAAATATGGGATGAAAAAGAGTAGCAATATACAATGATGTGATTCACATGTTAGTCTCTGTGGACTTTGATTATTTAACACTGAGGTATGATGGATTATGGGTAGCAGAAGTGATGTTCAGTACTGTCATAGCCCTGGGAAAGAAACTATTTTTCTTCCTAGAAGTCTGATATTCCTGTATCTCCTCCCTTATAAGATAAGGTGTTCTGAACAGGGTTAATAAATAATGCAAGTTACTTAACCAGATTACTTTTTTCCAAGTAAGAAGTCCAAGCAATTTGGCAATGTCTTTCAATGTCTTGGAGGCAGTCATATGCAAATGCATTCTCCTGTGTGACGTCACAAGTCCCCAATATCAAAACTAGCTGTTTTTGGACCTTGATTAAATAAATGATTTGTTTATAATTAGAAGGACCTTTAATCTCTGAAACTTGTAGTTTTCATGGAACAAAGACCTCTTATGTGTCAAAAGATCAAGGCAAATATGATTTCTCATGCCAAGACATGTCAAGTTACTTTTTCAAATAAGTAATGCAAGTTGCTTTGTTTACCCATGTATTGACTGCACTTACTGTGGGACAGGAGAGCTGTCAGAGGTGTTATAAGCTCTGTGTGAACATGATGGTTATTGTAGTTTTAGACTAAATATGAGCATGCATCTCACTTGTACAAAAACAGATGTAATATTCCACAAAATGAATATAAATACAGTGAAATAAACAAATGCACTTTATGTATTTAATCTCACTTTATTAACCAATGTCTTTACTGCTTTCATTCAATGATACAATTCAACCATTCGAATAAGCAAAAAAAAAAAATGACTTTAGATAAACATCACATTTGTTTAATTTAAAAGTTTTGCTAAAGAGTGTTAAACTTTTTTGCCCTGCGTCCTATTCGTATGCTATCCACATTGGCAGCACAGCTGAAAGGTTTGTTTGAGCTGCGCCCTCTACTGGACAGGCGTGAAATGGCATTTCCTTCAGCCTGAGACTTATTCATTTCACTTTTGGTGTAAAAGTGCCTTTGCATTTGACAAAAAAAACAAAAACAAAAAAACACCAAACAAGACACCAAACAAGCAAGCCCACGAAGACGAAGTAAATTCTGTATTAGTATTAGATGTTAATAAAAGTAAAGCATATACTACAAAAGTGTGGTTTAATTCAATGTTATATTGTTTGGGTGAAATGTATTGCAAAGAAATCTTCAACTACATAGATATTACTAGCAAAGTTATAATTTTTTTTTTTTTTTTTTTTGATACTTTCACTTAACTTAGTTTAGTAGTTTACCGAATTCCGTATGTGGAATTTACTTAAAAAATATACGTGCAAAAACTTGCCAAATAAAAATTAAGTAAATTTTACTTATTGTTTTTTTTTTTTTCAGTGCAGCTCCGCTAAGAAAAAGTAGCGCAAAAGTAACAGCCCATTACTTTCCATAAAAAGTAACTAAGTAATGCAATTACTGATTTTTTTAGGGAGTAGTGCAATATTGTAACACGTTACTTTTAAAAGTAAATATCCCCAACACTGGTTACCACAAAAAACAATGAAATCTTATTCAAATAAATATTAGTAGATACTATAGGGGTATATATACACTCACCTAAAGGATTATTAGGAACACCATACTAATACTGTGTTTGACCCCCTTTCGCCTTCAGAACTGCCTTAATTCTATGTGGCATTGATTCAACAAGGTGCTGAAAGCATTCTTTAGAAATGTTGGCCCATATTGATAGGATAGCATCTTGCAGTTGATGGAGATTTGTGGGATGCACATCCAGGGCACGAAGCTCCCGTTCCACCACATCCCAAAGATGCTCTATTGGGTTGAGATCTGGTGACTGTGGGGGCCATTTTAGTACAGTGAACTCATTGTCATGTTCAAGAAACCAATTTGAAATGATTCGAGCTTTGTGACATGGTGCATTATCCTGCTGGAAGTAGCCATCAGAGGATGGTTACATGGTGGCCATAAAGGGATGGACATGGTCAGAAACAATGCTCAGGTAGGCCGTGGCATTTAAACGATGCCCAATTGGCACTAAGGGGCCTAAAGTGTGCCAAGAAAACATCCCCCACACCATTACACCACCACCAGCAGCCTGCACAGTGGTAACAAGGCAGGATGGATCCATGTTCTCATTCTGTTTACGCCAAATTCTGACTCTACCATCTGAATGTCTCAACAGAAATCGAGACTCATCAGACCAGGCAAGATTTTTCCAGTCTTCAAATGTCCAATTTTGGTGAGCTCTTGCAAATTGTAGCCTCTTTTTCCTATTTGTAGTGGAGATGAGTGGTACCCGGTGGGGTCTTCTGCTGTTGTAGCCCATCCGCCTCAAAGTTGTGCGTGTTGTGGCTACACAAATGCTTTGCTGCATACCTCGGTTGTAACGAGTGGTTATTTCAGTCAAAGTTGCTCTTCTATCAGCTTGAATCAGTCGGCCCATTCTCCTCTGACCTCTAGCATCAACAAGGCATTTTCGCCCACAATACTGCCGCATACTGGATGTTTTTCCCTTTTCACACCATTCTTTGTAAACCCTAGAAATGGTTGTGCGTGAAAATCCCAGTAACTGTGCAGATTATGAAATACTCAGACCGGCCCGTCTGGCACCAACAACCATGCCATGTTCAAAATTGCTTAAATCACCTTTCTTTCCCATTCTGACATTCAGTTTGGAGTTCAGGAGATTGTCTTGACCAGGACCACACCCCTAAATGCATTGAAGCAACTGCCATGTGATTGGTTGATTAGATAATTGCATTAATGAGAAATTGAACAGGTGTTCCTAATAATCCTTTAGGTGAGTGTATATGTATATATATATATATATATATATATATATATATATACACACACACAATACTGTAGCTTGCCAAACTTTGATTTGATAAGAAAAGTAAATAAACAAATATTTCTTAACATTTACTCAAATAAATTAAGTAGTTGTGAATGTTAAAGTTGACATCTTAAAGATCTATAATGCAGTGCAGTAAAGGTTTGACTGCTTACATACATAAACTATCTTCACATGGGTTCGGTAAATGTACATTTGGAAAGCCACTTCTTCACCACTGTCTAAGTTTATATTTTCTACACACTGCCACTTGTCAGTTCAGAAAACAGTCCTGTGTGTAACCTGAAGTTATAAAAAGAGCGACATAAAGGGAGCACATGTGGAAGCTACAGAGCTTCACAGCAGATCTGTAAACAAGGCTTTACTCTCTCTCTCTCTCTCTCTCTCTCTCTCTCTCTCTCTCATATATATATCTCTCTCACACTCACTTTTTATTTAGAGGTAGAATCAGTGTTCCATTTATTTGTGCAATGCTCACGTTTAGGGGATCTTTTTACCCTTTTAAGCAATTGGTTTTTATCTTTACATAAGGGCTTTTCCTTCAAGTTGTTTGTTTATGGTCGTAGGTATTCCGTTCAAAGGAAAAGGACTTTGGTTTTAATTATTTTTTTATCAGGCACTGCAAAATTAGTAATCTGGAAAACAAGAAAAAACAAACTTCTAGGGCAGGATGCAATACGTGTGGTTCCTATGTTTTTGGGGGTTGTGGCAGCTAGACTAAAAGTAGAGTTTGCATACTACAAGTTGGTGTACTGTTTAGCAAAGATTGTAGAAATCTGGTGTGTTAATGAGGTATTGTGTACTTTATGTGAGAGAAATGAATTGGTGTTGACTTTTTAAATATGCATGTGTGTATACATGTTCATTGAATGAAGTGTGAATAAGTCAAGACTAAATTGTTATAATAAAGGTGTATTTGAAATTCTCTCTCTCTCTCTCTCTCTCTCTCTCTCTCTCTCTCTCTCTCTTTAATGAAAGTATAAAGCTGATGAGATGTGATAAATGAATTGTGTTGTTGATCTGGATATTCTGTCATGCCAGGCTCTCTCCAGGGCTGCTCTATCTGTCATGAAGGCAGGTATGGATTTGGTGGTGAGGGAGACTGAGAGAATTGAAGGTAAAAAAAAGAAAGAAAAATGACACCAGTGCTGGAAGGAAGTCCTTCACTATGATCCAGTGGACGTTTCTTCAATGCATGCATACAAAACAAATCTCATAATCATCTTGCCACTCTCATGCGGGAATGTCAGTTTATTTAATGCAAATTCATTCAGCTGTGGTAATAATTACACATGTGGTGCATAATATTGCTTTTGATAGAGATCATCCATTAACTTAAAGGGTTGACGTTTGTGCCCCTGAGGTTCAGCCGATGCCCTCTAGTGGCAGACGCAATTAATCAAGCATGCCAGCCTCCTCCAAGCCACGCAAACGACAACATATTTTTTTGTATTATCAATAACCTACAAGATAACACAGCAAGAAAACAGTCTGTGTGACCACAGGGCATCAGGGAGAAAGTGGGTCAGTAGTATTTCACAAAATATAATTAAGTGCTTATAAAAGAGTGGAGAGAAGATGGATTTTCTTTGTCCCTGAAGAAGTCAGCTGGCACAAAAAAGCCGTTTGGCTCTTTTTCTATCGATCGTGGGAGGTATTGATTTGTTGCTAAGCCATGCGAGTTTGTTTAAGGTGGATCTATGGGGCGTTAGGCGAACTATCTTGCGGTGAAAAGCAAACAGACTTGATTATGGAAGGCCAGAACACTTTATGGTATGTCCAGAGTCCAGATATTGTTTGAAATCCTCTGTGTGATTGAGCTGGAGAAGGTCTTATTGCAAAACGGGAACGGACAAACATTCTTCCAGTGACTGCATAACAAATCGATGTTCTTTTTTTCCAGGAAGATTCCATAAGGTTTAAATAATTTGAATGTGTTGGGTTCCCCAGAGAAACTTTGCGTTCGTCTGCAGAAAACACGAAAGTTTTGCGAGTGAACGCAAAACTTCTGTGAGCGAACGCAAAAGCATTGAAATATATATTTTTCCACCCATCTAATATATTTTTTTTTCATCACCATGTCCCTTTAGGGTCTCCGTACTTTACTGTGACTGGGAAGACAACTTTTTAAAGACAAAATCTGCACTGTGACTGTAGGCATGTACAGTAAATGCTAATTTTCAGTGCTGAAACATACTTTTTTCATAGTTTTATCAAACTCTTTTATCTTAATAGATCAAGGCAAATTAAATGCTAATATGAGCCTTTTGATGAACCTACAGTGGAGTTTCATTAATGAGGATGGTGATGGTTGTTGAAGAAGGTGCTTTGCTCTAATAACCAGGTGAATTTCAGACCCTATTATCCTTGACATCATTATAAAAAAAAGAAAAGAAAAATATGAATATGTTAAATATGCAAAAACAACTATAAGTAAGCCATTTGTAGGCTGATTTGCCTGAAAAATACAACAAACTTTATTAAAGTTTGGGCTGAGACTTTATCCAAACAATGTCTGATGAGTGTAGGAGTTCTTTTTATTTATTTATTCACTTATTTTTGCAATTCCGTGATGCAAGTGGCTCAGAAATTGCACACTTCCCCTTTAAGTGATGATAACACCTTAAGAAGGTGTCATGTAACTCCACAGAAAGGGATGTGAAATAAAATCCATTTGATCTCAGTGGATTTTGATGCAACAGTAGACATGAGCTGAGAGAGAAGGATGACTTTGCTTTTCTCATCCACTGATATCTCTCCCTCTATATTTTCCTGTAGCGCTGACCCACCAGGGGGTCGCACGGGAGATGAGAGAGACTAAATTAAAGCTTTACTCAAGCCAGGGGCAACGAAATGTGTGCCGAATAGCTCACCTGGACAAGTCCACAGAGACCCCGGCAGTTAACATGTGACCGAGACTGGTTTGATGTCACTCTCTAGTTTCTTTGGCACTCGCTGTCTGTTCCTTTCCTAGTTGCAATACTCATAAAAGGACAATTACTGAGTCATCAGAGCGGAAATTATTACATTCAAAACACCACTGACCAGGCAGAGCGAATTTTTATGCAGGTAACACTTAAATGTAGCTTATTATGCTTTATGCAAAAATGCAATATTGTGAGATATTATTACAATTTAAAAGGATCATTTTCTATTTTAATGTATTTTGCAATGCAACTTATTCCTGTGATCAAAGCTGAATTTTCAGCATCATTACTCCATTATTCAGTCAGTGTCACATTTCCTTCAGAAATCGTTCTAATATGATGATTTGATGCTCAAGAAACATTGCTTATCATTATCAATGTTGAAAACAGTTATGCTGCTTAATATTTTTGTGGAGACCGTGATACATTTGATTTTTTGGTAACACTTTATTTTGATGGTCCCTTTTGAACATTCTGTTACCTTTAAGTAACTTTGCAACTACATGTCAACTAACTCTCATTAGAGTATTAGTGGACTGTCTGCTTCATATCAGCAAACTCTTAGTTGTGATGCTCCTCCAACAGACACTCTACTGACTATAAGTAACTTTGCAACTACATGTCAACTTATTCTAACCCTAACCAGTCTACTAATACTCTACTAATACTCTAATGAGAGTTAGTAGACATGAAAGTACAATGTTACTTATAGACAACAGAATGTGTTAAAGGGACCATCAAAATATATTGAAACCATTTTTTTTTATTGAAAAAATCATCAAACGCTACAGTTAAGATATGTATAATGTAACAAAACATTTCTATTTCAAATAAATGTTGTTTTCAGCATTGATAAGAAGAACCGTCATTAATACTCGAGCACCAAATTAGCATATTAGAATGATTTTGTGACACTGAAGACTGAATTATTGGTTGCTTTGTACATCATTGGTGAGCATAAGAGACTTCTTTCAAAACCATGAATGAATTGTTATTATTCCAAAATGTTTACTGAGTTTATATGATTTATATTTTTTGCAATAGTATTGTTATTGTTATTATTGCAAAATAACAGTAACTGTTAGTAACAAAATAAAAGTAACAAACAATATATATATATATATATATATATATATATATATATATAGATAGATAGATAGATAGATAGATATATATAGATAGATAGATAGATAGATAGATAGATATATATGGCCATATATTATAATTGTTTTCCAGTAGCAATAAGTAGTATAAGATATCTAGATAGCAAAACTTTTCAGTGACAAACTTGGATCCACGAACTGCAGTGAATTAGCCTTCATTCATTATCACACTAATCAAATTGTTCACAAATAAAGATCTGTTTTAAAACCAGATTGTGAAGCCCCTCCGAGAGAACAAATCTGACATTGTGACCATTTAGGCTAATCCGGCTACAGTCGGGTCACTTAGCCAAGATTTACTCTATGGGTTGCCTTTTGTTTTCTTTTTCTTTTTTTGAGAAAAGATTGATTCTGTTCTAAAGCTGGATTTGTTTGGAAAGGGATATTATTGGCCAAGCATTGAGCAAATAATTACAATTACAACTTAGCTGTATGTGTGTTGGCTTAAGCGGGCCCTGAACTGTCTGTTTTCTGAGAATGAAAGGTTGATTAAGATGTTAATGCTAGCATCGATAGTGTCCTGCTCCACAGCTTCATCTCGACACCCTTCAGTGTTTTCTGTTTGTCTACTGAGAAAGAGAGAAACTGTGCGTGATGTTGTGGTCTACATTTAAGAGCTCTGACAGAGCAATCTACGAGCAATAAAAATGTACAAATGAATGGACATTTATTATTTTAATAATTTTACATACACCACCTGTTTAAAAGTTTGGGATTGGTTAGGGTTATGTTTTTGAAAGATCTCTTATAAAAAAAAATACAGTAAAAATAATTCAATTCAATTCAAATAATTTTTTTTTTACTTTTTAAAAAAATGTACTGTAAAATGTAATGTATCCCTGTGATGTCAAAGCTGAATTTTCGGCTGAAATCATTCTAATATGACGATTTGATGCTCAAGAAACATTTGTATTATCAATGTTGAAAACCGTTTCCGCCACAACAAAAAAGTTGTGCCGCTTAATATTTTTTTGTGAAAACCGTGAAATTTTTTTATTCAGGATTCTGTTATAAATAGAAAGTTAATAAAGAACAACGTTTATGAAACATGATATTAAATATTTGTGAAATGATTTTATGTAACAATATAAATGTCATAATTTTGTTCAATTGAATGCAATAAAATAATTCATTTCTTTAAAAAAAAAATCTCACTGACCACAAACAGTAAGTACTGTATAAAATACAGTCCCATACAAACACACACTTTCATATACAGTTGTAATAAAAAAATATTCAACCCCCCTTGCAAATCAGGTATATTGGCAACATTTAGAGAGTTTTCAGCTGTTTGCAATGAACAAATCAAACAAAAGTAATTGAAATAGATTAACAAAACAAATGTATATATTGTCTGTGTGTGTACGCAAGGCACCAGCTGAAGCTCTGCTATAAGTTTTGTCACTTCATAACACCATATGATACAATTTTTGCTTTCAATAAGGACAGAACAATAACATGATGCTGATAGCTTGTTGTGTCATGCCTGGTATGAGTGGAGATTTCAGAGAGGAGTCCATCACGAAATAAAACACTGTGAGATCATTTTTCCACCACTATAAGAGAGACAGCTAGAAAAAATTGTATGTTCCAAGGAAGTGAACTATGGTTACACAAACATGCCCACTTTAATGAGATTTTGGAGAAAGATGGATATTTGCTATCAAACAGCAGCTGGAGATGCGACCTCTTGGTCAATACAGCGTCTCCCTAAGGAGAAGGACAGTTGGAGTCATAATTAGCTAACTAATGAACAATGAAAATTACACACTCTTTATTTTTATTATTTTTTTATCCGAGTCATGCGAGAGTCGCTAACCTGGAATGACAAGTCACCTGAGGAAAAACTTTAGTGAAGTAACTTTTTCACAGCGTCTCTGGGTAATATAGCCAAAAAAGTGGAGAGCATAATGTCGGCCTCAGAAAGTCAGTGCAGTAAAGGAAAGTAATGAAGCATTGTGCGATTGTTATAGTTTTAGCACATCCCAAACCTCTTACAGGTCTTTATCACCACACTGCAGCTCCTCACTGAAACACAGCTTCATATGGAGACCCATTATTATGATGCTCTCCCAAAAGTGTTTGTGTGGACGTGTGTGTCTGTAAGCAACAAAAATATGTGTGGATGTGAAATTCTGTCCTTAAACCCATGGCCAGATCACTTGTATCAGACTGTTACAGAGAGACAGTGGAGAGAAGGCCAAACCCCTCACCAGCAACCATGTCCAATGAGGAACAAGCTGTCTTCAACAGATATATGAACACACACTCTTTGTCAGCACATTTGCTCCACTGCGCATGGCCCTGTGCAATGTCCAAGCTGCGATACAGGCCAATTAAAAAAGGCAGAGAACATGTGTGGACTCCACACGCAGCAGTTCTCAGAGACGAGGGACAGAGCAATCTACTGTCACAACTACCAGAACTCTCTGTGGTCACAGTTACATCGAGGACACACTCAGCAGACCTTCTGCTGTGCCGCTCTGTTCATATAACATGTACAACTGTCAATACGGACTAGATAGATGGATAGATGGACAGGCAGACATATAGACAGATGGACAGACAGACAGACAGACAGACAGACAGACAGACAGACAGACAGATAGATAGATAGATAGATAGATAGATAGATAGATAGATAGATAGATAGATAGATAGATAGATAGATAGATAGATAGATAGATAGATAGATAGATAGATAGATAGATAGATAGATAGATAGATAGAACGAATGAATGAATGAAGATAGATTTTTGTAATAGTACTTTATGTTGAAGGTGGTTGCCAGGGTGTTGCTATGCAGTTGCTAAGGTGTTCTAAGTAGTTTTTAGCAGGTTGCTATGTGGTTTCTAGGGTGTTGTTTATGGTCCCCTGATATACAACCCCCTAACAATTAAACGCATGGAGTGAACGGCTAGATTTTTTGTTTCGTGCCAGTCACGTCTCTTAAGGGGCTTTACAGCAAATGTGTTTATCCAGGTGAAGCCAGAAAACACTCCATCTGGCAGAGCTTGGCTGTTAGCCGGTAGCCTACTGCTAACTGATTGACTTCTGCACCCACACTTTCCCTCCCACTATCTGTATCAAATGATATGACACTTCTGATGAGTACCGTGGTGTTAATTGTTAATACAGTATGAGCCAACTCAGTGGTTCCCAACTCTGGTCCTGGAGATTCCCCCCTGATCAAACACACCTGATTCAACTCATCAGCTTGTTAGTAAAGACTCCAATGGTGCGTCTCAATCAGCTTCCTTGTTCAGTAGACAGGAAAATCCTATAGGAAACACTGCTGTAGGACACCGTAAATAAATAAAGGAGATAGTTATTTAAAGACGACCTCCATAACTGATGAAAAAGCATTACCTAAATCCCAGGAATTAGCTATGTGGCAAACAACAAAGCTATGTGCTTTAAAACATATGGCCTGTCATTAAAATATATGGGATGGTGCTAACAGTTTGACGGTGTTTAGTACTGCCTTGTGGTGGCAGAATTGATGTACCGTAACATTAAAGAGTGATGATAAACCCGATATCTCACGGCAGATCCTTTTCTGTTTCAAGTGAAAGCGATTACAAGGCCGCAAAAGTACATTTTAGTAACTAATGTTTTGATTCTGACAGGGGAGGTGAGACTGGGAAAAAAAGGAGGCTTCTGAAATCTCCCCGCCTCGGCTTCATTATTCTGCCAGATACTTTATCACCACCTTCTTCTCCCCAAAAAGAAAATGATGATACTTTATCAAAAACCTCCACGCATGCTAATAGGCTAATTTGTCTGTTTACAGCTTTCTGCAAACAAACATTTGCGGAACATTTGTATCCATAACCAAATACACGCCTGCGATTTTACCTATCGATACAGCCTTCCCGACTGCGACAGTAATTAAGGTGAGGGCACGCACTCATTACCAGCCTCTGATGAGGGCACACAATGTTTCGTTTATGGGCTCGGGTTGGCACAACAGGCTGTGCACCGTGAGGGTTCGAATCCAAATATAATGACCTATGGGGGCGATGTGTTATTTTTTTGCAGTCAGCATGGAAGGACAGCTCTCGACAGATGTGCGTTCCATTAGAGAAGCTCCACTTCCTCCCTCAATCTCTCCTGTCCTCCAGCTCCCTCCTCTCAAATGAAGCCTGTCTTCCAAGCTGTCTGAGGGAATGTCAAGGTAAACAAAATTATGCCAACAGTAAACATGTAAACATTCTGCTCTGAGTGCCATGAAGGTATCCGAGATGACCTTGTGCCATCCCATAATGCTTGTACTTTTTTGGAGCCTGTACTAGAAAAACTCCTGTAAAATGACTCGGTTTTGGTTATTTTAGTTGTGACAGGTAGCTACTTTCTTTTCCTGTTCAATAGAGCACTGCAGAGATGACGTATTTTTGTAGGCCGACCCGGAAGTTTGCATCACCCTGTTCCCTCAACAAAAACCCAATAGGATTTTTCCATTGTTTTTTGGATTATTGCTGAAAATAAGCTATGTGACCAACAAATGTTTGTGATTCCTACACATTTTATTAATCTTTACATCTTTTATGAATTTAAAATCCTAAATATAATCACTAGAAGTACAAAGTTAAACGTAGGCTACAAACGAACTACATATCCGCCCCGATGTCAGTCCTTATTTAAAAAATATATATTTTCCATGAAAGTTTGCGTTATAATTGAGTTATAGTGATTATAAACACAAAATTAGTTTACCTGTTCATCTGATGATGATTAATGTCTCTGACAACACCTGTAGTCCCATTTAGCCACTTGTTAGCAATCGACAAGTAGTTATAGATTTGCCTTAAACAAATCTCAAGGGGTTGTTGCTGAAGTTATAGAATATGAATATGAAAATGTTTTGAGCTTGTGTTAACCACAGACCTTATTTCAGGCATTTAACCAAAAAAATCTATTAAAAAAACTAACTGACTTCAGTACACTCAATGATTAATGATGTATTTTTGTAAGCCAAAACCCAGAAGTTAGCATTTTAGCATTCTCTAGTTCCATGGAACCGCCTCACAACGGTATTTCTATTTTCACAGTGCTCTACAAACTGTTGCGAACAATATCACTCACAGATTGACGGCTATAGAGTGCCTCAATGATTGATGATGTATTATTGTAGGCCAAAACCCATAAGTGAGTTAGCATTTGAAGATGCTAAAATGCTAACTTCTGGGTTTTGGCCTACAAAAACACATCATCAATCATTGAGGCACTCTATAGCCGTCAATCTGTGAGTGATATTGTTTGCAACAGTTTGTAGAGCACTGTGAAAATAAAAATACCGTTGTGAGGCGTCCACAAACATTTCAGCACAATTACAATCACAAATGTAGCGCAAATGATGACAAATAGGAAAATAACTACCCTGATAGCACCACACATTCATCCGCTCTACACCTGGCATCTAATCATCCAGTCTGAACCTGGCTCTACACCAAGCTTGATATCTCGATTGTTGGAAAACACCTCCACATTTCTGATAAACCTTCTGCTCACATATTTTTTTGTAATAAAATTAAAATTTGCAATTGAAATGCCTGGGAAAATCCGAGTTATTTTAATTAGCAAGCAGAGGAAAGGAATCTATTCATCAAGTAAAACTTCACAACAGAAAGCAGATTCCATCACATACTGTAACAAGAAGCCGAGGTACAATTGCTTCAACACCATACAGGATGCAAGACATACCCTGCTGAAAATTCATTAAAAAATGCAGAAATTATATGTGTATCTATTTAAATATTACATATTAATTTCCTTGCATATTTTAGCATATAAAAGTGTGAAATACCACACTGCATTATATTGATTATATCACTTAATGCAATTCAAATGAATCTACATGAAGATTATCTTTAGCAGTTACTTCACAGGTTTTAGTAGCTACATGCAAGCAGTGAAGGGATCCAGAAACAATCACGATTAAAAGAGAAAACATGATCACCACCCAATAGACTATGGAAGCCTGTTTCCGCCACAGAATAAAAATAAAAAAGGCGACTTTTTATCTCACAATTCTGACTGTTATCTCACAATTGCGAGTTTACATCTTGCAATTCTGACTGTTAACTCACAATTGCGAGTTTACATCTTGATAATCAGATATAAAGTCGCAATTGCAAGTTATAAAGTCAGAATTAAGTGATATAAAGTCGCAATTGTGTGTTATAATGTCAGAATTGCGTGATATAAATTCACAATTGCCTGTTATAAAGGGAGAATTGTGAGATATAAACTCACAATTGCGAGAAATAAACTCGCAATTCTGACTTAATAACACGCAATTGGGAGATATAAAGTCAGATTTGCATGATATAGTCGCAATTGCATGTTATAAAGTCAGAATTGTGAGAAAAGATGTCAGAATTGCGAGATATAAACTCAGAATTAATAAAGTCAGAATTGCACGTTTATATCTTGCAAATCTTACTTTCTAACACGTAATTGAGAGTTTATATCTCGCAATTCTGACTTTATAACACAGAAATGCGACTGTACATCACGCAATCCTGAGAAATAAAGTCAGAATTGCAAGATGGAAACTCGCAATTTTGAGATAGAAATTCGCAATTATCTTTTAAACAGTTTTATTCTGTGGCGGAACCGAGATTCCATAACAGATAATCCGTACTGAGCACATGAGGTTTTGCATTAAAGGGATAGTTCACCCTAAAATGTCTGTCATTTGGAACGAATATGATTAAATATGAATCATGAATATGATTCGTTTTACTTTTTTGGAATGACCTAAGACAGACCCAGATTTCTGCTCAATAACAAAAAAAAAACAAAAAAAAATGCCATAGAAAAACCTTAAACTCATCTAAAGGACAAATCAGCTGTCAGATGGTGGAGAATGCAGATAAAAGTTTGCGAGTGAGAAAGAAGTCTTTCATTTTCTCCAGCTACTTTTTCTTTCTCTCTTTGTGACCTGTTGCCCTCAACTAGACAGCTCTGTTATTCTTGATGTTGTTTCCCTCGTCTTTTCTTTTGCTTTTGCCCTCTCTCGCGCATTATTCAGCACTCTCCCCCTCCTCTCATCTGTGAAAGACAGAAAAGATCCCTCCCATGCACCCCTCGTGTCTCTCGTGTACAACGCGAGCGAGGATCAATCCATGTCATGAGGCAAACAGTTAGAAGAGTCTGTATTGTGACGTTGACACCCTCCCCTTGGCATGACCTGTATTGGTTAACCTCTTGTTCCCCAAGCTCTGGGTTCAAAAAGACAGCTGAGGGTGTCTGTGAGCGAGTGTATGATCCATGTCATTTCTGACACGTTTCAAACTGACTTCCACACACATTTATGTCCGTATCGTCTGCTATTTGATGTTGCCAGGAACAACCTCTTCTTGTCGGTGCAGTACTTCTGTGATGGTTACATTTGTATACAGAAAAAAGTGCCATAAACACCCTTATAGTGCCATAAACAAGCATTACCTTTATGCCCATCATAAGGGAGAGTTTGGCTGTACATTAAAGACAAGTACTAAAAGGATAAAAAAGCACAATGAAAGATTAATTTAAGATTAATTTAATTTAATTTTAAAGATTAAAAAAATTCCATAAAAAGCCATCTGACGCCTTTAGATTTGTCCAACATGATTAAACATTGTAATTACAAAACAAATCTTTAAATTTAGTGTTATGCTAAATTATTATTTCACAAAATACATACCTTATGAAATTAAGCTTCAAATTTAGGAGTCTGCTAAGGATTCATTGCTAGCATATATTTTTTGAAGGAAAAAAAAGGCCAATATTTGTGTTTCTGTAAAAACTTACAATACAGATTAATGTTAACATTAGGTAATGCAATAGATAGCATGAAATATCTTTCAGCAATACTTTTTACAGCATTTGTTACTGTAGATTGATTTACTTTCTACACACTAATATATTTATAACAAGTTAAAATTAGAATATAAATTATTAAATTCAAACTTCTTAATAATGTTAAAATGTAAATAACCATTAAAGTATTAAGAACTAACACATACAAATCAGCCATTGAATGCAGAGAGAGAGTGTGTGTGTGCGTGCGTGCGCGTGCGTGCGTGTGTGTGTGCGTGCTCGTGCGTGCGCGCGCGTGTGTGTGTGTGTGTGTGTTGCTATTTAATTACTTCAAAAATAAGAATAAGGAGAGCCTCATTACATCATATCTAGGCATGCAACCGTATCCACTTTTTTCCATAGATCAACAGCAAACCCCACACTGTTTGAGATGAAGTTGACTACACATTCTGAACTTGGAACTCTCAGCTGGGAAAGGTTTGATCTAGGTTTAGCTGTGAGAGTTTGACAAACAGTCAAGTTTAGTAAACAGCAGAATTCTTTGGCCCCTGCCTTTGCTTTGTTGCTTACTGAAGCTTCAGGATGTGTGACAAGAATTTTCTCTTTCTGCTGTTTCCATAACATATTAAAGTCAGTCTTCTCTTTCTTTCTGCACGACCTTCCCCAACCAATAGCTCGGAAAAAAATGCTATTTCCATCTTCGAGTCACTCAGAGGGACCCTTCGCCAGGCGGGGGAGGCCACATATCATTCCAGCTCTTGTACAGCAACAGATGAAAAAGATGACTGTCAGCTGGTGACATTGACCACAAGTGAAAATGTGATCATTTTGTATTAACGCGCCCCCCACCTCCAGCACCCTGGTCTGTCAGCCCGACTCTGGGAAATTAATACCTTCATATTGCACTTAAGAAAAATATAGAACCGCTGCTCATTTGCCACCTCCCGACAAAGAGGTGCATGCCACTCGTGGCCTGGTAATGACTTTCAAAGGAGGCATATGATCCCTGGAATTACATTAAAATCATTATTTAACAAGAAGGCCTTTTTCTTAGCTTGAACCCTGCTCCCTGCCCTTTTTAGCCTATTTATAACTAGTGGAGACGTTGTTGTAATGAAGCGCAGGGTTTGGCATTTTAAAAATCAATTTCTGCCAATTACACTTGTGGTGCTGAATGGGAATAGATAAAAGCGGAGACAGGAAAGGGCTCTGGAAAAGATCTTAATGTTATCATATATAAGACAATGCTTAGCTCTGACAAGAGTGAAACTTTTTCTGTCTTTTGTGAGACATTTTCTGTCCTCAATCAAATATTTATCAACGCTATGGCTGGATGTTTCTGTAATCTTTTAATAACCCTAATAGCATTCTAAAAATATATGCGTTTCTTTCCTCTGTGGGACACAAAATAAGATATTTTAGGAAAATGCAGACAGGTTTTGAACAAAAGGTGAGTAAATGATGACAGAATGTCATATTCTATAAAAACATTATTTTGACCAGGATCTACTGCAAATGTATGTACATAATCATTTTCTAGTTATATCCACAACTTTCTTAAAAGCTGTTTGCTTAACTGAGAAGCTAAATTGCAATACAAAAAAATTAGGTTTATTGTATGTTTAAAAGAAGCCGAAAAATCTGAAAAAAAAAATAACTCCGAGTAGTTTAAATAACCACATTTTCAGTTACAAGTTTTCGTTTCAAGACACCAGTTTGAAAAAACTGTTTAGTGTCACTGATGTCAAACTTGCCATAAAATGTCTTGACATGGCAATTGTGAATTTGTAAAACTGAAAATGAATTTTCAGTTACAGCAGATGGGAAGATTATCAGGAATTAACCCGATCTCATGAGAAAATAGAAAGTATGCGATGCGATTCGAACAATTTGAAGTTCCATCCCTAACCCCACCCCTAAAGCTAACCGTCAGTGGGGCGTAAGCAGTACAAATTAGATTGTACTATGCCACCAATTTGGGAAAAAGTGAAAGAGTCACAAATTGCCATGAGATTGTGTTGGAATTAATAAAAAAAAAATCTGTTCATCGCACATAAAGCAACACAAAAGTCATATAGGTTTGGAATGACAAGAGCATAGTTAAACTATTCCTAATATATTTAGCAATTTAGTTATTTGGGGGCAAGTTTGTCTTGATTTAAAGAAAAGTTAAATTATTAATGAGAAAAATTTACGCATCCCTCTTTTCACCATTTCAACTCAAATCCACATTTGCTGCTAAAACAGTAAAAGTGCAACTATAGAATCAAGCTTAGCTCAATTGACAGGCAGATTTGCAGAGCTGCTGACCTGACCGATCCTGACCACCATCACTTACCCACAGTGACAGCATGTTGCACGTCCCATAATTACCGCCTGCAGTCAGAGAGTCACAAAGCAAACCCACGCATCCCCAACCCACAACCCCAATCTTGGCATGATTGAACGCTGCCCCCTTCAAAAAATAACCTGTGGCGCCCGGTTATGAGGTGAGAATTTTCCCTTCCTGTTCCAAATTTAATAAACCCTCAACAAGCTCTCTACAATACCTCCACACTCTCTCAACTGGCCCACGGCTAAAGTCCGCTCTTAGGCAATAAAACACAATCCTGAGAGGAGGGCAACGGGACCAACAAGAACAGGTGACGAAATCATGGTCTAGAATACAGTGTTTGTTTTCCTCTGGGTCTGGCCTGCATAAAACTCATAAAACGGTTGGTTTCATATACAACTGGAATGAATAATAAATGGACAGCTGACGATATTTGCAATAATAGTTTCATAAATGATGCACTTATGAAAAATAAATGGCCCAGTTCATTTCCTTCTGTCATTGCTTTTCATGTTTTGAAGGTTCTCTGAATAATTTGGTGGAAAAGCAACTTTGGCCAGTGTTTATGCTGTTTTATAATATTTGCAGTGTTTAGGGCATTCATTTGAAAAACAAAAACAATCTCTGGCGAAAAGCACAGGTGGAAGGGGTTGAATACAAAAAGGGATAGGTGTTACTAGGCAGCTGCTATGTGGTACCTATGGTGTTCATGGTGGTTGCTAGGGATTAAGCTAGGGTTGCTTAGTCCCTTCTTAAATAAAAAATCTGAGATTTATACAAATGCTGCTAGATGAATTTTGCACCAATTTTTAATATTTATAGTTTTGGCTTTGTTCAAATAGCAAGCATCGCAACAAAGAACTCTTCTGGTATGAAAGCTTTAGTATGCTTGTGCACGAGTGTGCAAAGGAGAGTTTATGTGCGAATCCCCGAGAGCAACAGAGTAAATCAAGCTAAAGGCTATTTCACCCAGACCTCTTCAAAGGGTCATGAAGGCAGAGCCATCAAGACTCGGCTCCTGCTCACACTCAGTTCACGGTCGTGCAACACAGATGTCACAGCACACCTCCATTCTCAATTTTCTCCACACAGTCGACAGGTGAGAACGGCTCTCCATTCTGCTATAAATCAGCCGCTGGAGGTGAATTAAACTCAGCGGAGTCGGTGGAAAAAAAAAGTCCGGTGGCTTTCAGACGTCAAGCTGGTGGAGTGTCTGGTAATCAAAAGCGATATCCCACGATAGTGTTTCCAGGAGTGACTGCACTTTAATGAACTGTGTTCAGCTGACGTTTAAAGCCTGTAAATGTAAAGAATCATTTGAGTTTGTAGTTTTCACAATCCATAATCAAATATTTTGATCATATAGATCATATAAAATGTTAAAGTCATTTCTGTATATGCATAGTTGCATACAAATATATATCATTCAAATGCATGTGGAATGTCTGCAATAAAATAGATCTTTACCAAAAACAGGACAATATGTTCAAAGTAGTTACTGTTCCTGCAGTATTACAGTACACATATTGTGTTTCTATATTCATGAAATACCTAGATTAGATTACCATTGGAGGCATAATATGTTCTGAATGTTGAAGGCACACTAGGTAAGATTTTTGGATCAAAATATCCAAAAACTACTAGAGCAATGTTATATATTTTGTTGATTTGTGAACTTACATTATCCCAGATGTTTCTAAGAGTGTTCAACTCTAGAGAAATAAAGCAGTTTTAACCAGGACACGGACCGTGTCTGTGCGTCGTATTTCAATGACATCATACCCGCGTTACCCTCGATTTCCGGTTATATTTTATAGAAACAATGGAAACACCAAAGACGCTCTAATATATTATGTTTTATTAGACAGGTGAGCAACTGTTTGGAAACATTAATCGAGAGAAAACTAATCATTGTTATACAGCTCTTGATTTACCACGAGTACCATATTTACCTTGCCTAATATCGATCTAGCTCACTGCAGTGTGAACAAGTGTCTCATATAGTAGCCGCTGAGCGGACGCACAGAGTACACACACTCAAATGTATCTAATATGATAAAACAGCACTGCATTATCCCACACACGCATGACCGGAAGAAGTGGAAGCGGCGTCTGCGGCATAACAAAAGCTGTGTCGTGATTGTCTCTCATTAGTAATCGCACCAGCGGTTAAAATTTCGGTCCAGCAGCTTTCGTAACGTTAATACATTTTTAATACATTACCGGTCATCCATGAATATGATATCTGCCCGAGTCACGTCATATTCTGCACCGGCTGTAGAGGTGAAGACAACAACTCCAATCAAGGGGTCATCAAGCAACGCCTTTGTTTTGAATAAACGACCTCTAGTGGCAAAAAATTACATAGTGTGACTTTAAGATATTTTAACACAAAATAAACATTTTAAAAAAGCTAAATAAATTATTTTATTTCCAGGATAATAACTAGCCACCACTGACTGCAATGAGACAAGGTCATGTGACAACAAATAAGCATTTGCACTTTTATCCAAAATGACTAACATTTAATGTACATGTTTTATCAGTTCATGGATTGACTAGGATTCAAACCCCATGACCTTGTTGCTAGCGCTGCTCTACTGTTTGATCAACAGAAACATTGGATAAATGCTTATTTCACTTACTAATTTTAACTAACAATACACAGTATACAATGAATACTGCACAGTATTCAGTAAAGAGCAAGCTAGTGTGCTCCTCTGAACATAACCCGCAAGACAGTGCGTGTCTGCATGGATGTTCAATCATAACAAAGTGTACTGAGTTGTGTTTTGGTTGAGCGTCAAAGAAAGGCTAATTAAACAATCATTGTATGGTCGTCCCTTTGAGCCCTCCGTCTGCTGTCCCGCTGACTTTGTCATGCCAGTCATCTTGGTCTCCACCACAAAGCAACTCTCCAGGCTCCGGATTCAGAGAGGCTTTACCCATAAACCCCTGCGCCTTCCCTCTGCCCATCTCCACAAAAGGAGAAAAAGCAGCAACATCAAAGCAGGAAGCCTTGAGAGTGTCTGACTAAGAGAGCCAGCTTCACAGTAATTTACCGTTTGGCTTCACAGACACAGCGCGCTATCAGCTCTGATGGGGGGCTGTGGATTGTGAAATGCAGCCTCAAAGACAAAGACGTGTTAAAACTAGATGAAAAATGTGTCGCCCGTAAACTTGAAATGGATGCTGTGTATAGGCAGTTACTGGGGACAACTTTGAATCTTTTGAGTCTTTGTCTATGACTTCAGGTTACCACAGGTGAGCACATTTCTGGATACACATTACAGAGGAGCATGATGGGAAAAACTAACCATGAATAATTGTTTATTACTTGCTTTTTTTATTTTTAAAGTTTGAACGGCGCTATACAATAGCATAAAATGTTCTATACTACAGACACCATCAAGATTTTTTTTTTTTGGAATGGGAAGCCTGATTCCATGTCTGAGTAGACATAGAATAAAAAGGTAATTGTAACTTTCTTTCTTATTGTGACTTAATTGATTAAGTTGATTGCGCACTGTTTATGTTCATCCCTAATCCCCTGTCATGCTTCACACAAAAAAAAAAAAACCTTGATTATACAGTTCACGGTGGTTCTCACATTATATGATGTGGCAGACAACTATTTGTCTAGTGTGGTTCCGTTCATTCAGCGCGGGTTTGTAGATAATGTGGCAGTGAGTCCTGAAAATGTGCGGGTGCGCAAAAAAACATAATGCTGTATGAACACAACCGAATTAAGCGGCACTGCCATACTAGCCATTAGCATCTGCTCTAGAGTTTTGTTTTGTGTGAACAGGGGATTAGGGATAAACATAAACATCGTAGTCGATTACGTTAGAGCGTCGATCCAGCCCTAGTTTTCATAATTGCAACTTCATCTCTCACAATTGTGACTTTATAGGCTAGATTTACTAAACAGGGTAAATTCCACAATTCCAAAAAAGCGGCGATGTCAGTGGAAAGTTCTGCACGTGATTTACTTACGACGTGCAAATTAGGGTGCTTTCACACCTGCCTCAGTTAGTTCGGTTGAATCGCACTAGAGTTCGTTTTCCCCCTTGGTGCGGTTCGTTTGGGTAGGTGTGAAAGCAGCAATCATATTCGGGTACGCACCAAAAGCGGACCAAACAAGGAGCATCCACTCCACGAACCGCTCCAGAGTTCGTTTGAAAGCGTACCGAGACCACCTCTTCGAGAAGGTCTCGGTACGCTTTCAAACGAACTCTGGAGCGGTTCGTTTGTGGTGAGAACGTGATCCGACCTTGAACAGTCCCAACTGCCAAAGAACTGCGCATTTTTGGACTAAACCAGCTGCCGTAGTCAGCTGCGCTGTGCATTATGGATGATGAGCATGTCACTGTTTAGCAACATTAATGCACGCCTCCTCCCGAAGTGACTTGTGATGCTCCTTCGCCGCGTACAGTGCATTAAAACATTATTTTCAAGCCGCTTCCTCGCTTCATTCTCAAAAGTTATTGTTTGCCTAAAGTGGTGTAGACAAACTATATAATACACTATGACCGGGGATACAATCAGCCCATGCAGTCATCTCTCCATAGTAAAAAGCTGTCTGCCGGATTTTCCTCCTCTTTGTTAACTTCCGGGAGCTCTGGAATATTCCCGCACGTTAATTCTGACCAATCGAAGTGCAGTTACCTCTGGCCAACGAGTGATGTGGATGTTGTCATGTGACCGCATTTTGGTTCGTTTCATCAACTCATCATCTGATTCGGACCAGAGTAATCAGTGTGGTGTGAAAAGGAACCAAAACGCCTGAAAATGATACAAAGTATCATTTTTCGCCCTTAGTCCGGACTATATGAACCGAACTACAGATGTGAAAGGACCCTTAATGAACACAGACGCAAACGGATCATTTCCATAATGACCAACGCAAACCAGGGTAGCGCAAATTAGCATCTGGTAAAAGATTGCGCAAATACCAGTAAATTGACGAGTGCAAACCTTAGTAGCATAAATCATCTTGCATAATTAGTTTAAATACTCTGGCAAAAATAACTGTCCACACCTTATTGGAGCTAATTTTTCACTGCGTGTCTATAGTAAATCCTGACAGTAGTTTTTTAATGCCAAAAGAGTGTTTGTGCCAGCGCAAGCTGTTAGTAAATCTGGCCCGATATCTCTTAATTCTGAAAAAAATACAACTTTATTTTTTAGGAAGTTGGTCTTTAATTTTGAGTTGTGTTGTGAACACGATTTAAAATGACTCACATTTTTGTTTGATTGTTCATCATTCTATTCAAGTATCCATCCTTAAGATTTTGAAAAGTCTGATAAAAACAACATCTCCCCACCAAATGTGCTGCATGTAAGGCACAAAACCATTGATATTATGCATAACCAACACTCAAGTCATAGTCAAAAAAGGATAATTGTCATTTCAGTCCTATGGTAAGAGGAAATGAAATTGTATGACACCTGAAGCTATGGTGTAATATATACAGGTCCTTCTAAAAAAATTAGCATATTGTGATAAAGTTCATTATTTTCCATAATGTAATGATAAAAATTAAACTTTCATATATTTTAGATTCATTGTACACCAACTGAAATATTTCAGGTCTTTTATTGTTTTAATACTGATAATTTTGGCATACAGCTCATGAAAACCCAAAATTCCTATCTCAAAAAATTAGCATATCATGAAAAGGTTCTCTAAACGAGCTATTAACCTAATCATCTGAATCAACTAATTAACTCTAAACACTTGCAAAAGATTCCTGAGGCTTTTAAAAACTCCCAGCCTGTTTCATTACTCAAAACCGCAATCATGGGTAAGACTGCCGACCTGACTGCTGTCCAGAAGGCCATCATTGACACCCTCAAACAAGAGGGTAAGACACAGAAAGAAATTGCGGCGTGGCATGGAGGCAATCAGCCTGTGGCACTGCTGAGGTGTTATGGAGGCCCAGGATGCTTCGATAGTGGCCTTAAGTTCATCCAGAGTGTTGGGTCTTGCGTCTCTCAACTTTCTCTTCACAATATCCCACAGATTCTCTATGGGGTTCAGGTCCAGAGAGTTGGCAGGCCAATTGAGCACAGTAATACCATGGTCAGTAAACCATTTACCAGTGGTTTTGGCACTGTGAGCAGGTGCCAGGTCGTGCTGAAAAATGAAATCTTCATCTCCATAAAGCTTTTCAGCAGATGGAAGCATGAAGTGCTCCAAAATCTCCTGATAGCTAGCTGCATTGACCCTGCCCTTGATAAAACACAGTGGGACCAACAGCAGCAGCTGAAATGGCACCCCAGACCATCACTGACTGTGGGTACTCCAGTGCTGCTTCTCTGTAGCCCAGGTCATGCGCTTCTGCCGCTGTTTCTGGTTCAAAAGTGGCTTGACCTGGGGAATGCGGCCCATTTCCTGCACACGCCTGTGCACGGTGGCTCTGGATGTTTCTACTCCAGACTCAGTCCACTGCTTCCGCAGGTCCCCCAAGGTCTGGAATCGGTCCTTCTCCACAATCTTCCTCAGGGTCCGGTCACCTCTTCTCGTTGTGCAGCGTTTTTTGCCACACTTTTTCCTTCCCACAGACTTCCCACTGAGGTGCCTTGATACAGCACTCTGGGAACAGCCTATTTGTACAGAAATTTCTTTCTGTGTCTTACCCTCTTGCTTGAGGATGTCAATGATGGCCTTCTGGACAGCAGTCAGGTCGGCAGTCTTACCCATGATTGCGGTTTTGAGTAATGAAACAGGCTGGGAGTTTTTAAAAGCCTCAGGAATCTTTTGCAGGTGTTTAGAGTTAATTAGTTGATTCAGATGATTAGGTTAATAGCTCGTTTAGAGAAACTTTTCATGATATGCTAATTTTTTGAGATAGGAATTTTGGGTTTTCATGAGCTGTATGCCAAAATCATCAGTATTAAAACAATAAAAGACCTGAAATATTTCAGTTGGTGTGCAATGAATCTAAAATATATGAAAGTTTAATTTTTATCATTACATTATGGAAAATAATTAACTTTATCGCAATATGCAAATTTTTTTAGAAGGACCTGTATATATATATATATATATATATATATATATATATATATATATATATATATATATAAAAAACGGACAAATGGAAGTACAGACAGCAAAAATAAAAAAAAATATAAAAAAACATAAAAAACAAGTACAGAGTAAATAAGAATGGATTGAGGGTAGGATTACGGTCTAATAGCATGTGAACATGACCAATCACTCAGAGTCTTACAAAGAATTTCCATTTGTCTCAATTGATCTGTTAATCTTAAATACACCAAAAAAACATGCTATGGATGAAAACACCATCCTGGAGAACCAGAGCCCGAGGATCAGTCATTGTCAGAGAGGCTTTCCTGCCCCTTAGCAGGAAATGCTTAGCTCACATGCTTAGCCAAGCACACGATATCCAGAAACATTTGTCAACCAGCACCCTGTGACAGATGTATGTTTTACATGCCACCTCACCAAGCATCTGACAACAGATTTGGATGGCCGGTCCGATGGAAAAATAAACCGAGCCCCCGCGAAAGGTCCGCAATAGACATGCGAGAGTGAAATTTAATGGAAGTTCGAGAGCAAATGGCCTGCGCTTTGCCACACCCTGTTTTGTACCAGCAGCGGCGGTGGTAAAAACAGCCACAGAGATGGAAGGAGAAATGAGAAAAAGAGAGGGAACGAGAAAGAGAGAAGCAGATCGAGAGGTGTGGTGGAGGAACAGCTCACTCGTTCGCTCGGCTCAGGATGGATGTTTCCCATCATGCAGCTCAATCACCCACCCAATGATTCATTTCACAGACACTTGGGTAATTATAGGAGTCAGCTTCTCACCCCCGAGAAAGAGAGAAGGGGGACTGACAGAGTACAGAGAAAGTGAAAGAAACGAGAGGAACGAGAGAAAGGCAAGAGTCTGAATGAATGATAGTGGGATATGAAGTGACTAACTGAAGCAATGAGGGAGATAGAGGAGTGTGAAGGAGAGGATGAAAGGACGCCGAGCGGCACAGATGTTTGGATGATGGTGATGACAACATGTTGAATGACGTGCTTGTCCAATTCGGACGAACAATCATTAGGGCTTTTTTTTTTTATAACGCTTCCGGATTACCTTGTTGTGGTCATTAGGATGATACAAAGCCATTTTCCAATCTCAATCACTTCAGCAGGCTGTGAGAGTGAGTGTTAAATCCACATAAAAATAATTGGAGAGTGAAAAGAGGGAATTGACAGATTATGAAGGACAGATGAGGAAACAAGAGACAAAAGAAAAGGAGAGGAGGGAATGAAACGAAAGATGGGGGCGAGGAGTGTGTGTGACAGACGGCCAGAAGTGGTATGATGGTGTACACAACTAAGGCTATTTCAAGGGTAAAAGCTCCCCCTGCTGATGAGACATAAAAATTGTTTCTTTAAGTACTATGAACGGGCAGCTACTGTACACTGTTGTTGGTCTATGGAAATGTTATGTGCAATCAAATGGGCAGCATCTATATAAAAACTATATGTGATGTGAACTATTACTTAACACGTCGGCAACATCCCTGGTGGCTAAATGGTTTAAACGTGCAATTACGAGCATAGAGAGAGTGAGAGAGAAACTGAAAAGTTAGAGAAAGGTATCACCACTACCACAAACCCTGCAATTATCACATAATGTTTACCGATATGATCAGAAGAGCGGGTTCCCTATTGACTATGGCGCAAAGAATAATTACCATGTTTTTTAAACCGTGCCGCAAGCCCGGCCGCAGTTTTGTGCAGAAACGCGGGCGAGGCGTAAAAAGTGGTCATTGATTTTGCTGTTTTGCTGTCAAACGGGCAAAATATTAATGTTGCGGGTGGTGTAGGGGGCTTGTTAAAACGTATCAGATAGAGGCAGCCGACTAATTCAGTTCAGTGGACTGTTTAGTCATTGATTGTACTGCCACAGAGAAAACAAGAAAGCCATTAAGACAGAGACGCCCATTCACTGGCCCTACGGAGATCATTGCAGCTTCACAATACAGATGCTCCATTTGTATTAAATTTACCAGTCACACATGAAAAGGTCAACAGGGCCATTTTTCCAACACTGCGCCACTGAAGACAGACCATGTGAACTTTTCCAAAATGCATCTGGAAATGACTATGCATTTGGCTTACAGATAGATAGATAGATAGATAGATAGATAGATAGATAGATAGATAGATAGATAGATAGATAGATAGATAGATAGATAGATAGATAGATAGATAGATAGATAGATAGATAGATAGATAGAGTCTATATATTTGATTATTTTTTGTCTGTCTGTTTCCTTCACCTCTGTCACTCTCCTTTGCGTTTATGTTTCATACATCTATATTTTTACGACTCGTGAGCACTATCAGGATAAACATGAAGCTTTGTTAGATTTTTCCAAGGCCGCAGCGAGCAGGTGCAGGGCCATTGTGGTGCTCACAATTTTATCGCCCGCTCTGCATCCAGAGAACACTTTCAATAATGTGCTGGAAAGATTAATCTATCAAAACATATACACACAAACTCGCAAATGTAACGAACACGCACACTCTAAATAAGAGTGAGGCAATTAATGCACACAGCTAGCACAACACGGCAGTTCAGGCTGTAAAAAGACCCATTTTAGTTGTTTCAATTCATTTAATTAGTGCTTAAGCTTTTCAAAATGAAAGCTCACCATTGTACATCAGTGGCTGTGGCTTATGCATGGCAGTGCTGCTCAAGGTCTGTGTAAAAAAAAGCAAATTTTCTGTTCAGGGGGCCACAGCTGGCCACTGAACTAGGAGAGCGGTAAATTGAACTTAACTTAATCTCTAACTTTCGGGACACATTGCTCCCATGAGCATAGCTGGACTGAGCGCTGGAGCAGATGCACCCAATACAATTGCATTTTAATCTGATCAACCGCACGATACAACTGCCCCCATTCCAAAGTAGCCAATAGAATGCGTCGGTCTGAGGCTATTAGTTTTTATTTGCTCAGGTTATTTAGCAGGACTGCATTGCTAAACAGTGCACTGCGCCCCGTAATTGGGTTGCAAAGTAATAAGCAATATATTTACATATATATGGCTATATGTAGGTATAAACAGTGTGTGTGAGTATCAAATTTTCCAAAACCGGGCAGAAACAGTGCCCTGGTGACTGGTGACGTGCTCAGCCTTTTCAAGCAGAACAACCCAGAGTCCGGACTAAACAGGCCGCATTAATAACATGTCATAAATTCTGCTGTGCATTCAATGCGCCTCCTAAAGCTACAGGCAGACACTGATCGGTTGTTCTCACTGACGCCTACGAGAGGCTTGGATCACCCTGGGGCTTACGGCTGGGCAGAATGGCAAACAAGCTGGCAGATTCATGAGACCTGTGTAGGTACTGATAAATGAGATAAAAATGCAAGCTTTAGGGCAGCACCGTAGCAAAACACCAAAGTGTGACAACAACAGAATCACAAGCATCTTAAAAAAAAGAAGACTTTTTTTCCTTGGGTGTTTTTTTAAGCGCAAACATCCAGGTGTGTAGGAAGTGGCTCAAAGCTCGACGCTTTTCTTCATTTTTCACCTGTTTCTCACTCCATTTATAACTGGCTGGCTGAGAGACATGTAGAATGGGTATTTTCTGCAACACAAGAAAAAAAAGTAGTAAAATGAACACGAAGTGCAAAACCAGGCAATGAATTATTGACTAAAAGCTATACTTGTTTCAGATGTCCGTAAATATACACATTTAACTTTAGCTGCTGCTCTATACTTATTTTCGGATAAAAGCCTTCCAAGTCCTGCAAATATCCAGCAACATTCCACATGCCACAATCAACAACCTGATCAACTCTATGCGAAGGAGATATGTTAAACTGCGTGAGGCAAATGGTGGTCACAACAGATATTGACTGGTTTTCGGACCCCCCCAATACAGTAAAACTGCACATTTTAGAGTGGCCTTTTATTGTGGCCAGCCTAAGGCACACCTGTGCAATACTCATGCTGTCTAATCAGCATCTTGATATGCCACACCTGTGAGGTGGATGGATTATCTCAGCAAAGGAGAAGTGCTCACTAACACAGATTTAGACAGATTTGTGAACAATATTTGAGAGAAACAGGCCTTTTGTGTACATAGAAAAAGCTCGTGAAAAATGGGGGCAAAAACAAAAGTGTTGCGTTAATTTTTTTCAGTGTATATATGTATACATAAAAATTACATCACTGTCATGTTACTGGTGTTCAGCTGCATCTATGACAGTCCTGGAGCTCTTCAGTACACAAACCTCAGTATATGAGGCACATCAGCAGTTGAGGTCCAGTGGTTTTGGTCTAGCACAAGGCTAAAGGCAGACACGGGAGGGTGGGGTATTGACAGGCCGAGCAGCAGGAAGACAGACATGATGTACAGCCCGGCATAATCAGTTCCCAGGCTCATTAATCTACAGCCACCGCTACTCTTGATGAGAGAGTGATGCATGGGGAAAACAGTTCCTCTCCAATGTCACCCTGAACGAGTCGCGGCTTCCTGAGAGGAGGGATGGAACAGGATCTGTGCTGTATGAATCAGAAGCAGAATCAGAGTTGAGTGGTAAATCAACATTTCAAGGTATTCGTATTAATAGTTAATTTAGGCTTTGTGAAACAGAAAGGCACAAAAATACAGGTACACCATGAACAAACCACTTTCTTACTTGTGTGCGCTGAGTTGATCCATGCAATCTTTTACGGTACATTACAGTGTGAAACAAATTCCGTTTGCTTGATTGTCACCGCTTTCATCCGTCTTGCCGCCTGACCTGACAAAAAGCTCATTTATGATCATGAATCAAAGTGAAAGGTCAGATATTTCACGATAATAACAGCTACATCGCCTGTAATCTTGAGGAAGAGAGTCATTAGCCTGTAGGGTGCTCCAGAAGCGCTGAATGGGGGGGGGCAGGAGACGTTTCCACATGGTCCCCATGGAGTTCAGGAATCTCCAAGGAAGGACAGAGCAGCATTCAGACGCACACTCGAAAGGCCAAAGGTCACATGGGCGCTTTTCTTGTGTAATTGTAACATCTCCCAGAGGGCGAGTCACATCAACAACGGCCTGCTCCATCATACTTTTGTGTGTTTATTTGCAGGAAAGGACGTGAGCTTTAATCGAAGAACCCCTATTAGATTTAACCAGCACGTTTTGGGTCAAGAGGGAAGCCACTCTTTCATCAGGAGTAAAATTCCATTTGGAACTCGCCCCATTTCGGTTTCAAAAAGCAATTGCATCTCCAACGAATGAGCCATCAAATTACAAGAAAGTGGGAAAACTGCATGGCCACAGGGGTGCAAAGCAAAATCCTCAAGAGCGAAATTACAAAAATAATATTCTCCTTCAATGCGATGCGAAATTGTCTGTGTTGATGTGAAAGGTGCACATTAACTATCAGCCATCTTGTTTTTTTCAAGGTCATCAAAAATAAGTATTTTCCAACCAACAGATATTCCTTTTAAGTGAGCATACACTACATTTTCTTCATTTATATGGAAATGGAGATCATCAGCATTCCTATTGAAGACAAGCCTGGCATTAGACACGAAAGGGAAGGAGTCAATGGGGCTTGCAGCATGATGCAAAAGTCTGCTTGGTTGCTCTGCACAGGGCTATGAAAAGATGCAAGCTTCAATAATGTGTCATGAGCCCAGGAAGTGACAAGTATGACACCATACAACGACAAGGTCATCCCTGTGGAGGAATGAAGGCGAACATCTTCAACGACTGGCCCAAACAGTACCTCGTAAACGTGGCCGTAAAGTCATTTGTGGCTGCTCTGGGTTATGTGTCTCGCAGTATGTCTGCTTTATGAAGTCTGGCAATGACAGACAAGGCCCGTTACGCACTGAACCATATATCATGGTAGCTTGAGAGCAGAAGCAATTTCAGAAGGAGACAAATTTCAAGTGAGAGGTGGAAAAAAATATTTGAAAAAAAAAATTATATATATATATATATATAATATAGGCCTGATCACTCCATTACAGTGAAACAAAACACAAAAAATTGGACACTGACAGTCTAGAACAGTGAATTATTTGTATGCATCTATCATAGAAAGTATTAGTTTACAAACATAAAGAACAGGAAAACCAAAAGTGAAAAGTAGAGCAAAGCACCGTTTTTGTGTGTGTGTGTGTGTGTGTGTGTGTGTGTGTGTGTGTGTGTGTGTGTGTGTGTGTGTGTGTGTGTGTGTGTGTGTGTGTGTGTGTGTGTGTGTGTGTGTGTGTGTGTGTGTGAGAGAGTTTTATGGTAGTGTTTATTTCAGCTGTCAGTGCTTTGTCTAGGGAGCTGCTGTGTGTTTCGAGTAAGAAAGATGTCAATAGCGCCACGTAGTGTTAAAGTGGAGAAACACACTGCTTATTGTAGCTACAGTGTGTTTCTGTTGGCACTTTTATAACACATATGGATTAAAAGAAACTTTTAATTGCATTGTGTCTATACAATTAGTCAGGTAATCATAGTTTTCCTCCCAAATACAATTGTAACTACCATAAAAAACATTAGCAGTAAACTATCAATTTCAAAGTAAATATAATTGTTGTAATTTTTTTGGCGAAAAAAACTATGATAAACGTTTGTAGGACCTGACCTACCTGCTCGAAATAACATCCATACCGTTTTAAACTGCCATAACGTGCCTTATTCTCTCGGAGGTAATCCTGTCAGCCTACAAAGAACCAAAACTCTAAATATTGCGTTTACATCATGAATATACTGTAATCGCTACAGTGATTATAGCCACCAATATCGTTATACTGCGGGGTTCCCGCTATCATCAATGTCGCGTTGTTCTGAGGTAACTTCATTTTAATAGGCGGAGCTTCACAAATTACGTATACAAACTGTCCTCACTCACAAAAATTTAACATGCATTATAATCATATTTTCTGCAAAAAAAATATGAGTTTGTACAGTTATTGTTGATAAAATAAATCATTTGTATTAGGTGCCAATGTCATCAAAACAAATAGCTAAACAATTGCCGCCGATTTTGAAAGCTTCTTATATTGTTTAAAAGACAGGAATTATTCATTTATTACAGCTTTACAGAAGTGAGAATAACTACAGTACCACCCTGTGTCCCTTACAAATGCAGATACAAAAGTAGTATGTTAAACAAGTAAGAGGTATGGAGATTGGACAAATCAATCAGATTATCCAATATACAATTACTGCATCCACTTCTCAAGTGTGAATCCAGTGGAAACTTTGTTATCCAGTAATGCCACAGAATTAGCACATTTGCTCATTCATGAGTAAGACTCAGTATATCACAATGATAAGAATGATGGTGGAATGAATTTGCCCATTATATATACATGCCAGTAGCCCATGTTTCAATGAATTGCCACTAGAGGGCCTCAGTTACTTAGACTTCCTTCACTTGCGCTTCAAGAGTTTCATACCTGGAAATGAAAAAAAAAAACAGAATACATTTATAAGTGCATATTTGCCTTTAAAAAAAAACAAAATTCCTTTTCAAGGAACTTTTTTGTTGCACCATTGTATAAACGGAACTAAGCACAATGCATTGAATTTCTTGCAACCATGCATTTGATATTTTTAAGATCATCTTAAATGCATTCTTTAAATTAATTAATAGAATAGCATATAGGTGCAAGAGAACATAACCTGGCTGGGAAGGCAAAAACAACATGAGGGGAATACTGAATGACACTCCAATGCCGGAACGATTCCTCTTCATTGTCTCTCCCAGTCGTGTCTTGACACCTGCCCACCGAGAGTATGAAAAACACAGCAGCTAATAGAATCAATCTAGACGACAACCCGTACTCTCTGACGCAGGAGCTTAAAAACATTGCCTGCCCTTTGCCAAGATGTAGGTTACTTGTTCTCCAGGCCTTTCCATCCATTTATTCTCAGTAATTACCAAAACACAAACACTATTAGTGAGGTAGCAGGCAGTGGCTCGTAACCGCTGGGCAGAGAGTCGACAGCTGCGGAGACTTACATGTTTGAGGAAACTTCCAGAGTGTATAAACATACACTGAAATCACGAATGGTTGTTACCTTTAATAGAACTATGAGTTCATTATAGGAATATAATTAAAACTTCTGGCATAATTTACATAATTTACTATTATTAATTATTTACTTATGTTGTTCCAAACCCATGTGCTGTTATTTTTTATGCAGAACACATTTTTTTTTAAATAAGAACATTAAAAAGTCCAAATAAAAGTATCATAATAGTCCGCACAACTTATATGCTTAAGTTCAATAACATTTCCTTAAATGTTATCATCTCACTTCAATCAAAAGCATCGTATTATCTATCTATCTATCTATCTATCTATCTATCTATCTATCTATCTATCTATCTATCTATCTATCTATCTATCTATCTATCTATCTATCTGTCTGTCTGTCTGTCTGTCTGTCTGTCTGTCTTTCTGTCTATCTATCTATCTATCTATCTATCTATCTATCTATCTATCTATCTATCTATCTATCTATCTATCTAGCTGATCTGTTGTTCTTTTTATCCATCAATCTACTGTATCTATCTACTGTATCTATCTATCTATCTATCTATCTATCTATCTATCTATCTATCTATCTATCTATCTATCTATCTATCTATCCATTGTTTTATCTGTTGTTCTATCTATCCATATATCTATCTATCTATCTATCTATCTATCTATCTATCTATTGTTCTATTTATTCATCAATCTACTGTATATTTCTATCGATCTATCTATCTCTATCCATCTCTGTTCTTTATATCTATCTATCTATCTATCTATCTATCTATCTCTCTCTATATATATATATATATATATAGAGAGAGAGAGAGAGAGAGAACACCTGGTAGATAGATAGATAGATAGATAGATAGGTAGATAGATAGATAGATAGATAGATAGATAGATAGATAGATAGATAGATAGATAGATAGATAGATAGATAGATAGATAGATAGATAGATAGATAGATAGATTGATTGATTGATTGATTGATTGATTGATTCAGTAGATTGATGGATAAATAGAACTATACATATATACCCAGGGGGCAAAACACTTGTTTTTTAGGAAATCAGACATGGGCTGCTATAAAAGGTTGTCATATAAAAATGAAATCTATGATGTTTGAGGATCACAACCTGGGTGGACAACCCGGTCAACAAGCTGCTGGAAACTTGTAATTAGGGTCAAAACAATGCTACCTCAAATTCTGCTCCCCAGAATCACCCAATAGTCCAGTCATTTTAAGAAAAAAGGTTGAACAAATTGCAACTGAAGCAAACTCAACTGATTTTGTATCCACAAAATGTCCTGAGTAAGGACATTTAGGCTACCCATGAACATTAATACATAGAGGCAGCAAGAAGTACTTTAGAAACCAGCCTTTATTAATTATTATTAGATGGGGTTTGGGGCTGGGTCAGTGGGACTGTTTCTGGGGGATAAATCTGAGGGAAGAACAGGAGACATGGATAAGGACTCGGACAAGGCAGAAGACAAAAGATAGGTAAAATAAAAAAGTGTCTGGATCAAAAAATCTAGTTACGTACACAATGCACTCAATGCCCAAACCCCATCTCTGCAATAATAATTAATAAAGGCTGGTTTCTAAAGTACTTCTTCCTGCCTCTGTGTATTAATGTTCATGGGTAGCCTAAATGGGTTCCATTCAGACCTTAACATTAAGTATTTTACTGTTATATGTCAACAAGATTCAACAAGACATTTTCACCTGCTATACCCAATGTTTAGATTTGTTGTGGTATTTATGCAAATGAGCACATATGTAATTAGATTATGCACCGTTTGTCCATGTTAACAAACAATTAAAAAAAACTTGTAATACATTTTTTGTTTGTCTTGATGTAAGTAATCAACTCAGTAATTTTCATGGTGATATTTAAAGGTTAAAATTCTTATCCTATTCACGTGAGAAAAAAATTTATAGGCGTATGAATAGACTATATTTGGGTCTTTTTCGAAACTTTCCCCTAATGGGATTCTTCAGGGCTTTTTTTCCCTTACTCAGGACATATTGAGGATTCAAAATCAGTTGAGTTTGCTTCAGTTGCAATTTGTTCAACCTTTTTTCATAAAATGACTGGACTATTGGGTGATTCTGGGGAGCAGAATTTGAGGTAGCATTGTTTTGACCCTAATTACAAGTTTCCAGCAGCTTGTTGACCGGGTTGTCCACCCATGTTGTGATCCTCAAACATCATAGATTTCATTTTTATATGACATCTGTTCTATCTATCTACCTATCTATCTTCATAATTAGTATAATAACAATAGCCTATATTATGGATGGATGGCATTTTAAAAATGTGAACAATTAAACTTTTGTTTATTAAAATTTACAGTCTTCTGTTTTTTACTTTTGAAAAGAGCTATTTTGAATATTAACACGGAAAAATAATACAATAATAATACTACACAAGTATCCTCTTCCTTGTTGTATGTTGCTTGCTTGAGACTCAGTGACTGTCTGCTTATTGTTGGGTTATGTGTGGGATCAAGCTGAATTCAGCGGCTCATATTCATACTACAGATGGCCAGTTATCTGAAAATCTCCAAGAGATTTCTCATGCGTTGAGTTAATATGACTCGCGGCCCATGGGGAACGAAAGGGATCTAAGCTCAGAGAAAAACAAATAGCCATTTGTGATGATAAACAGACTTTCTTCCAGCCTTTATCCTCCTATTGTGAGAGAAAGATTTTTAAGTTGAGACGTATTGGCATTGCAAAGCCATCAGTATAGCAGACACACGGAGGCATGTCTCTGTCTGGCATTAATATCTCTAGAGCACTACACTTTACAAATTGACCCGTGCAGAACGACAAACGCGGGTCCGGAGTTTTTCACTCCGGATTGTTTTGAATTGCTATTGCTCAGCAGTTCCTCGCTCTGAAATCCATCACCCTTCCATTTATCTCGGAAAAAATGGCACGGGCCACCGTCTAATGGCTGACTTTGAGCCATTTCAGTGATGAATTCTCAAAATCATCCAAAGATGAGTAAAAGTCTGCTTAGAGGTTTTGCTTTGTGGCAGCAACAGCAATTTTTGACACATACCTCATGCCAATATAGAACAATATATGTGAAGAAACGTAATGAATACGAAGTACTCCAATTACTTTTCTCGAGGAGAATTTGCAAGGGTTTGTGTTTTTTGATTGCAGTCAAGTGCAGTTTAGGGAAGGCACTTATGCAATCAAAAAACAATTTTGTATAATAATTTAAATGTTTCCGGTTACACTTTATTTTAAGGGGTCCATGTTACAGTGTAATTAACTACTGAGTAATAATAGTTAAATACACTATAAGGTTAGGGTTAAGATCAGGGTGTGGTTTATGGTTAGTTGCATGTAATTATTCATAATTTATAGTAATTACTATAGCAACTACATGTAACCTGTAACAAGGACACTGTAAAATAGTGTTTATGCATTGCATAAGGCTATCTTTCTATATTGAGAGTTTAAAACATATGAGTACAAAATGTTCTTTTTTTTTTAAAAAACATCAATGCAGCTTTTCTGAATGATAGTTTCATACACATCCTTATCCCACTTTCCACAGCTTCGAGCAGCAACACTTTATGTCACGCTGATCCCAGATCTGTCAAAAAGTGCTGGAAATTAGGACATCCACACCACAAAAAAAAAGTCTATTTCAGCAACCCTCAAAGTCTTTTTTTTCCCCTGCTTTAGCAGACAAAGTCGATTCTTAAAGAACTATTTTTAACCACGTGAACTCTTTGTCACTCAAAACTCCAAGTTGGGATCAGGAAATCACGAATACCTGTCAGTAGGGATGTGCCTGAAGCCAAATACTTCTGTTCGTAAGGGAAATTATGCATTCAACAGAGCCTTTGCAGGGACATGGTGATGGAAAAAAAATATGGGATAGGAGGAACAAATATACAGGTCCTTCTCAAAAAATTAGCATATTGTGATAAAGTTCATTATTTTCCATAATGTAATGATAAAAATTAAACTTTCATATATTTTAGATTCATTGCACACCCACTGAAATATTTCAGGTCTTTTATTGTTTTAATACAAAAGATAAATAAGTGTGCCATGTAATAAGTGAGTAGGAACGAGTGAGAGCTAACAGATGAAATAAGTGCAAAATTGTCATTTATTAATACAATTAAACTATAGCTACTCCACCGTGATGAACCCCCCTAACAAAAACTATAAGCTCCATTGTCTAGGGGGGTTCGGGGGCATGCCCCCCCGTAAGAAAATTTTGTGTTCTTTAATGTTAAATTCATCAGTCTGGTGCACTTTGAGAGTTCAAAATTAAAAGCTCCAACCCATATTCAGGGTGCAAATTAAACAAAGAAAAATTCAAACCTCTTTTAGTTCGTGTCTGTCTACATTACACTACTACATAATAATAGTTATAATATGAATCCCATGATAGTAATAGCCATATATTGTAAAACAAATGCACTAATTTCTATACTTGAAAGATATAAGCACATGATGACATGTTTCATGGGCCGGTGTGTCAGAAAAAAAACTAACGCTGACTTTTTTTGACCAATGCATTACACGGACACTAACCCAGCGCCACCAATTAAGCAAAAAAACAAAAAAAACAATGGGCCACCGATGTACGAGTTGTATGGGCCGTTAAGACAAAACAAAAAAAAAGTATGAGATGTATCGGCCGAAAAAGCACGTCGGCCCACCGGGAATCTCCCGGTAGTCCCGATGGCCACAGAGATATAAATTGCTTACATGCCTGGATGTCACAATTTAAATCCTACCTGTTGGCTTTCAGCATGCACTTATTTAGCTGCTGTCGCATCATTTGACATGCCATCTCCTTTTCCCTCTTTATTTGTCTATTTTTTATGCGCATATGGCGCATACCCACTTTTTGCGCCACTGCCGGCCATTCAGAACTTATACTAGCCAAAAAAAAAAAAAAAAAAAGAAAGAAGAAGAAACCAGATTAACAGCTTTTATATATTGTGTATATATATATATATATATATATATATATATATATATATAAATTTGGATAAATTTGGATTTCCCACATTCATGTCTTATTTAAACAAAATGCTAAACAAAATCCATATCCTCCCTTCTTCTTTCATCCTCATCCTTTTCACCAAAAATGTGTTTAAGGTGGACAGATCAATACAGTACAAAGACCAGCAAAACAAAATTGAATGTTAGAAAATAGCAATGTCTTTTCTGACAACCAAATGCTTTTTAATCTTTGCTATTGCTTCAATGCAAATGAACAAGCGCGCTGTTATTTGTTGCGTAGTGACGTGCATGTTCATGTAAGCAAGATATGCGCACATTCTGTGCAATACGCTGTAATTAATATATCATGATGACTCACGAGTTGAGTATATGCATTAAATCTGTACAGATTTGGCTTTCACAAACTTCCCCAGCAAAGTAAACATAGTAAGTAACCTGCTAGTAATTGGCTAGTGATTTGACAGCGTTACCCACCACAATTGATTTTTACCCGCATTGGGCGGGTGTTAATTTCAAACCCTGCTTTTAAGAAGGAAAAGAGAGAAAAGTTTATGACTCATACCTTTTGAGTTGCATTCCCTCCAAGGAAATTGTGTCAGTTCTAGCAAGTCATGTGATTTTGTGTATATGATAAGATTTCCTAGGGAAAATAGCACCAATGTAACAAGGTAGACTATTCTTATTCCTATTCTTAGGTACTAATCATTTTGAATTTGCATTAGCTGGGGTAAATCAATGCATGGGAAACCATGCGACATGAAAGTAGATTGAAATCGTAAAATATTCAGTATTGTTTCATCGGGACATAAAATCCAACAAGCTGACCCAAATGCCAAATCTTAAAGAGATGTCATGTCATAATTTAAAGTTTGTGATCATGAGACAGCTTCTGAAGGAGTTGTCTCGTGCTAAAGGTTATTGTGTCAGGCTCAAATTAGCAGACAGCTCACCTTGACGGGCAGTTGTGTCGCAGACGTGAGGGTCTGGACTGAACCACAGGGGCTGATAAACAGATGGAACAATGTCATGTGCACAGAGGTGCTGTCACCTCTACTGCTCCTCTCCATTCAGGCGTATTACAGTTCACTGGCTCCTTTTACACGTCTGCTTACAGTGAAGAAAAGACGCACACATGGAAATCTATCAAATTGTATTCAGAAAATCAAGCGTAATAAACCCAGATGCAATGTTTAACAAGAGTAAAGTCATTTGCAGTCTCATGCATGGTGCAATTTAGTTATTGTCGAAGCTCATCTGAGGAAAACGCATATGATAATGCCATTAAAGGGATGGTTCACACAACATTTTAATTCTGTCATCATTTACTCACCCTTATATTGTTCCAAGACCACCAGCGGATTTTGAAGAATGTTCATGCTGCTCTCGTCCATGGGCTGTCAAGCTCCAAAAGGCCAAAAAGGCATCATAAAAGCATCGTACAAATTCATACAGCTTGTGTGTTATATGGCTTACCAAGTCTTCCGAAGCCATTTGATAGCTTTCTGTTGAAGTTATCTGTTGAAGTACGTAAAACTACAAACTGTTATTAACTAAACTATATATATAACTATATATAAAATAATATAACTAAAATTAAACTGAAAACATAAAGGTAGGGACACAACAGAACGACGCCAAAGAACTAGCGATGATGAAAGCCGACTGTGTTGTTGCCTCGCGTCGGGGGGGGGAAATCTGCGCTTGAACACACCGACTGTATTTCTGAAGATATATTTGTCTATATTAGTCATTTAAAAAGGGAAAGCGAAACTAAGACTGCGGGTGAACAAACCATAACCATAGCAGCGCTTGCTTACTGTTTTGAATATCAATCATGCTGATCATGTTCTTTATTCTACTCCGCTCATGTTGTTATGAAAATATTTGCGCAGTGGAGTGCTCAGTAAAGATGGCGTAAAATTAGGACAGCCTTCTGTCTGTGCCGTCACGACTTCTGTGCTCACTTTCATCACTTTTGCTCTTATTCTCGTGCACTGACTCGTTCACTAAACTGAACGGCTAATCAGAGTGCTCTCTCTCATCGAAGATAGTGGGGGGGGGGGGGGGGTGACGACAGCGTCCGATTACAACCGTCATCTTGGTGTGTCTCTGGCTTAATAAGTAAATGCTGATTGAAACTTTGTTTAAAAATTATATTGTAGTATGCAAATAATACTAAAATAACACTGCTCCCTTGCCAAGGTGTCTCTGTTCTGAGAAACTTGATATAGCATTAGTTACTGCTAAGAAAGCTGGCGGACAGCAGTGCCCTGATTCTGTTGGAGGTCCCTCTCTCTGGACCACTAGCTCATCCAGGCAGTAAAAGAAGGCTGACAGGGATACAGATGGTCTTGTATACATATATAAACAACAACTGGCTGATCAAGGTGTTGTAAATGCCAGGAGCAGCTGGCTACCTGAGCACAAAGTGGAACAAAAAGAAGAAGAGATATGATAAAATACAGAGAAAGAGCTGGGGAAATGATGTACATGCGCTTGGGTGTGGGCATATGTGTGTGTGTGTGTGTGTGTGTGTGTGTGTGTGTGTGTGTGTGTGTGTGTGTGTGTGGAGAGAGTCCCTGGGGAGAGAATACATCTGGTAGAACAGCTGTTAGCTGCGTACAAGAGTATACTGATGGCGGTGTAGAATGATAAATCACAGACTTTACAGCATTGCAGAAAGCGCACCAACAAACCTGTGAGTGCAGGTGCTCAGGCACTGTCAAGGAATGCTGAATAATCAATGACCCTATCCAAACGACACAGCTACAACTGTCTAAATGTGTCTGGCTTGACAGTGACAACTGCGTGAAGCAAATTTGTCTCTAAATGAATACATTTAAACAGTTAATGTTTAATTACAAAATTGAACCGTTCAGAAATCCATGCATAATATTTCTAGGTCAGAACTATTAGGCTATTATTACCATTGCCTATACTTACAACTCTTAGAGAAAAAGTTCAATGGATTCTATATAGAGCTCTAGGTTTCTTGACTCTATTTTAAAGAATGACAAAAAGGTTCAATATAAGGAGAAATATCATCAATGATTGCATACCTTCATGTTTAAGAGGTTTTTAAAAAAAATCAAATAATGAATAAAAACTAAATTAATAAATTCAACTTAAATCCATGAAATGATCCCATCTGAAGTTCCTGAGAGAACCATTTAAGATTCTATAACCTCTTCTTCTAAGAGATTGAAACAAACACCTAAAGCCTCATTATTTGTGCTACAGACATGAATGAAATCCTAAATAATTGTATTACATGATTTCTTCTCTCTAAATCTAGTTGCCTTAGCTGAGAAACTGCTTTTTAGTAAGGATTAAAAACTTAGCGTATGATTAGCTCTGAGGATTAGTATGAGTTTTAAAGGACTCAATCCAATTTAAACTTCAAAGACAGCTTAATCAGTGGGGAAAATTGGTAAATTATCATGTTTGCAATATGCTTTTCAAAAACTAAGTATGCAAACTTTAGTCACACTTAAGTGGCTGTTTATTATGTGTACAAATCAAACTGTTATTTATTAGCTGAAATATCCACATTTGCGGGGTTTTGTTGCAGTGGTAAGTGCATGTCTTCATTAAACAGTGTTCATAGGGATGCATCTTTAAATAAAAGACAAAATACATACATACTGTATAATCCACTACAGTAAAAAAGGTACAGTAGCTCTTTGACAGCTTTAATTGTGCTTGAGCAAACAAAACACCTTGCTACACATATGCAATACATCCAACCGTCATCTACAGTATAGGAATACACACGCTCTCCATTACATCAAAGTGAGTCTCAGTCCTCCAGACAGAGGATCAAGAATCAAAACCCTCGGCACGTTATCCACGCTGATGATCACAAGCGGAAAACATCTCCACTGACCCAAGATCAAACATGAGGGGCGTTACATTCTCTCCTCCGGTAAAGAGCTGCAACCTGACACAGAGCCACAGTGGAGCCAGAGAGCCCAGGTAACGAAGATGGATGTCCTGTAATGCAGTTATCCTGCGGCTACTGCGGAGAAAGGAATCCGCTCATAGCTGAACATCCCAACATAAAACTCCCCAGCAGCTACAAAATAGGAGATTTGCCTCAAACTGATTGCCGACGTCCTCAAAGGGTATCAACAAAACTGGAAACATTGTTTTCTGGGATAATGGAGCAATAATTTGATTTAGGAAGTCATTTCCAAAAAGCCAAAAATGTGATTTACTTTCCCTCCACCTATAATTGAGTTTCTTTGGGAAAGGTAAACTTCAGTGGTACTAAAGCAAAGCACTGTTTGTCCCTTGTAACCATGAACTGTACTGACAGTCATCAGTCTGTGCTTTTTGTTGTGTTTAAATTAGAACTTGTGGCCGGTAGACTTTTAGAAATTAAACTCCCTTTAAACACTTTTCTCACTTAGTCTACATGAGACCAATGTGATATTGTTTTAAACTGTTTGAAAGAAGTTTCTAATGCTCACCAAGCACCACATGTATGATAAAAAAATGGTGCAATTGTGAAATATTATTACAATTTAAAATAACTGTTTTCTGTTTTCATATACTGTAAAATGCAATGTATTCATGTAATGGCAAGGGCACACTGTCAGTATCATCACTCCAGTCTTCAGGGTCACATGATCCTTCAGAAATTGTTCTAATATGATGATTTGATGCATAAGAAAAATTACTTGTTATTATCAATGTTGAAAAGAATTGTGCTTCTTAACATTTTTGTAGAAACCGTGATTTTTTTCCAGGATTCTATGATGAATTGAGGTTAAAATAACAACATTTACTAGCAAGAGAAACATTTTGAAAGATTTTAAAAGTCTTTACTGTCACTTTAAATCAATTTAATGTGGCCTTCCTGAATAAAAGTATAAATATCTCACACATTTTGAATGGCAGTGTACATAATTTTTACACATGAAATATTTAAATTGTATGTTTATTTCTCTCTTTATGTAGATGGTTGTTTAAAAATGTATGGCTATTATTCATTTTCATATTTTACAGGTATAAAAAGCAAGAAAGTCTAAACATAAAAGTAATTTGAAAAGTGGCAAAATCATGGTTTATTTTTTATAGCTCTTTTCAAAATTCTAAATAATTGCAAGACAGCTTTACAGACTGAATTACAATATCTGGGATTACTATATAATAATAATAAAATAAAAAAAAGAAGACAAATGTGAAAATGGGGTGAAAAAAATCAACACATGTCACAGCTGAAAAGCATGAATAACAAACAATAACAAAATTCAAGGAAAAATGTTTTGCTTTTGAATAATTATCGTTTTCCAAGCCATTGAATTGAACATCTCCATTCAATGACATCAAAGTTGCACAGGCAAGATATCCGAGCTAGGAGAAGCAGAAAAGAAAAATGATTACATGGCAGATGAGTTCTTCTACGAGTCGCCTCACACTAAAAAATAAACCCTCAGCCACGCATCACAAACTACCAGCGCAACCTGAATGTCAGCTTTGTCAAATAATTCTGCCCAGTGAAGCTTCACCACATCCCAGCGGATTTGTTATGCGTTATGTTCGACTTGTTCTTCTTTTCGCTCTCACTCACTCATTCATTCAAGCCTGTCTCTATCGCCCTCCTGCATATTTTACTTTTGGCATATGCCACAGTTGAGTTCCATTAATCAGTCCCTGCTCGTATGAGAGCTGAATGTTAAACCATCGCGCCGTTGCAAGCTACAAAAAAAAAAAAAAAAAAAAAAAATCAGGCCCGGCATTAACCTTGTAGATGGAGACGGTTCGCGCATCCACGGTACTTGGCAATGAAGGGAAAAGGAGAACTTCTCGAATTGTTTCCAGCCCTGAGCTGCATGAGCGAACGGGTCTGTGTGTGTGTGTGTGTGTGTGTGTGTGTGTGTGTGGCGGTTCCCGGCTTCGCTATAAATAAGCCTGGCTGCTGGAGAGGTGGAAGTCTGCAGAGGAACTGACAGTAGAGGGCAACACGGCCTTGTCTCACTGGGAGACGCCAATTAATACTGGACCCAAACCCAAAAGTGTGCAAACTACTCGAGAGAATGAGAAATGAGTTTTGGCACGGAGCAGATTCGAAGAAACGGCGCTACAAGATGTCAGCAAGTCATTTAAGGAGTTTCGGTTTGAAAAATCGCTCACATGCAGCTTGTGTGGCGTCAAACAGCAGAGTTAAAATATTCCGGGATGGCAGACATCCCATTGCTGATGATCAGCTACAAATGACACTGAGTACTTGCTAATAGAGGCTATCTGATGTGCTCACAAGGAAAACCGACGCACTCCTGAAGATTAAAGAATAACTTGCTCATAATGTTGGGTAAGTTACTCTAAAAAAGTAATTAATTACTAGCTACTAATTACATCTTCAACAGTTACTATCAGTTAATCTCTCTAAAAAGTATTGCATTACTTATTACTAATTACTTTCTAAATCTTATATCAACTTCGACCAGTTGAATAATACAAGGATATAGACATGAAACTGCTCTTTTATTCATTTTAAAAAATCATATAAAACTGCATAAATGATTCTTGAACTGGCCAAAGTATTTAAAGGTAAATTTAGACGGTTACATTTAAAACATATATTTCAACATGGGATGTTACATTTTGATGTTAAATCCAGCATTGTTTTTTTGAGTTTTATAGAGTTGTTCTATAGTCTATACAGTATTTCATTCAATGACATGAGAAGTAAATGTAATTCAATTTCACCGCTGGCAAAACGGGCTTTCAATAAAACTCGGCTGCCAATACAGTAGAAAGGCAAAACAATTATTGAAATCACTGCTACCTGACTAGAGAAAACAGTGAAAAAAGGCTGTTGTTTTCCCTTTGGCCAAATAGGTAGGAAAACTTCAACACCCATAATGCACTGGGCTAGTCCAAGGCCATTCCCATCAGTTTACTATGAATACGCTTGACCAGAGTCAAATACTGCCTTGTTGTAGTTGGAAATACTTCTTAGCAAACTTTTAATCATAATGGTTTAGTTGGCTTGTATTGTTCCTGGGTGCAAGAATGCAAATAGTAAATGTGTAGCGGGAGTGAGTTACTTTCGGTTTCCAGTGAAGGATCCAGTGCAGTGGATAAAAGCTGCAAAGAATCGTAAATGAGAGAACGCCGCAACGTAAAATCTGAAAAACCTTCGTGTTTCTAGTCAACATTTCAAACTGGATGGCTAGGAACACAGTGTTTTAGGCCAAACGGAAGGGAAAAAATCTGAAAGAAAGTGCTGTTCTGTCATTTTTCCCTATAAGGGATTGCCTTAAAGGGACATATATGTACCCTATTTACCCATAATAGTTTATAGGATACATATTACTGCTCTAAGGTATTAAAATGGTATTAAAAGAAGTGTGTTTAAATGTATTGAATGTGCACTTATGTACTTCAAATCTTAAAAGTAATTTAAAAAAATGAAATAAAAGGCCATGTAAGTGGTCTTAAATAGAGTCCACTTTCAAGGTTATGTTTCTTAAAGGGGTCATGACATGAGAAACCAAATTTGCCTTGATCTTTTGGTATATAAGAGGTCTTTGTACCATTAAAACTTCCTGCAAGTTTCATAGCTTAAGACGTCCTCCCCATTATAAACGAACAATTTATTTAATCAAGCTCTAAATACAGCTCGTTGTGGATCCATGGTATGAAGTGACGTCACGGTACGAAGTGACGTACCAGTCGTTTGCATATGACCGCCTCAAGAGCAAGACGACTACGCCTCATTATATAACCAAATATATATGGGATTCATCATCTCATGTTGTCGCGCCCACAGGTGTTCTCTTCAGTCGACGTGCAGCGAGTGGGTCTGTTTACAAGAAGATTGCGATGCCATGCAGATGTGCTGTTCCTGGCTGTGGACAAACAACATGTTTGAATACGCTGCCGAAAGATCCAGACGTCAGGGAAAAATGGTTGCAGTTTATTTTTTGCGTACGCCTTAGTCACGGCAGTGTTAATTTAAGCTGTCTTCTCTACATTTCAAGGATGACTGTTTTGAGAACAAATCACAGTATGATTCTGGCTTTGCCAGAAAATTTCGGCTTAAAGATCAGGCCGCGCCGACTATTCTAGGCCCAACAACGACGCCGCACACTGTAAGTAATGTATTTCATCTTAAAACTACTTTTTAAAACGTTAATTGCAGTTTCATTCATTATGAATAATCACAGTGTTTTTACTTAGTTTACTTGCATATTGTTTTCAGAGTCCGTCATGTTCAGGGCAGGCCCCGTATTAAAAGATGTAGGATGTCAAACTGACCGACCCACTCAGACAAATAATGTTCAACTGTTAGCAAATTATAGGATGATTACGCAACAATAACCCGTTTACAAGTGTCTCGGGTTATATTAATTCAAAATAGTTTCACACTTTCCATGTGGACATGGGCTGATCCATTCTTAGTTGTTGTGGTGATGGTTCATTTTCTTCTGATTCCCATCGGATTCCGGATCAAACATTGTATCATTGTATCATTGCAAGAGCCATCGCCTCGCACACAGAAATCGGCAGCACCCGCTACTAATGTAAACAGTTCCGCAGAATCCGCACATGTTCTGTGTCTAGGGGGCATTAATAATTTATGCATAAGCACTGACGTTAGCCAATCATAACAGTGGGCGTTAACACTCTTAAAGGGGAAACACCCCCAAAACAGACTGTTTGAATCAGAGGATGGGAAACAGGGTGGGAAAAGGTCATAAATCACTCAAGTTTTTGTCCAAAAAACTATAGTAATACTATAATTGCACCTAGGGGAACATAATAAAGCAAAAACCATGTCATGACCCCTTTAACACACTTAAGTACACTTTAATGTCAAATTAAAAGTTTTACTTTAAAGGGGTCATGAACTAGAGGTCAACTAAATGAGGTCAACTTATGACGTTCGCTTGGTTTTTACATTCAAAAACATCCAAATGAATAAGTAATAGGCTATTTTCTACCCTAGTTTTGAGCCTAGCTCAAAAACGCTCGGTTTTTATGGGCGTCTCGCATTGAAGACTTGGAAGTAAACGCCCACTGCTGTGAGTGGATAACAGTTTTGCATATTATAAGGAGTTTCAACTCACTCGTCAGTAACGATTAGACTGATACACATGTACACATAATTATTAGATATCAAACGATCTGTAACAGTGCAATACTAGCCTATCAGATTATTATTATTTTTTAAATAAAAATTTTACTCACATAAGTGTGTTGCACCATTCCTGTCAGATCCAATATAGAAGGCACAGCACCGTTTTCTAATCTTAATCGGTCTGCAAATCCAGTCTCGACCTGTGTCTTGTTTACAGAACAATCCTCAGTGAAATGAAGTTGAACAAACGGACAATGTTTTACCCACATCTGCTGGAACGTCATTAAAAATAAAGTTTAACCAAGCATTCCTATTGGAATCCAGAGGAAGCTTATGCAGCGACTGTCTTCTTCCACAACCAGGCACTGCACAATATTTTGTAAATGTCATGTTTATTGCTCGGTAGCTCGATCCGGTTTGTCATCACGAGGTAGGCCCATGTTATTTAGCTATGCGTGTAATGCGCGAATCGGTGGGCGGGGCTAAAGTAGCCGTGTTGAAGTAGGCGTTGATCTTCTTCAGCGGGGGTGGTGTTTTATCCTCTTTGACGTCATAGTTCCCCACTTTGAAAAACGAGTCGTTTGCTGAGCCTGGTGTCAATAAAAGCATTTATTGGACTAACAAGGACGTTTTCAGTTCTGAAATTTACAGGATATTCTTATAATATGATGACCTCTTAGATGTCAAAAGCTCAAGGAAAATTTGATTTCTCAGTTCATCACCCCTTTAAAGTGCATTTGAAATAATTGACTTAATATTTTGTCATGCTTTAAAAGTACACTTATTGTGATGTGTTGAGTAATTTTTGAAAAGTTCACTTTGTAATAATATCACATTGACCGTTTTGGTCCCACTTTATATTAAGTGGCTTTAAGTACTATGTACTTACATCGAAAAATAAGTACAATTGACTTATTGTGTTCATGTTGTATTGTAAAACACTTTTGCTGCTATCTGGTAAGGTTAAGGTCAGGTGTGGTGGTGTGGGTCAGTTTAAGGGTGGGTTAAGGTGTAAGGGAAGGGTCAACTCTGTAATTACAAATGTAAATTAATAAATGAATTACAGCTGTAATTACATGCAAAATATATATTCAAAATATAAGTACAATGTAAAAACATGTATGTACACAATAAGTCCATTGTATCAAATTATTAATTTCAGGGTAAGTACATAGTACTTAAAGCCACTTAATATAAAGTGGGACCAAAGTTTTGGCTAACATACTATAGTCCATGTAAAATACATGATTACAATCTGATATTGCATTTAAAGATAATATTTACTAATACAAACTAATATTTTCCTAATATTACTAATATATTAGTAGAATTACTAATATTTTCCTAAAATATTAAATATATTTAAATCCAATTTTCAATAGAAATGACATTCAAGTATGTTTTAGTTCACCATAAATGATTGCCAGGACATTCAAAAGTACGGTAAAACCAAAGTGTTCATATACTTTGTTCCTGCTGCTGTATCATAAGAAACAAATTGACATACAGTATGACATACAACCAATATAAAAAGAAATCTGGTGTGAAAACAAATGAAAGGTTTTGTGCGTGTCTAATTCACATTTTCTTTTATAGCTAAGGCAGCAAAAAATCTAGGTTTTGCATTTTTGCATCTATTCACACACAACAGAATTCTTTTACATGACCTTCAACCTTCAGCTTAAGAATAATGAACAAAATCATCCTTTAAGACACTCGAGTATCATCACCACAACACCAGTCATTTTAGTCAATCTGGACAAACTTTCACGAAAGCAGTAGCATACTCTTGCCGCATTCACATTGACATTGGTACTTGTGACATTCGAGGAACAAGCATCCGTGAATGATAAAGAAATATGAATTCTTACCTTGCCCTTGAGCATCCACCGAGTCTGTGCACAGGATCCACAGGACACAGGTAATGAGGAGGAGTGGAGGCTCAGCTAGGACACCAGCACATCTCGCTTGGCCTGGGCTGGAGGCCATGACACCATTGGTTACTGCCAGATAAAGTAAAGATTGAAAGATTTTCATCAAGTACATATTTGTACGGTAATTTGAAAATAATTAATTCAGTCTTTTATTCAATAAATAAATTAATAAAAATGCAAAATAAATAAACACTATTCTACTGTCAGCAGCAGTGTTAGGATCAATGCATTACAAGTAACTAAAGAGTAATGTAATCAGATTACTTAACTAGTAAAGTAACACATGTAACACGTTTTAAATTTACAACAAAACATCTGTTACTTTTAAAATAAGTAACGCATGTTAAATTGTTTTCTCATGTATTGACTGACGGCTCTCCTGTCCTCATGTTGAGAGAAATCATGAGTGAGTGCAGATGCGTTGTGTGTGCTGTGTGTGAACATGATGATTATTGTAGATCTAGACTAAATGTGAACATATCTTTACTCATTTACTCACTTGCACTAAAACAGATTTCAGTATTCATCTAAATTAATTAAAAAAAACTGTGGAATGCAAATTCAGAATATTATGCAAACTTCCAGTAATTAAATATGTTAAATAACACAAATACACTATGTATTTTTTTATGTCTTTGCTGCTAAGCCTTTGATGATCAAAATGACTTTAGGTACACATGTGTGTTGTTGTTGTTGTTGTTGTTTCTGAAAGGTTTGTTTGAGTGGCGCCCTCTACTGTACAGGTGTGAATTTGCATTTCCTTCAGCCTAAAACTTATTTATTTCACTTTGGGTGTGAAAGGGCCTTTACATTTGCCAAAAATATAACTTTTTGTTGTTGTTGTTGTTATTGTTGTTGTTGTTGTTGTTGTTGTTAAAAAATAAACAAGCAAGCCCAGTCCAGATGAGAAAAAGTAACACAACAGTAACTAAGTAATGCAATTAGTTACTTTTTAGGGAGTAACGCAATATTGTAATGCATTAGCTACTTTTAAAAGTTACTTTCCCCAAAACTGGTACCCTCACCACTACCCTGCCCTGACATTCATAATGTTCATATTTCAAGTACTAAATAAAAGAGAGTACAGTTCATTTTTTATGTTTTGGGAACATTGTGTCAGTGGTTAAAAATGTAAAAACCACAAGTTAATGAATGTAACCGAGACTCGTTACAAGATAAATTCCCATTTTTCTTAATAGCTCAAAGGATATCTGAAAGTCAAGACATGTTCTGATATTACAAAACATTTATTTAGTAAGACGCATCCAATATGTGATTACTTCAATATCCAAGGACTAATTCTGGAAGAAAGTCGCGCACAATTCATCAGAGGCGACATTCCCGCCCTGCAAGACGTAGCCAAGCTTTCTTTTTTAATTCACTGAGAGTAAGACGACTGCTATGAAATATAACTTGTGGTCTGGAATGTCCCACTCATTAAACACAAAGCTTTTATGAACCAACAATTCATCAAATTTTAACGATATGTTTGTAGAGGCGCATTCAGGCCTAAATTTATGAAGTTACCATTACACTTAATGAAGTATTATGTCTTTATGATGCCAATAACTAAAACATGCCCAGCTGACATGGAGTGCGGTTTAAGTGAAAAACTGGCAGAAGTTGCAGCTCACAATTATTACTCAGTACAATATGAAATGGAGGTTACTACACGTTATGTATGAGACATTCCTCAATGTCGGCTGTGGCAGAGACACACAATTCGTAGTAATTAAGTGTAAGCAAGTCCCTAACATGCCTAAATGATTGCAATTAATGCAATGCAAATGAACGAAGCAATAGCATACTGTAAATGCAACACAAATCCATTTATGGATTTTTGTTGATTTCTCTCCACTAGCTGTCTGATATGCTTATCAGTCTGTTCAGATATTCTCTCTTTCACGTATTCTCAGTCTGTGTCCGTCAGACCAGTGATGTATAATGCCTGACTTGGTTCACTTTGCCATCACTCACCCTTACACTTCTCGACATGCTTGCCTTGTAGCAAAGGGTAAATAAAATCAATAAGCTTCCATTTCATATGGTAACTATTTAATTTATTTCTCCATCAATAGCTCCTTGGCTGGAATTAAAGCACAGGCATTTGCATATACACAAGTCAAGACTAAGCATTACTGAGAATGAAGAAATTAAAGAGACTATTTTTACAGTTAGAACATTGACAGAATGCGCATTACACATATCGTAACACCATAATAATAATGGTACTTTTAAAAATATGTATAAAGTATGTCTTTTAGTAGTTTAATAAAAGTGTCTGCATTTTATACAAAGCAGTTCGCCTCATGGGAGCCGCTATGTTGAGATCACATGACCAGTATAATACTGTATATTTTATCTCTATAACCTCTAATTTACTGGACAGTAGCAGTCACAGAAATGGCTGTGCCTGACTGCAAATTGCTCATGACTGTGACATCATAACCAACAATTATGGCTTTTATAGATCAGATTCACACAGGTGTCCAAGACCACTGTAAAATTGGCCAGAAAATAAAAATATAAATAAGGGAAAATATATAACAGACCCGGGTAACGGGTTCGATTGACCATTGTCTAATTCAATATTGGGCTGGTCAGGATACTGAAATAAACAGAACATTTTTTTGTCATTTTTCTTTGATGTTTTTTTTTTTTTTTTTGCAGTTTGAAAGTTTCTGCTCTTAAACTGCATTTAAAAAAATAAAAAAATAATACAATTATCTTAATATTTTTATTTTTTAAATTTGAGATTTTTTTTTTTCAATTGTTAATAAGTAGGTGTAAACCATGGCTAGCAGTGTAGGCTACATTAAACTATTTTAATCCATGATCGATGCAAAGAACTACCCGATACAAAGCGGAGTGCATTCAAAGAGTTTAAAGCACAGCTATCCGTGGATTATCCCTATACCATGGTCATTTGCCGTCATTGACAAGTTCAAGCTGTCAATGATGTTTGCAGCGCTAAATTAGACTGGAAATGTTACAATGATGGTAGTTTGTCTTCTCAGCTACCACTCCTCTGTCTCTACTTACTAACACGAGATAAAGTAGTGTGGTAAAGTTAAATTTATTTGATTATACACTGCAGGTATTTCTACTAGCAATGACACGTGTGCCGCGCTGAAGCTGTGAGTTTATTTATTTATTTATTTATTTGTAAGGCGATGTTACAACCTCCTTGCTGAGTAATATAATGTAGCGATGCAGTCGTGAACTTAAACTCGCGGAGCAGCGTTGACAAGTTTCTGTCTTCCTGTTTGTATGTGCGTATCACGATCTACGAACTCTGTGTGCGGTGATGTATGTACGCGCGTGTGCGCTATTAAAGCAGCGCATTAATACAGAACGGTGATAGAACTGACTTGGAACTACCCGTTTTATTTCACTCCCTGCAGGCAATCAGAATCGAGTATTCAGTATAATAAAGTTGACCAGCACTGATTAATGATGTGCTTTGTTATCTCTTTCATTGTAACTGCATGAAAAATAAAGACCTGCACATTTCTAACAGATCACCAAATAGTAGTTAGCTTGTCATGACTACACCAAATTTATAAAAAAAATAAAAAAACGTTTCAGAATTCTCGGTATGGCCACAATAAATTAATAACTCAAATTAATACAATTAATAATTAACAAATTTGCCTATATAACAAGTAGGCTATATCCATTCGTATCTATCGTAAATGCTAAAAAAAATATATATATATATTTATAAAGTTGGATATAGAGTTGGCCTAATTTTGACTTGCATACATACAGTAAACTCACATAAAGGAATATACTACATGGCAAATCTCAACATGCCTGATTTTCCAAAAAATGTAAGCAGATTAGCCTATCGTCCTAGATGGATGTGTCTTTATCCGCATGCATACAGTATACTATCAGGTTGTCACAGCAGTCTTATGGGGAAAGACGACCCAGATGCAAAACGACCAAGGGATGGAATTTTTATTGACAAGACAAGGTACAATAGGGATGGTTAAGAGTGAGGATGATTCAAACAGTAGGACAAGACAGTCAACAGGAGAAAGGGAAGACAGATGCGATCCGACCCAGGCAAGGCTATGCTGGAGAATCGAGGAGATGGAGAAGCACCAGATGATGAATGGAGATCAGGCATTAGCTTGAGGAACCAGAGGCTGGAAACTATGAGCTGCAACCGAAGCTGTATCAGTCACACTGCCTGGCCTCGAAAGCAGCAGCCAGGATGGAGGACAGGAACAAACACAACAAGACAATGAGAGAAAACAAGAAAAAGCAAAACAGAAATAAAAACTGACTCAGCACAGCGACTATAGAAAAGAAATAAACTAATTTAACTGAAAATAGAAAATAATAAAAATTATAAACAAAGAAATACTAGGAATAAATAACTGAAGCTCCAAACAGAGAAAGGCCAAATCAAAACAGAAACCAAAAAATAAGGCTTGAAAAACCTAGAGCAAAAGACTGGAACTAGACTAAAGCAAATTCAAAAGAATAAAATGCAACAACTAGAACTGTCAGGAAAGACTGTCTAAAACAACAGTTGACAAGTAAGAATCTCATCCACTACATACACATGCAACGAACCAGCAGAGACATGAGGGAAAGGAGCACAGTATAAAGGGAACAGAGCACATGAGGATCAGGTGAGCACAATTAGTGAAACAAGGACCAGACAAGGACTTAACAAGGGGGCGTGGGAAAGGAAAACAAGGAAGTGGTACAAGAGGAGCAAATGGCCAACACAAAGAAAGCCATGTGCTCAGGCACAAGACAAACAAAGAAACATTGAACAGAACCCTGACAGTATACTTGCATAGAGCTATACATACTATTTAACATATCTCAACTGCCTGATTACATGTATTGTTTTAAAATGTAAACAGTATTATTGCCCAGCTCTTATCTGCTGATATTAAGATATAACAAACATTAACATTATGATTTTTCCCGTAAAGCTACTTTGAAACGGGTATTGTGAAAAGTGCTACACAAACAAATTTGATTTTGAAGAATTTGAATAATTAGAATTTTTCAGTGAACTGACCCTTTAAAACTCTATCCTACTGTAGTATAGTCGATATCAAAAGAACCATTCCGTTTCAAACCTGCATCTACACTGACAAAAGTAGGCGCCACAGAGAAGAATAATTCCCCTGATCAATATCTACTTCCACGTTGGGCTGGAGTTCAGCGTGGATGGCAGTGGTCAATGACTCTTGCTCAGAGGTCCGGGGCAGTGCTGGACACAGGCCCAGGAGAGACAGATTGGTGAAGAGTGGGACGGCTACAGCCAGGCGCCTGGATTCCTGTCATCCTCTCCCCCCTCCTCCTCCTTCTGTCTGCTAGATCAACATGCGCCACGGCTCTCAAACACAACAACCTGTTTGAGATTAGCCATCGAACGGGCTGTTCTGCATAACGACAGCCTTACAGGCATCCACAATTACATGGCTTTTATCTTGTCACGTCAGGATATGTTTAAGGAGCTGTCCGTGGTTCTGAACGCTGTTGGATCGGTTCACGCTGTGGAGGTGTGGACGCAGAAGACGTGCTGTCCATCGGCCTGTCAGAATGTAATTATGTGGGAGCCTCGGAGTGCCAAGACAGAAAAAAAAACAAAAAACAGTCGAGGTCTTGGAGGGCAAGTGTGCCACCGTGGATTTCGGCAAACATTTCAGCAAACTCTCCTGAGCGTGGCAGGACTCTGCCAAATCACAAAACCGTTAGACGCCTCACTCAGCAGAGAGGAGATCTTCAATGGTGATGTTGACACAAACCAATTAAATTCTCCTCTGCTGTAAGCTTGACATGCTGTGAGCATTTATTATGATTTGTAAAACATTTTCCCCAAGCTTAAATTAAGGTGTTCTTACATAAGCCACTGATGGAAATGTCACTTTTGGTATTTTATTTTTTATTTTGTTTTTTTTTTGCCTTGCATTGGTGAGTCAGGTATTAAAAGCATCTAAAAAAAAAGTTGTCTTAAAGGCAGTGCACTATAAAAGGTATCAGTATGCATTCATCACTGGGACGTTGAATAAGCACATATTCAAAAAGAGATGCATTAAAAAAAAGCTAATATTATATAAGTAAACCTACAAAAAAATGCATTCATCACTGGGACATTAAATGAGCACACATTTAAATAGAGATACATGTAAAAATGTCATGAATTAACTGACACAACAAAAAAATAATAATAAAATAAAGTTAAAATAAAATAAATAAAATGCATTTATCACTAATATATGGGACGTTGAATTTAAAAAGGGGTTAATTAAAAATAAGCTAATATTATATAAATAAAACTACAAATCAAAACAGAACAAAATCAAAATGCATTCATGCAAACTGCGTTCATTACTAATATATGGGATGTTGAATAAGCCCACATTTAAAAATATATATATTAAAATAAATGCATAAAATGAGAGATGCATAAAAAATAAGATAATGCTATATAAATAAACCTAAATAATAAAATCAAATTCATTAATAATCACTAATATCTGGGATGTTAAATATGTCCACATTTAAAAATATATATATTAAAATAAATAAGCTAATATTATATAAGTAATCATATAATAAAATAAAACACATTTATCACTAATATCTGGGATATCTGTGATGAAAAAGATACATAAAATAAGTTAATATTATATAAATACACCTACATAATAAAATAAAATGCATTAATCACTAATATCTGAATTAGCCCACATTAAAAATAGATATATTTAAAAAGAAGCCAATATTATATAAATTAGCCTAAATAAAGAACTAAAACAAATTAAAATAATAAATATGATTAATATGTATGTATAATATAATATTTAAAATGTTATTTTAAGCAAATTAATCACGAGGTCTACTTCCACTGGAAGAGTCTCTGACATGAGAAAATGACACCATGCAAAAAAATACACTTTACACACAATATGAATCACTGCATATGGTGAACAGATGTTTTGTGTCATAACTATATTGAAGCCAGATCAGAAGCCAAGACATTTTAAGCAATATCAGTGAGAGTGAGTATCAGCAACCTTTTTTTTTTCTCCTTCCACCAATGAAAATAGTTCCAAAAGAAGCCAAATCAACAAGGCTTACGTGTCTCCAAGCAACAAACTGTTCTATAACCATGCATATTTTTTTCTTGATCTGAGCTCTGCTTTTAATACCGCGCAGCCACACCTTATGCTCTCCAAACTAAATTGTTTAGCTGTCAATCCATATGGCATCAGATGGTTCCATGCATTTCTTACTGGTAGGACTCAACAAGTTAGAGTCAAGCAGAGTGTAGGTCCACTCTTATTTACTCTTATTTACACTGTACACCAATAAGTATAGGAGTCACCATCCTTTGAATAATGTTGTCAAATTTTCATATGATACTGCCATTCTTGGTCTTCTGTATAAGGATAAAGACATTCAACATTATACTGCAGATTGCAGACTTTGTTACATGGAGTAAAGAACACAGTTTTGTAATTAACGTTAGAAAATCAGAGGAAATGATTGTAGAAAACCACCTATCATGATCAACAATGAGCCCATTAGACAGGTTGCTTCATACACATACTTAGGTATACTTATTGATAATTAACTTTCATGGGAGGTGCATGTGAATAATCTGTGTTGAAAGGTGCAACTTTTTTTTTTACTTTTTACAGAGGCTCAGACTTTTTGGAGTTGCTCAGAGGGTCATGTTGCTGTTTTAGCATGCCTGTATTGAATCCATCTTACTGTGTATAGCGGCCTGGTTTGGTAATCTGACATTTACCCTTGAATCTCAGCTGAACCGTTTGGTGCGTACGGCAATGAAGGGTTGGTCTGGGGGTTTACAGTCTATATTCAACAAAATTACTTTTAAACAGGCAAGGAAAATGACTCTGGACCCTTCTCATGTGCTCAATTCAGAATTCGAACCACTTCCATCTGGTCGACGTTTTTGTACCCCGAAGTTTAAATACAACCACTATAAAAATTATTTTGTTCCTTTGGCTGTTAAACTCTAGTGAAAAGGACACGACTGTGTGACTGTGTGTGTTATTGGTATGGGTATCTTGTTATGCAGCTTAGTCTGTATTGCCCAAATCAAATTTCCCTTAAAAGGGACAGATATAAAAGTATATATAAGTATGTACTGTAAAAGTATAAAAGTATGTACTGTAATTCTGGAACCTTTGCAAATCTTGGCCCTATGGGAGAGTTTTATAAAGAAAGAAAAAAAAAAAACTAGCAAATGTCTTAGAATAACCACAGAGATGGGCAGAATCTGGCCAAGACTCTGAAATTCGAGAAAACAGTTGGTTCTTTAACACACCAGATCCGTCAAGATGCTTTGTCTTCATATGAATTCAGGTTGTGTCCCATTCAACCTGAATTCACCCTATACTTACAGAGACTGACAATGGATTTGCATAAAGTCCAACAGTGAAAGTTGATATGTACCAAAGCAAAAAAACTGCCAGATTACGTACTGTATGAATGATATTGAATAACACACAATATACACTCTAAAGTGCACTCAACAGTAATGTAAGACTAATGTGAGAGCACTGTGACTGACTTCCATCAACACGCCATGTGACAAACACACTAACCCACATGCACAGACATAGATGAAGTTCCTCTCGCCTAGCTTACCTCTATCAGCAGGTGTCTTCAAAGCATAGCTTGAAAACGCATTTGCGATGTATTATTCCCCGTGCTCTCGGAATAGTTTGCGCACGGTTGGAATTCCTGCCCTCTCTCACACACAACTGGCAAAGCACTCTGCCTTCCTCCCAGGCTCATCCCATCTGCAAAGCGAGGGAGAGATGGAGCTCGCGAGAGAGAGAGAGAGAGAGAGAGAGAGAGAGAGAGAGAGAGAGAGAGGGAGAGATGGAGCTCGCGAGAGAGAGAGAGAGAGAGAGAGAGAGAGAGAGAGAGAGAGAGAGAGAGAGAGAGAGAGAGAGAGAGAGAGAGAGAGAGAGAGAGAGAGAGGGAGAGATGAGGCAAAAGAGAGTAAAGGAGGAGGAGAGACATTGTTTCGATAATGCAGATTGTCATAAGAGAGCTGCATTCCTGGTAATCCAATAGAAGTGAAGTAAAAGCTTCTGTCATTTCAACAGACTTAATGAAAGCAATTTGATTAGGTGGCCCTGCATCTGCACAGCTTCCTTCAGACTCATTGTTTCGGATTTGTGCCGGCCTGTCTCACTCTCAAATTAACTTGCCTTTAAATGTATTTAATGTTTGGCTTGAATGCTTACACGATTCCTGCTTGGAGCGGTTCTGTGGAGGGGAGCCATTCAATTGAAACAGCTATTCTTTGAGTGAAGTGAAGCTCAACTGTTACAGAATGGTGCTAGCAACATCAAGGTCATGGGTTTGATTCTCTGGGGGAAATGTTTATCCTGATTTTGACAAAGAAAATAATCAGTAACCTTGTAAGATCTTAAAAAGGGGTATTCAACATTTTTCAGGCAAAGGAGCTATTGATGGATAAAGAGATGGAGCAGAGACCTGGTACATATTGTTTTCAAAATAAAAAACTGTTACATTTTATACCTGGCCAAAAAAAGTGTATAGTACCACAATTATATAAGGCCATATTTAAAAAGAGATGCATTCAAATAATTTGTTATTATTATATAAATAAGCCTACATAACATACAAATGCTTTCATCACTAATATCTGGAACTTTGAATAAGCCCACATTTACATTACAAAAACAAGTTAATATTATATAAATTAGCCTATATAAAATAAAGAGCTAAAATAAATAAATAAATAAATACAACTCATATAAAATTAGGCCTTTAACAACTGTAACAGAATAAAAAAATATATTATTTTAAACAAATTCATCAAGAGATACCCTTCAAGTCAAGTCAAGTCACCTTTATTTATATAGCGCTTTTTACAATACAGATTGTTTCAAAGCAGCTTTACAGAGATAAAAGGAAAATAATGTTGTAATAATATTGTTAAATATAAAATGAAATGTCCCCAACTAAGCAAGCCAAAAGCCAATGGCGACAAAGGCGAAAAAAGGTGAAAAAGGCGACAGTGGCTAGGAACCAAAACTCCATCAGTCGACAGAATGGATAAACAAACCTTGGGAGAACCCAGGCTCAGTCAGGGGCCAGTTCTCCTCTGGCCAATGAACGAAGAGTGTATGATTATGATTCAGGCAGCATTATAAGTCAGAAGTCAGATTGGATCAGAACTTTCACAATATTTATTCAGTTTCATCTGGTTGGGGGTCGGAGTCATCACGCCGGTATGGAGACGAGTTTGTTGAGGTGTCCATGAGGCCTTCACAGGACTGATGAGGCTGGCACTTCAGGGATGCGTTGTCGTCGTGTCCATGTGATGGTCCTTCATCAGATCTGGATATGGCCTGGATCTGGCGGACTGCGGTAAACCTTGGGATAAACAGAGAGACTAATATTAGCGTAGACGCCATCCTTCTTATGATGTACCAAGTAAATCAGGATTTATGGGAAGTGTTCCCGGTTCCAGCTGATCTAAACTATGCAGCCTAACATTGAATTATAGAATTCTATAATGTGTTATGTGTATGCTAAGTCAAAGAGATGTGTATTTAGTCTAGATTTGAACTGACAGACTGTGGCTGCTTCCCGGACAATGTTAGGAAGATTGTTCCAAAGTTATGGTGCTAGAGAGGAAAAGGATCTACCGCCAGCAGTCGATTTAGATATTCTAGGTATTATCAACTGGCCAGAATTTTGAGATCGCAGTAGACGTGACGGACTATAATGCGTTAAGAGCTCGCTCAAGTACTGGGAAGCTAAACCATTTAGTACTTTGTAAGTAATCAGCAATATTTTAAAATTTATACAATGTTTAATAGGGAGCCAATGCAGTGTTGACAGAACTGGGCTAATATAGTAATACTTCCTGGTTCTGGTAAGAACTCTAGCGGCTGCATTTTGGACCAGCTGTAGTTTATGTATTAAACGTGCAGGGCAACCACCCAGTAGAGCATTACAATAATCTAGCCTTCATGTCATAAACGCATTAATTGTTCTGCATTTTTAATTGAGAGCATATGACGTAATTTAGATATATTTTTAAGATGAAAAGCAGCCATCAAGTGTTAGACAGTATTCTAGGTTATTACGTGAGGAAGTTTTTTTGTCCAATAATTAGAATCTCTGTTTTTTTCAGAGTTAAGTAGTAGGAAATTACTAGTCATCCAGTTTTTTATATCAGCTATGCATTCCGTTAATTTCCCGTAAATTTCGTCAGGGTGTGAAGAAATATAGAGCTGAGTATCATCAGCATAACAGTGAAAACAAATGCCATGCTTCCTAAAGATATCTCCCAAGGGTAGCATGTACAGAGTGAACAGCAACAGTCCTAGTACTGAGCCTTGTGGTACACCATACTGAACTTTTGATCGATAAGACATCTCTTCATTTACTGCTACAAACTGATAACCGTCAGATAAGTATGATTTAAACCATGCTAGTGCAATTCCACTAATGCCAACATAATTTTTGAGTCTGTTTAAAAGAATGTTGTGGTCGATAGTGTTAAATGCAGCACTAAGATCGAGTAACACTAATAGAGAGATACAACCACGATCGGATGAGCAAATAATTTGTGACTCTAATGAGAGCTGTCTCAGTACTATGATACGGTCTAAATCCTGATTGAAAATCCTCGCAGATACCATTTCTTTCTAAAAAAGGAACATAGTTGTGAGGATATTGCCTCTTCTATTACCTTTGACAGAAAAGGTAGATTCGAGATTGGCCTGTAATTAAAGTTCCGTTTTTTTAAAAAGCGGTTTGATCATATCCAGCTTAAAAGTTTTTGGTACGTATCCTAATGACAAAGATGAATTAATGATATTTAGCAATCTTTAGTGGCAGAAGTGATAGGTCTAACATATTTGTAACACAGAGTCGGCTTTGCAGCCTTGGCTAAATGAAGTTTACATGAGAATAGATAATGATCTGAGATGTCATCGCTTTGCTGCAGAATTTCAATTTCAGCATTGATTCCATGTGATAATATTAGATCTAGAGTATGATTACGACAATGAGTAGGTCCTGACACGTGTTGTCTAACTCCAATAGAGTTAAGAATGTCTTTAAATGCCAATCTTTAAATGCTCTTCAATTGGAAAAGCTGACCAAAATATTTTAAAGATACAGGTTTTAGCATAATAACTACTGTTGTCATTCATGCTAAGTGTCTTGTTGCCAATATATAATTGAACACTTTAAACCACATGTCTTGCACCGGAAATATAATACAAACATATACAAATATTTCTGAAAGGTAAAATAAAATAAAAACTTAAAGTGCCCCTATTTTGTTTTTTCAAATATTCCCTTTCATGCAGTGTGCAGTATAGCTGTTTATGAATGTAAACATTCTGCAAAGTTGTAAAGTTGAAAGTGCACGATAAATAAAGTTATTGTCTCCCAAAAGAAGAATCGACTCTGAACTGCCAAGTTGTTTTTCATTCGAATCCAACTGATTTAGGTTATACGTCACTAGAAGATTTATTTGCATAACGCCTGACTATGTTGTACGTTGTCCATTCGCGAACAACTTGACCAGCCCTCAAATGTAATTTTTCTGACGACTGCTTAAAGTTCAACGTGGGATTCCTAAACCGCTTGCTCTTGAAATATGGGTCAGTATCCAGTTAATTTGGACCAGCTTGCTCCTCAGAATCACAACCTGAAAGGTATGAATAATTATTGATGTATATATTTTCTACCGGGTGTTCAAAATACTTTAGTGTTTTATTGTGTAAGTTTCCAGCTAACCTGCTAACTCGCGTTATTACTGTCTTCCTGAAATACTACTGCTAATCAGCTGTGGGCCACTATTACATAAAGCTGTCTATTAATGCAGATTGTCTGTTGTTTTTACTACTTTGAGTAAAAATAAAGGATGGAGCAAGATTTGTTTTCCAAACGTTTGTTACATCAGTCATTCACGTTAGTGCTTGGCAAACATATGCACTGTTATTGATACAGTTATTGGTACAGGTCATTGAAATAACTTAGAAAAATACACATCGGTTTGTTGATGGACATACACTTCTTAATGCTGATGGTGAGGAATTACAGTTGCAACATCTCATAATGTACATCAACTGAGTAGCGTTTCACGAGTCGACCTTGCGATAGAGGTTCGGGTTGAATAACTAGTTCTTCCAATGTTTCAGCATCGGACTTGTGCTCGGATTGATATGGTAAAATCGGCGTCATCGTTACTGTCTTTAAAGTGTGTACAATTGCCTCTGGACAGAGCTGATTTTCAGTTATGGTAATAGCATGTAGCTTCCACGTGGTAGACCAATTACAACAGACTGGGCCATCTGGCCAATCAGAGCAGAGCAGGCTCTCGGAAAGGAGGGATTTAGAGAGACTGATTCACCCATTGAGTCGTTTGAGAATCATTGAAAAATGTGATGATGTGCAATTATGAGAAAATTTAACTTTTTTTTTTATTTATTTTTTTTTACATTTGATGCACGTAAACCTGTTATAGGAGACTCCAAAACAACATTATGAGCCTTTAAAATAGCATAATAAGGGCACCACGTTATTCCATTCTCCACTTTGCCTTCCTTGAGTTGCAATGCTAATCAGAAACAAAGCAATTATCCCCAATTCAACAACAGCAACACAACTCCTTAATCAGTCTCTCCAACATGAGAGACTGAAACACTACTATGAAAAAACGAAGTCATGGTTTACACGTCTCATATTGAACAAGCCGATGCATTTATCATCATTACCTTCCAAGCAAGACTGATGGTAGTGCAATGCAAGTAAATGTAAACCAATTAATAACAGCAGAAATTGCATTAAACCATTGTGTCCTAAAGAGAAAACCACTGAAATTGCTCTAAAATGAACCGTTAACTACTTGAAGTATCTCTGTAAAATCTCTGTGGAAGATTTTTTTTTTATATAAATGCATGAGAACTGTGCAGAGTAGCCCTATAAATCTTGTTTACGTTCAAACTAATATGATCGACAGTTAAGTAATAATTTGCGGATTATGGCAAGTGCATGTTTTTGATATTATCAGCAGATTTAAACATCTAGTGGATTGTCCAGCCGTCAGAGGCTGATGAATGAGCACTCATTAGAATTGCAAAGGCTGTCAGCTGCGGCAGCGGAGCGTGGTTCCAGACGGGGTTTGACAGGGCCACCAGACTCCATCGGGGTAATTAATTTGCCACATTCTAAAGGACGTAGGGTGTACTTCTCGAAATTAGGCCGGTAAGAGAAGTGGCAAAGGGTCATAATCAATTGATTATCATGATGACTGAGATGGAGGCGACATGGCTCTTTAATGATTAATGCTTTTGTTTGTGTGCTTTCAGAGAAACCCGTCCCATGCTAATCAAGTCCAGATAAGTTTAACTTAAACCAAGTTTGACAAGCTGCAAAGCAATGCCAGCACATGTATTGTGGTAGCAGAGAACCTAATATGCTGTCTTGTACTATATATTGATGGTCAGTGTTGGGGTAATGCATTACAAGTAGTCAGATTATGTGGTCCGATTACTTTTTTGATGTAACAAGTAAATTAACTCATTACTTTATACATTTACACATTAAAATTTGTGTTACTTTTTTTTAAATGCACATTACTTTTCAGTTTAATTAATTTGGTTAAACATTTTGAAAATACTCTCTCTTATGTAGACACTTGTAGTCCTAATGTAGTATTCATTCATGCAAATTCTGTAAAACATTACTTTCCACTTTCAATAGAACAAGTTTTGTACAGTAGTTTGTTGTTTTGTTTTTTGTATGCTATTCATAGCTCTAGAGTCAGGAAATATTCTAAGTGTTCAGAATATGATAATATTCTAAATGTGTTTTTAAAAGAAAATTACAGTGTACAGGTCCTTCTCAAAAAATTAGCATATTGTGATAAAGTTCATTATTTTCCATAATGTAATGATAAAAATTTAAGTTTCATATATTTTAGATTCATTGCACACCAACTGAAATATTTCAGGTCTTATATTGTCAATGATGGCCTTCTGGACAGCAGTCAGGTCGGTAGTCTTACCCATGATTGCGGTTTTGAGTAATGAAACAGGCTGGGAGTTTTTAAAAGCCTCAGGAATCTTTTGCAGGTGTTTAGAGTTAATTAGTTGATTCAGATGATTAGGTTAATAGCTCGTTTAGAGAACCTTTTCATGATATGCTAATTTTTTGAGATAGGAATTTTGGGTTTTCATGAGCTGTATGCCAAAATCATCAGTATTAAAACAATAAAAGACCTGAAATATTTTAGTTGGTGTGCAATGAATCTAAAATATATGAAAGTTTAATTTTTATCATTACATTATGGAAAATAATTAACTTTATCACAATATGCTAATTTTTTTAGAAGGACCTGTATGTTATATAAGACTGTGTTCTTGAATGCATTACTGTGTTGAACACTTGCAAAAAAGAACATATCAGTTAAAACATTACTTTCCATAAAAAGTAATGTAATTAGTTTCTTTTTTAGGGAGTAACACCATATTGTAACTAGTGCTGTCAAATCGATTAATCACGATTAATCACATCTGACATAAAAGTTTGTGTTTATATAATATATGTGTGTGTGTGTGTGTGTGTGTGTGTGTGTGTGTGTGTGTGTGTGTAAGTTTGTGTTTATATAATATATATGTGTGTGTGTGTTTGTGTGTGTGTGTGTGTGTGTGTGTGTATACAGTCAAACCAAAATGTATTCAGATACCTTCAACATTTCTCACATTATCACAGTTTATTCGCTATAGTTTATAAAATGATAATAAAATATAACAAGAACTCAGAGTTATCAAATCAGTTGATATTTCACTGGTTTTGGCCATCCTTCTGTTAGACTGTCTCACAGATCGAATAGCTGTCAGCTGTTAAATTTAAGTACACAATTATAGATAATACCAATTTAGGTCAACCAATTACCAAGCTGTCATGACTTCGGTCTGATCTGCTGTTTTTGTCTCCTCTCTGGGTTCCTTTGTCTTGAGCACGTGTTTTGTTTTGACAGCTCGCCATGTGCTCGTTGTCATTGTGACGTCTCCCCTCCCACTCGTTACCCTTAATTATCATTGTTCTCTGCACACCTGTTGTCAGTCAATCCCTAATTTTCTCCCCTATTTTAGATCCACTTGTGTTCAGTCCTTTGTCAGACCGTTGTTGTGTGTTATGCTGTTCCTGTGACCGTCTCAGCCTTGCTTTCCTTAGCCTTGCCTTGCTTCTCCTTGCTTCAGACTCCAAGTGTGATTTGTTTTGTTTTTGCATTTTGATTTTTGTCCTGCTTCCACTGTCTCCAGGCCTGGTTTCCTCTACTGCCTGCCCAGGTGTTTTTCTGCTGTTGGGACTTGGATGTACCGCCCCGGTCCTCCTCTGTATTGGGAATTCTGTGTGACTTGGACACTGCGTCGGGTGACGCTATATTTTTGTTTTGTTTTTTGAGAAGTGCTCTCTGCCCCAGTGGACTCTTTTTGGACTTCCTCTTCTCTTTTGTATTTCTGTTATTTTTCCTGGGCTCATTTTTGAGAGCAAAATAAAGATTTCTGTTACCTGCTACTGGATCCGTGTGTTTTCCCTGACAGAAGCAATGCTTAATTTTGTTCAGTCTGCGGTGTAAAATGGTTGCATTAGCAATTAAAGAAAAAACATTTAAGCAAAACACGGTCAGGTCAAAGTGTCTGAATAACTTTTGGTCCCAAATTTTTATACATTTTACTGGTAGTCCACTGTATGAAGAAATTTTGGGTATAATATGTCACTATCATCACTTACATAAATTAACTATAGTGTCATAATATAAAAATATCAAAATTGATATGGTATACACACACACACACACACGCATTATATAAAGACAATCTTGTATGTTATATGCGATTAATCTCGATTAATCAATTTGACAGCACTAATTGTAACATCACTTTTAAAAGTAATGTTCCCCATTTTCCCCCAATATTTCAAGGTATAGCGTGAATCATTAAACATTATTAGAGTTCAATAATGTATCAAGCCACAAAAGTCACATTATAAAGGCAGAACTTGAACTGTAATTAACCAAATGAAATGCAACAGTACTGTGTGCTAATGAGGGTTCTCCTTGGGGAGCATTTCTGTTATTGGTGCTGAGTGGGTGGTACAGGCTAATTCCCAGAACAAGATGATACATCAGTAGACAAAAACAAGGCTGGTACAGAGGCACAAAATCACTAAACAGGTCTTGCACAACCATTGTTACTTTCTGGATTCACCTTTCAAGCTGACATGAGAGAGCTGCTCGCTATTTTGGTCTGACGTCTTTCTCAAGAGAAGTTGACTGATTGGAGGTGCTCCTATAAAGAATATGGAAAACCTTACGGTGAGTTTCAGATGGTTAGATTGGAATGAATCAATTATTAAATACAATTAAATTAAATGCAATAAGCTCCAAAAGTGAAATTCTTATCACAAATAAAGGGTGTTTGTACGCACATCGCAAACTGGAGGGCCTAAAAGTCGTAACATCACTGTAACTGTGATGGCTTTGAGTGGCTTATTGGTTTTAACTGTGGCAATACGGTAAAATACAGCAATGTTTAATAACAGTTCAATTTTGAAATCATTCTGAAAGTAGTTTATAAACAACTCTGCTGAGTAGTTTATTAGAAGAACTGTAGGCCATTTATTGTTTCCAAGCCGCATAGAAACTTGACACATTAAAGGGATAGTTTACACAAAAATGAAAATTCTGTCATCATTTACTCACCCTCAAGTTATTCCAATCTGACCCCAAACTTTTTAACGGCATTGTAAGTTATAATGGTGAAAATACACAAAAAAAGTCACCAGTATCATTAACATGAGAGTAAAACATCTAAATATCAGATATTAAGTTTTTTGGTTTGCTTCTTGGTTTTACCCTCTAATGATGGTTTGGTGGGGGGTTTTAACATCTCCTGTGTCCCGTCTCTTTGAGCAGTCTGACAATTGGCGGGAGATTGTGAACAAAAAGCTTCACTTTCCACCGGAGCTGATCCCTGCTATCCAAGAGGGCAACATGGTCTGGGTGGACAGTCTCCTCTCCCTTGGTGATGGGATCATCCGTCAACTGGAAGAGTCTGAGGATCGGTTATGGAGGGAAGCGTTGAACCTCTCCATCCGACTGGGCGGCGAAGATATCATGACATCCCTTCTTTTGGGCGTCAAGTTTGACTTCCGTCAGATCCATGAAGCTCTACTGGTGGCTGTCGACACCAACCAGCCACGATTCGTCAAACACCTCCTGGACCGCCTGGATCAGGAAAAAGGCAATAAAATGGATGTTCGTTCCTTTAGCATGGCCATCTTCGACCACTCCATCGACGATTCTCAGTTCGCACCAGGAGTGACGCCACTAACGCTGGCCTGCCAGAAGGACCTGTATGAGATCGTAACTATGCTGACCCAGAGAGGCCATGATATTCCCATGCCTCACTCAATCTCGTGCGCGTGCTTGGAGTGCCATAACGGACGACAATACGACTTGCTCAAGTTCTCGCTGTCCCGTATAAATACGTACAGAGGCATTGCCAGCCGCGCATATTTGTCGATCACCTCGGAAGACGCCATGCTCAGCGCTTTCCACCACAGCCGAGAACTGCGCAAACTGTCTAAGAAAGAACCAGAATTTAAGGTGAGCTCAGAAAAAATGGTCATTCATTTTCTGAAAACATCACAAATAACAAATTCAAAAGACAAATCGTGAGAGTCAAAGTGCTTCCCAGACAGCAACATAGTGTCGGCCCAGATCCGGTCCATATCTGGGCCAGCTTTTTTTCATGAACCAATCTGCTACCAGTAACTGACTTCTTGTTTTTACATGCATGTCCTTTCGCAGATTATGCTTTATAACTTGTTAACATACACTATAAAGTAAATGATTTAATGGTGTTATTTCATCAGGTAAAAAAAATTTAAGCAAAAAAAAAATCTGTTGATTTTTGCCATTACCGCCAGATAAACCTTTGTGAGCGTGTCTGTTTGTGCGTTGAAATCAAGCCAGAGAAAAATCCATTTCAAATCTTTTGCACACTTTGATTGATTTTTAGCATTTCTTTCTCAAAACTCTTTATTGATGTTTAGCCTCAGTACCTGGCTTTGGAACAGCTGTGTCAGGAGTTTGCTGTGGAGCTTCTGGGAATGTGCCGGAACCAGAGCGAGGTCTCCACTATCCTCAACAGTGCTGAGGGGGACAGCGAGGATGAAGAACTAGGCCTAGATGAACAGACATTTGAGGAAGGCATCCCCAACCTCGCTCGTCTTCGCCAGGCGGTCAACTACAATCAAAAACAGGTAAATCATCTTGGTTTAATTGCAGCAGATAACTGAAAAAAGTGATACATATCACTTATAAAAAACCTATAAAAAAACCTACATTAAAGGTGAAGTAAGAGATTTCTGAGAAACACTGTTGATATTTAAATTCAACCCAAAGAAACACACCCACCAATTACTCCACCCACAAAATGCATGAACACGCAATGCAAGAGTGGATGTCTCCTTATCATAGCTGAAGCAGAGCAAAATAATGCTTCGCAAAAAATAACGACAAGGGAGAACAAAAAATGAACATACATGTAACCGGTCCTACTCGACCCGCTCCGAGCGGAGATTCTAACAGGCGTCTCTGGCATGGGAGTTGGGCATGCAAACAAGGACGCTAAAGACTGCAGTCTCTATCATCAGTTGCTAGCGTGCCTCTTTAGGCCAGGGGAGTGAGGTTTCCTTGCCAAGCTCTTACTGGTTGGCCTCCGTTACATACAGAAGCTACACAAGAGTATTCAAGCAAGAGTTGGTTGTTAGTCGCCAGCAGTATAGCATCCAGACGATAGTAAGAGACTGTCCTGTTACTAGCTAACATTACAACAACAGCATATCTTGGTTCTGAGAAACAAAAACAATGTTTTACACATTTAAATATGTTTAAAAATTTGCTAGTTTTTATTCTTTTTTATTTGCATTTTAGTTTTAGCATATCAAGATAAAGTTGGCATAAAATGGAAGTTGAGATAGTCTTTTCTTCCCTATTGTGAATAATATCAGAGTGAAACAGCTTTTTGAACAAGAAAAAACGTAGGGCGGGACTTTATTTTGTCCGAGGGCAATTGATTGGATGTTTGTGGTTTGCTATTGGTCGATCTCATGTGAGTAACAGGTTGTTAGTAAACACAGAAGAGAAGAGATGTCGCTGCAAGAGGGAGGGGAAGTTATTTTGATTAAAGATTACAAAGACACATGAATAAAAAAAAAATAACATGCACAACTAAATCATTTATAATACACACACACACATATATATATATATATATATATATACAGGTCCTTCTAAAAAAATTAGCATATTGTGATAAAGTGAATTATTTTCCATAATGTAATGATAAAAATTAAACTTTCATATATTTTAGATTCATTGCACACCAACTGAAATATTTCAGGTCTTTTATTGTTTTAATACTGATGATTTTGGCATACAGCTCATGAAAACCAAAAATTCCTATCTCAAAAAATTAGCATATCATGAAAAGGTTCTCTAAACGAGCTATTAACCTAATCATCTGAATCAACTAATTAACTCTAAACACCTCAAAAGATTCCTGAGGCTTTTAAAAACTCCCAGCCTGTTTCATTACTCAAAACCGCAATCATGGGTAAGACTGCCGACCTGACTGCTGTCCAGAAGGCCATCATTGACACCCTCAAGCAAGAGGGTAAGACACAGAAAGAAATTTCTGAATAAATAGGCTGTTCCCAGAGTGCTGTATCAAGGCACCTCAGTGGGAAGTCTGTGGGAAGGAAAAAGTGTGGCAAAAAACGCTGCACAACGAGAAGAGGTGACCGGACCCTGAGGAAGATTGTGGAGAAGGACCGATTCCAGACCTTGGGGGACCTGCGGAAGCAGTGGACTGAGTCTGGAGTAGAAACATCCAGAGCCACCGTGCACAGGCGTGTGCAGGAAATGGGCTACAGGTGCCGCATTCCCCAGGTCAAGCCACTTTTGAACCAGAAACAGCGGCAGAAGCGCCTGACCTGGGCTACAGAGAAGCAGCACTGGACTGTTGCTCAGTGGTCCAAAGTACTTTTTTCGGATGAAAGCAAATTTTGCATGTCATTCGGAAATCAAGGTGCCAGAGTCTGGAGGAAGACTGGGGAGAAGGAAATGCCAAAATGCCTGAAGTCCAGTGTCAAGTACCCACAGTCAGTGATGGTCTGGGGTGCCATTTCAGCTGCTGCTGTTGGTCCCACTGTGTTTTATCAAGGGCAGGGTCAATGCAGCTAGCTATCAGGAGATTTTGGAGCACTTCATGCTTCCATCTGCTGAAAAGCTTTATGGAGATGAAGATTTCATTTTTCAGCATGACCTGGCACCTGCTCACAGTGCCAAAACCACTGGTAAATGGTTTACTGACCATGGTATTACTGTGCTCAATTGGCCTGCCAACTCTCCTGACCTGAACCCCATAGAGAATCTGTGGGATATTGTGAAGAGGAAGTTGAGAGACGCAAGACCCAACACTCTGGATGAGCTTAAGGCCGCTATCGAAGCATCCTGGGCCTCCATAACACCTCAGCAGTGCCACAGGCTGATTGACTCCATGCCACGCCGCATTGAAGCAGTCATTTCCGCAAAAGGATTCCCGAACAAGTATTGAGTGCATAACTGAACATAATTATTTGAAGGTTGACTTTTTTTGTATTAAAAACACTTCTTTTATTGGTCGGATGAAATATGCAAATTTTTTGAGATAGGAATTTTGGGTTTTCATGAGCTGTATGCCAAAATCATCAGTATTAAACCAATAAAAGACCTGAAATATTTCAGTTGGTGTGCAATGAATCTAAAATAAATGAAAGTTTAATTTTTATCATTACATTATGGAAAATAATGAACTTTATCAAAATATGCAAATTTTTTTAGAAGGACCTGTATATGTGTGTGTGTGTGTGTGTGTGTGTGTGTGTGTGTGTGTGTGTGTGTGTGTGTGTGTGTGTGTGTGTGTGTGTGTGTGTGTGTGTGTGTGTGTGTGTGTGTGTGTGTGTTTGTGTGTGTGTGTGTGTGTGTGTGTGTGTGTGTGTTTCTTTTTATTTTAATGTTAACGTTGATTTCATTTCAAGTAATGTCAATTATTCTTTTTATTTCTTATGGTTTTAGTTTTAGCAAACTATAATAACCCTGGTTCAGGTAACACACTGCCCACACAGACTAATGTATTTGAGGAGAAACACAGGGCATTTGAACCTTATCTTTCAAAAGCTCACAGTCGTTTGACCCCTGCGTTGATGCCGTATGGGATGCTTGATTGATTGACAGTTGGCTGGGAGGCCTGACTGTTTGTTTTCCTCGTCTAGTTTGTGACTCATCCCATCTGCCAGCAAGTGCTCTCCTCCATTTGGTGCGGGAGCCTGTCAGGGTGGAGGGGAAGTCGAACTGCTTGGAAACTGCTGGTGTCTTTGGGCATTTTCATTACCATGCCGGTTCTGTGCCTTGTCTACTGGATCGCCCCAAAGTCCAAGGTAAATTTGAGTCCGTGGTGAAAATAGTTCAATAACATCATAAACAGCATTCAAACAGGTTTCAATTATTATTTTTTTTTTTACCAGCTGGGTAAATTGCTGAAGGTTCCCGTGATTAAGTTCCTGTTACACTCTTCATCATACATGTGGTTCCTCATCACTCTTTTGACGGAGTCTATTTTCATGGAGATCTACCGTAGCGATTTCGCCTCCCGGAAGCAGAACATTCTCCATAACTCTCTTCACATGATATGGGTCGCAGGTAGGTCATGTTGCCAAATAAAAACCCATAGAAAAATCATTTAAAAGTCACTTAAATCTCTGAGTCTAACCAATAATTGTCTTTGAGATAGTCATGCAGAATAGGGCATTAACACGTGCTTTAGAAGTACTAATAAAAGCGTGTGTGTGTGTGTGGATGGATGGATGGATATGAGAGAGAGAGAGAGAGAGAGAGAGAGAGAGAAAGAGAGAGAGAGAGAGAGAGAGAGAGAGAGAGAGAGAGAGAGAGAGAGAGAGAGAGAGAATGATTGTGATCTAAAAAGGACGTTTTCATTTTCTATTTTGTTAGGTTTCTTCTGGTTTGAGTGTAAGGAAGTTTGGCTCGAGGGTTTGAAGAGTTACTTCTTGGATTTATGGAACATTCTGGATATGATGGTGCTGAGCATGTATCTGGCATCCTTCACACTGCGCATTCTCATCGTGCTCAAGGGACATTTCCTCTGTCAGGACTCCAGCACACAAGAGCTGTGTGACTATTTCACCAACACAGGTGACATCTCACAAAATCCATATATCCTTACTGCTACTGAATTAATATATAATAATATATATTACTAAAAGTAATATATAATGATAATAATGTTAAATTATATCAAAATAATAATAATTGTTGTAATTTAATTTAAATAATAGTATTATTTTTAATTATTATTACAATAACAAGTATTCTTATTAGTAGTAGTATAATTATTATCATAATAATTATTGTAATCAAATTTAAATAATGAAATTACTTGTTATTGTAATAATAATCATTATTATTTTAATAGTAGTTAGTAGTATAAATGTCATAATTTCACCATTACTATTTATTTGTACTTAAAAACATTTTTATTATATATTTAAAAATACATTTCAAATAATAATAATATTTATGTTTTTAAAAATACATTTAAAATGAAAATAATAATACTAATGTAAAATGGTTAATTTAAAACTACTACTATTATCATTAAAGTATATATTTTGCTCATGTTTCTGAACAGTACGAGAGGACTGGAAACAGGAGGATCCTCAGCTGATTGCAGAGACTCTCTTTGCCGTGACCAGCATGTTGAGTTTCACACGTCTCGCCTACATTCTGCCGGCCCATGAATCCCTGGGAACCCTGCAGATATCCATGGGAAGAATGATCGATAACATGATGAGGTCAGATCTCGGGGTTTGATCTTCACGATCGCACGTCCAATATGCTTACAAGAGGAGAGTGGCTTTCATCAAATGTTTTTCTTCCTCTACAGGTTCATGTTCATCCTCATGATTATAGGGACAGCATTTTTGTGCGGAATAAACAACATATACGTCCCATATGTTGTTTCTGAACATCTTGGCAGGTGATTAATAACTTATTTACATGTAATTTCACGTGTTTGGTTGGAGATGAATTATAAATGTGTTTATATCTTGTATTACTTTTAAGATTTAATGAGACATTTAACTTCCTCTTCTGGACCATGTTTGGAATGGCAAACCAAGAATATGTAGACATGCATGATTACGTTCTGGCGGAGTTTGTAGGAAGGATCTTCTACGGGATATTCACACTGCTCATCGTAATAGTGCTCCTGAACATGCTTATTGCCATGATCTCAAACTCATTTCAGAGGATTGAGGTGAGCACGTATAGTATGAAGAATGATTTTGAATGATTTGGTAGGAAACGCTGTAGTTTCAGCACTCAAAAATTAAAATTGCATTTATTTACAGTTCATGTCGTTTCAAACCTGTATTCCAGTGGAAAACAAAAGACGACCATTTTAACCAATCCTTCCTTAATTTTTTTTTTTTTTTTTTTTTTTAATTGAGTATTCATCTGAGGGGTCCAAGACCCCATGACTTTTGTTGCACTTGAACCAGGAATACACACACAAAATAAATAAATAAATTTGCATTTTAAAAAAGTAACAAATCCTTCCCTCGAAGGTAAAATTGACCCCCATATGAATGATTGGAATGTGAGGAATGCTTCAATACACATAGAAAAACCTAAACATTCTCAAAATTAAAAATTAAAAAAAAAAAAGGTTAAACCTTTACCAAAAAATAATTTTATAATGTCTACATGTGTATCTGAATGCATACTGAATAGAAATGACTTTAGGACCCAGAGGAACAGCTCATTTGCTCCAAATATAGCTATAGAGTCATGACATATCATGTTATATTATTTTTATTTTACACAATAGGTCGGCAAAGACAGCCAATGTAAGATCTTTTTAGCTGAATTAAAAATTTTAGGCATGAAATTGTGAGTGAGTTGAAATAATGTGAGGAATGTGCTTAAATTACTATTTATTGATTAAATCTAGTAATTTAAAGGAAAATAAAAAAAATTGCATTAAAAAAATGGAAAAAAATATAATCAAAATGAAATAAAATAAGCTTTCTGGACAAAAGAAAATTAAGTATAATTTTAGAGTTTCGGGTCATTTTGACCTGCGAGATACGGATTTGTTACAAAACGCGAGGGAAGGATGAGGGTTAAGAATATTTACATATCTGTTGCTCAAAACGTCTCTTCCTCACAGGATGATGCAGATGTCGAGTGGAAGTTTGCTCGTTCTAAACTCTACCTCAGTTTCTTTAGGGAGGGTCTAACTATGCCAGTTCCCTTTAATATCATCCCATCTCCAAAGGCTCTCTTTTATGTCTTAAGGTAGGAAAACTTGCAATGTCAAACCTTGTATAGTGACTGGATGATATCCCAGAGTAAGTGAACTTCTATGAGGTTCTTCACCTTTAGGACCAGATGTAACCTTCATGTTCCTCGCTGTTTTGTGTAGAAGCATCTTCCAAAAGATTTGCTGTTGCTGTACGAAGAAAGCCCCAGAATATCCTCCCATCACATCTGTGGTGAGTATCCGAGGGGTTTTTATACCTAGATCCTCTATAATTCTTGGTTAAATTTGGCTGATGAGGTGTTTTTCATACTTTTTTTGTAGTCTGGCAATACCCTGAATAACAGCGGAGGTCAAGGTGAGGGCAGAGTGCCATACCGCCTGCAGGTCACCAAGGCTCTAGTGCACCGCTATATTGAAGCCGCACGCAGAGAGTTTGAAGAGAGCAAGCGTAAAGGTAGGTCATATTTTCGGCATCTCTGGGTAATAATCCAAAAGCGTGCAGTAATTCAGGAAAGAAGTACAGCATTAAACTACCTAACAATTACCTGTTCATGGTGCTGTGGCCTACTGGTCAAAGATATGTTCTAGTAACCATAAGGTTGTGGGTTCAAACCCCAGAAGGGAATCCTTGAGAAAGACTTCGGCTCAATCCCAATTCACCCCTTGGCTCTACCCCTCTGTTTTGCGCGTTCACGTCTAGGGGAAGGGTGTCCCGATTCTTGTTGTGATAGAGGGGTAGGGCGAAGGGGTAGGGCTACATAGCCCTCGAAACGGTGATTTTTCAGAGGCACACTCCGAACGGAGGGCTACGAGAAAGTTCGCAGAATGCATTGCGAATCACCGGCGAGATGGCTTCGCAAACGGTTAAACATTTAAATTTAGCCCCAGATGACACCACCATGCACTTTATTTACTCTTATAATAATAATATAATCATATAGTCATTTAAATTAAGAAATTGTATAATAAATTACCTTTCCGAAACAGAAAAGACATACATTTCGAGGAAGGAACATTATAATCATCATTATAAGAGCGTAAGAGCAGCGGCGCTCATTGTCAGTCGTTGTCATGGAGAAATCCTGTAAAAACTCGTCGCTTCCGTAACGTCAGAGCGATCATCGACGACTGATGACGTATCGGGTTCATGAAGGGTTGTTCCATTTCGTAGGGGAATATTTCAACCCCTTGGCCCTTGTAACTCTGTTTTAAGGGCCAAGGGGTACACTCGAAAACAAGGGGTGAATTGGGATTGAGCCTTCACCACAAGTTTCTCCAGAGGAACTGGCTCTGTAATTAAAGAATGGAATAAGTGTACTAGAATACAAAATGGATAAAAGTGTCTGATTATTTAATACTTGTTTTAAGACAGTTAGGCTACTTCTGGGATCAACACTTGGAATGCATACAGTATCATAATTCAGTAAACACTCTGTAGTGCATACTAGATCCAGGCCGCAGGAAGTAGGGGTGCTGTTTTCACAGGTGTATAAATGCATTTGTTTTATCAAGAAAAATAATACATTTTAAATCAGTAACCCTTCGGTAAGGAATTTAACTAAGTGTAAGTGGGCTAGCCTACAAGTGTTGAAAGTAGGTTTTAATTTTACACCGTTTACTTTCTTGAAACTGGAATAGTCTATTATTCTTTTGATTGACGCACACCAGGGCCTGAAATTAGCGGGGGGCTAGTGGCAAAAATGCTAACAAAATAACAAAAATGCCTCCAAAACTCAAGTTATGTGGGCAAAAACAAGCCTCAATGAGTTTTCTTTTTTGTATTTATAGCTATATTTAAGCTAGATCACACAAACAAGAGTGCACTGTAAAAAAAATATATAATCATAAAGTTATTACAACATGTTTTTATAATGCTTTAACATATCAAAATAAGTTGTACAAAATTAAACTAATTTTTGTAGGTCAGTTTAATGTAATTTAAGTTGAAATGACTTAAATTGTTAAGTAAACTCACCTTGGTTAAGGAAGCAACTTTTTTTTATACATTCCCCCTGAACAGCATATTGCAAATGTGAAATTGATTTTATAGAACATATCAAACAAGAAGTTAATATTAAGTAACGTTCAGTAAATACATAAAAAAATGCGTTTTTGCTCCTTCAAAGAAAATGGCACATCAGAAATGTTTCACATCTGTGAGCAACATATTTAGTTCTTGATTGAATCAACATTTCTGAACAAATTGATCTGAATGAATGATTTAATGGTGGGTCTATAAGGTAGGCACAAGAGTTTGAGCTACATGATTAAGAGTTAAAGGGTTAGTTCACCCAAAAAATGTAAATTCTGTCATTAGTTACTCACCCTCATGTCGTTCCAAACCCGTAAGACTTTTGTTCATCTTCAGAACACAAATGAAGATCTTTTTGATGAAATCTGAGAGATTTCTGTCCCTCCGTTGACAGTCTACTCAACTACCACTTTGCCGCTTCAAAAAGTTCATAAAGAGATCTTAAAACTAATCCATATGAATTGATCGGTTTTGTCCAAAATTTTCTGAAGAGACACGATCGCTTCATATGATGAAAAGACTGAATTTAGGCTTTTATTCACATAAGTGAACACACAATAAGTGACCGTAAAGACATTTGTAATGATTTAGATATTTCAAAGATTTATATTTCAAATAAACTCTGTTCTTTTGAAAATTCTATTCTTCAAAGAATCCTGAAAAAAATGGTTGCTTTTCCATTTTAAGTATAAATTACATTTTAAATATAGGCCTATATTAAAATTATGGAAGCTTGTTTCCACTATAATGGAATAAAAATAAAAAAAACGGTTATTGCGACATTCTGACTTTTTTTCCCGCAATTGCAAGTTTATATCTTACAATTCAGAGAATAAAAGTCTGAATGGCGGGATACTTTTTTTTCTAATTGAAAGGATTTTTTATTTTTTTATTATACTCTGTTATTTTAATTCGTAAAAATATTTTACAACATTGCTATTTTACTGTATTTTTGGTCAAGCAAATGCAGCCATGCACAGGAGATTTGTTTTAAAAAAAATGCTAGTCTATCTCGGAAATAAGTGGTTATGTCATATTTTTAATCTAATTTTGTGTAAATAATTCTCGAAACTTCCAGTCTAATGAAACGAGGCAAGAAAGAGTAGAGGCAAAACACTTTGGCAACACTTTGTAGTTAATCATCCAGGAATTTCATGCATATAAAATGTGCATTATTCATGCAGCAAGTAGAATGCTATTATGAACCTTGCCATTGTCTTTGCTACTAATTCCTGTTGTTGTGATGCTCAGATGTGGGGAACAGAATCACCGAGCTGAATAAAGTTGTGGGCCGGCTGCACTCCGAGATGAAGGACTTCCACCAGAAGCTGCAGTGGCGGCACACAAGCCAGCCAGACCAGGCCAACATTCTGGGCAAATACATCATGGGGGCAAGAAACAATTTCCGTGACTTTGATAAGAATGAGGCCATGGGGTGTGAAAATACAGGTCTGCACATCAGTATGCAGCTCACAGAGGAAGAGGACGAGAAGAAAGGAAAGATCGTCTCAGAGGAGAGGGAGGAGCCCGAGTCCGAGGGCCCCGTGGAGCCCGTCCCAGGAGAAGAAACCGCTAGCACTCCTGATGTATGAGAAACAAACACTGGGTTGTCGCAGCGCACTGCCGTTCCCTGGCACAATATCTAGTAAGAAGTTTCTAGATAGATTCAAAACACTTTGAATTACTGATCAAATTTGACATACTGTCGTCAGGTTTAATATGTAATTTGTATCGTAATTGATATTTGAATTAAAACGCCTAGACGGATAAATCTTTTTTTTTAATAAGATTGAGGTTTAGATTATGACAAAAAAAATATATGATAGATAAATACATTTGCTGAATGCTCTGTTTTCTTATGGACATTTTCACAATGAATGTGAAATTTAAGAACCTTAAATGAGAATTACCAAAAATGAATACAACTTATTTTCACAAAATAAAAGCAGATACTATTTTCATGTTGATAGACGATCTTATGTGTTATATTATGATTATCAATGGGAAAAAAAGCACTTTCCACTAAAAAAATACAAATTAAGGTTTTTGAAAGAAAGTCTCTTCTACTCACCAAGGCTGCATTTATTTGATCAAAAATACAGTAAAAACAGTAACAATGTTAAATATGTATGTAAAATGTAATTTATTCCTGTGATCAAAGCTGAATTTATCATCATTGCTCCAGTCTTCAGTGTCACATGATCCTTCAGAAATCATTCTAATATGATTATTTGATGCACAAGAAACATTTAAACATGATTAACATGATTATCAATGCTCAAAACGGTTAATATTTTTGTGGAAACACTGCTTTGATGAATAGAAGGTTTAAAAGAACAACATTTATTCGAAATTAAAATCTTCTGTAACTTTTGTAATTCATTTACTATTTGATCAATTTAATGCATCCTTGAATAATAGAATAATAATAAAAAAAAAAAGATCTTGCTGACCCCAAACTTTTTAACTGTAGTGTACTTCAGAACAAAGAAAAACCTAATAGTACCTAAAATTACATAAAATGTCTGTTCCCATCTCCTTAAATTGTTTTGTTCCAATCAAAAGTTAATGGTTAAAAAAAAAAAAAAAAAATGAAAAATGTTGCTAACTTTTTACAATAAATGTCCCATCCGTAAATATTAATGCATTAACTAACATGAACTAACAGCGAGCAATATTCTTGCAGCATTTATAAACCTTTGTTAACGTTAGTTTAAAAAAATATATACAATTCTTCATTATGTTAACTAGTTCAAGTTATGATGTTCATGGTGCATTAAATGTTACCAGATACAACTTTTGATTTTAAATGTTGAAATTAATATTTACTAAGATTAAGAAATGCTGTAGAAATATTGGTCCTTGTTAGTTCAGGTTTAATAGCGTAGTTAACTAATGAAACCTTAGTGTAAAGTGTTACCATTTTTTTTTTTACTTTTGGAAAATATAACAGTGTGAAAAGCAACAGTTGGTAATACAACATATTAGAATAACTAAACAAATGAGACCATTATTGTAAAGTGTTACTGCTTTTTTTAATGTATTAACTAACATGAACGATACATTTGTTGCTGTAGCCTATTTGTTAATCTTTGTTAATGTTAGTTAAAAATTACAGCTGTTCATTGTTTGTTCATGTTGGTTCACAATGCATTAACTAATGTTAACAAATACAACTTTTGATTTGAATAATGTATTAGTAAATGGTGAAATTACCATTAACTAAGATTAATAAAAGCTGTAGTAGGATTCTTAGTTCATGTTAACTAAAGTAGTTAACTCATTGTAAAAAAGTGTTACCAAAAAAGCTAATATTTTGTTTGAATTCCTGAGATGGATGAAAAACATTTTTGAAAGACTATAAGCACCTCCTTTCACTTACATTTAAGAGTTGCAAGCACCATTTTGTACCCCATTTGTGGAAAGTGCCAAATATTACTTGCTCCTTTAGTGCCTTTTAAAGTCAAAAACATCATCTAAAGTTCAGCAATTATATATAAAAGCCAGCAAGGGACAAAGAGCGCAGAGGCAATTTTTCACAATTATTGAGGGCTTTAAAACTTGTTTCTTTAGCTATTACATTGATTTAATCGTGTGCAGAGTCATACATATATTCCCTGAGCAGTTTATAAAAGCCCATTTAATGAAATATCTTCACATTATGTATACTGTGAATTAGCCCATGAAATGCATAAATTACGATGCGACCCATGCTTCCAGAATGAGGGTCTCCCACAGAAAGCATGAGATGATTTTCAGGTGAACGCAGTGAGATTCCGGTCCCCTGATGATTCAGCACTTGACACTCCCGGTCACTGGGGATCAGTCAGCTTTTGGTGTTGTTTTTAATTAACCGCGAGCTTCAGTGTGTGTGGCCGTGGGCACATCACATCGCAGCTTGCTACACACCTGCTGTTTGCATCAGAAGCCTGGGGAGTCCTCGCTCTCAGGCAGAGAGGTCCCCGCTGGGACACCGTACCTCCAAGAGTTTGCCTCGAGAGTTGGAGACACCAAAGTGGTACAGTCAGATGCAATTACGTGTCAGAAACAAGAAGCCAACGAGTTCAATGGGAATTAAACTTTAAAATATGACTTTATTGAGAATAATTTTTACTTGTCACTTTACACTGAGGATTTAAGTGACAAAAATGAGGCAGAAAATGTAACTTTTTTCAAAAAAGTACTTGTCCAACAAAACTTATTCACATTATATCCACTAGTTTATAAATAAGACTGTTGTTTGATCTAAAAAGTTTTAAGTCTACCCGAATAGAGATCGCTGCATTTTAAACAGCATTACACAGTTAAATGTACTTCTTTTATAAAGAAATGTCAAATTATCCTGCTTTTTTTTAGTGCTGTCAAATCAATCACATCTAACATAAAAGTTTGTAAATATATGTGTATACATACACACATGTGCGTGTATGTGTGTTAATTTTTCTCATCTCTCAATGACGAAAATGAGGATTTAAAAAAAAAAAAAAAAAAAATGGTAACTTTACTTGAAGCCTTTATGACACATTATAAAGGCATTATAAATGTATATTTTCATAAATAAATGTAACCAAAAGTTAAAATGCATTTTATTTACAGATTCCTTGTTACATCTAAAATTGGTTTTCATGTGTTTTAATGCATTGTACTTTCCAAAGGTGTAAAAATACTTTTAATGCATTATATATAAAGGCTTAAAGTAAAGTGTTACCAATTATTCCTATTAAAAAGCAAAGGTTAACAAGTGCTCTGTGTGGAGGAAAACCACTGAGTATACAGTAATAGAAGAATAATAAACGTTATCTAGTGGTTTCCGTCAGGATTCCTCCTCTTCCTCCCCCTGGGATTGGCTGGAAGCAGATGTTTGGTGGAGTGGTGTTGTCCTCCTTTTAAAGAGTCCGAATGCAAAAGACAGGGTTCCTATTGCTGCTGCTGACGCGGTGGCAATGAGCTACAGGAACAGAGACATCTACTTGTGAAAATGAGTCCCTCATCGTTAGACATGAAGAGATGAATCAACATGATGTAAACTCTGTAACGTCCCCATAAGGGGATCATGCAATTATACACTATTAAACAAATCAAACAACAAGGAGCTCATCCAGGATATTTCTTTTTTGTTGTTGACTGACTGACTCGTGTTATAATTACACTGAATGTGTGACTAGTCCAAAAGCATACTGTATCATGAATAATTTGGTCAACAATTGTACTTTAAAGGTATAGTTCACCCAAAAATGAAAATGTTGTCATTACTTAATCACCCTCATTGTGGTTGCAATCCTGTATGAGTTTCTCTTTTCTGTTGAACACAAATGATGATATTTTGAAGAATATTTGTTTTTTCCAACTATGGAAGTCATTGGGGTCCATCAACTGCCTGGTTACCAACATTCTTCAAAATATCTTCTTTTGTGCTCTACAGAAGAAAGAAACTCATACAGGTTTGCAACAACATGAGGGTGAGTAAGAAAGACAACTTTCATTTTCGGGTGAACTATCCCTTTAATGACAAAAAATACACAGACCTTTACAGCAGTATCTTGATGTACTTGTAAAGATCGTAGGTGTGCGCTGATCAGTGCCAGTGTGCATGGCAGGTATGCATCGGTGCTATTGGTCTCCTTACATCTACGGAAAAAACATGGAGAATAAGACATACTGTAATAGAGTGGTATGAGCAGGTATGACGTCAGAACCAGGAAGAAAAATTCGCCGCTGGTTCCTTCGAGATTTTCCTATGGGGTTTTTCGATTAATGAGTAAAATAAAGCCTGTGATAAACATAATGCGATGATAGTCATTTATTTTACCCATAAATCGAAAACCCCCATTATAAAATACCATTGGAAAATCTCAAAGGAACCAGCGGTGAAATTAAGACTTCCGGGTTCTGGCGTCATACCTGCACCGCTCTATAGCTTGTGAGAACAGTATAATGGCAGTCTGAATGTTGTAGGGTGATTGAGATGTTGTCTTGCCTTTGGTACAGGGTGCTGAGAAGCTTCTGTCTGTCTGTTAAGTGCAGGTGGAGCAAATTAAGCTCAGAAAGAACACTGAACGGCAGAGACTCTCCGTTCTGGACAAGCAGGCCAAGATTATACCAACCCTGAGGAGATAGAAATGCGAATATTAAAATATGAACATATCAAATATGAAATTAATCAAGAGAAAACAACCCTAAACAAAAACCACCACATTTTTTTAAGTAAACTGAAAATATCGAAATCCTGAAAATAACTAAATCCTGAAAATAACTAAATCCTAAAAATAATGAAATTATATAACTTGATAGAAGAAATAAATATAGCTTGTTAGAACAAAAACAAATAAATATGACTTATCAAAATAATACAGATAAATTCAACTTGTTAGAATAAATATATATATATATATATATATATATATATATATATATATATATATATATATATATATATATATATATATCTGTTATAATAATTAAATAAATGTCTGTTAGAATAAATAAAGCTTGTTAGAATAAAAAATAAATACTTCTGTTAGGATAAATAAAGCTTATTAGAAATATATGTTAGAAAAAAAAAGAATAAATAAAGCAGTTTGGAAAAAAAAAAGTGTTCGAACAAACAAACATAAATAAATAAACAAATAAATAAATAAATAAATAAATAAATAAATAGTGTATGAGTGAGCTTATCTTTCTCCCAAATAATGACTTCAGATTTTTCGGTTATTAAATAACTACATATCCTGATCATTCAAGGTTAGAGCATTAGTTGACCCTGGTACCTGCGGTTCGTTTTTGAGAGCTGCTTGCTTGTACATCTCTGCGGCATCAGAAACCTCTTTTCTGCCCAAAGCCTGTTCACCGTAGAACAGATCTCCCATTCTGATCAAAGCTGAGAGGAAAACAGACACTCATCACCACATGCAGTCACTGAAGCTTAAGCTACAGGGAGCATGAGAAAGAGCACACGACATCGAGCCTCAGCTGCCCTTCAAGAGCAGCACTTCAGTTCACTGTGAACACACATGACTGCCGCCCTGATTCCTCTTTTTATATTATACTGCAGGTATAAATTCGTATTAATAATAATTAAAAATGGCTAAATTGCCCCACCCAATATTTGATATTCTTGATGCTGCTCTGCTGCACTCCATTACACAGCGCTCTGGTTGTTAGGATGACAAAAAGAGTTTACAAATGTACATTTACGGCTGGTCAAGCAGTCTTAAAGTGCTCGTCAATGTCAAAATTATTGAGACGGCCAATCACATTAAAGAAGGCGGGGCTTACTGTTCACTGACAACGAGTGAGAATTCCAACGCGACACTTTAGTTTTTATAGTGAAAGAGTGTATAAGATGCAAGTAACTACACATTTAATATTTGACAAATGTTTTACAATAGATATGTTCAACAACCGACAGTGATATACAGTGCAAACTGCTCAACTTATGGAATTTTGCCATTTTGCATTGAAAATATTCTATGATTTACATGATCCATGTCATTCATTCGTTTTGTGTTTTTGACATAAGACATACGAATAATGAGTGAATGTGTGCATATTTTCTTAAATAAAATATAATTTGCAAAAAGTTTAAATGGATTACTTTACAGCTAAGCTACAATTAGACCTAGAACTCACGTTACCGTCTTTATTACGTTTTTTTTTTAAATCCTATAATTATTTAATTTCGAACAAACATATATACACATATATACATACACACACTCACACTCTCTCTCTCATGTGTATACACACATAAAATGAAAAAAAATAATAGTAAATTAATCATACATTTATTTAAATTACCATAAGGAGCTGGAACTTGAGTCTGTATCGACATGTTGTAATATCTTAACATGCAGTGAGTCACCAGTGCTGGATCCAAAGAGCCCTATAAAAGATATAAAACATCTATCAAAGCCAATGGAGTGAATATGTTCATATGAATCTAAAGCAAGTGTTTAGAACGGACTCACTGAGTTGAGTTCACAAAGGTACGCCACATTAAACTGAGCAGCTTCAAATCCACTCTCTGCTGCACTGAGGTAATAAATCAAAGACATGATCCTGCAACAATACGAGAGAGAGAGAGAGAGAGAGAGAGAGAGAGAGAGAGAGAGATAAACAATAGAAAGTGGCCTTTGCAACATCCTTTTCTAATGTAAATTAAATCTAAAAGGATTATCTTATTGTAATTTAATATTATGATAATTATACATTAATATCTGCACTCAAACAAAAAGGTTTACCAGTCTCCTTTGAAATAGGCATTCAGCCCGTTCCTCAAGACTGTTCCCAGATATCCATTCTGTTCAGATGCCCATTTAACCCAACTAAAGTCCAAAGAGAGAAAAAAATAAATGTAAATCCTTATAGCGCTTTATACAATACAGATAGTTTCAAAGCAACTTTATGGTGATCAACAGGAAAATAATCATTCAATGACACAAACAGAGTTCAATTCAATAGCAAAGACATGTTAAGTTTCATGAAGAGTTGATAGAGCTTGGGTCTATATCTACAATAAAATGTTATATAATATTATTAGTTAGTTACATTAGTTACATACAGAACAGCGTCTGCTGGGCGTCGAACAACTTGTCCGGGGATCCCATGAATCCAAATGTCAGCCAATTCAATGCCACCGCTTAAGAGTCCTCTCTGGGCTGACTTCAAGTAGTACTTGTATGCCTTAAACTGATGAAAAGGCAAAATCGTAGTTAAAGAAAAACAATATCACAAGTCTTTATTTGATTGATATAATAGGTTTAAAAGCACATCGGCGTGTGAGCATTTACCTGGTCGGCAGGTTCTCCGGGATAAAGGCCCTGAGAGTAGAAAACTCCCAGATTCATGGCAGCATCAGGGTGACCTTTGGCATCAGCCTGTTCCCACAGATGTACCGCCTTCTCATAATCCTTCTCGTACTGCTCAAAGTACCAGCCCAGAGCTGTGAGAGCGGGAACAGACCCCTGCGGGATGGCAAATCACTTAAAGGGTGTCTATTGAGTGACATACAGTCAATGTGTCGGTATAAAACAAAAGAAATACATGAGCATCTATTACATTCAGTAACATAAATAAACAGTGTGCATAAACTAATCAAACTGTTTATTTTTTAAAGCCAAAATAGTTCAAGATATGACAATTAAAAGGTAAATTGGTCTAATTTGAATTGGAAAAGTAAGGCTGATTATCTCTTAACTAACTGCTAGTTGGTCAAACTACCCTAGTGAAAAATAAATAGCATAAAATAAATGTATTTCAAATGCATTTTGGTAGAAGTATATTCCAAAAACACTTACATATTTATGTACTTAATATAAATACCCTGCAAATGTACTTTTGGAATATCAAACTTAAAATCTGCTTGAAAACTAATCACTAAAGTTGAAAACTAATTTTGTAATAATGCACTTTAAGTGTGCAGAAATGGAGATGAGGTCCAACTAAAGATATACTTAAGTATATTTGATTGTGCTAAAGTGGAACTATTGCAAGTATACTTTATGTACACTTTAAATATCTTGCATTTAAACACTGATATTATAGAGATCATATTGTCCTTACTAATAGTTTACACATTTAGGCTTTATGAAATGTGCATTGTGCAATAACGTTTAATTATATATCAGTTAGTATCAAGTGATATGTCAGTAAATATGTTAATGTATTTTTAGTATACTTAGTATGAAATATGTATTTAAAATACATTTTAGTATTGTTTTTTTCCCACTAGGGTAGTTCTTAAGACGCAGTCTAACAGTAACTAAGTTTATGCACCAAGCCCCAGTCTAAATAAATTTAGATGTATGACACCGGCAAGACATACCTGTTCTATTGCTTTCTTCAGGAATGTAACGCCTTTCTGAACATCTTTTGGAACTCCTTGACCCTTTTAATACAAGCAAATATGATATTTAGTACTGGTTTAGCCTTCTCTTCAGCAGTATTCACCTTAAATGTTTTGCAAGACTGCCCTCTGCTGGCCAAATCAGATATTCTTTATGAACCATCACATTCTGAAACATATTCTGAACATATATGATTCCGGATTGTACATAAGATCAGAAATAACAAAGATATAAAGGTCACTGACCGTAAGGAGCACGATGGCGTAGTCGTACATGGACACGGGGTCATTGAGTTTGATGGCTCCTCTTTCATAGTGCTTCACTGCTGTCTGAATGTCTGGAGACACACCTTGCTGACCCCAGAATAACATACGACCCATTGCTTGCTGAAGAAGAAAACAAACAAACCTTTTCAGCAAGGATGTATTAAATTGACACACAGTACAGTGGAATGCCATCTTCTAAGATTCTGTGCATTTGATTTGTTGTTGGATATGAATTGTAGTACCTCAGCCTCAGCCACTCCACTTCGTGCCTGCAGCTTTAGCCAGTGAAATAGATCATCGTTTTCATTGGTTTGGGCCTTCAGGGTCTCTTCATCATTTAAATGGATCAACTCAACAAAAGTCTACAGAGAAGATGAAATGTTATTTAGAAAGCCATTGAAACTGCCTTGCACAACACATCAAGTGTAAAGGAGCATACTGACTACTTCTGGCCTTATTGTAAACAAATAAGGATTTTCGGTAAGGATAGACTTTAAAATGTAATTTAATTTTTATATTAATCTAATTTCATAATGGCCTTAAAGGGTTAGTTCACCCAAAAATCAAAATTCTGTCATTAATTACATGTTTCGTTCCAAATTTAAAATATAAATATAAAACTTATAAAATATATATAAAATTTATTTTTACGATCAAGTCCCTAGCGGCTCCATAGACATTTTTTGGGGAAAAAAGACTCTTACTTGCTGTGGGGTTGGTTTCTTCTGATCAATGCTGGTTTGTCTCGCAATATTAATGTAATAAGCATAGGAAAGGTCACGGTCAGGGGTCGTCTCCAGGTCACCAACATGGTGCATGTGCCCTAAACGCAGAAGTGCCAATCTCCAGTCCTTCTGAGCTGCCAACAGGGACAACAGCCAAGCCTGCAATGCCACAGATCAGGTTACATATTAATCGGCTAATTCTCATTCACTTTTTGTTGTATTATACAGCCATGCTTATCCAGACAGCAACAGTGTCGACCCAGATACGGGCCACATCTGGTACATGTGGATTCCACTCATACCAGATGTGGGCCGGATCTGGGCGACACTATGTTGCTGTCTGGGTATTGTTCACAGAGATCATATTACAATTACACACGCAAGATTAATGCCGGAGTGACCTGACAGCCACATTACCCCAAAATACACACCTTGTATGGCTGTCTCTTGACTCCGATTCCACTGCTGTAGAGCACAGAGGACATATGCAGTGCTCTATAGTCTCCCAAGCAGCCAGACTGCAGCAGGAAAGGCATCATCCTGGTTATAACCTCCACACTGTGAGCTGTACTGATTTTACGGAGGACTATAGCATACAGCATCCTTCCCACTGCTGTAGCATTCATCCTGCCTACAATAGAGGAAACAATAAAAGCACAAAAGTACATATCATTGTGGCAGCAGCTTTTGCACAGACAGGCACGTTTCGAAGATCACAATCAGACTGAGATTTATTGCCAAGTATGCTTAAACACCAGGAATTTGTCTTGGTGACAGAAGCTCCAGTGCACAGAGAGAATGACAAGACACAAAATAAAAATAAAAATATGGCCTGTGTCTGGCTGTTCAAGTGCTCTGTAATGCCGACCAGATGGCAACAGTTCAAAAGAGGAAGTTGCCTGGATGTGAAGGGTCCAGAGTGATTTGAGCCCTTTTCCTCACTCTGGATGAGTACAGTTCTTGTAGAGTGGGAAGGGGAGTACCGATTATTCCCTCAGTGTCCAGACTGTCCGTTGTAGTCTTCCGAGGTCTGATTTGGTAGCTGAGCTGAACCAGACAGCTGAAGTGTAGAGGTCAGACTCAGTGACAGCCGAGTAGAAGTGTGTCAGCAGCTTCTGTGGGAGGTTGAACTTCCTCAGTTGGTGAAAGAATTACAACCTCTGCTGGGACTTTTAAACAATGGAGTCTATATGTGTCCCACTTTAAGTCCTGAGAGATGGTAGAGTCCAGGAGTGTTCATGATGGGGTCGTCCTCCTGAAGTCCCACTATCATAACTGGCCCTGTCCCAAATGGCACACTTCATGTGCACTTGCAGTATGTGGACTTACTATGGCCGCTAATTACGCATGTCTGTTAAGTCCACAAGACCGTAAGGTGTCCCATTTGTCATTTTAGGTTTTAGAGGGGTGCTCAGGTATGCCCCCTTTGCGGCCGATATCCGCCCTTGATGCGCACTTTCGATCCCGCAAGCTCCACGGCAGACTTCTACCCAACAGTCAAAGTGGAAATACGTCACGGAAGTGTGGACTAGGAGGAAGATTTGTGAGGGCTTAGGGTTCCATTTGGGCCAGTTTTGAGCGTGTTCAGCTCCAGTTTGTTGTGACCTCACCAGACAGCCAGCTGTTCATCCGCTCTTCTATACAGACTCATCACAATCTTGGATGAGGCTGATGACTGTGGCGTCATCTGTAAACTTTAGGAGGTTAACATAGGGGTCTTTGGCAGTGCAGTCATTTGTGTAGAGGGAGATGAGCAGTGGGGAGAGAAAACACACTTGTGGAGCACCAGTGCTGAGTGTCCGGGTGTTCGATGGGAATTTTCCCCATCCTCTAGGGATCCAGCCTGTCTGTCAAGAAGTTGGTGATCCACTGACAGATGGAGGTGGGCACAGAGAGCAGAGGTAATCATGCAAGGATCCGGTTTGTGGACTTCAGCTTGGCCTTCAACACTATCATCCCAAACCTCCTCCTGTAAAGTCCCTGGTTTGTCTAGATTTTGCAGGATTTAGTGCAGTCTCATGCTGACAGTGTCATCCGAGGACCTGTTTGCCCGATAAGCAAACTGAAGGGGGTCTAGCAAGGGTCTAGTGATGTCCGTCAGGTGGTCTAACACTAGTCTCTCAAATGACTTCATGACCACAGACATTAAAAGCATTAAAGTCTGTAGTCATTCATTCCTGTGATCTTGGGTTTCTTTGGAATTGAGTCCCTTTCTTTCATTCAGTGGAGCATATGAAGCATGAAGGAACTTTGCATCGCTCCAGAAATCTGGGTGAAGATGACAGCTGGTCTGCAAAGACTTTTAGACAGGTGGGTGAGACATTGTCTGGGCCTGGTGTTATCCTGATCTTGTTTCCGGAAGAGCCAACATACATTCTCTACACAGATTCTGCAGGTTGAGTAGTAGGAGCGGAGAGACGGGGGTTAGCAGGAGGTGTTGATGGTTGTGCGGAGAAAAGGTGAGAGTGGTTGTGGCCTATCAAAACGACAATAGAACTTATTCAGGTCATCAGCCAGTTGTTGATTCCCAGCAGATTTAGGTGGTGTCTTGTGAAGGATCGTTTGCTGGAACCTGTTTTCATCTTTACATTACATTTACATTTATGCATTTGGCAGACGCTTTAATCCAAAGCGACTTACATTGCATTTCAAGGTACACATTTTACGTTCTTATCCGTTCTTGCTTTCCCTGGCAATTGAACCCATGACCTTGGCGTTGCAAGCGCCGACGCTCTACTGTTTGAGCTGCAGGAAAACTTCTCAGAGTAACTTCCCGTTTTTTACAAGACCCTGCTCCCACTTCTATAGGCATCTTCTTTGAATTGGTGAAGCAGTTTGATTTTTGCAGTGAACCATGGTTTATCGTTGTTATATGTTGAGTTAGTCCTGGTGGGAATGCACATGTCCTCACAGAAACTGATTTCACAGTATCAGTAAGCTCATCTGAAATCAGTGGCTTCATCTTCAAAACACTCCAATCAGTGCAGTCGATGCTCTGGTGGTTGCCAGAATATTGCTATAAGATTACTAAGGTGTTCTGTGTATGTATCAGTGCTATGCAGTTTCTAAGGGGATCTGAGTCTGTGCCTGCCGAGAAAACATCTTAGATCAGTCTAAAGTGGTTTGCTGGTCCCCCAGTCCCAGCTGGTCTGTACACTGGGTTTAGAGGAGATTTGGGCTAGGAAAAACCAACTAAATCCATTTTAAACCAACTTAGACCTTCTTTAAGCTCTTTATCACCAGGGATGATATTCTAATTTCTAGATATTGTTTGGGTTCCTCCATTGTAAATTTATGGGATCCTATTGTCCATAAAAATCAACACTAATGATAAGTGGGCTACCTTTAAACAATTTGAGGTCAGTCAAATGTTTTAAAGTTTTTGAAAAAAAAGTATTTTATGTTCATGATTTTCTTTGATCAAAAATACAGTAAAAACAGTAATATTGTAAAGCATTTTTTATCGTAATACATAATGTAATTCATCCATGTGATGGCAAAGCTGAATTTTCAGCATTATTACTCCAGTCTTCAGTGTCACATGATCCTTCAGAAATCACTCTAATGTGAATAAGAAAGAAACATTTCTTATTATTATTATCAATGTTGAAAACATGCTGCTGAATCAGGAAACAGACTTCTGGATTCTTTGATGAATAGAAAGTTCAAAATAACATTTATTTGAAATATAAATATTTTGTAGCATTATACATCTTTCAGTTTTGATTGATTTAATGCATTCTTGCTGAATAAAATGAGTAATTTAATTTCTATGAGTAAGAAAAAAAAAAAAACTCTTACTGACCTCAAACTTTTGAATGGTAGTGTATATAATATAAACACTTGATATTCTATCAATAAACTGTTTAAATATATATTCTTACCATATTTCTGTGACAGTAGTTTGGTCCACTGTGCAACTTGGCGTCTGTAAGGATTTGTCTGAGATTCAAAGAACATGCATTGCTCTGTTGAGTTTACTGTGCTGTGATTCAGCAGCAGTTCTGTGTATGTGTCCAAACAGCTGTCTGGAATGTGAACATACATACATAATTGTAGACAATGACACAAATACATATTTTGATCTCTAGCACTGGCTAGTAGACATCTGTGGTACTTACCTGACAGTCTCTTTAAAGTGAGCGAGTGACTTGGCACAGAGAGGAAAAGCTCTGATTTGAAATTTTGACAAGACTGGAACCATCCAGTGATATTAACCTTTGATATGACATGAGGAAGGTGAATCTCAGCCTGTGAAGATGTAAAATATCATGCTTAGTCCAGGGGAATAGAATACAGGTGAAACTCGAAAAATGTATTTCAGTAATTCAAATTAGAAGGTGAAACTAATACATTTAGTATATATAACTATATACATATGCATGATTATACTTTTCAGAGGGCCGACATTTCTGTATTTAAAATCCTTTTTTTATATTTCATGTAATTTTCTAATTTCTTTTTCTTCTAAGTCATTTTCTGAGATTTTCATAAGCTGTAAGTAATAATCATCAAAAGTATAACTTTTGCACGTTATTCTAATTTTTCAATATTTCGATTTTCACCTGTATAGTACTCAAAATGTTGCTAGAGCAATGCAAAAATCCTGGGTTGAATTTTCAGGGAACGCATCAACTGTTAAAATTGTATATTGTGAATGCAATATAAATGGAATATAAAAACACAAAAAAAAAGATCATAATCTACCTGGTCAGCTGGGAGCCCCTGTATGCGATAGAATGTAGTCGGTCCGTAATATCCTTCAATCCCCTGTATGAATTTACCTCCACCAATCACAAAATAGCCATGCGTGTCATCCAACATGATGTTCATGCCAAATCTGCACAAAACACCAGATCTTTCTTATAGCAATGACTGTGAAACTTCAATATTCCTGCTTTAAATGAAGAATCTTACATGTGCTCATCAGCTTTCATATCAGTTTTTTGCTGTCCGTTGATACATGCAATAGAAACTGTTGCCTACAGGAGAAGAAACATACGATAATGAGTTTCAAATATGAAAGAACAGGTGTAATTTGCACTAGAACGGTGAGCCAAACCACAGTAGAGAGGTGTACAAATGTTATTGTGATTGACCATTATATAACTGGCCCCTTTTGTGCCACCAACTAAGATCATTCAGTACTGTGCTCATCACACATTTTATTACACACACTCACACGCATCCAATCAAAAGCTCACCATTCGTCCCAGAATCTCCAGGTTGATACGACACCACTGATGAAGAGGAATCTTAAACGATGAAAGGAACGCTGATGAGCGCCCCGCATCTCCATGCACCTGGACGTGAATCTTACCTGAACGAATCGGATAAAGGAAAATTCTGTAATTGATCAAAACCAGAAATGAGTGAGAGTGGTCAGAGACGGTCACAGCCTTACCAGTGTCAGTGAGGAACAAGGTAGGGGTGGCATAATTATTTTTCACGTCAATGTGGTGCAGAAGTCCACATAAACGGTTACTGCAAGGATTTTTCAACAAAACCCAGAGAGATATGGCACACCTAAAGTCAGAATCAACAATAACTCAGTTATTCTGTGTATTAAATTACTAAACTTAAGCCTGGTTGGCAAATAAGTAGAAATGCACAAGCTCTCACCAGGGGTAATAGATAGATTTGATTCTCAGGCCTTCCAAAACTTCATTTCTGAATGGCTGGAGGGTTTTGGTGATGCCATAACGCTCACCAGTAGAGGCATACAATGTGGAAAGAAGAGACGTCACCTCTTAAAGAAAAAGAAAAGAGTGTGAAAACATAATTAACACTAAACGTTTAATGTTTAAGCTTGCAAATAAAAACACTAAAAAAAAAAAAAAAAGGATATCATTGTGCCATTGATGGATTGTTGCTTAATGGCGCTTTTCCACTACACAGTACCATCTCGCCTCGGCTCGGCTCGGGCTAAGGCGATACTAAAATGTGACGTGAAAACAATGCCGACTGCTGATTGGTCAGAGAGAATCGTCACTATTCACTGCGTCATCATTGCACGCGCCAGATGGAGTATCCAGAATAACCCCGCCATTTTTAAATAGTTTAGCCAGAGATAGTTACTAAACTTACTACTATTATTATGGCAACTCGGAAGAATACGCCGAGGAGGTGCAGAGATTCCTTTGTTTGGTTGCCGAAGAGAGGATCCAGCGAGAGCTTGATGGGGCAACGAGGAACGAAAGGCGTCGCTATGACGACCGGGTACTATTTGTGGCGATACTTTCTGCAATGGAAAACGGAACGAAAAGCGAGCCGAGTCGAGTCGAGCTGGTGCTGGTAATGGAAAAGCGCCATAAGTGTCCAAATACTATTTGGGTCAACTTTGCAGTATGATACAGAATGATTAATATATAATTTATATGAAACCCCAAGGTACTTAAAATAGTACCACAACAATGATATTACTACAATTTCTAGGTACATGTCCAATGGTAGTACCATAATACAATACCATTTTGTTCCGCGCACTGTGGCATGCCATCTCCCCTGACTCTCCAGAGCAGATCTGTGTCCCAGTTGGCACAAAGCAGGTGTTGTTTGAAGGGTCGACTCAGTGGGGAGTGAACATCGAGGGGAACCGTGACACTGGCTCTAAAAAGCCTGCCCGGTCCGGTGGATTCATCAGGCCCGATCCAACCTCGCAATAAACAGCTGAGAACCCAGTCAGAACTGCGTGTTTTCCAATCTGGCCGGTACACAAGCCAGTCAGGAAAACTCACGACCACCACTCGGATTCTGCCACGACCGGGCTCGCAGGTCCAGTATTTGTGAAAAACAACTGAGGTAGATCCAGAATCGAACGAAACCAGAACCTGAAGGTGTACTTCGGACGACTCATAACAGGTGTACTGAACGCGTAAAAGACAACTGGAGACTGGCGCGTCAGGTGCGTCCAGGAAAGCCACAATACCTGTGCTGGATCGCCTCAGACAGACAGTTAAAGGCATCTGGTTATAAACAAATAAAATACATTTAATTATGGATGTAAAATATTGGTCTACCTCTAATTTGCATTTGAAATGTAGTGCTGAAGGCTACTTACAGAAACAATGACATGTAAACACAACCAATAAAAACTCAAATCTCCCATCATTCGTCTTCAAAAAACAGCAGCTATCAGAAGATTTGGATTAAACGACACTTAATTAAAATTAACACACAGACGCGCATATTATTGCGCTATTTGGCTGGTTGTCATATCCGCGTCCATAACCGTTGCAGTGCAGGATTTCACGTGATCAAATGCCAAAGCAGGTACCCGATCCCGGGATAACATCCTGTTTGAGCTTCAGGTGGAAGAGTTTAAGCAAACAGAAGGGACAGTTCCACCCTCTAATGCAAATCTTGCATAGGCTTCATGAATAATAATTCTGTGACTGCGCTGTGATTCTGGCCTGCCTGTAATTCGAATTAGAATGTATGTGGTGTAAACCGATAATTAACTCCCAATACAATCTTAAAATGATGCTATGACTGTGACCTATGCAGACATAGCCTACTCATGAATGCTGCAAATTTCAGAATTACCTCAGTTTAATTAAAGAGTTATTTTAATTAAATTGACCACACCCTACCGGAAGATGAAAAAGAGGAAAGTGGAATTTAGGCTACTGAATCACAATTCAGAGTGAAAGATGAGTCCGTCTCCCACCTTTCTTTTTGGGGATTGTGGCCATGTAGCTACTTTTTGGAGAAAAATCTGTTTGTTTGTACACATCTCTTAGTTTTTGTTGTATACGAGTGTTTTATTCGGCATTCATAATGTTGACACATTAAAAAAAAAGTATTTTCTAATAAATTACTTTTCTAGCTTTTTTTCCCCTACGAAGCCCCTATTTATTATTTTTTTGTAAAGCTTCGAAATATTATTTGGCTATTATTTCCATCTGAATGTGAACAATGTTTATGCATTTGTATAATATAGTTTACCATGCTGTCACTGTGTATAAAAAAATGACTGATGAGGCGTCTTTTTTATTTATTGCATTTTTTTTTCTTTTGTTGTGAACATCTGTTATGAGATTAAAAACAAATTCAGAGAAATGCAGAAGATAATGGCATTCTGGGAAATTAAGTGTTTTCCCACCCTTATCTATCTGCTTATACAAGTGTATAAATAAGGTATTATTTTCATGTGACAACAGATAATTTAACATATCAATTTTCAGATAAGGCTGGATTAACAGGATAGTTCACTCAAAAATGAAAATTCTGTCATTACTACTTACTTACCCTCAAGTGGTTACAACCCTGTAGGAGTCTCTTTCTTCAGTTGAACACAAAAGAGTGCTAGTACACAGACTACTGACAGCACCCATTGACTTTCATAGCAGGGAAAAAAAAATACTATGGAAGTCAATCCCACCATCAACTGTCTGGTTACCAACATTCTTTAAAATATATTTTGTGTTCAACAGGACAAATAAACTCACACAGGTTTGGAACAACATGAGGGTGAGTGACTGACGACAATTTTCATTTTTGGGTGAACTATCCCAAAAAAGTATTCAAAGTTTCAACAGACAGACACAGATAGCTATAATACAATAAAATAAATAATGGATATCTCACAAATTTTAAAAACTTTTTATTGCTTACATGCAGGAGTGCCATAAAATTTGAAGACTACAGTTTTGAACATTACAGAAGATGCAAAATTATCCTTTGTACTTTGTTTCACCTCTCTCTGTACAGTATAGGGATAAATAGCTCAAACGGAGAAGTGAACAGGGGTCTCTAAATAGGAACAAAGTCTAGAACAGCTCCTGTCTCTTCCCTCTCCGTGTTTGAGAACATGCATCAACACAGTGAAGTGCAGTTTACTGGATAGTTAACGGACGCGCACGCAATGACATACACACTGACAAAAGAGCTTCTTCGTGCAAAAGAGGCCTTTTTATACCTGTTAAAGACTGACTGGTTGATATACATTAGAATGTGGTCTTGTACCATCTTTAACAAAAGAAATGCCGAAGAAGTTTCCTGCAGCACTGCTTTGGTTTGCCTTTAGGTTAGTGGATACATTGGACCCTCGAGGCCTGTGGGTAAAAACTAATAAAATGCATAGTGAAACCCCTCACCAAGTCTTTTTATTCTTAACCCCCTTTTCAGAAAGTGTGCTTGTAATTTTCAGTGCTCTGGGATAAAAACAACGTTTATCTTAAAGTGAACATCATGTAAACCACAAGAAGAACAGAGAGTCGTCTCCACTTCCTCTGAAAATGCAGTGGTAAAATCAGTCAGCTTGAACATCTCTGTTTAAAGGCAAGTCACTCCATTATAACAGCAACTGCATGTGGTCCAGCCTGCTTCAAAATGTAATAAAAGAGCACCCGAAATCAAAGATTAAGGGGAGTTTTATGACCTAATAAAAGGAACAATACATATCCAAGCCTTCTCTCAAACATGTCAGAAGTTGTAAATCCCACCATCCCACCACAATTTGGATAATATGCACGCACCTTATTGCAAGATTGTCCAAAAACAGTTATTGCAAAACTGAAATCTGACTTTTGGGAAGTGTATACATTTCCTTGACGGTGGCTTTAGTTTGGCACTTTGAATACAAGAGGCCAAGATCTCTTGACTTGATGTAATTTGAACAAAGTGAGGTGTGTATTCACCTTGTGATCTCTTGGGAGCTTGGATCTTGGATGATGCCACCAGAAACCGTCAGCAGACAAGGGCAAGGTTAATTGTAAAAGCTCAAAAAGCATTAATGCGCATATTCATAAGCCACCTCGTATTTGCCAAATGATTTGGAATGATCCACAAAGATCAAATAATCTAATCGCTTAATTATTGTACATCCCAGAAATCCCTGAAGCCTTGGAGATACGTTCAGTGTCTATTTGTGTAAACGTTTTAGTGAGTTTTCCAGCATATTCTTAATTATCTTTACAAAACCGACAAATCAACATTTAGAAATAGTGCAAAATATTTGAGGGGAGTTTCACACGGATAGTTCAGCCCTTTTTACAGTTTCTCTGACCATCGACAAAAACTGACCAAAGAAGTACCGTTAAACATTCAGCTGACAATTCATTTTAACTTGAAAGACAAAGGAGTGTGCTTATTGAAATGAAATAATCAGGCTATCAGGCTGTTTTTAAGCAAAGGAGAACAAGAACCAAGCAAACATCTAGGAGCATTCAAAGTTCAATCAAACAAAGGCGAAGACATGCAAACTGATATGGATTATACAAGGAAAGAATTCCATTAGAGGGAAGATTCCTTTGAAAGTCTGGCACTTTCTCCTGCTGAATAAATAGTTACATTCCCAAAAAAATAGTCCACCACGTTTCCACTGGTGTTTCACACCCACCCCCAAAATCATGCTTGTTCCTAAGTGTTCCTCTGAAAAAGCAAATATTACAATAAAGACCTTGGAAAGGTGTTTGGGTGTGCCGTAACTTCTGACCGGAAGGGGGGAAAATAAATCAAAACATTTATATCAACAATATGACAAAAAGAAATGTAATGGAAAAATGAAACGGTTGTCCAGTTGTCTTATTTCTTCTGTTTTTTGAAGATCTTGAAGGTGTGTTTCTTGCGACTGGCAGCAGAGTCAGTGTCTTCACCTGTAGAGCCGCTGTCCTCTTCTGGGGGGCTCTTTTTCGAGGAGATCTGGGGTAAGCGGTTTCCAGCCTTCACCTCCGTCAGTGCAGTGGGGGACGGCGTGTCGGGTTCAGTGGAGTTTGGGCTTAAGGAGCGTGAGGATTCTGACATAGACATCACCGCCTGAGAGCTAAGGATCTCACTCATACTGGCAGATTTCTCAATGCCATACACCTTCTTCATTAATATGGGACTATCAGAGCCTCCGTCGAGAGATACGCCCCCATCGTGAATTCTGTTGCCTCCATTGTGGCTGTGAGAGTGGGCTCCCTCTTCAAAGCGTGAGTGGGGGCCATAGAGGAGTGAAGTGGGCTTCACAGGGAAGTTTTTGGAACTGTAGGACAAGCGTAGCTGTTCGCCGGTCTGGGAAATACACAAAGAAGAATCGGAGTCGGAGCGATTCAAGTCCCTGTGAAGGAAACGATGAAATTAGCATTGGGGAAAGTGAGATATCAGACCAGTCCAAAATCTGTGAGTTGTAAACCCCTCAGAGAGTTAAGCATGCAAACAAGTCAACATTTTCAAGCTCAAAAGTTGTCCAAACTGAAGCACAACATGCCAAGACTCAACTACCCTGAGCTAAAGAAGAGCAAGCTACACACAGAACAGGGGTGTCCAGAGTTTAGCTGCAACTCCAAGTAAACACATCTTAACCAGCCAATTATGATCTTCCAGAGAACTAGAAACTTCCAGCAAGATGTGTTGGTGCAGGCTGGAGCTAAACTCTGCAGGAAGGTGGTCCTCCAGGAACAAGATTGGACACCACTGATATAGAGACACCCAACATCAAGCGTGTCCAATTCTGCTCCAGGAGGGCCAGGGTACTGAAGAGTTTAGCACCAACCCCAAATCAGCACACCTGGACCAGATAATCAAGGTTTTTAGGATTAGAAGAAACATCTAGGCAGGTGTGTTGTGGCACGTTGGACTTAAACCAACTCCTAGAGGACCGGTGTCCAGCAGACTTAAGTTCCAACCCTAACCCAACACAAGCTTATTGCAGTAAGTGTTCAGATTTACTCACAATTTACAGACAATGGTTTAATTAGGGTTGGAACTAAAGTCTGCAGGACACCGGCCTTCCAAGACTGGAGTTAAAGAGACCAGGGCATGCATGTGTGAGAATGGTTCAAAATAAGGTGCAAATAGTGTAAGAATAGATTAAGCAACCAGGTCGAATGTTACAGGAAGTAGCAGAGCCAAGTTCTAAGCTGCAGTGTCATGAACTGTAGTGAGTATAGCCCATTACAGCAACAAACCCCCACGAGAAGTGATTCACCACAAAATGTAAAGTGTGAGGTAAAAGATTTCTGTTAAGTGATTTGGAAGTAGTCCCAGGATCATGCCATGTGAAAAGCACAAAACAAGCACAACAGAATGAAGCAATACTCATAGCTGGCGCAACGATGTGGGCGCTCTGGGCTGGCATCATATGGGAGATCTGGGATGGTGTCCATGGGCTGGAAATATGAAGAGTGATAGTGGGATGCATGAGGGGCATTGGCGACGGAAGAGGAGTGGGGACCGTGGGATAAGGCGGCGGAGTAGATAGAGGGATGAGACATGGCTGAGGAAAGCGGAGGCAGTCCCAGAGAGTCAAACTGCCCGAAAGGTTGGCTGTGTGCCTGGCGTAGCACTGTCCTAGGTCTGGACAAGTATGAGCTACCCTCCCCTTCCTGCCCACAAAGTGCAAGACAACTCTCTACCAACCTCTGCGAACCCAGGGCCAGCTGCGGGTCAATGTGGCGTTGCCGGAGTGACATCATACTGGGAGCTGTAGGGGCACATAACAATAAGGTCACTCAGAGAAACGATTCAGAGCATGCAGACATTGAAATAATGCGTGATGGGTAGCAGGCTGAAGAAGGTGAAGCAAGAAACTTTGTGCCAAGAAGGAAAAATTGTACAGGTGTGTACAGGTTCAATGGCTTTTCTCAGAAATAGACACAAAAGGGAAGTTGTGGACAAGCTTGGACACTAACCAACCATTCATTAATTTCTTCATGTTGCATTTCCTGTTTCTGTTGAAATTGCTTAAGGTGATGAATGCCTAATGTTACGGTAAGATCCAAATGCTTCCGTATTAGCTACACTGAGGCATTTACTAAAATTTGCAAAAAAAAAAAAAAAACTGTCCAATAACAATGTATGTTTTTTGAAAATTAAAGTCAACATAAAATGCTGTTCATGATCCATTTTACTTCCATAACACATTTCAGAACAAAACAGAATATTCCGTGAGAAAATGTATCAGAAGATTGTTTTATTCATCTGGATTTGATTGGATTGTGAAAAATTAAAGGACTTGATGTCACATCAGAGGCGGATACTACATTTTGATGAAACATTAAAAAGATTATTTTTAAACTTCTAAATAATGCTAACTAATGAATTGTTCATGATAAGACAAGGAATATATGTATTAAGGAAGTAAAAATGGGTCTTTTTTATTTCATATTGACTCTATTAAATCATAAATCAAATGTTTCATAAATCAAAGCAGTATCATGTAAGAATCTACAAATTTTTCTTTGTGATGTGACAGCTGATTTTTTTTTTAGCCTATTTTGTTCTCTAAACTATTTCAAAGTAAGCCATTTCACAGCTGTGGACAAGAACAAGATTGGGAGGTGTAGACGGGGAAAGTTTTCAATATCCTCTGGGGTAATGGGCAGGATACCGCTTTAAGAGAGGGGTTCAGGAAAACAAGAGGAAGTGAGAGGAGTGGTTGGGGTAAAGGGCATGGTAGTTTAGCCCACCAGAGTACTTCCAAAACGATTGGCAATCCAAATTCAAAGACCAGAGATCACTTGCTCGACGGCCCATTTGCCGCGCTGCATCTGGAGGGGGTAAGGGGCAAGGGTAGGGTGCGACTGTTAATAATTTTACTACCAACATAGTGCTACAGAACAGACGTCCACAATTTTTTTTTCTGGCAAAGCTTTTGCTCAATGAAATAAAACACTGAGGATTTAGAAGGATGTAAACCCTTGATCAAATAGTCTTTCAAACTTGGAGTTCTTGATAGCTACGAAAATAATTTTACAACAACAATTCAGACATTGTGGAAAGAGTGATCAGCAATGCAATCAAATACATTTTACCCAATAAACACCAATTTTATTTCATGCTTTGCACCTGGGAAGACAACTATTTTTGGGCTTCTTTGAGCTTCCTTAACATTATTTCATAAATTCAGATGGAGCATTACAATTACAACAATCAACCTCAGACTTCCACTGGACCGATAATATTAACTCACACATTTCTTCTGGCAAACTCCATAACCCTCCATCAAATTTAATGCAATAAACTGAAGAAAAAAAAGATCTGTACAAAGAGTGCATAACTGCCATTTCAAAAACATATGACACTAATGTGTAGTGAAGATCTTTACTCCCCTCTGTGTAATACAGACCAGTAGATAAGGGGGGGAAAAACACTCCAACTAAAAGAGTAAATAAGAATCGCCCAAACACACTCAGTGCATACAACTGTTTCTGACAGACAGTGCTTATAGGCAAACTAAATAGCTCAAAACGAGGGATTTTTGGATTTGCTCAAAAGGTCACAAGGTCTTTGCTGGCCTTTGGCTGACCGTGGCTTATCCCTATCACTGTCCGGCAAGCCCTTACATTGCAGTGTTCCTGGTGCCACTATGTCCTCGTCCATGTCATCCATGTCGTCGGACAAAAAGTGCTGGGGTGTGCTGCGGCCGCCCATGAAGCTGGGGTCCAAGTTGAGGGCGGAGGCCAGAGAGGGCAGGCCTGGGTTATTTACCAGCGTGAAGCCTGTTAAAATCTCAATCTGCTGCCAGCGATGGAGTCTCTCTCTCAGAGCTGCGGTTACCTCACCCAGAGCTTGCCTGGACAGAAAAAGATACAAAATTAAAAGACAAGTGTTAGGGTTATTATTCCAATTATTATTATTTATTTAAATTAGGCATTCACCAGGAGAAGTGTTTGAGACTTACTTGGCTGCAAGTATTTTGTGATCGACATCATCCAGTGAAGAACTGTGTGCAACATGGAACGTCCCAAATAAAGTATTTCTCTTCTTCTTAATCTTTTCTGCCTAAGAAACCATGTCACATTTTTAAAGAAAACTATAATATTATATTACTATTATTGTATACTTTATAATAATGTAATATATAATATATGGTACATTTTAAATCCAACAACTGATCTATCACAAATCTAACAAAGAACTTGTCTCACCAAATTTTTTTCAAACCTTACAATATATATATATATATATATATATATATATATATATATAAAATCTATTTTCTGACATTAAAATATATACGTAATTTTCTATTAGTAGCATTTCATAATCCTTTGAAATCATTTAAACTTTCTAAAACTCTCTTACAGTCTTGGGCATTCTGGGCATTCTTTACCGCATTCTGAGGTTGTACTGTTGTGTTTTTACCATTGTTCCATCTTAGCTAAACGAACGACTGCAACAAATGCTGCTCACCCCGTCTTTGGCCACCTGCAGCTGTCTCTCTGCGTTCTGTTTCTTGACGTTGTAGTACTGCACCTCCACCTCATGAGTGAGCTGCAGCCATTTCTGCAGGGCTCCAGGAGGAGACCAGCTGCTGCGAGACTCCAGCTCCTTCTCAGCTTTCTTCAGGGCCATACGCACCTGCAGGGGGCGCCAGAGACAGTTCAGAGCAAAAAAGCAGATACAAAGCAAATCTCATAAGGATGGAAGCACTTTTTAATCAGACAATTAAAGAAAGTGCTTTGATATAAAAAAAAAAGATACGATTACAAAACAAATAGGAACTTGCCATATAATACTGTCCACATAGCAGTGTTATTTTAGGATCAATAATATACTATTATAGTTTTTATTAATATGCATTTTTGTCATTTGTATTAAATTAAATGTCTAAATAGTTATTAATTTATTTCAGTTTTAATTGTAGTTATTTTAGTACTTCGAGTTAAACTAAACAAAAATGAGAAATGTTTTCTTTGGCACCTAGCTGAAATAAAATTATTTATATTTTATTTTATTACACATATGACCCCATGACATGTGTAAACACTAGAAAATAACAACCCAAATGCCTGGGGACTGAAATCGCAAGATAGCATTTAACCTTTCAACCTCTTCTATTTATCCCCTAATTTGCATGTGTGATTATGACAATTAGCTAATTTACATGACTCATGAATGACTAATTTGGCAAGACAATAAACAGCATTAATTACACTGCATGAAACATTTTGTTGCGACAAGATGCTAATTATTTAGCCACAAATAAGCTTAACAACCTAACCTAACCTTACTAAGATAAACACAATTAATCAACACCTCCATTAGTGGTAAATAAACCGATCTCATCCAGCAAGGGTCTTGGGGAGTGGGCTGATGGGTCGGAGAGCCATCTTTTCTTATTCGAACAGCACTAATGAGCAACAAACCCACAGAGATTTGTGCCGCCCTCTGACCCAGAATACCCACTTAGCGCCTGGGTTTTAATAGGCCAACATAGGCCTATGCAAAAAACAAAAAACAATTAATCCAATTCAGGTCTATTTTTTCTCCAGAGATGCCACTTGTGGATTCCGTACACATTATATAAAAAAAATATATAAGAAATAAAAAAATAAAAAAAACTGAAAACAAATATGGTAACACCACTTGTAATAAACCCACATTGCTGTCGTTGACAGATTGGAGCTTGTTACAATTCTCTGATCAGGCTCTGCAAAGATTTTTCTCCTTTCAAATCTGAAGTGTTAAACTGTGCCTTCTGCAACAGCACTGCGGTACACAGCTCTGGACACTGCGCTGGGAATATACTCAACGGTATCAATGACATGATTTGCCTGCACTGATGAAGTTTTATAGTCAATAATCATTCTCAATACTGGTAAGAAACATCTGAGGTGCCCTTGAGCAAGGCACCTAACCCCCAATTGGTACCCGGGGCGCCGCCGTGTGTGTGTGTCTCTACTCACTGCTCCTAATGTGTGTGCAGAAACTTGGATGTGTTAAATGCAGAGGACAAATTCTGAGTATGGGTTACCATACTTGGCCTTCACGTCACATCACTTCAAAGTTTGAGATCATCTTATAACCATTTCCACCCACTTCCTTTCCGTTATTTCATGAAGAATGCCCACTTAATTAGAATCAACATAAGGCAGCATACTGACAGATATAGACAACTAACACCAGTGACATCTAACAACTAACACCAGTGACATCTAACCACAACCTAACAACATCTCGCATATTTATTAGGGGACTTTTCACCTACGCTAAATTCGCACCTATGCGGAATTTTCTATATATACACACACACTAGTCATTTTGTTAACATGTATTAATTATTTCAATGGGCTCATTGTTTCTGCCTTAAACAAATCATGCAGTTAGCTAACAATGTATTAATTTAAAAAATGTATTTATGTACATTTCTGAAATCCATTGCTTGGACACAATCATCTCTGATAACAGATCACTACAAATGGTAATGTAATAGACACATGCATTTTCTTTAAAGCTGATTTGAAATGATATGTATTGTGAAAAGCGTTATACAAATAAATGAGAATTGAATTTGACCTGCTCCAGCTCCTCCTCTGCGTATTTCTGTCGGCTCAGCTCGTTCACCGTTCCCTCGCGGAGCTCCTTCAGTCTCTGCGCCTCCTGTTTGGCAGCGCTGATCTCGTCCCTCATCTTCTGCTCCAGGTTTACCTTCTCCACCTCCACTGAACGGTGCTCCTCCTGAGCAATCTGTAGCCTGTGAGGAGACGAATTAAAGAAAAAAATGAGTCACAGAACAGTCGCAGTAGAGCATGATGTCAGCTACACCAGGCTAATGGGTTCGAATTCCCAGGGAATGCATTAACTAACTAAATGTGTAGCTTGAATGCACTAAGTTGCTTTGGATAAAAGCGTCTGCCAAATGTAAAAATCATATAGTAGTCCCAACAAAGGCTTAATCATTAAACTTATGACCAAACAGCTAACGTGACTTCTAGAGCGATTTCTGAATGTTTTTAAAAAAAATCTATTTCAGTATATCCGTTACTATTTAAAGCCATGTTTTGGATGTTCTTACGACCTTGATTTTACGGATCCCTTCGGGAACTTTAGTAAATACACTGCTGTAAATAAACAACAATACAAAACTGCTACAAACCAGTGAAACACTGCTAACATAAGAGCTGTGGCCTTGTGCTTACTGTATATGCTCTGATACAGTGCTTATGCAGGCAATACAAGTTTTAAATTGGGCCTCGAATTTTCCCCTTTTCTCTCCCCAACACACACACACTATTTACACACACACACACAGATACATATAATGTATACACACACACCAGAGCACGCATTCACACAAAGTTCAGTTTTAAACTACGTGACCAACCAAAATTATTCAGCATTTCAGCATCAGTAATTGGAGCAGATTTAAGCTCTAGCAAATCACATGAAGTCTCACTCCTTTTGTGCCAATTAAATTGTCTCCACAGTTCAGCAAACAGATAGTCGAGTAACAGAGATGGAAGGATTAAGATGCTAAAATATAGGGGTGTGCATTGGCACTGCCCTCACAATTCGATTCGATTACGATTTACCAGGTAACGATTCGATTCAATTCGATTCTACGATGCATTGCGATGCATCAAAATTCTACTGCACACAACAAGGCAAATTTTTCATCAGTCATGAGCCAATACAAGCAGTCAGATATTGAACAACAGATTTTATTGGCTGCTATGTGTGTATTATAACTCTCCTGTATCTTTGACATAAATGTCATTAAATAAAATAGAATGGTACAGGGTATTGGATATGGCATTTTCAAACCTGAAAAAAGAAAACATAAATCACTGCTTTCAGTGCTTGACGAATGTTTCTCTTCTCTCTGCTTTAGAACTATTTGAAATTAAATCGAGCACTAACAGACAACTTTTCCCAGCAGTGACCATAAGTTAGTTGTATTGCCAACGTGCTTGATTTTAGTGTGGCAGGTTTTACACACCGCGTCAGTCTTATCTAGTTTCCCATTAACTTTGTAGAATCCGAAATGTGCCCAGATGTCTGCTTTCCAAGCTTTGGATGCGTTTTTGATTACCCGTCTATCGCGGTCATCTCCCTCCGCCTCAGCCATCTTTATTGTTGTTATTATGCCCCCGGAAGTAATTGAAACTTCAAAACTTTATTGTCCAAGGCCAGAAAATAAACAGTGACAATCGATTATGGCACTTTGCCGCATCGATGCTGAATCGTGGATTTCCCGCATTGCGATGCATCGCTGAATCGATTATTGTTGACACCTCTACTAAAATAAAACATACCTGATGACGGGAAACTAAGACATGCTTGATAAAATTCCTGTCAGACAAATGACACTAAATCACGGCAGAGCTTTAAACCAAGCTGTGCTCTTTTTAGCTTCAGGGTCATGACTGAAGGTCCAGAGGTTCAAAACTCAAAAGCAGTTTTACATGACTGCTTTACAAGTATATTTAAAAAAAAAAAAGAAAAGAAAAGTCATCACTGATGCATTCTGTCAACTGGACAGAGCTTTATTTGATTAAGGACTGAACCGTATCATATCAATATGGGTTATTAATGGCTGATATCGAACAGGCTACATATACAATGGGGTCCAGAAACGGTTTCTGTTTCGTTTTAAATACAGTTAAAATTAGTGATTTTGAAAAGTTGAAAAAAGGGGGATGACGACGACGATGATCAGTGTTTCCCCTAGGATTTTCTTTCAGGATAGGGGGGGGGGGGGGGGGGGGGGGGTGGGGGGGACTGCTAGTGTTGCGGAGCGGGCGTGTTACGGATACGTGGTGTATTTGTTTTTTATTATTAATTGAAATCATGTACTATGAATCATTAAACTTATATAAAAAAAAAAATGTATATATGTATATATATATATATATATATATATATATATATATATATATATATATATATATATATATATATATATATATATATATATATATATATATATAGAAAAAAAATTCACACTAATTCTGTGTTGTGTTTTTTCTGGTAATAAAATGAAGACATAAAACACAAATTTTAGCATTTATCATCAATTTTAATCATATGAAATTAAACTTTTTGTCAAATAACTGGCTGCACAATGAGCTTTAGCCTAACTGTTCAAATTAAAACATGGATTATTCCTTAAAAATTTCAGTTTTGATGATAATTTATTTGGATTAGTGTTAGTGTATTATTACATTGGGATATATCTAAATTCTAATGTACAACAGTAATATATTTCTGTCAAGTTAAACCGAACTTTTATTTTGACGGGTTGCCGTGAAGACCTTTTGAGGTTCTGTGTGTTTGTCATGATGATAGTTTCTCTCAAATGAAGCGGTGAAATGATCACGAAGTGACTTTCAGAGTGGATCTAGAGCCTGGAGAGGAAGTTCATGCATTTGTGTCTTCATATAGGCCAAATAACAGCGCAAGCGTCACATGTGCTTCAGTGTGTGTGTGGTAAATTAAACTGCGCGTCGGGGCACCATTCATTCACACAGAACATGCAGGATTCGTATTTAAATAGTCTTTGTGTTTTAATATTCACACACACTAGTCTACATCGCGATTTGATTTCAAGTGTACTGAACTGCTTTCTATTTTTTCCTCAAATTTACAAATTCCGTGAAATTCCGCGTTTTACACTAAATTCCTTTTTTATGACTGTATTTCGTCAGCATTTTAGGGGGGGCGGGGGGTCGTTTTGCGGGGGCGGGCCGCCCCCCCAAAACAATGGTAGGGGAAACACTGATGATGATGATGATGATGATGATAATAACAATAATAATACACGTTTACTCAATTCAGAATAACTTGAATAAAAATACAACATCTGGAAACAGAATGTGCATAATTCTGAAACGAACTGGGGAAAAAAAAAAACTCTAAATGATACATAAAAAAAATATGTATATGAAAATAAAATGTGCATAAATCTGGAGCCAATGCAAGTTTATCATTTATCATTTTAAAAAGCTCAACTATTGACCGATTAATAGGCCTGGCTTGTACAGTATACTGGTCTACCAAAATGAGTAATTGCAGTTAGTTGATAATTACACTAAAAAAACAAGTCACACACCAGGTCATAATCCATTTTAAACAGCCCATTAGCAGGATAAAACAACTAAAGATTAAGAAACAACATATTCCTTTATGTTCACCTGGTGCGGACACATTTTCAGCACCCTCAGCCAGAAACTACATTCACAGGAAAGTCTGACTGCAAAATAGAGGTGTCAACATCATCATGATGATGTAACTAGCAGGAAGGGGGAGCGGAAAAATAACTGCAACCAAAGTCTGCTCTAGGCTTTCCTGAGCTACGACAGGATTAAAGATTTTTCCTGGCGAAAGAGAGAGGAAACACAGGGCCACGGCCCCCGATCCAATCAGTCATGTCTATATAAACACCCAGATCAATCTTCACTTAAAGGAAGAGGCTTTATCTGTCTGGGGGCTTCGCTTGAGGCATATCAAATGACAACGGTTTAGGGGACACTGGACTGACTCAGAAGACATGATATGTATCCCTCCAGGATTATGGGTACCAATTTTAAATCAAATTGACTTACAAAAACATACTTGACTCAGATGACTTACAGAAGCATACATCACACCTACTGTTTGAACTCATGGCAGCTCTGTTTTGAAAATCTTATGTTATTGTTAAAAATCAATCTGTCTATGGAGAAAATGAATGGAATATTTTACTTCTTGAACCCTACTGACTAGAAAAGAATAGATACGCTTGTTGAACGGCTCCTGCAGTTTTGTTGGCATCCAGAAGATGGCAGATAGAAGGATTCGGAGGCCTGACGGAAACAGAAACAGGTGGATTGGGGGAGAAGTTTTTCATTGAGTGAAGTACTAATGTAAGGTGATCTGAAGTTACAGCTAAGATGGGAAATCTAACACCCCAAAACCTGACCTCTGCCATTCACCATCCTACACAATAAGTAATGGAACCTCAGCCCTACAAGCCAACAACAAATATCTAGTAAGGCTCTTTATGATTGTATAGTCGGAGATCTAAAGTTTGAATTGTTTTTCAATCTTTCATTCACCAGCTACATATACAAACAAAACATTCCGTATGACTCACCATCTTTGCAAATAACATTTGTTTGTTTTACTCACAGATTCAAACAACACATTCCTTTATGCTGGTGAAAGTATGACTACGCAAACAAAAGCCAATACTAACAATAGACTAGACTAAGCATGCAATGATTAATTAAACTTTTCTTCCTCTCCTACAATCGTGCGCCTGCAGCCTCAGATAAGCACGGTTTCTGTAACTGTCGGGTGCATGAGGAGAACATTTTCTCTCACGTCGGATTTTACGAGGGTAAAAAGCATGTGAGAGATGTGGCAGAGAACAAGAGATGGTCTCTAAGAATGAAGGTCATGTGTGCTCGTCTCAAACACAAAAGGAATTGAATTTAGATTCTCAATACTATTTTTTTTTTTTTTAAAGCCCTAAAACCAAGTAATAAACATCAGCTAGTAATTTGTCAAGAGAGTGCCAGTCACAGTAAAGAAAGAAATGAAGACAGTTCTATTCAACTTTGTTTACAATTGTTTTTAGCTTTAAATATATCTTCTTTTTTTTTTAAACGATCATAATGAATATTATTTACTTAAGTAAACATGTGAAAACCTAATGTGCATAATCTGAGGGAGTTTACACAACTATTTTCGCAGTGATTTCAACCAATTCAAAACTATCATGGCAGACAGTGCGCATCTGAAGTGTCTCAGCTGATGGAAATAATCCATTATTTATCAGCATTGATGTATTAGGAAAATTCTCTTATCTGGTCCATAACAATAACATAAAAATGAACATATATTGGCCGATAAATCATGCATCCCTAGTTGGCGATGTCACTCTGTAAAGAAACACAACGCTGAACACAATACACATGCACATGATGTCACGGTTTTCACAAATTCACGTTTTTGAAGTTTACACAAAGATGATAACAGTATTGTTTTCAAAAGTTTGCATTTTCATCTAAATGAATGGCCAAAACAACACCGTTTTCAACTAAAAATGGAAAACTTTTTATGTCTAAACAAACACTCCCCTGAGACTTGACTTTTTGGCTTTGGCCATAATATAAAGATCTAAACCTACCAAAGCCATTGCAACTACCCAGAATGACCTGACAACCTCACTTAAACAGTGACGCACTAAAGCAGCTGGAAAGCAATGCCACTCACACACAAGGTAGTGCGTTTTGGGAAAGCATCAGAAATGTTCTTCCCCAATTGTAAACTTCTACTTTATAACATGCGATTCTAATCAAATTGAATTGTTAACTGCCATGTAGAAAGGGCAGTTTACTTTACGCCTCATTTATGACTCATGCGCATGTGATGTGATAATTTGGCAGCATTCGAGAAGAGTTTTGCCTGTTGGCAAAATGCATCAACACACCTACACATTAAACTGTTGGAAAGCCTGACTCAACTGCGACAGCCTTGATAAGCATTTACAATACGTCTCAAATGGAAAAAATAAATAAAAAAATAATGCCTATACAAACGACCAATGTAACTTCCTTAAAAGGCAAACAGACATTTCATCTCAAAATGTTCCCAAAACAAGCCTACATCAAATAAAATGAACTTTTATGCAACGACAGCCCACAAGGACTTGCGTTCATGTGTGACATAACTGCCATTTATTTTATTTTTATCCTTGAGTTAAGCTGAGATGATTCGAAGTATCCCGGGGTTAATCACCTCCCTCAGGGGCGACCGGAGCACTGTAGGCCTCTCACCCACCAATCACCAGAGACGTGACCCGGTGACTCGACTGGTTTTGTCAAAACACAACATGCTGGACGTCCTCCACTGTAACAAACACACTCTGCATAGTTTCCACTGCCCTGTCCCCTTCACACACGCGCTCACACTTCATTCACATGTTTAAGGGATACACAGACCCCTCTGGACACACAGGCTCCTGTATCATTCTCTTAAAGTGACAGACTATGAGTCTGCATGAGGACTTCAACAGGAAGCTAGCGGAAGACGGTTGGTATTGAGGGATCAGAGCACTATCTGCTTTACCACATTCATAAAGATTTTCAGCATATGCGTAACGGTTAGCAAACACAGCCATCTGACGTACTCAACACTTGCTGGTAAATATTCACAGAGAGCAAAGGGTCATTCTATGGAATGGAAGAAGTGTTAATTGCATAATACCATATCAAAATAAATATTTGTATATATGTTCGGATATAATAATGTTTAGTTTAATTTGAAATTACAAATACCACAGGTACTACTTTAATGTTTACTAATGTGGAAAATATAATTTCAACAAATATGCACTTTTCATTTGTCAGTTTACCATACACAACTATAAAATCATCAGAGCTTGGTAACATAACTTCAAGTCTTTCAGAATATAATCAATTAAAATAAATAAGCAATTTTATTTTAATAAAAAGTTAATTTGCTTATATAGCAAGAAACTTTGCCCTGTTTATAGCCTGGTGTAAAGAATCATTTTCGCCAATAAGAGAAAGATATTTAACCACATGTAAATGGTGTCTAAAAGGTTGAGCTTGTCCACTTTTGACCACTTCCAGAGGTAGTTGAAAACTCATTTGACTGGATTGCTTTCGTAGTGGAAACGCTCATGTGGTCGAATGCGTTCGAACAGCCTCAAAAGACCGCCTCTTGGCCTACTGACCTAATGCGTAAACATTATGGGAGGCACGCTGGGCAGATGGGATTTAAACTTGGTTGGATGAAGATTTAAGTTTGGTTTGAAGTACCAAGATTTCCTGTTTCTAACATGTACTCACAGCATTCGCTGTGGTCTGGCGGCTATCAAAGTAAACAATTTTTGTTTTCCTGACATCTCCTTTGTGTTCATATGTAAATGCCGTGAGGCTTCCCTTGAAGAAATCATGGCAGAAGTGGTCCAAAGTTGACAAAAGAGACCGATTAAAACACCAGGTGTACACAGGTATGAGTCTCCCTCGTCTACTTGTGATTCGATTGACAAAAACCAAATCTTAATACCAGATGGAAATGTGAGGGCCAGCCAAAAAAGCCATACTCATGATAAAAGTAAAGGAAAAAAAGTGACATTAGGCTATATTTAAAGCATTGAGAAAATGCACAAATGAACAAAAACTTTTTTCTTTAAAGGGTGGACAGGAACAAAATCCATTGGTAGAAGTATACAATTATATCAGAGGCTTCAAGAAACTGACTTAGTTTGACATCTTAAATGTAACTGAAACAGAAAGAAAGTCTTTTTCTAGCCATTACTCCCTCTCTTCCTCAAACAGATGTTCTCTCCTGTAGATTATTCCCATGCGGCTCCATATCCTGTTCCCTCAGAAGGGAAGGCCTGGTTCTCTAAACACTATAAAAACAGTGACAAATCTATCTGACACCAAATGTCATAGGCACTCAAGTTTAGACAAGTGACTGCAAATCATACACAATGCCATCCTCACTTTATGAGCTCCTGTGCACAAAACATATTTCAGTATTTTTGTCCACCATAAACAGGAGTACAAGGCTCAGCTGGAGGTCTAGGTTACTTCATATCCTGCTTATTTTAAATATCAAAGCAATTGCAAACGTTTCCAAAAGTAAAAAAAAAAAAAAAAGTTTAAGATCATGCAAATTTAAAACTCTGGTGGTTATGGCATTAGACACATTGCATCGACCAAGTCGACGGACCAAACAATGCCTTACGCCTGAGCCAAGAGCTTTAAAGCCACCACAGAGTTTCTCACACTTGTTCAAGAATCTAAAAATAATGTGCAGAACAGGTTCTCACTTCTGCTGTAGGTCGTGAAGGCTCTGCTCTGCCCGATGAAGGCTCTCAAGGTCTATCATCATCTTCTTCATGTGGTCTTTAGAGTGCCTGTTCTGGATGAAAGCGAACCAGCAACCTCCCATTCCGATGACTATAGACACCACCAGCATGAAGTCCTTCAGATGGTTATGTCTGTTCACTGTGAGAGACAGAAACCAGTACATACTTCAGTACTCATTTAGCAAACCCAGTGAATAACCCAGGGTTAAGTGTTTTTCCTCAAGGACACTTTGAACACATTATTTGCAACATTTCTAATAAGAAACTTTCAGTAAATATGCCTGCATGTCAGGGCATGTTACTAAAATGACCATGGACATTTCTTTACACAAAGATTTAAACTAGAACAGTACTGTTTAAGAGTGTGAATTTGAGCTGTCGGTTGTAGTACTAGATGTTAATCTGCATTCTGCACAATAGGGGCTTTCGCACCACAGAGGAACCTTTTCATAGTTCCTAGAACTATTGGTGGAAGTACCTGTTTTTTGGCGTGATCGCACAGCAGGAACTAGGAACGATATTAGTTCTAGGAATTCCTTTTGGAGGAACTAATTTAGCTCCTACTTCAGAGTAGGGTCTAAACCAGCACTATAGGAACTACCAGTGACGTTAGTGGCTGGCCGAATGCATGCGAAACACCAGCACCCGCAATTAAAAAAAATAAAAAGCTGTGTAAACAGATTATAGCCTATATATTTACTCGAGAAACGAACTCGAACATGGAAAACGGTGATAGATGGGCCTCTTAACCTTTACTCTGAGGAGAAAATCCAACGCAACTTTGAAGGGACCAAGACAAACATGATTATGCATTTCTGCTCAGCTAGCAACACTGGACATCAACCACACGGCATACGCTAATACCTTTTCAAATACTGTCTACTTTCTATGTATAACAGTTCTATCTAATAACGTATTAGACAGGACAGTTAGACAGATCGTAAACTAATGAACACGCAGAATGCGAGAATGGCTCAGGCTCTGGCTGGGTTCTCAGCGCCGTCAAAATAAAAGTCACAACAAGCGCGGCTTACGTCACTTCAGAGTTCCTACTGGCGGTGCGAATTCAACCAGGAAAACATTCCTAGGGGTACCATTAGTTCTCTGGGAACCCCCCTGGTGGCTAGTTCCTAGAACTACCCGGTGCAAAAGCCCATAATGAGGCAGAACAGCTCATTTCAAATAAAAAAGTAATGCACAGTTGTCACAGTACCAAAATGTCAGCAGACATGATTGTGATTATCTACAATGCTCAACGTTTATAAAAACATGCTGTTAATAGAACCTTTGACGCTCAAACAAACATGAACGAGAGCGTTTTGAAAGCAGCGGCTATCAAATATACCCCGTACTCCGAACTACTGGTACTGCAGAAATCAGTCGTTTCACAACCCTAAATGAAGGGTTGCATTGGCTTCTGCGGTCACAGTCCTGCAATACTTACCACTGCTGTGCCATTGTGTAAGACAGTTAACCTAACAACCGCCCCGGGGACACCACACAGTCCTGACCCTGGCTAACTCAACTTCTTACTGCATCTGTACAAAACCATGATTAAATATAATTAAGTCTTGGTTGAGGAAAATAACACTTAACTCCTCACCCTCTAGGGAGCATGAAAAAAAGTTGGTCTGCACTGCACAGCTTTGAGAACAAAAAGCCACATCTTGGTTAAACCTGCAACACCAACATGCGAACCACTAGCCAAATGTCTAGAACGAGCACTAACAGCTGCACCATGGCTTTAACATTAAAAACAAATCTCAAAAGCAGAAGGCTTTGATGGAACACTCATGAGACAGATTATTCAAATGTTGTTGTCAACCACTGAAGCGTAGGCTTTTATAACCTGTCAACTGTGTCAGCGATTTAACAAAAACTGAGTCGTGTTTCTGATGGAGGTATTGTCCCGAGGAACCAGGGCAGCTGAATCTGTGCCAGTAGATCGGTAGGGTAGTGTTGGGCTGTCACATGCAGCATGCACCCTCTCCCTGGTTTCCTGGAGCCAGACCTCTTCAGAGTCAACTTAAACAATGAGACCTGCCACATACAGACACTCTTCAGTATCGAGTCTGTCTCTGACTCCCCGTTAGGACCTCTGAGAAGATGGCCTCAATAATGGCTGACAGCAGAACATTCTCTAATAGGAGCCAGAGTATGGAGCGTCATATGCAAATGCCAACAAACATTAAGTTCTCTGGATTTAAAGTCATTTTGTAGCATTTTACTTTTTAGTGAAGGCTCTTACACCAAAAACTTGAAAGTTTTCCATCCTCGGACAAAGAGAGACAGACGTCTTAAATGCATAAATTAAATTAATAAAATAAAAAATCCTTGGTGTTTTTATTTTATTAATTTAATTTATGCATTAAAAAAAAAACTCAATGAAAACTCACTTCAAAAGTTGTTTTTTAAAATAAATCTCTTATGCTCATCAAGGCTGCATTTATTTGACAATTAAATTTTTTACTATTTATAATAACTAATAGCTGTTTTCTGTTTTAATATATTTTAAAATGTAATTTATTCCTGTGATGACAAAGCTGAATTTTCAGCACCATTACTCCAGTCTTCAGTCACATGATACTTTACTGTCACTTATGATCAATTTAATGCATTCTTGCTAAAAAAAAAATAATAAATAAAAAAACTGATTGATAGTGTACATAAACCAACAGTAAAAAAAAAAATGAGAAAAAAAAATCATTGAGCACTAGAAATAAGCAAACTGCACATTTCTTTTAAACTCCTGAGAAAGAATTCCCGAGACATTTTTTCTAGGGATGCAACCAATTTTAAACTTTCACATTGTGAGAGTTAAGAGTTGCCTGCAGTCTACAACAAACTAGAAGTTCAAAAGGGCAAGGTTTTTTCTATAAAAAGAAAGAAACATTTACATAACATACAAACAGAACACCGCACACTGTTCACAACATCTCTGACAGGTCGACCCAGCTTGACCCAGCTTTTTTCGTCCAATTCATAATAAATATAAACAATGCCAATAAAAGGAAAGACATGTCACAAAGCTAATAAAAACAAGCTCTTTGGACAGATTTGGAACAGCATTCTGAACGAGGCATTTAGTGCTGCGCTATATCACGTCCATAATGTCAAACACCCTCATTCTAGTGCAAAAACAACTTCTAGGACCGTTCTCTCTCATAACAAAAGGCATGTGAAGCGCACGGTTATGTCAGCCCCTGTGTATTCTTGGATGTAAATCAAATCACAGCGTTACAGTACGAGCTGAGGCATGCAACACAGGTTGATGAATCACAGACTGAACCAGTTTCCAGGTCAAGGCAGATTCTTCAGATAACGCTGACAGGACTGCAACAGATTGTCTGAGAATGTGTTCCTGGGAAAATGTATTTGTGTAAATACAAAAGGCATTGATGAAACAAAAGGAAGTCAATGAATAATTAAAATTATTCATTATCTTTAAAGCCTGCACATTTTACAAATATCTCTAAACCTGCTGAACCTGTTCACCAGCATATCAGAGTGTTAGACACTGGCTGCATCCGTTTCAGTGCGCCAAAGACGTGTGCTTAGAATACAGAGTAACGTCTACACCCTCCCTGTCCAACCCCTGGAGCTTTCCCATAGGCCTGCAGCAGATGACTACGAGCCTCAAGACCTGTGGATATTGGCTAATTGGTTTCAGAGACCATTTAAAAAGGAGACGGACCACGGTAAAAATAATAAAATGGAAGAAATTGCATTAATTAATATCACAGAAAATTGGCAATGTTTTGAGGTCTTTTTGATTTAGGACCAGCTGGACCAAACTAATAAAAATAATTTGGTCTCTATCCTACCATTCAAATGTGTAATAGACAAAATTAGGAACCTTTCAGGTTTCCCCATTATGCTCTTACAATAGGTTTACATGCATCCAAGGTCAAGAAACACTTTAATTTTCTCATAATATACATTGCACATCACCTAAATTCTCAAAGATTCTGAAAACTTCCTTCGAGGATTCGGTCTCTCTAAACCCCTCCTTTCCGAGTCTACTCTGATTGGTCAGACGGTCCAGTCTGTTGTGATTGGTCTACTGCTTACAATGCGCATCGGAAAATAAATGTCCAATACTATATCTGAATGTCAGCTCTGGAGGCTTCCTCAGCGCTTGATACCCAGTGATGAGTCGGTTTTAACGTATCAGTTTGAGTCTGAGTTCTCATTCATTTGAAGTACATACAAAGTGGATTCACAGCACAGAAAACAGTGTCTTCTCGACATGTCGACAACACGAATTAAACTCTTCCAGGCCTCAGCTACAACTACAGTGTTTGAGAGCAAGTCAAACGACGCTGTTCACAGACACCCAATGAATACTATAGGCTGGCATTATGCAAATGTATTACAAACCTACATAGGTTTGAGCAGGAAGTAACAGTAGGATTACTGATGACTCGTTTCGGCAGTTCAGAATCGGTTCTTTCTTTTGGGAGTCAATAACTTCATTTGCACTTTGATCTTTAACACTGCAGACCTCGAGGTTTCCCAAAAAAATATGCAGCTTTTCAACATTGATAATAATAAGATGTTTCTTGAGCATCAAATCAGCATATTATAATGATTTCTGAAGGACCATGTGACACTGGACTGGAGTAATGATGCTGAAAATTCAGCTTTGATCAAAGGCACAAATTACATTTTATTTGAATTGAATACAATTGTAATAAAAAGTTCACAATATTACTGTTTTTAATCTATTTCTTATCAAATAAATTCGGCCTTAGTGAGCATAAGGGACTTTGCAAAAACATTTAAGAATTTTTAAGAATACTTTTGAATGGTACTGCAGTTACCCAGTCTCTGCCTAGTGAAAACCACAACTTTGACATTCTTTGAGCTTCTCACATACAAAGGCTTTTAACAGTGATACATCCTCCATGGCAATGCCATGTTGGATGATAGAGAGGTTTCCAGAAAAGTCCAGATGGCAAATCTAAATCCGAGAAAACGCCAAGTTTTTTTTTTTTTTTACTGCTCCTCTCACATTAGAGCTTAGATTTTCTACCCGAGCCCAGGCCGGGCCGATATTTCCCGCCACTATGCTCGGGTTGGGTCGGGCCCTTGATCAAGCACGTCACGTGTCACGCGCAGCGTCTCCTCCACTCGCACGCACGCACCCACACTGTATTGTGTAGCTTAAGTGCAACATGGAGCTTGAAGAAGTAAAGAAAAAAAAGAAAACAGGAGAATTAACTTTGAGCAAGTATGAAGGGAAGTCGGAGGTATGGAAATATTTTAAATTAGTCGTGGGCAGTGACAACATATGTGTTGGCTTTGTTGAGTGCAAGTGCGGCGCGCTGCTCGCCTATGACAGCAAAAAAACGGGGACTTCGACGATGAGCAGACACATGAAGCAGGATTGCCATGACAGAAAGGATGATAGTCAGCCTTCAATGTCCTCTTTTGTTAGGCTACTTCTCCAAGCATACCGCTGAGGGCGAGGTTCTCTTTCTTTTTTTTTTTTTTTTACGTTTCTTCATTCGGATCCATTTGCGATCCATTCGATTCTGAATAAATAAACAACGCAGTTTACATGCTTCGTCCTTGTTACATTATTCATAAAGATAATAATTAATAAATGCACGCAATAAAGGCAACATGCCTTTCAACTTAAGTGCAAAATTCAGAATTAAATGAATGTGTAGCAATTTGTACAAATAGAGAGTGTGTATAGTACATTATAAATAAGCGCATTTAGTTTCATATTAAAACATTATAATGTTATTTTTTCCCATCTATGTTGATAATGAAAGTGAACAGAGTAGATAGGAGGATGCGCAATATCGGGAGACATGGAGTGGTTCAGGCATGATTTTGACCACTTCATTATTTTTTGTTTTGTAGAAAGCCTTTCTTTAAAGTGAATTTCATTTTGTATAAATTGTATCTTAATTTTAATACATTTTTCATAAACCAATTGCCTGTATATAATAAAAAAGAAAATATAGCAGACAATATAATCATGACATGAAGGCGCCGGCGAGCCGCGGTCACAGCCTGTGAACTGGAGCATCTCATCATAAATTAAATCAATTCTCGGCACGCTGGTCACCGAATTTACAAATGCACATCTTGCTTGTTGCACGCGTCGCACACATATGTCGAAATAACATTAATAATAATGAATCTTTAAGAATAGGCCTATTTGATTGAAAGCTGAATGTTGTGCTTGTTCAATTTAATAAAATTAAAACTTTCATTGTGATAATTAAAATAATTGAATATTAAATATTAAGTAGCCAATTTTTGTACATTTCTTAATAGTATTTATATAATATATATACTGTAAAATTGCGCAGCTTCCCCGTCAATGGTCTAGCACCCATTCAGCACCTGCGTTAAAAAAAACGATCTGGCGTCGCCCCTGGTTATAACGGCCCACGTATTAAAAATGGTCAGGTTTAAATCGGGCTCGGGCTCATAATTACAGTTAATGTGTCGGGCCGGGCTCGGACACAACGTGCACGGGCTCGAGTCGGGCTTGATTTTTTGGGCCCGATCTAAGCTCTATCTCACATATGATGCAACAGCCACTTTTAGTTAACTACAAGACATCTGAAGACCAAAAGGTTAAGCAGGATATTCTGAGCTCATTTGCATTGTTGGACTATCAATCATCTGATGCAAAAGACACCACACTACGAATGTGTTTAAAAGAGAAGATAGATTACATCTGTGAAACATAACTCCACCAAGGCAGGCACAAGGTGGTACAGATCGCTAAAAACAGATCTAGAAAATATTTAAACACCAAATTAGACAGATTTAAGTACAATGTTTTAGATTTATGACATTTGTTCTAGGCATGAAGGTTTACCAGAGGGAAATCACACTCACTCATTGGGGCTCCGAACAGAACCGTATCCAGAGCTTTAAGCTGTAGTTTCTGAACGTGACTCCGGTCCAGAATCTTCAGGACGCTTTGTGTCAGAGTGACATTCTTCATTGCCAATCTAGAAGGAAAAATGAATAAATAAATAAAAAGCAAAAGTGCAGCAGATGAGCACTCAAGAGGCCAGGTTTTCATCAACCTAGTAAAATGGAAAAATGAGTTTCAGAGCAAAACATTTGACCATAATAGACATGTTTTTAATCCATGGATGATGCTCACAGTGGTCAAATTTTGAGGGTCAAGTGATTCTTGTCTCACCAAAAGTGGAAAAAATGCTTGGTTAGGACAAATGTCAAGTGTTTCCTGTCACACTCGGACCAAACTAATTTAACCTGCATGTTAGAAGCACAGTCTCACGTGTACTAACACAAGCTAGCAAATGGTACGAGTATATACCATTTAGGAGTATGTCTAAGTTTTTTTTTAAAGAAATTAAACTCAAAGGTGACAAAATTAGATACAATGTCTCATAAAATATTAAGCAGAAGACTGTTTTCTAAATTGATCATTAGAAATGTTTCTTGAGGCTCAAATCATCATATTAGAATGATTTCTGAAGGATCATGTGACACTGAAGACTGGAGGAATGATGCTGAAAATTCAGTTTTGACCACAGGAATAAATTCAATTTTAAAATAGAAAATGGTTATCTTAAATTAAAAATTTATCACATTACTACTATTTTTTTACAGTAGTTTTGATCAAAGTGCAGTCTTTATGTACGTAAAAGACGTCAAAAACAAAACAAAATTCTTACTAAACTTTTGAACAGTAGCGCTTGTGTGTGTGTACTTACTCACCGGGGCATGGCGGTACCATTGAAATTCATCTTCCGGAAGGCTTCCACGTATTGTGGCAACTCGACGTAGCTGATAATCCAGTCCACAACCTGATCCACTGTCCAGTTGTACACTGGGGAACAGAAACACAAAGGCCAACCTCATAAACATCATCATGAATCAGAATATGTTTCAAAACAAGCTAATAAACACTGTAGAAACACAATGAGGGACCAAAAGTGGGTGGTTTTGACTTAAAATGCGTATACTAATGGAGTTTTTAATTTAGTAATAATCGTGACTGTTTTTAAAAAACAAAGTCACATCAGAGGTCTGCTGCTGGGAATAGAGCAGTGTGACTAAAAGTTTCAGTATTTGATTCTGATGACTCTTTCATGCTGAATGCATCGGTCTTGATCTCTAATAAATGATCTAAAGCACATGGTGATTTTTTTTTTTTTTTTGACGGAACGCAGCTTTTAGTGGATTTGCCAACTACCATTTAAAGAATGCCAGAAAAGATGCTGAAATGGGCATGCATGATGCGCCAGAATCAACGAGGTCTGTTCTAGTGTCCCACGTACATTCGGGCCTCCATGTTTAATACATTTGATGCACACGTTTGTAACGAATCACTCAAAAGTAATTTAGTTCCTGTTTATTTTTATCTGCCATCAGTCTATCGGAGATGGGGAGTTGCGTCTTGCTTCGGCCTTGACTCACAGACTGGCATAATGACACTTTCTTTTTGTTGGAATTATTCTGCCCATTCATTGTACATATAAAATACAGGTTTGACTTAACCATATTTCTAACATGCAGTCAAACGTGACAACAAACCTATGGCCAGTTCAGATTTTTCAGGGTAGCTCTAGCACACCTGGTGAAACTAATGAAGCCCTTGGTTGCATCAGGTGTGCTTGACAACACCTGTTTTGCACAGAGTTGTGCTGTTGTGAGGGACTCTCTTCAGAAGTCATTAAAAGTTGAATTTTCAGTTGAATTTGGGAAAACCAATTGAAACATTTGTTGTGTTGAGCCATTTCAATTACTTTAGTTTGATTTGTTCATTGCAATCAGCTGAAAGTGAATGTGATTGGCACATCCCTACTTACAACAAGGTTTCTCAAACTGGTGGCAAATGCAGGGAGTTGGCAAAACTCTTACTAAAAAGATTAAATATTTTATTTGTTTACCTGCAAGGCACATGACTATTAACTAATATCAGAGAACTGTGAACAAGCGTGTTGTTAAATTATTGAAATATTAACCTAAAATCTCAGGAGATACTTCAAGTAAATATTTAAAAAAAAATATTTAAAAAACAGTCTTAAACATTGCAAGCATCGACTATGTGTCCAGTTGTAACACATTGTTGATGAGCACTGCACAAACAACAGATACCGGATAATCACAATTAATCAGCGGTCATTGAGAATGACACACCAAGCGATCAAAACTGCCCATGATGAAAGAAATCTAAAACGATTACTAAAATGTGTCTAGTCGCCATTGATATTTGAATGAACCCCCACCCCACCAAAAATAAAGCATATTAAGCAGAGTGACAGCTGACATAATAACAATCCAATATAGACGTCAGATTTTACTGGAGTATAAATATTACACTGGCATAAATAACAGATATTTACTGTCACACCACCTTTGAAAAAAGCAGATGCTGCCAACTCTCAAAGAAAACACTGTAAGGGTATATCTCTCGCCTGACCCTGGCACAAAACGGTGTTCAGTGTGAGAGTGTGTGTGTGGCGGGGTGGCTTGGCTGGGACAGATCAGCTTTCATAACCTTGGCTCTTCAGCTGTGCTTTGAGGAAGAGCTGTAATGCAGAATAAAACAGACCAAAGAGCAAAATAAAAGAGAGAAAATGAGGAGGAGAAAACCCAAGACAGATCCAAGAATATAATGCTTGCCAAAATGTGTAGTGCACACCCAGAGCATATGCATGATGCAATGTGCTTGACCTGACCGTTCATTTTCAGATGAATGAAGTGCAAGTAATAAGTCTGACTTTAACTTCGTTCATTTCTGTTAAACTAGTTGTTTACGCAACCCATTTAAAAAATGTTTTATAATTAAATAGTACAACTAACAGCTTTAACATATAAATAGGCTAAATAACCATAACCTGCACTACTGTTCAAAAGTTTGGTATATTTGGATTTTTTTTTAGGATTCTCTGATTAATACAAAGTTCAAAAGAACAGCATTTCAAATATATTTCAAATGAAATAATCTTTTGTAACATTATAAATGTCTTTCCTGTCACTTTTGATAAATTCAATGTATTATTGCTGAATAAGAGGGGTTTTTTTTTTTAAATCTTATCTCTGACCCCGAACTTTTGAATGGTAGTATAAATAATCTTTTATTGCACTAAATTATCAATGCATCATTGATTACAATGGGAGGAAACATCACAATATGCCACTCGCTTCCAGTGTTGACAAAGATGAAATCAATAAACTGACTAGGCTAGTTGTTGAATAACTAGTATATTTTCTTTTACCTTGCATACTTGTGTTAATGATTTGAGGATGACGGCTGATACAAACTGTTGGTATCAGCTGCTGACCTTATCAACAAAAGATTTGGGAAGCTTTTTACCCTTCATTTTGAAACACGACAGGCTAAAACCTACCCGTTTACTTGAGTATATTGATTATTTTTTCTCGGATGGTTTTATTCATTTATATTTGAGTCTGATACGGTTTTGCTTCTCCTGTTTTATGGTTACTCTTAGTCATGTTGCTTTTAATGTTTTATTTATGCATGTTTTTCTTAATCTTGTTGTTCTGTAAAGCACTTTGGTCAGCCTAGTGGCTGTTATAAATGTGCTATATAAATAAAGTTGAACTTGAACTCATTTATTGTGCTGTCCAACCTTTACACTAATATATGGTTACTAATTGATTGCATACAGCATTGTTTGTTCAGAAACAAACCTGAAATTAATTTTGGCCCATAATCCATCAGAATCGCTGCATTATACACCATGCAGAAGTATATACATTGCAGTCAGCAGTACACTGATATTCCCATCTGAACATGGCATTCGTTTTACCGAGATCTCATTCACAGCTGTACATTCTGAAGTGTTGTGGAGCGGATCTGGACTTTATCTGGATTTAGAGGTGTTGAAAACCGTGAAATCATCTCCCTAAGTGTTCACACTCCCGCTGTTAAGAGGCCCATTTAAGATAGCACTTAACAACATGCCCAACAAAAAGTACAATGTACTAGTATGATTATACCATGTTACTTTAATTGCTTGACTGATTCATTTTTGTTATTTATTAACTGGAAAATAACTGTGAAAAAATGGTCATAATATTATTTTCTTAAATGCTTGCGTTTCAAAACTGTAAAATATATTAATCTTCTATATTAATTTACTTTCGTATTATCATGGTACTGAGGTAACTTAAAATAAAAATGTATTCTTACTATAATGTCCAAAAACGCCCAGGTAAAAGTGTGCGGTATCATCGTGAATTTGGGATAGATTTGAAATATTTAACCCTTTTTTTTTAATGCAGTATTTCGCCCAGCTGATTAGTTTGAGATGCATTGCGCAGTCAGCCAAAAAATTAGACAAAAAAAAATCTGTCCCTGATCTTTAAGTCAGCACAATCCTTGTAAGAATGTGAGCATTAGCAAAGGTCAACTGATGAGCCGTTTTTCATTAAAAAGTAGAACATAAGCACTATGCATGTGAGAAAACCATACCTCACGGCGCTAATGGCTCATTTTGAAACAGTCGCGCTCACCTTCTGAACTCTTCCAGGCGTTCCACAGGTCCTCCACGCTGATGAGCTGGTCGTCACCGTGGAAACTGTTGTGCTTGGCTTTGGGGTCATGGTAGTTGAGGTCCTCTCTTAAAAACTGTCATATAACAGGGAACAAAAAGACATCTATTCCAATTAGCAGCTCAAGGATCCCAGAGAATTCAGGAGAAAATGAAGTTTTTCAAATGCAATCGCTATATTCTCCACTAGCTGATAAAGCAGACATTTATTGTTCTCTCTTTTATGAAGTTGTACAGGAGCTCTGTGCAATTTCTTGTACTCTATTACACGGTCTGCACAAACTAAAGCAGACATTTATCGTAGCCCTTAAATTACTATAGTGGTACCATGGTACAGTGATGGTATCTTGATGGCAGTAAAATAAATAAATAAAATGTAAAATAAAATGTATAAATTAAAATATAAATACAAAATTAAAATGCAAAAAAATTCAATGAAAATTAAACAAAATGAGAAAATAAAATTATACAAATGCAAAAAAAATACACAAATGTGTATGTCTAACCATCCATCCGTCCTTCTGTCTATACATCATCCATCCATTTATCTATCCATCTATCTATCTATTTCTATTTATCCATCTATCCATCTATCTATCTATCTATCTATCTATTTCTATTTATCCATCTATCCATCTATCTATCCATCTATCTATTTCTATTTATCCATCTATCCATCCATCTATCTATCTATTTCTATCCATCCATCTATCCATCTATCTATCTATAGAAAGTCTTTACAGCCTTAACAGACATTGGGTATGGACCAAGATTGTAACCGGCTATATCAACCAATACTACACTCTGTCAGTCACTTGGTTTCCATGGCCAAAAGTCCTACCCAAAACTCACTGGACTGAAAATGACAGTTTGTTTGCCCATTATGAGCAAATGACCAAAACTTAATTCAAATGACAATAAACTGTTTACCTAGGGAACATTTAAGAGCCGAGCCAAACCAAAGTCTACCTCATAGGTAGACGTAATGTTTTAAGATATTCTGGGTGTATTAATGCCGTTGAGTGCTGTGAACATCTAGCGGAGCAAAGGCTCAATTTGCTCAGGCATAGCAGATGGCAAAAATGATTACACAACATTAACGCAACAGAAGGTTAGAGAGCAGTTCAAGGGATATTTAAGATGGTAAAGAGCTTCAAACTGTGGTTAAACTGCAACCACTGAGAGAGATGTATCATAAATGTGTAAATATTTAGACGGAGACCAATCACACCTGCTTTCTAGATATCAAATTTGTTAACAGCATTGTTGCGACTGACATATCAAGACATGTACAGATGATTGGCTTTTTCCCCCCACAAAATGTCACAGCAGCAATAATTATATACATAATTTCACTGGAAATGCTGTCACTTTCCCAAGCCTTTATAAATGAAAATGAGTCATGGTTTTCAGACACAGGCCAAGATATTCTTCGACATACCCACTCAAAGGAAACAAACACAGCAAGTAGCACAACCTAATCTAACGGTTTAATTCTGAAATGCCATCAAATCGTTGTTTTGAAATTTTGGACTCTCACAAGAATACCAGGATCTTTACAAATCTGTGGTTGCCATTCCCTCAGATTTGCCTTAATGCTGCTTAGAGAAGGTTGGATGCGGCAGGACAGAACGCCTACACAACATATCGCTCGACTGAAATGATGCCAGGAAGGGGCAGGCTCTGCTCCGCTGCGTATGCTTCCAAAACGACACCCAACGAACACGGGAACTGGCTTGCATTGGGCAAACGGCCACCGGTTCACAAGCAGCATCAAAGATGTTGGACATCATTCATAAAAGAGAGATGGTAAAAAAGGCAAATGTGTGAGTTTATTGCTCAAAACACAATACTGCTGAGAGAATGAACAGGCCTGTTCTGTTGGGAATTTCTTTGGGGTTTTGAGCAGGCTAATGTTGCTCAACATTAACTGGTGCGGTAACTCAAATTTGTAGTGGCTAAGCTAACTTAATGTGGGTGAAACCGAATAAAAAAAAAAATAAAAAAAAAGGTACCTGACAAACTTAACCCTGTAAAGTCTAACATACGAAGTAATCTAATTTCAGATGGTACAGTTTATTTAACATTTAGACAAAATATTTAAGATTTTTTTTTAAAAGTACATACGTATTTTATGTTTGTATCATATTTGATACATCAGGCTTTTTTACAGCTCATATAGTATGATAGGAAAATATGGAGTAAAAAGAAAAATATTCAATTTGGTGCAGATTTTGTTATATGGCCAAAAAGTAAGATTAAATTCTTATAACTTGTAAATCAATGTGCTTTTTAAAACAGCATAGAAGAATAATTACATAAAATGCATATAAATATCATTGAGACATTTAGATGCTGAGTTTAACAAAGCCATGTAGTTTTAATTGTGTGTGTGTGTGTGTGTGGGGGGGGGGGGGGGGGGGGTGTAAAACATAGCAATGTAATACAATAATGATTACGAGATGTACAAATAAAAGCTTCTCAAAAGCTCGTTGCATCATATTTGACATTACTTTTTAACAAAACTTTAAAAATATATATGATTTATGGATAATCAAGTAAACCTAAATCGCTTCAGTCCAGTAAATGTTAATCTTGAAATATAACTAACAATTAGGGCTGTGCGATTAATCGTAATTCATTTTCGATTTTAATTTTGGCTAATGGCAGGATGAGCAAAAACATCACTAGATGCAATGCAATTTGACAACTAAAAAGTGTATGGCTGTGACCAGGGCCGGCGCTCCGCACACGCACATCACGCACTGCGCGTAGGGCACCAAGTGCTTGGGGGGGCACCAAAAAATCTGGGTCGTGAAAAATCATCACAATAGGCTACTAGTATAAATAACAAATAAAATATGTCTAAAGCATGTTAATATACAAAAGTAATATAGGCCTAGATCAAATTAGTCGAGAAAAAGGTGAATCTCCTGTGCCGGTCTCCCTCTGGTGCCCCCCCCTTCCCTACCTCCCAGTGGTCTGTTCGATTATGCCTCAATCAATGTCAAATTTGGCAGACACCGACCTCAGACATGGCCTCGAAAAGGCACCAAGAGTCGGGGGCGGAAAAAAGGAAAAAGAAGAGACAGCGAGCAGGATGATACTCGCGCGTGACGCGTCGCTTGCAGGTAAGACAATGTTTTAAATACAAATGTTAGTTTTGTAGCGCGGGCGCCCTTGCGTCGTGTATGTCCAGGGGGGCGTCGCTAGTAGTGCAAATGATCCGGGGCTTTAGCTCCCCTGGGAAATTTTGAAACTTGGGCTGTTAAAGATGCAGTTAGTTTGTTTGAGAAGAAAAGGAAGGCCAATCGTTGGGGTCCTCATCGTCATATTTGAATGACAAATAAAGCTAATTTCCCCCCTAGGTAGGCTATTACGTTACAGATGTGTGCATAGGCGATTAGTGCAGAACGTTCCCTATTGTAATTTCTTCGCTTCAATACAATGTCTATCAGCCTCTTGGTAAGGTGAACTTTAGAAAAACCCTGCAACTGACCGTGATGTGATTTTGCCAAATTAGACCGCTTAGATACGTTTTTTTCGTTGTTGTTCTATGCGGATAACGCGGTCATTTTCAAGAGGTTCATAGGCCAAGGCCCAAGGGCGACATCGGTTGGTGAAACTGAAATTAGAAAAAAAAAAAAAAAACACAATCTCAGTGTTTGTATATTTTCATATTCACAGAGTTGTCAAATTATTAGGGCTGGGAAAATATTAATCGCATCCAAAATAAAAGTTTGTGTCTACATGATATATTTGTGTGTAGGCCTACTGTGTATAATTATTTTGTATATATAAATACACACACATATGCACGTATATATTTAAGAAATATTTGCATATATATACTGTATATATTTATATATAATTTATATTATATATAAATTTAAATATTTATATAAATAACATATTTCTTAAATACATACAAATGTGTAATTATATATACAAAATAATTATACACAGTACACACACACATATCATTCATGTAGACCTTTATATTATTTATTACTTTTCATATTTGGTGCCATTGTTAATGTAAAATTATTTATTTGAAGCAGTTATTTTGGAAGTAAAGATAACCTAACTAAGAAATTCTGAATGGTTGTTATTCCTTGGGTGGGGGGGGGTGAGGTGAGTGGGTGGGAGATTGGGGGGGCACCACCAAGCATTTGTGCTTAGGGCACCCAAATGGCTAGCGCCGGCCCTGACAATGTCGCTTCAAAAGAAATTAAAATAAAACAAATATTTTGATAGGGTTTTCAACACGAGAATGTGCAAGACGTCTGATTCATTAGGTAAATAACTAGAAGAATTACAAGTGGAAGTAAACAGTAAAACTATAAACCTGTTTGATTACGATTATGATAAAGGATTGATTGAATAATTACAGGTTTGCAACATCAAGCAGCAGAGCTGAAATAAATTAGCAGCTGATAATGGAAAAACTATTCAAGTTAAAAATGGCTGAACCCATTTTTATGTTAAAAATAACGTGAATATGATGCAAATGTTCCAAAAGAAATTGCATAGCAAGCTAAATGAAAGCATCTAAACTATTACATGAAAACATCTAGATAAACTAATCGATAATTTAGTTCTTGGACTAGTATCATAAACATCCTGACTTATTATTTCTCCTAAATAGTTGTGAAACCACTGCTTCACATTTATTTGTTACTGAAAGCCTCCTGGGAATGGATTCAATGACATCTGAGATGTGAATAATGATAACTGTAAAGAACATTTGCACAATTATGTACAGTCATAAGACTAATCTGCACGTCATATCCATAGGCGGTAGAATGCTTACAACTGCATTACCTCAGAACCAGTAGGGCAAAGTTCTTTAAGATGAGGGACAAAAACATGACGATTTTCTAAGCTTGTACAGATTACATGCACAAGTGTAGATTTTGACTAGAAATTCTTCTCTTTTTATCGCTTATAATCAGTGGGTTTTATTTAGTAACAGGTTAGGCTGATCCTATGAGCATTATTTCTTCCAGACACCTACACATGGGTCTACAATAGCGGTTATGGCCTCTGCAGAGCACCCGATTCAGAATAGCATAGTGAGAGTCTCTGGTTTCCTGGATCTTGCAACCCAAATAGCAAGATAACACCAACCATGACACACATTGCTGAACTATGTCACACAGGCTGATAAAACCCATCGTGTACTAATGCTTTAACAAGCCCAGACCATTGGAAAGAGCATTAGACAGGATGAATTAGCCAAATCGTATTATTTACAGACATCCTTAGAGGAAGGATGGATGCAGTTGACTTGAGCATGATACTCTTGTGTTAAGACCATGAGATATTTTGTGTTTATACAACTTCCTTGTGCGTTTATGATCTCCCTGTGTTGCTCCAGATAAGCGTTACCTCTGCTAATCTGCTGAAGACTGTGATTGGTCCTGCCAAGCACCTGACCCTGATATAAGGACCACCCCAAACACTGCCTTCGTGCCTTGTTGACTTTGTGCACTTTGTGCTTTATGACATTGTGCTTCACTTTCTTCCTCATTGATTGCATTTCTTGTCGCCTTTGTTTGTTTCGTCATAGTTTGATTGGGAAATAGTGTCGTGCCAGAGAGATTGTTAGTGTTTAGTGAAACTGTGAGTTTTGAGGCTATGACTGTTCACTCTAAAAATACATAGAGCATATACATTCTGTACATACAATTATTTTTAACCAAAAAAACATGTCAATAGGATTTCAATGTCTATTTATTTATTTTTTAAACTGCTAAAATGGCAAATTCCTAGTGAAGAACTACAATACCCATAATCCCAAAGAAGCTGCAGTCACCACAATAACTAATATAACAAACCTTGTTAACCTGCAAATATTTTTATTAACCATTTAATTTGTCTAATAAAGGCACAGTATGTAAGTTTAGCCACTAGATATTATTTATTGAAAACAATAACAAAGGCATAGCTTGATGACGCAGTGAATGAGCGTGGAATATAGTACTAGGGATGCACCAATCCAATACTCAGTATCGGTATCGGCTCCGATATTCAAGATAGTTATTGTGATATTGTTTATAATATTAATATTAATAATTGATTAATAAATGCATGCGCAATAATCCGTGAACTTGATAAATGTTGCAGATATGTTTTACTATGCACAAAAAATGCCTTTCAACTTGTGCAAAATTCAAAATTAAATGAATGTGCAGCAATTTGTACAAATAGAGAGTCTGTAGGCCTACTATACGTGTTGTAGCCATTAAATAAGCACAGTTTAGTTTCATATTTGTTAAAATATTATAATGTTTTTTTATTCCATATATGTTGATTATGAAAAGTGAACGGCATGAGTAAGATAGGATGTGAAATATATCAGGAGACATGAAGTGGGTCAGACATGATTTTGACCACTTCTGACCACTTCATTAAGTTTTGTTTTGTAGAAAGCTTTTCTTAAAAATGAATTTTGTTTTGTATAAATTGTATCTTAATTTTAATAAAATTTTCATCAACCAATTGCCTGGATTTAATAAATAAGAAGCAAATATAGCAGACAATATAATCATGACATGGAGGCGCCGGCGCGGTCACTTGCATTGCACGTGAACTGGAGCGTGTTTCATCATAAATTAACCGAAACTCAGCGTATGCCTCACAGACATGAGAAATATATCTATAGAAAGCTTGAAATTTGTGAATTTATTACTAAAAATCAATGCACGCGTGTCACCGGATTTACAAATGCACATCTTGCTTGTTGCACGCACGCATATTATGTCGAAATAACATTAATAATAAATCTTTAAAGGGACAATGCGTAGTTTAGGTATTTTATTCTCTAAAATCAATATTTTTATTCATAAATATGTCCTCAATGGTGTACAAATACCTCTGCCAATTATCTGACTTATCCTTGTAAACGAAGAATTTATTATCTTTATATACATGTGACGGGTCGGTCCACGGAGGCTTCCATGTCGTTCCGCCATCTTGAAAAACTATAATAGCAGAGAGGGTCAAAAATTACTAGGCCAACGCGTTTCCACAACGCGTTTTCATTCAGAGCCAGCGTCACGTCACTGAAAGCAGCAGAAACGGAGGAGCAGAGCAGAGCAGTGAGAGGTGCTTGTCACTGCCCCGGCAAGTCAGTCAGTAATTCATACTGTAACATTCGTTTGTTGGTTGTGTCAAGTTGCAGTTTGTTTGAAATAACAAACCTGTTCGCCCGAAGGAAAACTCGACGAAGTGCTATTAGAAGACATCCCGTCATAGCTTTTTGGTACATAACAGCTACCGTAGATGCAACACGCATTTGAAAAAGTGAGGCGCTGGAGAGAACAATTTGTTTGAATGCAAAATACAATTTCACCGCTAGATGAGAGAAATTCCTACACAATGTCCCTTTAAGAATATTTGATTGAATGCTGAATGTTGTGCTTGTTCAATTTAGTAAAATTAAAACTTTAATTGTGATGATTAATCACCGCCCCTGCAGAGATAGTTGTCTTGTTTCATGACTTTTTAATGCCTATGGAGAAAATCTTTTAAATATACTTCCTAAACCAAGGCAGTCACTCTTGCAGCCCATGGGGTAAAATGACACAAGTCACAAGCGGTGACAAGTATAAGAGTTCTATTAACCTGCTGCAGATTACTCATTTACTGTCATGCTGACTTGAATGTGACTTTAAAAGAGAGCAAAGGTATATCAACTGCCTAGTTAACCATAGGGGTGGGAATCTCTAGGCACCTCACGATTCGATTCGATTACGATTCAGAGGGCTGCGATTCGATGCTAAAGCGATTATCGATTATCTGAATCTTTTTGTGTGTGTGTGTGTGTGAATATAAATACTTTGCTTTAAAAGTACAAAGTAATGACCCATAAAGAATTAACGTACAATATATTTTAACATTGCAAAGAACCAACAGGAAAATAAATGTGTGCCTGAACCAGCAGCATACTTGTAGTAAATTAATAATATAACAACGACCAGTGTTCTGACGATTCATGCTACCCATCGAGATGTGCTACTTACTGGTTATGCGTATGTGCAGACTCATTTTCCTTCTGCTTACCGCGCCCATAAATCTATGCATCCTTGCTGTGGAGACTTGTAGGGAAATTTGACAGGTCAAAGATGAATATTTGATGATAATTTTTACTTTTCACACCGTTTTAAAAATGAAAACAGTACAGTATACTGTACACTTAACTTTTTATTATAAAAAGAAAAAAAGAATTTTATTATAATTGTATTTCATATAATAATGTCATTTTTACTTGTTATATCAAATGTGATAATTGCTAGTTCATTTAAAATATCAAAATATGCTCCTAATACACTTACCCTAATTTAAATGAAATAACTATGTCATAATATTGTGAGATTTACACCATTATGGAAACAATAGAGAATGAATCAACATTCTCTGTGATCGATTCGCGCTTGGGTAGCATTTTTCGACAAGGCAGCACAAAACCGAGTGTTTTTCCTCCTCTGGGTGGAAACGTGTCATATGGCTTCACATATTTGTCGTGTTTCCGAAATATTTTAGTTTTATTCTACAAAGCTTACAACTAGTGTGGCTCTTGTCCAGCTCCTTTCCCCCTTCAACTTCATAGAAGCCAAAATATTTCCACACGTCAGCTTTTAACGAGGAGGGTGTTTGGATTTCGCGCTCAGCCTTCGCGTCTCTGTTATGTGCACACGCCACAGACGGTCCGGGCACTGCACTTCCGCGCTTCAGAGTTCCGTCTTTTGCGTTCCGTCAATATTACGTTATTATAAATATATATCTAAAAAAAAATATTTTTTTTTGAAAATCGATTTGACATTTGTGAATCGATTCAGAATCGTCCACGTCCGCATCGCGATGCATCTAAGAATCGATTTTTCCCCCCACCCCTAGTTAACCAAATGTTAGCCACTTAAGAATCAGCTTTAAAAGTAATTCACTGACCCCATCAGTCTCAGAAACATCCACATTCCCATTGGCATCATCGTCCATTTGCTTGTGAATGCTGCGGATGGCCTCAAAACTGAGGATGGCGATCTCGTCCAGGCATAGCAGCTCGTCGATGCGGCAAAGCTCTGAAGAAAAGAAACCGTCACAGTTAGCAAGATACTAAAACAAAACAGGCTATAAACACCTCATTTTTTCTTATAACGCATGTTCCTGATCTTTGTGATCTTTAATCAAACTAATAATTTACTCTTTCTCTGAAACAATGTCATTTCCTATGATGTCACTAAGGCCATGCAGCCTATTGGATAATGATAACCAGTAGCTATTAAGTCATTGTTTTTAGTGGTCAAACCAACAATCAGTTGGCCATCACACAATCCTAGAGGCTTTCTTGGCGTTAAATTGAGGACTAGCACATTCAAATCGAGGATCACATCAAGCAGAGAGAGCAATCTTTGGAAATAAAGGTGAGATAAAGACCCATATGAACTGTTGCTGTAGTGATAGTTAATTTAACTGTCCAGGCGTCACAAAGCACTCTTTAATGAGAACATTGTGTGCTAACGAAGACTGTCTCCGTTTAAAATGATAGCACCAGATCCAATTTTAGAATTCAAAGGTGCTTCCAAACAGCTGTCCTAAAATCCCACCGTGTCCGTGGAGGTTTCCAGCTCAAACTATGAGGTGGGGCTAAAAATAGACCTGGCTGTGGTATTAACTAAAACTAGTAAGCAACTATTTTTAGGCTGAAAATCTGTCCAGCTGTTGTGTTACCACACTCGAGGTTCTGAAGGCTAAGAAAGCTATGGTTTGTGCTGCACAAAGCAGAGAGATAACCTGTAGTAGTTTGTGTTAACATTCACAAGTGGGAACTTCATCAGATCAGAGTGTGTGGTACTAGAGAGTCTGAGGTAGGCTGTGATATATCCGGTTGTGTTTGAGTTATAATACTCTGATATACACAAAGGCACCTATCCAAGAGACCCATGAGCTCCAAAAATAAACCTTGGCGTCTGTCTTTTCATAACACAAGCATGCCATTTCGAAACCTAAGAGAAGACTTCTCTTAAAGCGCTCAGTGTGGCCAACTGGATTTAGTGCAGCATAGTTTGAAATCAAGGGTTTAAAGGTGTAGTAAGTGATTTCTGAAGAACGCTGCTGAAAGTGGATCAGACTGAGAACCGCAACACACTAATAGCCAATCAGCAGCAGGGGGTGTGTCCACACATGATGCGGAAGGAGAGAGAGTGTGAGCAAGATTTGAAGAAATACTGTAGAAAGAGATGGCTGAGAGACATGACAAAAGAGAAAAGGTCAGAGGAATATCAGTGGGAAAAGAAGTGTTATGATCAGACAAGAGCTTTAGGACCCGCATTAATATTAGAAAAGTTGTCCAGTGCTGGAGAGACCCAAGCGGGAAGGCTAGAAGATGAATGTAGAGGTTGCATTGTTTCTGCTCCATACGTGAGTAACATTGTGTAATGTATGTTCATTTTTTGTTCCTTATTATTAGCTTCACTTCTGCTATTATAAAGAGATATCCACTCTTGCGTGTCATGCATTTTGGGGGCGGAGCAAAGAAGGGAGGGGTGTGTTTGTTTAGGTTGATTACAAATATCAACAGTGTTCAATAATGATTCTTAGAAATCACTTACTGCACCTTTAAAGTTTGTCAACAGTGCACGTCCAGTGACAGCAGAACTCTCCTGTCTGCAGTTAATAAGCACGGACCAACCGACAGAACTGTTAAACAGCGCTGTGTGCTCAGGTGCTGGTGTTCTCAGCGCTATCAAAATAAAATTCACGCTTCCAAACAGAAACACTGATCGGCTGATGCAGAAATTGAAAAAATGACAGGTTTACTGAGAAGGGTCTGGCTGCAGACTTGCACTCTCAGACACGACCGCTTCCGCTGCAAGTGACGTCACTTGCAATCGACACCTGCTCTCCGCTATTAAAGGTAAACTGACGAACTACACTATAGCAAAGTGAATAATGTGCCAATGTGTTTTTATATATGTTGTATATTGTCTATTTGTACTGTCTATTTGTATTTGTCTGTTTTGCACATTAACTGTGTGTAATAACTGTAAATTGACATTTACAATAAAAAGAAAAAAATTGCATCATCTTGATGTTTTTCATCTACAAACTGTTCCCACGAAGTTGGGAGCATGAAATAGTCCAAAATTTCTTGAAAATAATAAAAAAATAATTTAATATATAATAGTAAAAATAATTTCTTTCTTTCTCAAAACTGAGTTTTGATTTCTAAGTGATCAATTTATGTACAAGTGTTTTCCCACATGATTATTGGCTGTAGGTCATCAGTAAATGAATGTGGCATTTAAATGCCAGTGTTTCCCAAATGAAACACAAGAGCTGTTAAGTTTTGAATGATGTGTGTAATGTAGAGAAATGTGTTTAGAGTTTTGAAAAAAGTTTGCAGTACAAAGCATATAATGTCCTTGTATTTTTGCAGACTTGGTCTAAAGATTGGGTACATGAGTGAATGGTTTCACCGAGTGAGCCTCAAATTCCACTTTTAGTGTCTTAGCAATTACAAAAAAAAACTGTAAAACAAACTGACAGAGGTCACGTATGGAAAGAACCAAGAAAATCTTAAAATTGCATGGAACTGAGAAGCATGAATGGAAGCAACAAAAAAGACTGCAATAAAAAAAAACTAAAAACAAGAGAAAATTATTTTAATGCAAGCAAAAAAATATATGTTTGTTAGTAATCTGTACTTAATCTGTGTTTTTAAAACATGATTAAGTAGATTAAGGCCTACTCCTGTCTTAATATAAACCCTGTCTGGGAAATCGCACCTCAAGGTTTAACAAAGTTATTCTTGCCACTATAACTTATGGATTCCTAAAGACAAGTTTATGGGTAAATAACATATTAATAATAAAAGTATAATGAATATCAAAATACATATTAAATATAATGTAGTAATTGTATTATAGCACTCATCAGCCTGCAGCAGCCAAGATGATGTTCCTGGAAACAATACAGACAGAACAGCAGAAACAACCAATTAAACACCAAATTACAAAACATTATTAGGCTATGTGAAAGTGAATAAATGTATGTGTGTGTGTATGTGTATTTAGTTATAAATATGTGCTGTGTAAGTTAGCCTATGATACTTTTGGAAATTATAACTTAAAACAAAAACAAATAATAACCCATAAACATTATAATAATTGTATAATATGGATAATTAGCACTTGACTTACTTAATATACATTGTAACATTACTTTACTCTAGCAGAGTAGTCAGTAAAGCAATGCCACAATAAACTAAAGGATTAATATTTAGGTAGGCTACATAAAAGGTAAGTCTGCTTTTTTAAAATATTACACTTCAATACGTACAGAATGTGCGCGTTAAGAAACACGTTCAAATTGGTCGTCTTAACATGGTAAAACTGTGCATCTTTACACGCACTAAAGTAACGCGACGACAACTGACGCCTTAACACGACCAAAATGAGCGTGTCAACGCGTACAAAATAAACACGTAAAAAATTGCCGCGTTAACGCGGACAAACAGTGCGTGTTGACCATAGACTGTAAAAAAAATTGGCGTTTCGTTTGAAGACTATTGGCCCCGATCGCGTTCCATAGCTCGTGTCTGAGAGTGCAAGTGACGTCACTTGCAGAGGAAGCGATCGTGTCTGAGCGTGCAAGTCCGAGAGTGCAAGTGACGTCACTTGTCTGCAGCCAGACGCTATTGGGTTTACCGCTAATAAAAATATTTTTTAGGTCCAAATCATACTCTACCCTAGCAAAAGAAAACAAAAGCTTGATTGCATTCCATCATGATACACATTGCAAATCATAGCAAGTATGCATTGCATTCGCCAAATTGCCACAACAAAAAAAAAAAAATAGCGTAAATTGTCAGTTCTGCATTTTAGGTCTAATACAGTCATGGCGAGCAACAGTTTATAAAGTGTTGACATGTTTATAGCTAGCTACTAGAATAAGAGCAAGAAAACTCTGCCGCCCCCCTGAGTAAAGTCACACAGAATCATGAGAATGCTTGTCAAGAACATACAATGGGAAAGAGCACTTGCAAATGCGTTTGCATAATGTTGTGTAGAGCATCTTCCAGGCTTTCGGTTACAAACTGATGTCCTAGCTATATAAAGAGTGTTTTATATCACCAGAACAGGGTTAAGATCAAAAGCATTGGTCAAAGCCATAGACAGCGCCTTTGTATGAAACATGACTCACTCTATCAAATCAAGGTTCAGTGAATACAGTGTTATGTAATGCTTCAGTCCCCTTTATTACAATTATTACAGAACGGATAGTCAAGAGATGTCATTATAAACTTCATGTAACAGATTACCTAAAAGTATGCATCTCTAAAAGAAAGAAAGAGAGAGGACGACAAACCCCAAGTTATTTTGTCAATCTGCTGTTATATAACAGACCTTTTTGGGGAGTCTGACAACTAGTGCACCAAATGAAGCTCATGGTACATTGTCTTCTCCAACAGGGCTGTAATCAAAAGCAGGCCAGTAGCATCAGTGTAGTTTGCTCTGTAGAGCACGACCAGCAGCCTCAGGAGACACTGAGCTCTATCGGTGCGGTTCTATCAGACCTGACACAGACAAGGCCTGTGGAGGCGTGGCGGGTACAGGTCCTCTCCGCTGAACCTTGAGAGAGGTTTTGGTCATAGGGAGGATGATGTGGTCAAGAAATGTTTAATAAGGGCTGGATAAGAGCTGCAGTTTTAGGAGAAACAACTGTACGAAAGTATGAAAGGCTAATTGGTTTTTCAAAGAATTCTCTTATTACGGTGCGGTTCTATCACATGATCCTTCAGAAATCATTCTAATATGTTGATTTTCTGCTCAAGAATTTCTTATTAAAGGTGCATTGCGTAATATTTCTGAGGATCTATTGGCAGAAATGCAATATAAGATCCATAACTATGTTGTCAGCGGTCTATAAAGACCTTGCATAAGGAACCGTTATGTTTTTATTAACTTAGAATGAGCCATTTTATATCTCCATAACCGCGGGCACCCCCTTCTATGGAGGTCGACATAGTGTCGTCATGTTTCTACCGTAGCCAACAGCGAACAAACAACGCTACAGAGCGCGTTTCGTTACTACCTTGAAAAATAAGTTTTCAGTGGTGTAAAAAGACCTTACTTAATGAACCGTTATATTTGTATTACCTTAGAATGAGCAGTTTCTATCTACATATACCGCGGGTTCCTTGCATTGAAATGCGCCGACATGTTTCTACAGTAGCCCTAAAAGGACAAACGCGTTTCGTTACTATGTTGCTCTTCGTGTTAGGAAGCAAGCTTAGTTCAGCGAATAAAACACTGACACAATGATTAACAAGTAACAATAATATTCACAATAACATAGTTTTACTGAATAATTAAGTAGGCTAAACATAATTTCTTAATTTATCCTTGTAAAAAAAACCTCATTGCTGAACTGGCTCCTCTCTGCTGTCTCAGACGACGACATTTTCCTGTCGGCCACCGTAACTTTTGCTGGTTGCAATTCGTAACCTCACCACTAGATGTCACTAAAATCACACACTGCACCTTTAAAGGGTAACTAAACACTAAAACAACTTTTTTTTAGTTAATGATCTGTAAGAATGGTGCTTCGCAAATGCTGTTCATTGATTCGAGTACATTAAAACAAAAGTGTTTTAATTTACAATATATGGTGTAAAAACGTCTGAGTGCTGCCCTCTTCAGTTTGAACGGTGGCTACTGCAGTTGAATTTTCCTATTGGAGGTTGTGGTACCCTCTGACATCAGAGGGTACCAGCTAACCACGCCCTCGCCTACAGAGAGATGCGTCTCAGGTGAACGCCCCCCCTCTGCTGGGCTCCGCCCACTTTTCCAGCATTTTTCAAATATTGCCAGTGGGTGGAGTCAGGCTCTGACCAGGGGTTTAGTTACCCTTTAAATGTTGAAAAAGCTTAATATTTTTGTGCAAACTGATACATTTCAGAATTATTTGATGGAATTACATTTATTTGAAATAGAAATATTTCCTAGCATTATAAATGTATTTATTGTCCTTTTTGATCACTTGCAAAATGTATTTATTTATTTTTAAACAAAACCTACTGACCCCATACTTTTGAACGGTAGTGTACATAGAACATTTTGCCCATAGATAACACAATGTAGGCCTATGGCTTCCTCCAGATATAATTGATGGTGTCAGTAGATTACATTTAAAATGGTTGTTCATGAATTGATGTTAAATTTGTCATGAGTTTGAAGCCACATTATATGGTGAGAGGGAAAAAAAAGAACAGGAAGTCTTGTAACCCCAAACTTCCTTAAAAGCTTGTGACCAAATTTAATAAAGGGCAAAGTTGCCACATTTCCCATGTGCCTGTTAATATAAGTGCTGGGAAAGCTAGAACAACACCATTATCTAATGCTAATTTCAGTTACTTCTTAAGACTTCATCCTGTCTAGTATAATAGCCACTTAAAAATCTTTCTAAATGAGCATGCAACTCGGCCTGGAATTTTAATGCTGTCAAATTCAGCGTGCTTCAAATTTTTAAAATACTCAAGTGACAAATACAATTTTCCTGATGCAAACAATAAGAACAACAGTAACAACATCTTAATGAATAGAGCCATTAAAGCATTGTAAAACCCATACATGATTCTGAGGTCAGTTTTTAAGCAGCCATTGTCGAAAATCACCCCAAATAATATTTCAGCATTCATTTTATTAACAATTGCTATACATATATATATATATATATGTGTGTGTGTGTGTGTGTGTGTGTGTGTGTGTGTGTGTGTGCGCGCGCTGTATATGTATGAAACAGATTCACAAACAGTCTTTTAAACCACACAGTATTGTTGTTTCTGTCTTACAATAATTCATATCACAGAAGTACTGGGATAAAAGTTTATAGCTCGGATATAAACACTGATGTCTACGGTAGATCAAAATAGAGTAAATCACCTTTTGCTATAACTAACTATATTTGCTTCAAAGTATGTGGCGACAAATTATTTAAATGTAGGCTATTTGTCATTGAATCAATCATTCAACGGATTTATTCAAAAATGCTGACTAAAGTAATTATTTATGAGTGAGTCACAGAATCAAGCATTAAAACTAATTTTTATTTGATTTAAAATCAATTTAAATAGACTGCAGCAATTAACATTTAGTCAGAACATGTTACATGTTATTTTGTTTCGTTGTCCATTAATTGTGAACGATTTTAAACAAAAAATAATTGTCAATTCTCTAATTTTCCAGAATCGAACAGATCTAACAAACACACACACACACAAGTGTACTCAGTAACTAAAATTATGCATAGTTCACCTATAATAAGCCATAACCACAAAATATACATTATAAACGGTCAGGAAGGAGACGAGCTGCGTACATGATAATTTGCTTTGCAAACTTCTTACCTGTATGAAATATTTACATTAACCAGTCTCATGTGAAATAACTTACCCCGATCGACACAGAACAGGGCTATGTTCGAATTCGAAAAAACATGCAAAGTGTGCAAATTCTCTGTATGCACGGGATACCTTTACCATATTGTGCAGTATAGAACAGTGCACACCATGAGTGCAAGTTATTCTATCCCACAATGCAATGCACTAGACTTGAACTTCCATTCCCAGTGTGATGAATGAAGTGGAAGTAACACCAACTGCGATTTTAAAAATCTTTATCACTAAAGTATGATAACACAAAAATGTATTAAAAGATACAAAATAATTTCAAGACACCACATGGAATTAATGTGATACTACTAGGGCTGTCACAATTCCTCGATTAAATTCGAATACTACTTGATTTAAAAAAAAAATAAAAAAATCCTTGATTGCAATTTACCCGTGTCGGGAAACCGGCAAAGTTATATGCAACTCTCTCCAGGTCAATTCAGTATGAAATTTAGTGAGAAAAAGAGTGAACACATACAGTACAACTCGTTCAACCAGTAGCCGAATGGTGTAGTATCACCTCATGACTGGGATCTATTCCAGCTCAACAAAAGCTTTGAAACACACTGTGGACTTTAGGCAGTTTTCCCAAAGAGCTCGTATGTCATTATGCTGCCATCAAAATCAGATGGTTTGACTAGGTAATATAACACTGAAAAAGCAAGACCACCAGAAGGCCATAGCTTCATAGGACAACTTTTACATCTTCAAGTTGAATTACGCAAGAGCCATTCAGCCAAAACATGACTGATAATACACAAACCCAACGCTAACATCAGCAGGTTCACATGTAATAATACTAGCTATGTAAACAGTAACTGCATTAAGAAAATTGTCCACTTAACATTTGTGTTGTTCTCCTCAAATAGATGGGTTGGGGGGTATTGTTGTCATTTTTTGAGACCATGCAAGACACACACAAACACATGGCTATCTTCATAATTCTAGTTTTGACTTCTAAAGTTTTAGCTAGCAATTTAGCTATTGCAGTTGTAGGGTCTGGAGCATTCAGACACACTAATTATTTATATTCACTATATTTAATCAATATAAAGGTCTATGAAACTCTCCCCCAAAACTAACCTCACAAATGAAGTTACTTTGTCAGCCGGGTGTCCGGTTACAAAACACTTTAAGACTGATAACAGACTTTTACGACCTCAAAGGAATGTGGCCACATGCACCACATGCTCAAGAGAGAGAGACAATCTTTAATTAAATAAACTTTGCGGTATTACTCTGATCTATGAAGGAACATGCCTCACAGAAACTGTGATGATTTACTGTGTCATGTACTATTAGGTATAACAACATGGTATGTTTGATTGGGTTGTATGTGGTTGCACAATGACCCAACTGTCAATATAACTTCACCTGTATCATTCTTCCTACCTAATTAATCCTCATTTAATGACACATACTTTGATGTACATCACCTTCTCTTAGAATGCAATTTGAATTTGTTATGTCTATTTGAGCTTGAATGAACAGTCTAAGCACGCTGGGGACAAAGACCATAAATCAACTAAGAGCCGCTTCCCCTCTTGGACATGTCACCTTACTCATAGGTCCATTCAAACCTTAGGGGTGGTTCTTTTTCAGACTATATCAGAGACAGGCAACAGTGACCGCCCTCTCTTGGTTTTCCATCCTGCCGCAAACACTGTCTCGGGTGATACGGGGAAACCCCCCCTTCCCCCTCCATGGGGGCCAAGAGGCCTTCCAGCAGGCCTGGATCCCAACCAGATCCGGCCTCATGGAAAAGAGAGGAGACTCTCTCACAAAGAACCAAAGACAATCTCAGGAGTTTTGGAACAAAGACTCCAACCAACAACGACTCCAATCACCCATCCTTCCGACTTTCTCACTTCTCCTGGGTACTCGGCGTGGCCTCAACAGAGTCCCAGGCCTTGACCAAACCAATCATGCGTTCCTGGAGAAAGAGAACGCTCAACCAACTTCCACTTGACACTGCTGGAACCATCAACGACTTCAATTTTCAACAACTTCAAGAATTGTTCCCATTACAAATGCAAGTATTCAATTCAATGAAATGTGAAAATGAAATTCTGATGGTTCTTCTCATAGACCCTCTTCCGGTTTCCAATTTCATCCTATCACTAACCTATTTATGTATTCATGTGTGTATGTTGTTTAGTTTATTTATATTCATATAAATATCTATATTTAGTTAATAAAACTTGTACATAATATGTATTTGGTTCTGCTTTGTTTGCAATACAATGTCACTTTATGATCACGGTTTTTGCTACTGGCTCAACGTGCGGTATATGCGAAGAAATAATTATTCTTCTGTGGCCATGGAAGATACACTTTTCTTAGAATAAATTAATAATCAAAAGAGTTCAGTATTTCCCCTAGGATTTTTTTTCAGGGGGGGGGACTGCTAGTGTTGCGGAGCGGGCGTGTTACGGATACGTGGTGTATTTGTTTTTTATTATTAATTGAAATCATGTACTATGAATCATTAAACTTATACAACATTTTTTTTTTAATATATATATATATATATATATGGAAAAAAAAATTCACACTAATTCTGTGTTGTGTTTTTTCTGGTAATAAAATGAAGACATAAAACACAAATTTTAGCATTTATCATCAATTTTAATCATATGAAATTAAATAAACTTTTTGTCAAATAACTGGCTGCACAATGAGCTTTAGCCTAACTGTTCAAATTAAAACATGGATTATTCCTTAAAAATTTCAGTTTTGATGATAATTTATTTGGATTAGTGTTAGTGTATTATTACATTGGGATATATCTAAATTCTAATGTACAACAGTAATATATTTCTGTCAAGTTAAACCGAACTTTTATTTTGACGGGTTGCCGTGAAGACCTTTTGAGGTTCTGTGTGTTTGTCATGATGATAGTTTTTCTCAAATGAAGCGGTGAAATGATCACGAAGTGACTTTCAGAGTGGATCTAGAGCCTGGAGAGGAAGTTCATGCATTTGTGCCTTCATATAGGCCAAATAACAGCGCAAGCGTCACACGTGCTTCAGTGTGTGTGTGGTAAATTAAACTGCGCGTCGGGGCACCATTCATTCACACAGAACATGCAGGATTCGTATTTAAATAGTCTTTGTGTTTTAATATTCACACACACTAGTCTACATCGCGATTTGATTTCAAGTGTACTGAACTGCTTTCTATTTTTTCCTCAAATTTACAAATTCCGTGAAATTCCGCGTTTTACACTAAATTCCTTTTTTATGACTGTATTTCGTCAGCATTTTAGGGGGGCCGGGGGGTCGTTTTGCGGGGGCGGGCCGCCCCCCCAAAACAATGGTAGGGGAAACACTGGAGTTCGTTGGACGAACTGATTAATTGATTGTAATATTAATTCAGCCACATCAAGTTAATCCAATTAACTGACCCAAATATTTATAAATCAATAATAACAAGATATTATTGATTATTAATATTTCCAAAAAAGCTGAGTTCCTTACATATATGGTGGAGAATGCGGGCATCGTATTAAACATTGTATGCAAGCAGACAGTAATCAATCATATGTTGTCCCATAAGTTGTTATTAACATCTCATACATAAGCACAAGTATCTGAAATCAGCAAAACTATAGCCTGAATATGCCTTCCTACGAATGGCAGAAAGTTTCTCAAATGCTATAATGCATATTTAAATCGTACGATAAGAAACTTCTGATATTAGCGAAGAAATCCTAATTTCAGATAGAAGTCGAGCGTACGTTAAACCTTCTCTGACGGAGAAATCTCAGATTAGCCGCGCGTATAAATGGTACCAGAACAAATTAATCTGATTATGGACGAAGAAAACTCCATTCTCAGCATTTTAAAGGTGATCTGAGCGATGCTCCTCAGTCACCAATCAAGGCCTTGTTGTTCGTTACTTCATTGTATTCATATTAAACCGCCGAAGCGCTCATATGAAACAATCGCGTCGAATTAGTGGTATAAATTCTAGCCTAACTAACTAGTAGGCTAATTTGCCATTGTCTGGGAAAGAACGGTGCTGTTTGATTTGTGAAAGAGTCACTCACATGCAACGTCATGTGCCTAAGCGAGAGACCCAGTGCAAACTTTCAGCACAGCTCGTCCGCTGCTCCGGCCGATCTGTGTTGTTGGTTGGCATTGCGTCGAGAACGCGAGCGGGCGTTCCTATCTAGTTTTTCTGACAACAGCACCAATCTCACAGACCCTCGTGTAAACAAGCGACGGTTGTAGCCAATAGCTCCCTCAATCCTAACTTACACGCATAACTTACATGTAAAACCCTCTACCTCGAGTTTTAGCACCGCCTAAAAACTTAGACACTTTAGAGCGTAAAGTGTAACCTTAAACCAAAGACTATAGATTTTGCGTGATTCTAACTGAGTGATTTGAACACGAGTAATGAGAGTCAAAGCTCTTCAAGGCTTTGAATCAAAGGAGTCAACTGCGTCACAAATGATTCTTTGTTTGAAGCGCCCTCGCTGGCGACCCCTGCTGGTCAAAACAGTGGAAGTGTAGTGGAAGCTCAAATCAACGGAACACCTTTTTCAAACCAATCGCAAAGGTTTTTATCAAAAGGTGTAATCAGGTAATGGCAATCCGCGAGCTACCTAATATCGTTTAATATGAGGTGTCTTTCAAGGCACAATATCCTAGTAAACTGTAGGGCTCATTTAATGAAAGCTTGACTTGAAAGTCAATCAGACCCTTTATCAAATGCGTCATTAAATGTGTACGAATCTATAAAGTGATACAAGATCACATAGAGACCAGATACACACTGGTTCACGAACCGTTGAAATTTAAAACAATTTCGAAACAGCTATTACGCGTAACGAAGCCCAGTTTAATAAAATCACGTGACCTTAGCAGTGATACCCACTCCGAATGATTTGAGACGAATGATTCACCCTGGTGTCAGAGCTTCACGAAGCACGTCTCATAAGAGGGTTAAACCACTCTCTTCTCTCTCTCTTTCTCTCGCTCGACCCCTTCCTCTTGGTTTCACTTTCAGATTGAAACCCAGATACTGTGGTTTTCATTTGTGTTTCTTTTATTTCGACCCAAACCTACCCCTATCGTATTCTGTGTCTTCACACCTGTTGAGCCTGAATATTCCTATTCGGTTAAGTTGAATTTAATTAAATTTGCGATTTAATTAAATCAATTTGCTTATTCAATTTCCACTCTAGTTACCCGAGCTATGAGAACACTCGATGTTTAATTTTTATTTTTTGATTTTATTTCAATTTATTTATTTACTTTTGTTTCAGCCTGAATTCTTATATTCAGCTAAATAAAGCTTAACTAAATTTGGAATTTAATTAAATTACTTGATATGCTTCCCTTTCCCTTTTAGTTTCTTAGAGCTATAAGGACGTTCTTACTTTACCTTTACCTTATTTTAGATCACTAGTCACTATCCTCATCTTCTCTCTCTCTTTAGGATTACAATATCTAGCCACTGTTGTTTCCTTAGCGAGTTACACAGGTCATTAATATCCTACTTCCTGTCTGTGTTTACCCATCCTCATTCCTTAGCACCAAGCTAAGTACATGAAGTACGGCTAAACACAAACGCACAGTAGGCACCAGACAGAACTGGAAACACTTCCCGTTGCTTCTTCTTTTGGACCTTGAAATGTTTGATGTGTCCCTGCTAGCTTGGTCTAACAGCAGCATAACCCATAAGTGACTCCTGTTTACCTATGTCTCCTAGCTAAACCTAAATAGGTAAAACACTCCTTTCTTCCTCTTCTTTTCTGGTTTCATCCTATTGTTGTATTTTGGTTTTGCTCTATCTGTTACTCTCGTAGCACAACATGTGAGAAGAACCATCAGCATTTGAGTAATAGGTTATGACATGTAAGAGCCCAGTCATCAGTGCTTAAAGCACGTCAAAGATACTCAATTTTTTTTTTTGTTGTGTGTGCTCCCCAACACTAAATTTTAGCTGCTCCACATAGCCGTTCTCCCACACAGATAGCTCACCACCTCTGTAGAAACTTGCATTTGCCTTTGCCATTTCTCTCTTGTGTTCCCACAAGTGTGCCAGTAGGCCTCAGACACCCAGCCCTGCCACCAGGACCACCTGGAGACCCGGCAGAGCAGTGTCATGGACATCCTTTAGCCGGAAGCAGGCAACGACCTGCCACGGCAGAGAAAGGAACAGTTAGACGACAACGAAAGCGGACATCCGGCCTGAGCCACCTAGAGCTGACCAGAATCATCTTCTCCTTGGCCGCGCTCCCGCAGGCCTCAAACAGGTGGTAAATGAACTAATGCTGCCAGCCACAGAATTCCACAGAGAACAAACCCTGCTCAGCGTGAGAGGACACAGGACCGATGCAAGGACCCTGACAGAGCAGAGCAACTGAAAGAGATCATCAGTTTTCAGGCGGACGACAGCTCTGAGCACCTGCAAACCGACGGGTAAAGAACTGTTTCACTCAAAGAACTTAAAGAAATGGTTGAACTCAAAGAGAGCTAAAGCCATCAATGTGCAGCGGAAGTCCGAACAATGACTTAGCGATGCTGTAACATTATTGACGCACTCCATGTGGTCCAAAGAGAGCTGCAACAGTCCAACCCACTGCAAATGGACCACACAAGACGTACCCTGCTGACCTTCACATCAGCAGCGTAAGCTTCCCCAGCCCTGCACAAAGGGGGGAGGAGCCAAAGCCCTCGGCTTAACACTTCACCAGCCAGTGTCCTGAGAGCCCCTGCAACTGCAGGAGGAAAAGGTAACTCAGACAAACCCTGAAATGGCACATGAAGTGACACTCAACAATCTCAAGTGAAAGGTCAGAAACATCCCTGCCAATCTACAAGACATTGATTTTCACCTGCAGTCTCCAACGGGTGTGGCACACCGAGACAGACTCCATCTGATCTGGACACATCCAGCCCAGCTGGGCCCTGGCCAGACACCAAGCAGGACAGACCTAGAAGGGCCTGTGCTACCACCACCGACTCCTAACGAGTTTTCTGTGGAACTTACAACGAACCTGTGACGGAGGAGGACACCAGCGTCAAGAAACTTTTCCTCCAAAACCAGTTAGTCACCATATTTTCACCTGCCCCCACGCAATGCCCACTCAACGATGCGTGACCTGATGCAGAAGGCCTCTAACACAGAAGGCCTCCTCAGAAAGGGTTCCTAAGACCCCATTGATTCTGAACTGCAAAACCAGAAGGCACACAACATGAACACAATGCAAGACTCTGCTAAAAAGTCCCTGGTCAGCATAGGACATAAAACTTTTAAAGTAGATGAAAATGTGTGCTTAAAGAGCAGCAAGACTCTGCATTAGTAAAACTAGAATTTTACTGATATAAAGAAAATCTTGAATGGACGTGTAAGCCTCACCTGCCAACAGACTATGCACGACTCTTTTGAAACAAACATTTGCTACATGCTGGTTGAATTGGCACTGCTAAACATTAGTTTCTATGACAATGAAGGGTTACAGGAAACACTAGCTCCAAATAGGGCATACGTCACCTTGATGCCAGAGTGTAGGAAAACCACCTGAGCTTTAAACTACTGTTAACCTACAGGCGTGCATTTGACCATTGCGGTTCATATGGAACACAACATGCGATACGCATTTTGATCACTGGTTGCTGGCTTGTCTAAATGCAGATAAAACGATAGCTGGAATTGACATCTCTACTGTAAGTGAAAGAGTCTTAGATTTCCAACTGGTATCAGTTAGTTCAGCATTAAAGCGTAAGTCTGTTTGACAAAGGAATCTCATCTCAGCAGCTTGTAAACTGTACCGATATCTATCCTGCTTTGGTTAAAGAAATCCAAATTGCAGTATTGCTAAACCTGTTTCTGACAAAGAAAGCTCAGGACAGTGTTATATATACGTAGACCTGGGTGATGCTCCCCTTTCTACAATGTAAAGGCCTTACAAATTATTGTTAGATTGATGTAATTCACCTAATTTTTTTGCTGCATCTACAAGCAGAGAGCTACCTAGCGATCAAAACTGTTCATTCACTGAAAAGTCAGCATTTATGCATGAGAGGGACGTAACTATATAGGCTTAGACAAGCTTTGACTTACAGCAAATCTATTTCCTTACTCTGTAAACAAATAGAATAAGTTGTGTAAAGTAAAGAGTTCCATGAGTAAAATTAGCAAATGCCAAAACACATTTGCATTTTACTGAATGTAACATCAAGTTCTTGAAAGACTTAAAGTATAGGCGCCCCCTTTTAACCCGTTTGAACATGCATAACTCAGTAAAATGTGCAGACATTCTTCAGGTACTGTTGAATTGTTCTGACATGCTCTGGTTCCCATGACAACAACTGGTCACAGGAAGTGCTAACTTGTGATGTCACTTTGTAAACAAACCAGCCTAGGTGGCTAAGCTAACCTAACCTAGCATTCATCCAGCTTAGGCTAAGCTAAATAATAACTTCTACAATTAGCAGTTAGCATCATTCACTTGAAGCCTTAATTACAGCTTTTGTTTACACAGTGCAAAGTATTCTAGAATACTTTCTTTAACCCCAGTTAGGGTTTCTAATTCTTCACTTTCCGTACTTTCAGTTCTTCTCAGCTAAATTTCACCTTCACTAGTTAGGCATAGTCCTGGCTGAGCGCTGTAGGCTAAATTTGCAGATGCCCTGTCAATTAAACTTAAGTTTAACTACATGTAAACTGTGTAGCTAGAGAAGAATTCGTATAGTAATGAGAATTTCCATCAGCATGTTGATTAAACCTTTGGAGGGACAAACACAGTGTGGTCTTGAACACGCAACCGCTGTAACCCACTATGGAGTGTTGGTCCAGACAAATCCAAAGTTTAGTCACTAGTGCTACTGATTATTCTCACATTCAGATCATTACCGCTGTTTCGATTACTTTATTATTATTATTTTTTTTTTATTTCCACTTTGATAATAATGGCAGTCAGCTATTCCCTTGTCTATTCGGTCATCTATATGATTTAATTCCATTTCCTCTCTTGTTCGAATGTGGTTCCATTTCCCATTGGGCCCAGAAAGGAAACAGAGACACCTTTATTTGTGATTGTGTTTATTTTCAACAAGTGCACTCATTTTTGTGACCCTGCAACACAAGTAATTTCAACAATTACTAGGGCATAACTATAGTCCTGAGGATTGATAATAAGCATAATTTGAATAGGAAAGCTGTCTCTTTTCCTCCTATCCTTCACTTCGTCAAGCCGTAGTGAACCACCATTTAAGTCCAGAGAAATAATTTAGTCATAAGAACCATCTTAAGTCATTTATTTCATCTCGGCTATGCCCTTTCCAGGAAACACTCTAGGAACCACACAAGTCTTAGCCTCCTAACATCCACAGCTAAGATGATAAAGATACAAGAGACACATCACTAGCTAGATACACATGAAGCACCTAACTTTATGCTACATATCTAGCGATCCCATTAAACAGTGGTTCTGAACTTTTAGGGTCATGCATTAGTCTCTCACCACAAGTGTGCCAAAGTGTCACAGAGCCTCTGCTTAACCTGACCCCAACCTTCCAGCTTACCAAAGACTATGACAAACCAATGGACACTATGAGAAACCACCTCTAACCCCTCCAACCACCCACGAATGCCGTCTGCACCCACCGACAACCGGTGCCCCAGACAACTGAAATCAACAAGCACACGCTGCGTTCACAGGACAACACTCTGTGTTATGCACCTGATGACATCGCTGCGCCAAAGCTTGTGGTGCCACAGTGCAAAAGGGGGGGGGGGGTCATGCCAGTGTATGCCCATGACGCGCAGCACCAGAACACCGAAGCAAGTGGCATACCGGCGTCCTCGAAGCGGAAAGACTGTCCTAGCCAACAAAGGACGACAGTCGCTGAGATCTTTCCTCCCTTTCTCTCTCCCTCTCCCCTTTGTCTGTTCCAGGACGCTGCTGTGGTTAGTCTTCCTGTGCCTCCAGCCAACCAGAGGACAGCCGCAGTCGGTCATCTCACCAGGTCCGGTATCAGGCAGCGTCCCGAAGGAACAACCGGGACTCCTTATCACCAACTGCAGGACCCACACCCAGAGAGTGTATGTTCGACTCCACTCCCTCGCCCACGCTGAGGCCAATGTCGAACACATGCTCAACCAACTTGAAAAAAAACCTGTCACACAAGCAGAGCTAGATGGACACAACCGCCGCTGCAGTCGGAACTGTTAACATTGGCATGTCCAGTGCCAACGCACTGAACCTAGCCACCGTGAGACAACGTGTGGCTGAATTTCAAACTGAAATCCCACAGCTAAAAGGGCAACTCACAACACAGAGTGCCTCCCTGCCGTCCATCGGCAAGACATCGAAGGGGACTGTGGTAATTATCAACACCCACAGCGTTCGGCTGAACCAGACAGTGAACTCCATGAAACAGCTGTTTACTGTCTTCCAGAATGACTTTACTCAAACTCAGCTGGTCTGCAGTCTCTGATCCAAGACACACGCTGCCCTGCTGAGGCCAAACCTGAATCAAAGCTGGAAACCTCATCCTTCTTCAAGAACCACAATTTCACCCTAACTCCAGAATGACAGGTGATGCCCAGTCAAGGCACCTTCTGCCCCAACACCTGCTGCAGAGACCTGTACTGGGCTACTGTCCACATCAACCGCTGTGGAACGACCACCGCTCCAGAAGACGTGAGCCACCAGAGGCCACCATGGCCTTCCAGCCTTCTATGACAAAGGTGTGTCTGATCTCTCGGCACTTTCAACTTCGATCATGGTTGTCCTTGAGGGGGACAACAATGGTCGAAAAGGGGGGATGTAGGGTCTGGACCATTCAGACACACACTAATTATTCATATTCACTATATTTAATCAATATAAAGGTCTATGAAACTCTCCCCCAAAACTAACCTCACAAATGAAGTTACTTTGTCAGCCGGGTGTCCGGTTACAAAACACTTTAAGACTGATAACCGACTTTTACGACCTCAAAGGAATGTGGCCACATGCGCCACATGCTCAAGAGAGAGAGACAATCTTTAATTAAATAAACTTTGCGGTATTACTCTGATCTATGAAGGAACATGCCTCACAGAAACTGTGATGATTTACTGTCTCATGTACTATTAGGTATAACAACATGGTATGTTTGATTGGGGTGTATGTGGTTGCACAATGACCCAACTGTCAATATAACTTCACCTGTATCATTCTTCCGACCTAATTAATCCTCATTTAATGACACATACTTTGATGTACATCACCTTCTCTTAGAATGCAATTTGAATTTGTTATGTCTATTTGAGCTTGAATGAACAGTCTAAGCACGCTGGGGACAAAGACCATAAATCAACTAAGAGCCGCTTCCCCTCTTGGACATGTCACCTTACTCATAGGTCCATTCAAACCTTAGGGGTGGTTCTTTTTCAGACTATATCAGAGACCGGCAACAGTGACCGCCCTCTCTTGGTTTTCCATCCTGCCGCAAACACTGTCTCGGGTGATACGGGGAAACCCCCCTCCCCCCTCCATGGGGGCCAAGAGGCCTTCCAGCAGGCCTGGATCCCAACCAGATCCGGCCTCATGGAAAAGAGAGGAGACTCTCTCACGAAGAACCAAAGACAATCTCAGGAGTTTTGGAACAACCAACAACGACTCCAATCACCCATCCTTCCGACTTCCTCACTTCTCCTGGGTACTCGGCGTGGCCTCAGAGTCCCAGGCCCTGACCAAACCAATCATGCGTTACTGGAGAAAGAGAACGCTCAACCAACTTCCACTTGACACTGCCGGAACCATCAACGACTTCAATTTTCAACAACTTCAAGAATTGTTCCCATTACAAATGCAAGTATTCAATTCAATGAAATGTGAAAATGAAATTCTGATGGTTCTTCTCATAGACCCTCTTCCGGTTTCCAATTTCATCCTATCACTAACCTATTTATGTATTCATGTGTGTATGTTTTTTAGTTTATTTATATTCATATAAATATCTATATTTAGTTAATAAAACTTGTACATAATATGTATTTGGTTCTGCTTTGTTTGCAATACAATGTCACTTTATGATCTCGGTTTTTGCTACTGGCTCAACATGCGGTATATGCGAAGAAATAATTATTCTTCTGTGGCCATGGAAGATACCCTTTTCTTAGAATAAATTAATAATCAAAAGAGTTCGTTGGACGAACTGATTAATTGATTGTAATATTAATTCAGCCACATCAAGTTCATCCAATTAACTGACCCAAATATTTATAATCAATAATAAGATATTATTGATTATTAATATTTCCAAAAAAGCTGAGTTCCTTACACAGTGAAAGTCCAAAAATTCAATATACTGCTCAAAACCATTTTTTATTCATGATTAATATTGCATTGCAATATTGCATTGCATAAAAAAGCATGTAATGTGTAATGTGTGCTGGTCAACAACTAGTCTAAAATAAAAAAATAAAAAAAAACAGTAAAAAAAAAAAAAGAATGTGTACATTTAAGATAGGCTACTTAATTTATTATTCCAATATCCAAATATGATACTAAATCACACAGAAAAAGGGACTTTTATTTATGACGTGCTGTCTTTGCATTTGAACATTGCACATTTTAAACAGGACACGCATTAGCTGAATAAACGTTAGCCAATACAAACATATTTATAGAAAATAGTTGACAATAGACAGGAGTCCTGTCACATGACCAATAATAGCAAAACGAATCACTTATTCTAAAAAGAATGATCAAGTAGAATATAAGTTTAGATGAATCCGAAATATGGGGCTGTTAACAGTAAAACGTCTGTCTTTTAACGAATTTTAAAAACACGGATGGATAATACAAAATGCTTTCAGTCATTTTGACAGAAAAAAACACAACCAAAACAAAATTTAAACTTAGCCCGTCAATTTACAATTATCTTCTCTCTCTGTGTGCGCGCGGTCTGTGTTTGTGAGAGAGAGCTCGCGCAGCACTGATACAACGGTACTTTTTAATCCATAAGTAACTAATACGCTAGTTTTCTTACAAAATAATTATGTAACATAGATGCCTTACGCATCTGTCAATCATCCCCGCTTGCTATTTGGGGAATGAACCCAGCGCTATGATTGGTCGAACTCCGCTTCTTTTGCTGTTGCTTGATTTGAGGACTGCGCGTGCACAGAAGCGTCACCAGGTTTTTGCGTAGTTTAGAGTGACAAATCGTACCACCGTACTTTGAGGTCAAAATGCGTATCCGCTACGCAAAATGCGTACAGGTTGGCAGGTCTGGAAACCTTAAACGCACCAAAGGCGGGACAGTGCTACTTGTTGTAAGTGTACTCATTAAGCCCATGTACCCTTTAAGCCCACTTTCAACTCAAATCATATTTTATGCTGCTAATTATTTTAACCAATCCAGTGATTTACTTCCCTGACATTTTTAATGCATACCAATCATATTTGGCAATGTTGAGTTAGCCCCACACATGCGCATGCAGTCTCATGGGACCTCACAAAAAGACACCCACAAACTGGAAATCAACACATTTCTGCAATTATCAGCCATTTCTTTGGCAAGTGGATTGATGTGTCAAATAAGAGACAAGTGTATTGTTTTTTTGTCTGGAATAAAAATAGTATTTTTGAGTTGTAAACATTTATTCTGAAGCAATATTCTCATCAGTGTTCTATCAGCGTATTTAAATCTGCATATTTGTGATATTTATCCCAAGGGCGTTTTTTTTTTTACCTTTATAAATGGCTTTTTTTAACTTAATCTTATTAAATGTATGCTTCATCTTTTATTTTAAATTCTTAAATTTGATCAATAAATTTAATTAGAATAATAAGACACTATAGGGGCTGTTACCAATCAAATTAAATCAATTACACTGAAAAAATACAAATGCATCGGTAACACTTTACAATAAGGTTCATTAGTTAACATTAGTTAATGTATTAACTAACATGAACTAACCATGAACAATACATTTGTTATAGTATTTATTCATCTTTGTTAATGTTAGTTAAAAATAAAATAAAAATACAGCTGGTCATTGTTTGTTCATGTTAGTTCACAATGCATTAACTAATGTTAACAAATACAACCTTTGATTTTAATAACATATTAGTAAATGTTGAAATTAATATTAACTAGGATTAATTAATGCTGTGGAAGTATTGTTCAGGCTTAGTTCATGTTATCTAAGGTAGTTAACTAATGTTAACTAATGATCCTTATTGTAAAGTGTTACCAATGCATTAAATAAGGTTATGAGATTGTTTGAAATATATAAAAATAAGAAATGTTGGAAATGATACTTTTAAACATGAAGAAACTAAACTGCTAGCAGGTGACCGACTGTCTAAATGAGCGAGTCATATTCGTTCAAACGGCTGATTCATTCAAGTAGCAAGAGGCAGTTGTTTATGAATGGGTCACTGAATCTTTGACGAGCGATTCGTTCAAAACGTTGAATCTTTCAGTAATGAAACACTGTTGAGTGATCCTGTGAGATGCGCTATGGTTCTGCTGTGATCTTTGTTTGGAACTATTTTCACTGCTGAAAGTTTAACAGAACAAAAACAATCAATACTGCATCTAAAATGTAAGTGACTTAATTTACTGCAGTGTGTTAACTGAGTTTCTTTGTGTGCTGCGCTCATTTGTTTTGATTTCTCATTGAGAGGCTGCGCATGCCTCAACAGTGCAACTTTGTTACCGTCAGTACATTATATATTATTATTTACTATCAGTCGCCACTTACAATAAATGAAATAAAATCAGAATCATTCTAACATTTTTGGTGGTTCCCTAGTTTGTGACGTTTTATTCAGGCTACTTGTCAGGTCGGGCAAGTCAAATTCTCTTTCACTTGCCCCTTAAAAAAGAAATCCACTTGTCCAGACAAGCATTAATGTCAAGCCTTGCATACATACAAACACACACATACATCTGTACATATCTATCTATCTTGTAAAGGCCTAAAAAAAACACAATTAAAAAAAAAGACTCTGTGGTTTCCTGGTTATCCATGACTTAACATAAACTTCATTCCAAAATCAGAGCAGTTAACAGGAAAGCTATGAGAAATGTTGTTAGTTCTTCACTGGTTTGTTTCATAGATCAGGTGTCCGGGCAAGAAGCAACAGATCCCAATCTTCTCTCAAGTTAAACCTGGATGAACTCTCAGTAAAGACTACCTTTTTAGGGCCTAAAACACATTACGGAAGAAATTGTACACGCTATGATGCTCTAGGCACTTTCATTTGACACAGCTCAAGTGAGCACAGCGCTTAACAGAGAATGCATTCCCTTCCTATTCTCAGCCGGGCCACATTTAGACCCCCATACAATTTCTAAATAAGTCTATACGGCACTTGCAAAGGGGGCTGCAAAGCACAGGACGTTTTGAAGTGCATCTTATTTGTAGAAATGGCCGTCAGCTCTCATCTATGATGATACAGCTACTTTTCCCCAATATAAGAGTAACTCCAGGATATACTCACCAGAGACACTGCTGTCCGCTGGTGAGGGGTCTGGGATTACTTGATTGGGTTTGTCCGCTCGACACTCCAACAAGAAGCATATACATACAGTCCAGTACGTCACCAGTCTGTTGAGCTCCATAGTGGGAGAGCTGGTTTTAGATACAAGAGAGAGAGAAATCTTGTCACCTACAATACACCGAATCAACAATACAACCCTGCATGTCAAGTATTAACCTAACCCTGGAGAATGCTGGCAACTGGAATAGGCTTAGACGGTTTACACAGTGTTGTCCCAAATAACGCACTTTAGACCTTATTCACAGCAGCGCCATCTTTGATTCTTAACGGGAATGAAAGCAAGGCTGTGAGGGATACACATACATCTCTTCTGGGTTGTACTGCTTTTTACTGTGTTTCTGGATTGTTCTGCTGACGAAACGCTGCAAAACATCTTTTTTCAGAGAAATTTCAGTAGACAAAAAACCCAGAGAGCATGATCTGTGGAAAATAAGTGATCTAAGAGCTTTGTACAGCTTTTGTACAGCGGACGCCATTGAAAACACAGCAGGTCTATCCGTCACAGCCTCTCTTTCATACCGCTGCTCTGAATAAGGCCTCTAACTAAGCACTCAGTGTAGAGTATGAATTTTTATTTATAAGGTTATTTTGTCATTCAAAGTTAGAGACTAAAAGCCCCCTCTCCTCTGCTATGTAAAGAAAGCTGTGACAGTTGAGTGCATGAATCGTCCAAAATTCCACACGAAGTTTTAATTAAGTGCATTTAAAATGCACTTTTTCTTTTTTTTTTTTTCTTTCTCTGTCTGACAAAAAAAAGATAGATACTGATAAAAGTCCCTATTTTTTATTGCTCAGTATTAAATTATGGTGCCTATAAATTTAAATGTATCTCTATAGTGTATAATAAAAGTATATTAATACATTGTAATATATTAATAATGTAGGCCCCACCTAAACTTTTGCTTTAAACACATTTCTGACAGGTAACAGAATTAGAACAATATAAAGGTGAAAATGGGTAAGAAAGAGTGTTGAAAGTATAAAAACAATGACGCGAGTCATTTGAGGCAAATAGTTGAGATACTTTGTTATAGATCACTTTCTGTAACCTAACAAGTGGTATTTTTTGCCTTCAAATAATCACGTTCTTCTGACCTCCTGATCTCGAAGTATAAGCTATGTGCACTGTTCAAAGGTTTCGGTTTTGAAAAAAATATAATTGCTGTTTTGATTTTGGGTTAATTTGACCCCCAGTAAAAAAAAAAATCAAAAAAAAAAATCAAAATAGACAATTTTAGAGTGTAAACACCAAACAAAAAAATGCTAATTATTATTGTATTCATGTTTTTATCTGTGGACTCCACAAACATAAGGTATGCAACATTTTTTTCACAATGACGTGTAACAAATGTTATCAAGTTACTCCTCAACTCACCTGTCAACTGGTTAACACTAAGGCTATAAGTTAAAACTATGTAGACCAACCTATCCTTGACTATACTGTCCATCTAAAATGTCTGAATGTATAGCGTTATATGCACAATATTAAGGTTAGCATAAACCTAACACATATAACGTTAATGATCTGAATAATTAACACATTAACCTATGTAGGCAATTATACTCAGGTATGGGTTTAAATGGCTCAAGAGCAGATCTGAACTAGTATGAGTTGCATTACCCACATTTGCTTAACAAAATCAGTCATAAATAGCTGATTCACAACCAACGGCAAGCTGTATTATCTTTATTTTCATGCGGCTGAATTGCGCAGCTGGCTTCGTAGCGGAACGAGGCAACTGACACCCACATTTCCCCCTTTATAAACACCCAAATCCATCGCTGAAAAGATATGTAACGTAAAACACAGCAAATCCAAATGTTAAAGCGTTTAAAATGAGCTGTGTTACCTCGGGTTCTCGTGTTAGACCGTCCTAGTGCTCGAGGTTCGTCTTCAGCTGCTCTCTCCTCCCATCAGACTCCATTGAGACTTTGTATTGAAACACACCAAAAACACACGACCACACGGTTCTGCAAGGTTCCCCGTTCCCCGTCCCCCTGATAAAAGAATATGGCAGGTGAACGGTGGTTTGCTCGTCCTCTGTCAGTGACAGAAGCAGAAAGAGGCCGAAAGTGCAGCGCTTCCTCCTCGTTTCAAGCCGAGCTCAAGGTCTGCGGCGCGGCGCGGCGCATGCGCACTCACTCACTGCTAATCACACTCTGCCTGCCACCTGACTATCATAATCACACACACACACACACGCTTATTTAATGGTGTCGACTTTACATTGACTTCTATTTTTTATATATATATTATGTATTATATTATATGTAGCTAGTTATATTATAATGTTGTTCATTATATTTTGTATCTCCTGCCCCTAAATGAAAACTTTGTTGTGTTAAAGTTTATTGTAGTTTTCCATTAAGTAGATAGTTTTCATTATTTAGTATGTTTATTTAGCCATTTATCAATTATTTGTACAATATCAATTATATAATGGTCTAAGTTATATTTTTAATATTTTTAATATGAGACTAGTCTGTATATATTTTTATCAAATATTTGCACATGCATTATACATTTATTTGTATTATGATTTAATTCACGTTTCAATTCACGTTTATTTGTATAGTGCTTTTCACAATACACATCATTTCAAGCTTTACAGAAAGTGCATGAGTCCACATTACAATTTAGAGTGTTCTGTTATCAGTCTTAGTTAAGTATTTCAGAAATGTAAATATACAAAGTCACAATTAGCTAAACATGTATTAATTTAAACAATGTAATAATTTAATGAAGATATAATGAGCTCATTGAAGTAATTAATACTTGTTTGTTAGAAAATATAGCATTGTTGCATGTTGATGATATAATGGTCTAATTTAGTTAATATATTAATACTTTTAATATGAAACTATATGTTATTTTTATTTTAAAAAATAGCTCAATTATAGGCTACATTTATTAATATTAGGCGAATTTGTTTGATTATTATCAATTATTTTTATTTAAAAACTGCATGTGCTAACTTTTTATTTACTGCTCTTCTAAGAATTATCATTAATGCATTAAGAGACAATTTCATCCAAAGCAACTTACTCGCGTGCTACCAGTTTTCTGTAAGTGCGTGCACAAGGTGCTGCCTCAGTGCGTGAAAGAAGGAAAGTAGCTAAAAGTCACTAAATGTCACTAGATGGCTGCATGGTCTAATTAGCAAATTCATTACGCCATTACATGGTATTTCATTCTGCCTATTAGCCCTTAACATTTGTTGGGTTAGGTTATGGGTTTTTTCTGTTTCTGTTGTCATATGAACAAATATGAAATAGTGACTGAAACACAATCTGTTACCAACAGTTACTTCCAAGCTCCTGCTCTGCACTAAAATCCTGGTTTGTCTAAAATCAAGACATTTTCTGACAAAAAAAATCAGCATAGACATAACTTAAAGGGATAGTTCACCCAAAAATTATGTCATCATTTACATATCCTCAAGTTGTTCCAAACAGGAATTTCTGTTTTCTGCTAAACAAAAAGGAAGATATGTTGAATTTTCTCCGACACAGGGCACAACCGCTCCTATGATACTCCTCTCAGCTGCATACTGAACAGAGTGGTGTTGCCAAATTAGCGACTTTTATTTCCCCCAAAAAGCTTCTAGCGACTTCTTGGACAAACCTTATCTAGTTTCTGAGACTCAACTGTACTGCACAATGTGCGCCAGGTCTTGCATTCCCACCGCAGGCACACTTTTCTCTGCGTCTGCTCTAGGGATGTTCGATTCTAGATTTGAGTTTTTTAGTTAATTTTTGGAAGGAAAAATATGCTATTTTAGTGCAATATCAGCTTTTCCCCACCTTCCTTTGGCAGGTGGAGGTGGAGCCTGCTAATGCCTCCAATACTCTGCCAAAGAAACTAAAACATCTGTTTGGTTTTGATAATCATCTCTATCTCATTCACGCTCCTGTGACATTGCAGTTCTTCAAAAATACTTTTTTTCCTGACAAAAAGTCTTGTCATTAAGACAACACACTTTTAGTGTGACTGTTCAAATTAGTCTAATTTAGCAGTGATATTACCTTGAAATGATCCTTTCAATATCAATTCCTTGGTGTTGCTTGCACCATTAATCTAGTGTTTTACAGGTAAAATTAGCATTAGCAGACATCTACTATTCTGTCAAAATTGAACACACTGTGCTAAAACTGAGATATTATAAATATTAGTCTTTAGGATCAGCAGAACATATTTTTCTATGTCATTTGGGTTACAATTTTTTTTTTGCCACCACCCACAACTACACTAATAAGCATTAATTTGTAACCACAAGCTGGTGAAACATGAGTAAAACATTTCCATCTCTAATAAAAAATGTGTGTTAATTAGTGTTAGTGGCTTATGAACATGTTTGATTCCCTTATCCCTTCATGTGATCTTGTCATGTGCTTCCCAAGTCTCATGTGCTATGTTGTCATTGATTCATTGTCTTAATTGTTCACATGTGTGTCTTGTTTAGTCATCAGCCTTTGCACCCTCATGTTGTTACCAATGTCTTTTGTCTAGCTTTGTTACCTGTAACCTCTGTTGGTGAGGTTCATGTTCCTGTTCATGGTCATGTTCATGTTCATGGTCATGTTCATGTTCATGTTCATGTTCATGTTCATGTTCATGTTCATGTTCATGTTCATGTTCATGTTCATGTTCATGTTCATGTTCCTGGTTATGTTAATCATTTCCTATCCTCATGTGACGGCCACGATCACTGTTTTGCATGCCTGGGCTTAAGCGTGCTGAAACTGCGGTCATGGGAGGTTATGTTCTCTTTTCGATACTTTACTCATACTGCGTCGCTATTGTGTTATGGGGAAAACTCCTTTTTCTCCAAATTCTGAAGCCTTTTTTAATCACACAGTGAAACTGCCAACCCATTCTCACTCCCAAGGCGTCAAAAACTGAAGCATGGTCAAGCGCCCGAGGCGTCACATAGCAGACGCCGAAGGCGCCCCTTGGCGTCACTCTGTGGCGCATTAGGAACTCCATTGCTTTCAATGGGAAACCTGTGGCGGCAATAACAGACGCGAATTGTATCAGTAGGAAATAGCGTTGAAGAAGTCTCATTCCGAACACATCGCGATGTTTGGCATCAGGTCACGTGTGCCAGATGTTGGTAAGTAGTCGTAAATACGCTGTCCAAATAATGTTTGCTATAATGTCTTTTCTGTTTGTCGATATTAATCAGATTAGCTCTCTAATGTTCAGTCACTGCATTATATCTGTCATCTCCACGGAGGCTTTGCGTTACATTGGTTTCTAATTCAAAACACATTACTAAACTAACGTGATTAAACACTGTCTGTCACGTGACGTGCTATAACTTAGGCCTAGACCTTCAATCAGTTATGAAATATAATATATTCATATCAGGTTCAAAGTAGATATAAGTTCCAAAGTGGTATTTGTAGTAGAAGCGCAGTAAGCACAACACTTACCACGCTTTTACCACAGTATTTGCAGTTTTAATGTGTCATTTGTTGTAAATGCACAGTAACCACAAAACTTACCATGCTTTTACCTCAGTATTGGTAGTTTTTTAGTAATATTTGTTGTAAATGCATAATAACTACAACACTTACCATGCTTTTAATGCCTAATAATTTAAAATCCAAAAATTGTAAGGTAAATCTGTAATTTTTCCTTTAAATAATCCTATATATTATACATAATGATATTTTATTTTCTCTTTTTTTCAGCTGAAAAGACCAAAAGGGCCTTTCGGACTCAGTCAGCTCATTATTGTTTGAGGAGAAGTAAACGGGAGACGAAAAGCTACAAAGGCAAATATTCACAATGGTATGTATGTGTTGGTTTTAACCCTAAATCAAACATTTTATCAAGCATTTGTTGTTTCTTAAACCTTTTCTTACAAAACCCATAGCCCAATCAGTACAAACATAGTCTCTAAGTCTTAATAATTCACAAGATTTAACAAGTTCTCAAATTCAAATTCGATGCACATACATATTTGTATACTCGTACATAATCCTGCAGCTTTTACTCCTAGTGCTGTCATTGGCTACTGCCTCAATTCCTGTACACATTTATCGCGATATTTGCAAATCAGTTGCAGATGCCCCACACACTGTCAGAAAGTTTATATTAATTGCATTGTATTATTTAAAATTATTACAAATTGGACCCTGTCTGTTGATGTTCCAATGATACATGATGTCTCTCCACACCTCATGACCTTCCTCTGTTTGCAAGAGTGGAAAAGCTAATCTGACTTGTCACACGACATCAGATACTCGATTATTTTGTCAGGATCAGATCAGTTACACCGCTGATAACTGTCCCATTTGCATGTAAATCGTGTTATTTTTGCTTGCTATTAATGACATACTTTTAATCATGCCCACATATCAGTAAACTTATTACATAAATGCATTTAACATTTAATTATCCAATCTCTTTACAGAAAAATATCCCACAGTTATGGATAAACTCACAACATCATCATCAAGTCCTGTGCTGGGCACATTGGGCAACAAGTGTCCTCCAACATATTCGATCCATGGCCCAGTTCTCCACATCTTCCCATGGGACACTGACATTCTTCAGGTGTTGGTGAAACATCTGTCTCCATGTCTTCCCTGTCTCCTGATCCTCCTGGTGGTGTCCACTTCATTACTGTCTTTGGGTGGTGTTGTTTGGGCATGCGTAGGATGTGTACTTGAGGTCTGCCTAATGCCTTTATCAAACAAGCGTCAGTGCTCATCAGGAGTTTTGGTAAAGGACATATTCATTGACATCCATTAGTTCTAGTCATGCAGCGACTTCATGGTGCAATAGTCAAATGTATATTTCTGCAAGTGTGTAGCAGGTGTTTGTCCGAACAATTGAAGATAGTGAGGGTGTTCAGGAAAACCTTTTGAAAATAATAAATATTTATGGAGTTCCGTTTGGTGCTGAAAGAGTATTACAGAAATGAGACACTTGACAACTGGACATTATTCTGTGAGTTTGTTACCTTTACATTTAGATGAACTTAATGTCTTGCATTTAGCTTCATTAAACCTTTTATTACAGTGGTTACTATAGTAAATATCCACCATAATTGCATCTATGGTATCATTATATCACTGCCTGGTTAATGTAAATGTAATATACCCGTGAATGTATTTTATAGAAACATTTTCTTGCTGACATTTATAATCATTAACTATTTTAAGTTTCCTTTCATTTAGTTTCATTTAATAAAAGTGAACAATAATCACAAGGATATAAAACTATAGTTGAGAATGTAAAATGTTGTGCTTAAGTTTCTGCCTATTTGTTATTTAAAGGGAGGAAGAAACAAATATATTTTCACATAACAAAGTAAGTCTCATTTCTTGGTTTGTAAAAAATATTACTTCATCATAGTGATTTTTTTTAATGTTACTGTATGTGTAACTGTAATAGATTGCCTCTTTATCTGGCTATTTTTTGTATATAATTAACTGATATTTATACAGTTGTGCAGTAGTTTTGGCACTACATTTGTCTTTAAACAGTTTGACATTAAATATTGGAATTCAGTATTTACAATGTAAATTGTGTGCATTCATTATGCTTTTGTTACATTTATTTGAATTCCAAGAGTTCAGATGGTGGAGAATGGCACACAGAAGTGATTAAGTTTATATCTTTGATATACTATACATACACTGTAAATGGTAGAAACACTTTAGTACATGTAATTATCTTTAATTAAAATACTGCAAAACTACTCCTGCTGTAGGCCATTGCTTTGAAAAAAAGTTTCTCTTTCAAATGCATTTACGCATGAGTCAAATAATCAAAATAAACTAATTTGTGTCATTGATCGTGTGAACTCGTTTTTGGATGGTAAGCACACACGGGAGTCTTTTGTTTTTAAATGTGAGTTTTATTATTTAATTAGAAGGAATACATATTTAACAGGCCAAATATTAAATCTATCCCTGCAGCCGGAACCAGAAGAGATCTGTCATCATTTACCATAAATGGGCAAGTAAGTGTGACGCATCTGTTCAGCTGGGTTGTCATTGGCTGTGACTTTATCGCAGAACTTGGTGTGATTGGACTATCTTTTAACCCATATAAAACGGCGCTTCATGTTACAAAGTATGTTTTGGTGTTATTATCACGTTAGTTATACAATAAGTTAACTATAAAATGTCTCTATGTTGTGAGAAATTACTCCTTTAATGAGATTCCAACCCTAACCCTAAGCATTTCTGCACATCTCAATGAACTACAGCACTACGTTTCCTGTTCCATTGATATAATGACAAAGATATGTGGGTAATGTAGTTTAAAACGTTTAGCAATGAAACAATACATTTTAAATAAATAATATATTTAATGGACAACTGGATATCTAAATGTTCATTGTGCAAACCTTTATGACATAAACTGCCTTTATGACAGACTGAAATGTGATATTTTACTGTGAGCACTTTTAAAAAACCTTCATGCCAGCTTTCCATATATGTCTGAAAACTGTGCCCAACATTATTTAGTAAACATAGCATAAGCATTTGTCCTGCCGATTTTCTCTTTGATACACTAACCAGACTTTAAGTTACACCCATTTGAAATGTGTATTTGTTTGCTCTTCCGGGGGCCGTTGCTGGGTCGTTGCTGGGCCCCTGAGGGTGGAGGGGCAGTGCAATCTACACACATCTATTCTCCTGATCATGGACAACAAACTTTGTTTAGTCACATTTAAATACCAACCTATTTTATCTTTTCCCCCCTTTTCTATTCTAACATCATGCTTGTATTAGGTTTTGATGGGTATTGTGAGACCATCTGATATGGAAATATTTTAAAGAAATGCTGTAATATATAACAATAATAATAATTAATATGTATTTACTTTTTTTGCATGAACACCAACAAATATAATGGATGGACCTGCAACAACTTGTCATTATCCAATTTCCAGTGTTGGCAGTAAACAAAAATCAATTTATATATTTACACTTTACTATTACACAAGGATAATGCACTATTTAGCAAAACAACAAAGAAACAGTGCCAACATTTCTATTTCACCCCCTCTGATTGCTTCTTATATGCCTGACATCAGTAATATCTATGCTTTTATACTAAATGCAGTATATGTACTAGAATGATCAACATGGATCATCTTCAATTATGATTGAAGTGTTTGTAGTAATATAACCCACTGCAGCCTCTCATAATTCACATCCCTTCTCTTTATTTCACTGAAAACTGGCATACTTCTCACAACATGCAAGTATGTGCAACTTTTAGTGCATCGTTGTCCCAAATATCATTAACTAGATCAAAAATGTTTATGTCCTATTTTTAAATTATGAACTAAACTCATAAGAAATTAAAATTTCTCAAATAAAATATTACATTTACTGTACCAAACACCACTTTCAATACACAATATTCACCATATTTTATTACACAATACTTTATTGGAGGACACAGCATAAAGTTGATAAAGTAGCATAAAGACAAATGAGATTCAAGATAAATAAAAATGGATCTTCAAAAATACATTAACATCACATTAATCCATTCACAGCTGCTAAAGCCACACAAAATGAGTGCCAGAGAATTATATTCAGTCACCTATGATACAGAAAACAGATTTTATATTGTGTTGGAAAAAAATAATTAATTATCACAGCTAAACTGGTTTCTTGCTCTTCCCTGTACGTCTCTATCGTGTTCATGTTCTTCTTCCTCATCTAAACAGTTTGTTCAGTTGTGCCCTACAGTATAACTGATGAACAGAAGATGTGATCACTGATGTGGTGTAGCTTTTTCTCAGAGGAAAAAGTCTCAACATCCCATCGTCAGGCGTTCTCCAGTCCTGCTCTGAAAGTAAAACAAACAATTCAAATGAAGTTGTTTAATGGACAGTCAGGTCATCTTGTGTTGTGTGTTATTTAAAGCAGTGATGGGCTACTCTGGCTCTCAGCGTCCACTGTCCTGTAGATTTAGCTCCAACCTCAAACCCTCCTGCCTATGTCTACAAGTAAACCTGAAGACTTTGGTTAAAATGTTCAGATGTGCTCAATTAGGGTTTGATGTAAACTCTCCACCACAAAAAGGAGAACGCAAAAGGGCCTGAGTTGCCTGTTCCTTATTTAAATTTACAAAGCAGTAGTCAGTACAGTATATTATACACATTGAAGTATTATATATATATATATATATATATATATATATATATATATAAAATTGCAGCACATAAAGGTGAAACTCGAAAAATTTTAATATCGTGCAAAAGTTTTTTTTTTTAGCAATTTTTTTTATCGTGCAAAACTTTATTTCAATAATTCAACTTAAAAGGTGAAACTAATATATTATACAGACTAATTACATGTAAAGTGAGATATTTCAAGCCTTTATTTGTTACAATTTGGATGATTATGGCTTACAGCTATGAAAACCCAAAATTAGAATATTGTGAAAAGGTTTTCATAGCTGTAAGCCATAATCATCAGAATTATAACAAATAAAGGCTTGAAATATCTCACTTTGCATGTCATGAATGAGTCTATATAATATATTAGTTTAACCTTTTAAGTTGAATTTTCTGAAATAAATGAACTTTTGCACGATATTCTAATTTTTCGAGTTTCACCTGTAATATAAGCTAAGTACTGAAAAAAAAAAACTGTTTTACCCATATCAACAGCAACCTGTTTTAAAAGATATTTTAGAAAGGCATGGTCTATTTGAGCCTTTGCCAGTGATGCTTGATTTCCTTCAAGACAACATACTCTTCTGTCACTTGTTTCAAGAGCTTCACTTGGTCAATAATCAAGTGATAACCTGTACAATGTAAAATTGTCAACATCAAATGATGTACTAGCCTACATATTACAGCATTGTTTCAATACAAGACATACCAATGGCCACGCGCATCTTTCTGTCTTTGGGCACCGGATGTTCCTTCCTCACCGAAACAAAGGATTCATTCGATTAGCTTGCGTTGATATAAGGACTGGTCTTCCTTCCCTGCTGTAAAACAAAAAAGTCTCTACTTACTCTATGTGCAATTACTATTGTTCTTAAAACATAGAAATGAAGACAGTTATAAATAAGTTATTTTACCATACGATTCAGGAGAGAGCATTTGATGAGTAAATACTGATTGAAATATTGTAGGATCTTTATCTGGGAAGGGCTGATCACGGCAAGATTCACTGAGACTCACTAGTAGCTCTTGTGAGGGTCGGCTCTTAAAAGATCTGTTGAGTGTGATGTTGAAGAGATCTTAAAAAAAGGACTAAGTAATCCTGCAAGACAGAAAGGAAGGTAATTTTATTACATTACAAGCAAGTAGAAAGTTTATAAATAACAGTAGGATTTATTTCTGTATAGAGCGTTGCATAATTAAATGTTAAATGCATTTATGTAATAAGTTTACTGATTACATAAATGGGCATGATTAAAAGTATGTCATTAATAGCAAGCAAAAATAACACGATTTACATGCAAATGGGACAGTTATCAGCGGTGTAACTGATCTGATCCTGACAAAATAATCGAGTATCTGATGTCGTGTGACAAGTCAGATTAGCTTTTCCACTCTTGCAAACAGAGGAAGGTCATGAGGTGTGGAGAGACATCATGTATCATTGGAACATCAACAGACAGGGTCCAATTTGTAATAATTTTAAATAATACAATGCAATTAATATAAACTTTCTGACAGTGTGTGGGGCATCTGCAACTGATTTGCAAATATCGCGATAAATGTGTACAGGAATTGAGGCAGTAGCCAATGACAGCACTAGGAGTAAAAGCTGCAGGATTATGTACGAGTATACAAATATGTATGTGCATCGAATTTGAATTTGAGAACTTGTTAAATCTTGTGAATTATTAAGACTTAGAGACTATGTTTGTACTGATTGGGCTATGGGTTTTGTAAGAAAAGGTTTAAGAAACAACAAATGCTTGATAAAATGTTTGATTTAGGGTTAAAACCAACACATACATACCATTGTGAATATTTGCCTTTGTAGCTTTTCGTCTCCCGTTTACTTCTCCTCAAACAATAATGAGCTGACTGAGTCCGAAAGGCCCTTTTGGTCTTTTCAGCTGAAAAAAAGAGAAAATAAAATATCATTATGTATAATATATAGGATTATTTAAAGGAAAAATTACAGATTTACCTTACAATTTTTGGATTTTAAATTATTAGGCATTAAAAGCATGGTAAGTGTTGTAGTTACTATGCATTTACAACAAATATTACTATAAAACTACCAATACTGAGGTAAAAGCATGGTAAGTTTTGTGGTTACTGTGCATTTACAACAAATGACACATTAAAACTGCAAATACTGTGGTAAAAGCGTGGTAAGTGTTGTGCTTACTGCGCTTCTACTACAAATACCACTTTGGAACTTATATCTACTTTGAACCTGATATGAATATATTATATTTCATAACTGATTGAAGGTCTAGGCCTAAGTTATACCACGTCACGTGACAGACAGTGTTTAATCACGTTAGTTTAGTAATGTGTTTTGAATTAGAAACCAATGTAACGCAAAGCCTCCGTGGAGATGACAGATATAATGCAGTGACTGAACATTAGAGAGCTAATCTGATTAATATCGACAAACAGAAAAGACATTATAGCAAACATTATTTGGACAGCGTATTTACGTCTACTTACCAACATCTGGCACACGTGACCTGATGCCAAACATCGCGATGTGTTCGGAATGAGACTTCTTCAACGCTATTTCCTACTGAAACAATTCGCGTCTGTTATTGCCGCCACAGGTTTCCCATTGAAAGCAATGGAGTTCCTAATGCGCCACAGAGTGACGCCAAGGGGCGCCTTCGGCGTCTGCTATGTGACGCCTCGGGCGCTTGACCATGCTTCAGTTTTTGACGCCTTGGGAGTGAGAATGGGTTGAAACTGCAGGGCCATTGGTTCATGCAGGGTAATAAAACAAATCAATGGCGAGGCAGGCGAGCCCCCCTGTGGCATCTGGCTATATAAGCAGGCATTCTGCCATAGGATCCTCAGATCAATTCTCCTTCAGCGACGACACTTCTCTTCGCTGACTCTTCGAGGATTCAAGCCTTCTCGCCGTTGACCAGCAAAGCAGCGCATCCAGCTGAATCAGCGCGCCGGCAGCAACGCATATCCCTGCCCACTGCTCGTGAGCCGCTCTGCAAGAAACCTGATTCAGCGATCTCCCCTGCAGCCACCCGGCGAACCTAAAGAGCTTTTTTCTTCGGAAAAAAAGCGCATATTCTTTTCTAAAAGAGCAAATTGCGACATTGATGCAAATTTCGGGCCACCACTGTGGCTCGTGCAGGTCGCCCCTACACTCTGAAGACGAGCACAGCCAGTGCGTCTCGTGCCTGGGGAAATCCCACGCTGAGGCTGCACTCACAGAGTCTTTTTGTTCTCACTGCGAGTACATGAGTCTCTCCTCTCTGCGTTCACGGATCGCTTTCTTTTTAGAAAGCGATCCAGCCCCTATCGCCCTCCAATTTTCTTCCTCCCACGAGCCTCTTTGAACCCGCCGTTGAAGGCTTCGCAGAGCGCTTCACCACGGCACTTAAGTCGTTCCAGGCTATGCGACACTTCTTGCCAAAGCACTAGAGCTCCCACAATGCCACGAATCTCCCCAGGACTGCGCCAACTCAGCATTCTGTGAAGCCCATACCCTCGAATACTCAGCCTGAACCACAGCCTGAGCCTCGACTACGCTCGCGTTCTGCAAAACGCCAACCCTTCCTGAAGCGTCAGGGACCCCGGCCTAAGATAACGCTGGACCCAGCGCCTCAGAAATCGTCCTGGTCCATCAGGAAGGAAGAGGAGGAGGCTATGTCTCGCTGCGGCCGGACCACCCTCCAAAAAGCCTAATTTAGCCTCCAGTTCAATTCCTGGCGCTGGAGGCAGTGTGTTTGTTGTAGAACCCGTTCAGTTTCACGTTCCCATGCAAATAAATGCTGTTATAGTGAACAAAATAAAGCAAACATACTCAAAAGAGCGCTCTTTTCCTCTTCCACTTATCACGAGCCCCAGACCCCTGCACAGCTGTCTGTCGCTTGATCTAATAGAACCCCTCGCCACACGGGCCAAGGCCTGGGAGGCCATCCCCGGTGTGTCAGATTGGGTTTTGGGGATATGAAACGGACATTCAGGATGATTACTTTGAAACAGATCCTCTCGCAAATATGCCCAGGGGACTGCCTCTTCTCATTGGACCTGAAAGACGCATACTTTTACATCCAGATAGCCCCCCATCACAGGCGATTCTTAAGATTCGTCAAGAACTCACTGCTCCCCAGCCAACGATTCTCGTTCCTGGGAACAGTCTTCGACCCCACCCAAATGTGGGCTGCAGCAACGTCAGAACTCGCTCTGACCATTCAGCAGCTCGTGGGCTCCTTCAAAATTGGAGCCTCTCCCGCCGTGAGGTCTTTTCAGAGGATGCTGGGCCTCATGGCCTCTGCATCTCCAGTGCTTCAGCTAGGTTTGCGGCACATGCGGCCCCTACAGTACTGGTTAAAACCTTGAGTACCAGCCAACGTCTGGCGTCACGGATACCTACGTATCAGGGTAAACCAGGCCTGTGTCTCACGGGCTGGGCAAGCTGAACCAAGGAGCAGACATGCTATCTCGAAGCAGCTTCCCCTCAGATGAGTGGAAGCTACACCCCCACATGGTTCAGAGAATATGGGAGATCTTCGGGTAGGCAAAGGTTGATCTCTTCGCCTCAGAAGACAACTCTCATTGCCCAACTTATTTCATTAAAGAGCAAGGATGCGCTGGCCCACGACTGGCCCAGCCTTCTACTATACGCTTTTCCCCTAATCGCACTGATCCCCCAGGTCATCAGGTGAATCAGGGAGGGGACACATGTAGTCCTCTTCGTGGGACCAACTTTGGTTCTCAGAACTGACACAGCTGCTCACAGCAGCACTATGGCCCATTCCTCTGTGATGGGACCTTCTCTCTCTGGCGAACAGGACAATTTGGCATCCCCAACTAGAGTTGTGGACTCTTTGGCCTCTCGATGGGAGCCTATGGACCTCCCCGAGAGAGTTTTAAACTTTATTTATGATGCTAAAGCCCTGTCTACATGATGCCTCTATGCCCTTAAATGGTCTGTGGCGGCGTTCCACGCCCTTGTGGCTGACCAATCTGTTGGCAGAAACAACTTTGTGGTGCGTTTCATGAGGGGTTCCTGGAGGCTGAACCCACCTCGCCCCCTCACCGTCACTACATGGGACTTGTCTACAGTGCTAAGGGCTCTCAGATGTCCGCCCTTTGAACTACTCCAGTCACTCGATCTGCAGCCACTGGAGCTAAAGACCGTTCTTCTGCTAGCAATAGCATCAGTCAAGCATGGTTATATAGCTAAGGTGCTCTCCACTCCGTTCAGAGCCCAGGTCATTTCCTTCTCAGTACTTCCTCCGTCCGTGGATGAACGAGAGCTGCATTTACTCTGCCAAGTCAGGGCTTTGAAAATATATATAGAGCATTCCGCCTCTTTTAGACACACAGAACAGCTTTTTGTATGCTTCGGGAGCCGCAGCAAGGAACATCCAGCCACGAATCAGAGGATATCCAGATGGATAGTGGATTCTATCTCACTAGCCTACTCCTCGATGGGCCTACAATGCCCCTTCGGAGTAAGAGCTCATTCCACCAGAGACATGGCCTCATCCTGGACTTGGTCCAGTGGGGTGTCCATTGGTGACATTTGTGCGGTGGCCGGCTGGTCTTTGCCATCCACATTTAACAGGTTTTATAACTTAGAGGTCCCTGCTCTGCAGGCACAACCAGCCGGTAACACCGAAGTTCCCTCTCTAGTTTCGGCTTGCTGCTCCACTCCCCTCCACATGGAGCAGATACGTGCCCTTTTTGCTCAAGTCGAGTTCCCCATTAGGCGAACCCTGTAGAGTTCCTCCGCACCTCTTCGACAGTCAGACGTTGGGGAGCGTCTGATGCTAGGCCTACAGCTCTTATGCTTGTGTAACTTGTGCTAGGCTGGGTTCCATATGTTGTGATCCCTGCAGCGATATGTGTATCCTTCCACGATCAGCTCCCTGCGTTGAGCCCATGTCTTTCCCTTGGCAGAGTCCGGTCTTCCTTCACTGTCCATGTAGTCTACCCCTTCTCAGGCTGGAGCCACCCCAGTGACACTCTATATGTTGTACTACCCCCAACTGGCAAGTCCATATCTCTATTCTCCATGTTAACTCCCTTCCGGCAGTGATTAAAGCATATTCTAAGGCATTGTCTGGAGTCCGTCTAGTTCATGCTGTGCAGCAAGTTAGTGGAGCACTAGAGATCTTATTCCCAAGTGATAGTGGTTCATAGGGGTCAAGACGTTGACCGATTCATCCGGCGTCAATTAGGAGACGTCCAACGCACTAAAGGATAAATATTATGGAACGTTGATCAGGAGATGTTTAGGGACATCGATTAGGAGACGATCAGGTAAACTTAAGTCAGGACCGTAGGGGAAAAATCTACCACAATTACCCAGTATGTTGTGATTGGCACCACTTAGCATGTGTTCGTGAAATGTCACGCTCCTTAATAACGTACTCGGTTACTAACGTAACCTCGGTTCTCTCTAGAGAGGGAACGAGTACTGCGTAATATCTTACGCTACATAGGCAAGGCGCTTGCGCGCCTATTGGCTGCCCTGCGGCAACAGCAGCAGCCTATCGAGAGAGGCGCTGCGTGACACCACATCCAATGGGGGCAATTCGCGCCCATTTCGTCACGTCCCGCCAGAAAGGGCGCGGTCTCGCCCTATAAATATCGCTCGATTAGGCTGGTACAACTGGTTTTCATCGCCGAAGCGAACCAGAGCTGTGTATGCACGGCAAGATACGCAGTACTCTCTAGAGAGAACCGAGGTTACGTTAGTAACCGAGTACTATCTCTTACGAGAGTATCTCTCGTACTGCGTAATATCTTACGCTATGGGGAACACTATGAAAAACGCCGTGCGTACTGGGATCCAACACCAAAGTCCCAAGGGCAGTGTCCAGCCTGAACTGGGTAATAGAAAGGGTTATTCAACACCCATGGGGCTGTTCTATCGCTCATTGAGCGATGCACAAGCAAAACTCAGCATCTGGGCCGGCACAGCGGGGCAGATAGCACTGAATTCTATACCGACAGAAGCTTGGCTTGACACCAGGCAGAGAACACAGACCATTTCGAGGAATAAAGCCGTCTAGTAGACGGGGCCCTCGTCTGCGTGATCGTGTTTAACACTCCCTCCGGGAGGTTAGCGGGTACCCGTTGATGGCCCATGCATGTAGGGACCATAGTTGCGGGCGAGGATGCCAAATCGAGCCCTTGGCCTGAGAGAGGATGTCTTTCCTCAACGGTATTGGCCACGGGGCAGTGCTGGTCAGCCGCATCAGGACTGGGAACCAAGTCTGGTTCGGCCAGAGTGGAGCCACAAGCAGCACTGGGCATCCGTTTTCCCTGATTCGTTCCAGCACTTGAGGCAGGAGCGAGACGGGGGGAAAGCATAGAGGGGACAGCGGGGCCAGACGTGGGCCAGCGCGTCCTCGCTCTTGGAGAAATATTTCGGACAGTGAGCGTTCTCGTGGGACGCGAACAGGTCCACCTGCGCTTTGCCGAATGTCTCCCACAGCAGCTGGATCGTCTGCGGGTGCAGCGACCATTCCCCTGCTGGGACATTGTTTCTGGACAGTCTGTCTGGTCCCAGATTCAGGTGACCAGGCACATGCGCCGCTCTCAGTGAAAGCAGGTTGTGCTGAGCCCAGACCAGGAGGCGTTCCGTTAGCCTGTAAAGGTTTCGGGACTTGATGCCGCCCTGGAGATTTATGTATGCCACCACTGACATGTTGTCCGAACGGACCAAGCGTCCGTAGACACCACCTTCACACTCGAGGGAGTCCCCAGACTCACACCTGACTGATACCAGTCGGTTACTTTCCAAGGTTTCAGAGCTGAAACGCATTCTAGATCGACCCGGAGGCGAAACCGGCCAGCGGTCCATGCCCGGGGCGGAACTCGCGCTTTCAGCCACAGCTGCAGTGGGCGCATGCGAAGCAGACCCAGCTGGAGCACTGAAGCTGCTGAGGCCATGAGGCCCAGCACTTTCTGAAACCTTTTGAGCTGGACTATCGAGTCGCGGCGGAAGGATTCCACGGCGTGCTGAATGTCCAGCTCGCGCTCTGGCGACAGACGCGCTGTCATGGATAGCGAGTCCAGCACTGTTCCCAGAAAAGAAATTTCCTGGCTGGGAGACAGCGAACTTTTCGGCCAATTGACTGTGAGACCCAGATTCTCGAGATGCTCGAGTAATGTGGTCCTGTGTTCTATGCAGATTGTGTTCTATCTGATTGTGATCGAGCTAGAATAAGCCAATCGTCCAAGTAGTTCAAAATTCGCCCTGGAGTCTCAGGGGTGAGACTTCGTAAATGTACGAGGTGCCAGGGACAGGCCGAACGGCAGGACTTTGTATTGGTAAGCCTGGCCCTCGAAGGCGAATCTCAAGAATCGCCTGTGACGTGACGCTATTTGTATTTGAAAATAGGCGTCTTTCAGATCTATTGACATAAACCAGTCCTCCTGGCGAACTTGCGCGAGGATTTTCCTGGTTGTAATCATTCTGAACTGGCGCTTCGTGAGCGCTTTGTTCAGCTGTCGCAGATCTAGAATGGGTCTGAGACCCCCGTCTTTTTTCGGTACAGGAAAATACCTGCTGTAAAGACCCCCTTTGCTCTGAGCCTGAGATAAAGGTTCTATAGCCCCTTTGCTCAATAGTTTCGCTATCTCGGCTCGAAGTAGATGAGATACTTCGTTTTTTTACCGTCGTTTCGATTCGCGCCGCACAAAGGCGGGGGCATCGAGCAAACTGCAGCGAATAGCCTCTTTTTATAGTCTTCAGCACCCATTCTGATACCCCGGGAAGCTTCGCCCACGGATCTGCATGAATAGCTAGAGGTAGAATGAAATCTGGGCTCTGGCCACGGCATAACGGCGGCCGGAGAGCTCCGGTGTGCTGAGAAATAAACACTGTGTTTGCAGTGTGCGAGGGGTGGGGGGGGCGCTGAACACAACGGGCAGCCCGGCCGCGCTCAGCTTCTCTCTGACAGGTTGTGGAGAGAATGCGAGCGGGACGAGCCCCGTGGGGTTCGGCATGTCTGTGAGGGAATGTGGGCGCGGGATAGCGGGCACACTCACTGCACTGGGAACACTGTCGGCTCGCGCCGACTGAGAATGTGTTGGTTTCGTTTTTACAGAAACCGTGGGACATGCTTCGTGTAGTGTTTGTGGGCACTGTGTCGTGGGCACGTTCACTACATTTATTGCACAATTGACATGAGTCGATTTTATTTGTGCTAGCCCTGTATTGTGGCGGGCTGTGTCTGTGTGTGGGAATGGGCACTGAGACGTGGGTATTCTTACAACACTTATAACACCATCGGCCGTGGCCGGAATTCCAGAAAATACACTCTTTTTGGGATTTATCTGGGTCGCCGTAAAACTGGCGTTTGTGTGCAGGCAAGCGGGCTGTGGTACCAGCTTATTTACTGCAAAATACACTGGAACAGTCACATTGTTTGGAACTGAATGAGCGAGAAGTTTCGGTAGAGTCTGGCCGCGGCGAGACTTAAACACCGTGGGCCTTAGCTGACTGTATGTGTGTTGGTTTCTTTTACAGAAAACGTGGCACATGCAGTGTGTAGTGTTTGTGGGCACTGGGTTGTGGGCACATTCACTATAATTAATGCACAATTGACATGAGTCGAACTCATTTGTGCGAGCCCTGCACAGTGGCGGGCTGTGTTTGTGTGTAGAAATGAACACTGGGCTGTGGCATTTTTAATACACTCATAACACCATCAGCTGTGGCCGGAATACCAGAAAATACACTGCTTATATGATTTTTCTGGGTCGCCATGGAAACGGCATTTGTGTGCAGGCAAGCGGGCCATAGTACCGGCTTGTTTACTGCAAAATACACTGGAACAGTCGCATTTTCTCGGAACTGAACGAGTGAAAAGTTTGGGTGTAAGTCTGGCTGCGGCGAGACTAAATTTTTATCTGCTGCGAGAGCTGGGATCGAACACGGGTCTCCCATGCGAAGGCTTTAGGTTTCGCCACTGTGCCACAGGGGTAAACAACAAAAGCTTAAAATAGCCCGACCGGATAAAGAGCGTCATAACAGTTTTGTGTGTGTCGGCGTTTGTTTGCAGGCGTGCGTGTTATACAACAGGCTCATTGCTGCAATATTGACATTTTCAGCTGCTCAAACTAAGAGGAGCTGAGAAATGTTTGAGAAATGGAGATTGGTCCGGCCTCGGCGGGACTAAAACACACTCTTTCCTTATTTCGCCGGTGACGCACGCCCACGGGGGCGTCGAGCAGATAAGAGAGCGTCATCACAGTTCTTTGTGTGTCTGCGTTTGTTTGCAGGCGTGAGTGTTATACAACAGGCTCATCGCTTCAATATTGACATTTTCAGCCGCTCAAACTAAGAGGAGCTGAGAAATGTTTGAGAAATGGAGATTGGTCCGGCCTCGGCGGGATTAAAACACACTCTTTCCTTATTTCGCCGGTGACGCACGCCCACGGGGGGCGTCAAGCAGATAAGAGAGTGTCATAACAGTTCTTTGTGTGTCTGCGTTTGTTTGCAGGCGTGCGTGTTATACAACAGGCTCATCGCTGCAATATTGACATTTTCAGCCGCTCAAACTAAGAGGAGCTGAGAAATGTTTGAGAAATGGAGATTGGTCCGGCCTCGGCGGGATTAAAACACACTCTTTCCTCATTTCGCCGGTGACGCACGCCCACGGGGGGCGGGGCAGCTTTCTTATAACGTAAAGAAAGCTAGCCGCGGTTTTGATGCTGGCCCGTTTCCCTGACGAGTCGCGGGCAGAAGGGGGGGGGGGGGGGGTCCACAGAGCTCGCCCCATCCTCACTGTCCGACGCCAGGATAGAGCAGCTGCATCTGTAGAGAAGACCAGCTATCTCGTCGTCATAATGGCGGAGGCAGCGACGCGCGGCGGCCGTTGTCCGTCAGTGAGCGACTCGACTGAAGCTGGTGAAGCTGGCGGGCGAAACGGCGAGCTTTCACGGGCTGGAGAAGGCTGGGGGACCCGCTGAGTACGGCGCTTTACGGCGCGGCACTACAGCGGGCGGGAGTGCAGACTCGGAGAAAAAATGCCAGGCGAGTCCTCAGAGTCACCATGGCAATAGCTCGCTCAGCGAGCGCGAGAGCTGCATGATCCTTACCCAGGCGGGAAACGCAGATGAAATGGCGGTCCCCGTCGCTGAGTGCGGCTCGGCACGAGCCACAGGAACGAAGCATTTTTAAAAAGACGCTGCTCTTTTAGATAAAGAGAGAGAGAGAGTGTGAGTTGCGACGGCGAACACACACTCTCAGCAGAGTAAAAGGATATTGACACCGGAAAGCCTAACAGGTACGGCGACTGAAGGCGGCGAGGTGAAGGCCAGCGGCTTCAGGTTCAAGGGCTCATCCCGCAGAAGGCTTATGTCGACGGCGCGGCTTCTCACTCTGGATCCAGCGATGCGTGCGCTTCGCTGAAGAGATGAAAATCAGTTGTACCAGCCTAATCGAGCTATATTTATAGGGCGAGACCACGCCCTTTCTGGCGGGACGTGACGAAATGGGCGCGAATTGCCCCCATTGGATGTGGTGTCACGCAGCGCCTCTCTCGATAGGCTGCTGCTGTTGCCGCAGGGCAGCCAATCGGCGCGCAAGCCGCCTTGCCTATGTCTGCATGCTGCCACACAGCGTTTTACATTAATACAAAATTAGGGATAATTTTTTGGCTTCAATATCTCGTGGAAAAGAGGTTTTCCCCGTAGCGTAAGATATTACGCAGTACGAGAGATACTCTCGTAAGAGAACAGCAAGCTCTTCACAGATGTTAATATTAAGGATGGTGTCAATTTCAAACCAATTCCAGCCTGATTTAGACTTAATGTTAACAAACAAGAGGATTTCATGCACAGACTTTGCAAGCAAAGATTTCACAGGACATTTTGGAGTGGTATGTTTTTTTTGTTTTTGTCTTATATATTTTAGATGCGATGTTATACACATTTTAATCATGACACAAACAACAGATTGTCCTGACAAAGTGAGAACTGCTCCATTTCAAGAGAAGTTTTTGTGTGTTGCCTGCATTGGCATCTTAGGTTCTGGAAGCTGTTCTCTGTAAAATGTGCAGCACACAGATAAACGTTGGGGTTATAATGTTCAGGAACAGTGTTTAAAACGAATTTTAACCACTGTAAATTCGTCAGCCTTAAGAAGGTCAAACAAATGAGTTTTGGAAACGGGGTGGACAAAACAGCGTCTCTTTGAAATAACAACAACATGCTATTTTGCTTCTCTAATGCAGCTCAACCGGGCCTTGCACCTTTTTTTTCATATTCAAAGGTTTGTTTCCTGACACTGTACATTGTTTGCCCTGTTGAAATTTAAAAACCTATGTCACGTAAAAGATAGCTTTATATAAATTGACTCTATTGTAAAAGTTGCTCATGACAAAAATACTTGGGTATATTGAAGCAACTTTCCACAACACAGGGGAATTATCAGTTCATGCATTCCCTGAAAAATTAACCCATGACTTTGGTGCTGCTATCACCATAATCTACTGTTTTACTGAACAAAAACATTTAGGCCTACAAAAACATTTAGAAACATCAGACTTCAACAATTGCATGATACACTGTTAAATTAAAATACATCAAAATTCCTTAAAAATTATATAATGAAAATCGAAAAAATCATACTAAGCATGTATACTTACTACTTTTTTTTTCATGTGAATTGTAGCGAATTAGCTCTATGAAATATTAATAACCAATCATAAATTGTTATAATTGATTATGAATATTTGTGTCAGTTAATCGGGTTAACTTGATGTAGCTACATTAACATTAAAACCAATTACTCAGTTCATTCTGTGAACCCTCAATATTGGTTATTAATTAATTAATTAATAGAAATGTACATTACCGGGGAATGGGAAATGTTTTTCTTACTAAGTACTACTAAGAGCAAGTAGTTAAGATCGATATGATTATTATTATTATTATTATTATTATTATTATTATTATTATTATTAACTCTTTATTATAGTCTATTATATCCTTACATCTCTTACTGTAACATTGTTTCGGCCAGTAATTATCCTTCTTCTCTTCAAAAAATCGTTTTGATCCAAAAAAAAGTTTGTTAGATTGGCAACAGCATCTAATCGGTGTGAACCATCGGCTCCTCTGTTTAAGCAATTAAATATTTTATCTATTTTCAGCATAAACATCTATCAAACATGTATCTTTATGTACAAATATATGGTTCAAAATCATCGCCTCCCAAAAGTGTTTAATAACTATTTTTTAATTAACTCTGATGTCCATTCATATCCAACCCGACAAGCAATGAATGTTCATCTTCCCTATTATCATACAACTCTTGGTCAATTTTCCTTAAAATATAGAGGACCGTCACTTTGGAATACTATTCCTAGTTTTATTAAAACTAGCTCATCATTGTCAGTATTTAAGTCAAGCATGAAAAAACACTTGTGTGATTGTTAAAATTTCTGTATATGTGTTGTCTTTAATTGTCTGTTATTATTGTGATGATTGTTGTTATTTATTATAATAATTTGGTGTAGTATTAATTGAAAATCCAGAGGGGAGGTTTTACTATAAGCCCTTGGGGGTTTCTTACCTCTCCTGTATAATCCATATGTATTGTTTTAATATCTATTTGTTTTGTTGTTGTGCTAAATAAAAAAAAAAAAAAAAAATATTGACTTCCAGATATGAGCTTGAGATACAAACAACTTTACGTGTGGTATGAACAAGACTTTATTAACTAGACTAAGCATTTAAACTACTCTAACATACACATACATACATGCATACAGTTTACCAAGGGAAAGAGAGCTGAAGAAGAATACAGGAAAGCAATAAGTTATAGCATTGTTTGAAATTCCGCAATCAACAGCCTTGAGCAAACCATCAGTTTATTTCTAACACGTCCTTTAAGAGGTGTAAGGATACTTAATGTATCAAATAATGAGACTAAGTTTGATACTTGCATGTCTCGCCCATTTGAATTAAACTGTCCTGATGCAATTTGTTGAGGCTCCAGTTGATCTTTGCTGATGTTGTTTTGATGAGAGAGAGAACCAGTTGAAGGTTCTGTGCTAGGTTAGTTAGTTTAAACCAGTTAGTTTGGTGAATGGAAAGACAAGGCCGCAGCCTGGCAGAAGCTTGGGAGTCCTTGAGGGACTTCTAGCAGCATCATCTTCACATTAGGACTTCTCAGGAAGGACCAAGAGAGTAGTCAACGGGGGCTCAGAGAGCCAAGAGCGTCCAGAGAGTCCAAAAATCAAGAGAGAGAGAGAGAGACTGATCTTGATCAGTGATTTAAAAGAGTGAAGATGTCACACCCTCTGGGGGTATGTGAGCCAATCCGAAGTTGTCCCTTTGGAACGAGATTTTATGACTCTTTTGTGTTCAGACAGCACATTTGAATCTGTAATTTCATTGGGTGTTTAAGAGAAAGAATCTTCAAGATTCTTATAATACCCATGCGTCACAAAGTTAACAAAATGTAATGTAAATTAACAAATGGGGAACGAAGATTGGATTTTATAGAGACCAAATATGGTTCACATATTTGTATGCAAAGTCTAAAACATTAACCCATTAGAGTTTACAAGAAAACAAAGGCCAAAACAACATCCGAAGGAAAATCATGAGACGTGAAAATTAGATACATGTTTATACATTTCTCAAGTGGTTATATATATATATATATAATATATAGGATTAACAGGGTTTAATTATCCTTCTCAGGAGAATTAAGTGAGTGTCACATCTCTCAGGAATTCCCTTTTAGAGGTTGTAAAAATCCTTATATATGTGGATTCTGTGATTGTCCGAGTTCTGCCAGTGGTGTTAGCTTCGGGGGACTATAGACAGACCCTTGCTGGGAGAGTGAGTTTGCCGGATTCACTAGACAAAACCAACAATCTGTGTGTGTGTGATTGGTCCAGACGCTACAGAATGCTAGATCCGATCCGTTATCCAGATTCAGAAGCCACTTAATGTGGACAGTTGTAAACACACCGTGTCCTGATTGGCTTATGATCCGATCTGCTTGATCGGATCACGGTGATCACATGTTAATGCAAGTGTAAACGCAGCCTTAGATTTCCTGAGTTGTCATTGGTCATCTAATTCACCTGTCATCCATTAAATATCTTAATAGCTCTCTTTGTTTGATCTGTCTACTTAAGTTCTGAGTTTTCTGTCATTTGTTGTCTGTCTTTGTCAAAGTATGTTTGTACAAGTGGTTATTTCCTGGGTTTTGTTATTAAAGCTTGTTCCCAGAACTATTCCTCACGGTGCAAATTTATACAACCACGTTTTGTGACACATTTGTGGTTTCCTAACTTATTTCATTAACATAAGTACCATAATATTTGTTCCCTTTCAAGGGAACTCGAGCTGCGTTGAGACGCGGTGGGAACGCTCTGCGTGATTGCGTCGTGAAGCACGTGTATAATCAGTCCAATGGAAGAGCTAGACGTCATAGGCGGGTGACGTCATAGACCAGGAAGCTATAAAGCACCCCTGAAAACAGACCGCGACAGCTTCTGCGCCTTCAGCAAGCGATCTGTGTATTCTGTCCTTGTCATATTTATTGTTGTCTGTCAAGTTGAAATATATATATATATATTATGGCAAAAGAGAGCAAGCAGCTTTGTGTTGTTCCCTGCCCACGTTATATCACGGGTGGGGACACACACATCAGCTTTTTGTTACTATTTGGGAGTGGAGCATGCCACAGTCAGTTCTCGAGGGGGCTGACTGTGAGCATTGCGAGAAGCTGTCCGTGAGGACGCTCCGCTCCCGCCGGGCGTTCTTCGAGGAGGACGTTTCGGTTCGCGCTCCCCGTGCGGGTCCCGCTGTTGCCGATGCACGGCGGCGACTCGCATTTTGGGGTTCGCAAACGGATCTGACAGCGAGAGTTGGGACGGGCCCCGCCCTATCTCAGCTTTCACCTGCCAGATCCAGTGCTGGCGATTTCCAGTTCCGAGGAATTGGTATCGTTAGTGTTTTGTTTAGAAAAAGAGAACAAAACAAATAAAGATATTAGAAAAAGGCAGATGTTTGAGTTTTCAATAAATGAATAAATAAGTCAGCTCATAACTCTGTTGAATAAAGAGGAGCTTTAAAAGGAGGTTTATCTAGTGCTGTTGCTAGTTAAATATTTTCTGGCAAGCTGAACATTATGAGAGTAAAAGAGTTTATTAGATGAAATATATCTAAAAACAGAAAAACTCTGTATCTCAGCCTCCTCGTCGGGGACTGCCGTTTTTTCCCTATCTCCACACCACACTGAGGTGTCGAGATCGTGGAATAAGCCGGTTTCTATTTTATGTGTTTAATGCCCAAACGTCTAACTATAGTAAGGCTATGGGTATTAAGTATCATGGTATGACAGTGCCTCGGGTTAAAGAGACACTTACTAGCTTTCTCTCTCCCGAGTCGGCGTCATTATTTTTAACCCCGACGTTACCCAGTGCTGGTGGGTAAATTATAAAGACATGGATGAATGTGAGGTTGTCAGCACTGACGCTATTCGAGAATTGCGTCGTGCAAAAACAAAGAAGGAGATAAACTATACTGGGAGGGACGGTTTCGAGAAATCGTTTCTCCTCTGCGTCCTCTGGGGGGCAACTCTCTGAGGAGGGTCGCAGCACGGCCAGTTCGGTTGTTTTCCTGCTGGTGGCCACGGAGTGATATATTTATATATATATATATATATATATACATACGTATTTCTGATTTAAAAATAAAGAAAAAACAAAGAAATAAACCATTCAGCGGCGTTCCAGAGGTTTCTTCCTCACCAATCTAATGTTCCTGAGACTGCTGGGCGGAGCAGTCTCGGTCTACTAAGCTCCTCGCAGCACTGAGTGCAAACGAGCATCGCCATTTGGGCTCTTCCACAATCGGGGGACTTGGGTGGCGGTAGCAGTCTAGCCAGTTAGAGATATGCAAGATCTGAGGACGTTTTTATCTCTAAAAAAGCTTGGACAAATAGGAAGCCCTGATGCCGAGGCTATCAGGCTTCTAAAGGGTGGTCCCCTCCGGGGGTAGGGATGGTTTTGAGAAATCGTTTCTCCTCGGCGCCCTCTGGGGTGCGACTCTCTGAGGAGGGTCGCAGCGCTGCCAGTTCGGTTTTCCTGCCGGTTCGCCGTTCAGGGCACCAAGGTGTCAGTGTCCCCAAACGATCCTCCGAGGGGGGTCGTAGAGCAGTCAGTTCGGTTTCCCTGCCGGTTCGCCGTTTCAGGGTGCCGAGGTGCCTGCTTTTTCCAATGATCCTCCGAGGAGGGTCGTAGGAACTAAGTTATTTAGAGGTAGGCAAGATCTGAGGACTGTCGTCATCTCTAATAAAGTTTAGACAGGAAGTCCTGTCGTAAAAAAAAAAAAAAAAACGAGACTATCAGGCTTCTGAGGGCTCCTCCGGGGCAGGGACCGTTTTGAGAAACCGTTTCTCCTCGGCGCCCTCTGGGGTGCGACTCTCTGAGGAGGGTCGCAGCGCTGCCAGTTCGGTTGTTCCCTGCCGGTTCGCCGTTCAGGGCACCGAGGTGTCAGCGTCCCCATACGATCCTCCGAGGAGGGTCGTAGAACGGTCAGTTCGGTTGTTCCCTGCCGGTTCGCCGCTTCAGGGCACCGTAGTGACTGTTCAACCAAATCCAGAGGCCAGTCTTGAGAGACTGGTTCCCCTAGTAGAATTTCTGGCAGCGTGGAAACTACTGCCACATATTTCTCGGTGGGTCCTGCACACTATAGAAAAGGGGTTCAGAATTCAGTTCTTGTCCGCACAGATTTCTAGGGGTCCTCCCCACTGTGGTGGACCCCGAGCAGGCTTTGGTTATGGAGCAGGAAGTACTGACACTTCTGCAAAAGGAGCTGTAGAAGGGGTTCCTCCTCCCGGCAGACAGTCAGGGTTTTACTGCCATTACTTCATTGTTCCGAAAGAGGATGAGGGGTTGCGTCCTACTCTAGACCTGCGTCAATTAAACAGCAGGTCTCAGAATCTTAAGTTCAAAGTATGCTTACGCTAAATATGATTGTGTCACAGACTCAGTCCGAGGACTGGTTTGTCACAATAGACTTAAAGGACGCTTACTTATCTATCCATCCTCATCACAGGAGGTTCCTGAGGTTTGCTTTCAGGGGCGAAGCATACCAGTATCGGGTTCTTCCATTCGGCCTAGGTTATCACCCCGCACCTTTTACAATATGCGTGGATGCAGCTCTGGCTCCTCTGAGATTCCAGGGCATTCGCGTATTAAATTATATCGACGATTGGTTGATTTTAGCTCAGTCCGAGCTTTTGGCAGTTCAACATCGAGATGTCGTTCTGTCCCACATAAGGAGGTTGGGGTTGCGGCTCAACACCAAAAGAGTGTACTCCTCCCAGCTCAGAGGACCACTTTTCTAGGTGTATTATGGGATTCGACAACAATGCAAGCACGTCTGTCTCCTGCACGTATTTCTGCGATTCTCACAGCCGTAAAGGAATTTAAAACTAGGTCAGTCACTCACTGCAAACAGTCTCTGAGACTGTTGGGGCACATGGTAGTTGCGTCCAACGTAGTTACTTTTGGCCTTCTGTACATGAGACCCCTGCAGTGGTGGCTCGGGACCAAGGGGTTTTCTCCGAGGGGAAATCCGTTTTCGCATGGTCAAGGTCACGCGGCTATGCCTTCGTGCCTCGGTCATGTGGAAGAAACCTTGGTTCCTCGCCCAGGGCCCAGTGCTGGGGGCTTCTTGTCGACGCGTCACGCTATCGACGGATGCTTCCCTCACAGGATGGGGGGCGGTCATGAGTGGCCGTTCGGTGAAAGGCCTTTGGCTGGGGCTCATGGCAGTTGCGTCCAACGTAGTTACCTTTGGCCTTCTGTACATGAGACCCCTGCAGTGGTGCCTCAGGACCAAGGGGTTTTCTCCGAGGGGAAATCCGTTTTCGCATGATCAAGGTCACGCGGCTATGCCTTCGTGCCTCGGTCATGTGGAAGAACCTTGGTTCCTCGCCCAGGCCCAGTGTTGGGGGCTTCTTGTCGACGCATAATGCTATCGACGGATGCTTCCCTCACAAGTCGGGGGCAATCATGAGTGGTTGCTCGGTGAAGGGTCCGGACAACACACTGATGGTCTCGTATATCAGAGCAGATATCCTGTTGAGGCAGGGGCTGTGGCCCGGGGAATGGAAACTTCACCCCGAGGTGGTGGAGCTTCTTGGGGAGAACTTAGGTCAAACTCAAGTCGACCTTTCATATCGCTTGTACAATGCATTGCCCTTTGTGGTTCTCCCTCATGCATCCAGCTCCGCTTGGACTGGATGTGATGTATTAGGTGTGGTTCACGCTACAACTGTACGCATTTCCCGATATCTTTGCTCCTGGGAGCTCTGGATACTGTGGGCTCGGCCTCTGAGGGGGCCCAGCTCATAGACTCAGGTCTCTCGACCGAGGTCTTGGAGACCATACTCCAGTCTAGTGCTCCCTCCACGAGAAGACTAAATATGCATTGATATGGAAACCGTTCTCTGACTGGTGCAGAGAACGCCTTCTGAATCTTGTTTCTGCCCTGTTGGTACAGTACTTGATTTCTGTAATGAATGTTTCTTTGCTGGGTTATCTCTGAGGAGAGATCCTTAATTTCGTCTTCTCCGTGGTACATGAGGCTGAGGCCTGCACGTACTTGGATTTGCACCTGGTATGGTGATAGTATTTCTTCACCCCAGGTCAGGTTGTATCTCTAGGTCCCTACTGAATGTGCGGGTCATTTGTGCTGCAGGCCTTCTGTCCTCCACCATTAATACCCCAGATCAGGAAAAACTTAATCTGTTATGCCCTGTCCGGGCTTTGGATGCATATGTCCACAGAGCTGCTCAGTGGCTTATATCAGAACAATTATTTGTCTGGTTCGGGTCACCTAAGATAGGTTGCCCTGCATCTAAACAGATGATGAGCAAGTGGGTAGTTGAGGCTATCTCACTTGCTTATGAAGCGGCCGGACAGCCTTCACCCTATGGCTGTTCAGGCCCATTCTACAGAAGTATGGCTGCCTCTAGGCTTTAATTTCGGGAGTTTCCCTTCAGGATATTTGTAATGCGGCAGGCTGGTCCTCACCACATACATTTGTCAGATTTTATGACTTAGACCTCTCCACTCCTGGGGCTAGGTTGCTTGCTTCTTAGTGTGCGCAAGACTTCACACAGAACGGGCATTTGTCTTTATGGCGTAGTGGGTATGGGGTTCCCACCGCGTCTCAACGCAGCTCGAGTTCCCTTGAAAGGGAACGTCTCAGGTTACGTATGTAACCCTGGTTCCCTGAGAGGGAACGAGACGCTGCGTTCTCCTGCCATACTTCCTGCATGCCCTGATCGACTTGCTTCAGGCTTATCAGAAGCTGTCGCGGTCTGTTTTCAGGGGTGCTTTATAGCTTCCTGGTCTATGACGTCACCCGCCTATGACGTCTAGCTCTTCCATTGGACTGATTATACACGTGCTTCACGACGCAATCACGCAGAGCGTTCCCACCGCGTCTCAACGCAGCGTCTCGTTCCCTCTCAGGGAACCAGGGTTACATACGTAACCTGAGACGTTTTGAGGGCATAACAATCATTTAATATATATTTTTTTTTATTGTACTAGAAGTAGAAACCAGGCTCAAAAATACAAGCAGGATGATGGCCTTAACAGACTAAAGAGGCAGCATGTACATACCTAGAAAATATACTCTAAATAGACCTCCTTAATCAAAAAGATAAAAAGAGAACATTTTATCTTGTCATATCTTCATTTACAGATTAATGTTTGACATGCCACCCACAACTGTGCATTAAGATAATGTTAAGCAGTGCCGGTCCTATACTACTTGGGGCCCTAAGCAAAACTTTGTCCAGGGGCCCCTGTCAGTGCGTTCTGACCCCCAACCACTAAATCTGTTCTTACCAGTTAGTTGAAACGTTCAATAATACAATAAAAATTTTTAAAAAACAGGACAAATACAACAGAAATCAAATATATATTTAGCCTACTACTAATAATAGCCTAATATACAGAACTTGAATAAAGTAACCAAATGAAAAATAAAATGAAAATAAAGTGAATAATTTAGACAGAGAGAGTAGTGGCTTTATTAGGCTGCTGTCAATTTAAGACAAAATGCACAGACCTAATACACTGACAAGCATTCAATTATTTTTCCAGCTGTTTATGTTAACTAAAGAGATTACTGAACACATTTAAAGGTGACATATCATGCCCCTTTTCACAAGATGTAATATAAATATATGTTGCAAATTAGCTCAAAAGAGATGGATTAGAACCTACGGTACACTACGCACACAACTAAACTAAGAAAATACCACATTGAATCCAAAGTAGTTAACTTGGTCCATGTTGTATCCAAAGAGGTTAACTTGAAGATTATGAAGTTGCCGGAAGGAGACAGAAAACATTGTCTCAAAGAGATTGAGCAAAGATCTGAACTCATATAGGGAGTCTTAAAGGTCCTACCAGTTCATACCTTTTTAGTGAGGTGATCAATCAAAGATGACCAGGAGAAAGTCTTTGTTCCAAATTATCCTCATTTGCATGTTTAATGTTTATGGTGAGTGAGGATAGGAGCAGGCTTCACTCAATCCATTGGCCTATACTTATAAACTTTAAGAGTGCTGGCCTGGATGATTAACATACAAAAAATAGGAGAGAGGCCGCACTATGCATATATTCTATTTATTTTTTATTTAATGTTTATGGTGGCATGGAGAATTTGTGCAGTCTTTACACAATGGTATGGTAAAAATATTATGATGTAATTTATCATAACATCGGTCACACAGTTAATGTCACAAATTTTAACTGAAACTGAATTCAACAGTTTTTAATCTGCCGTGACTTCTGAACTACAACATGCCAGTAGAAGCGATATGAGAGAAGGTGTTTTGAAAATCCTAAATATTATCTTAGGGCCCAAAATAGATTGGTCTAGAATTACTAGCTCTGTACAAAAGAAAGAAGAAAATGTGAGCGAATATACTGAGAGGTTTTGTCAGTCAGCTGTAACTTACAGTGGAATAGTGGATGATTCTGAAAGTGTGCTCGATGACAAAGGACCACTGATTCGTATCTGGTCAGATGGCCTTGTGGCCGAATACAGAAGAGCTTTGCCATTTCTAGATATAGCTTGGTCTAACAGAACTCTCAGAAGTAACTTAGACAGTTTGGCTGTATGGGAAAGAGATGCTGATGTTGATGCCAAAGTGAGAGTAGCAGCAGCAGCTACATTTAGCACAGCAAAACAAGAAAGCAGGTGGTCTAAAAAAGAAGGCACATGCCACTACTGTGGAAAATTAGGACATTGGGAGAAAGAGTGTAGGAAGAAGTTTGAAGATACAAAAAGAAATGCTATGCATCATTCTGCTCCTTCTCAGCCTGCTTACAACCCTGAAGTAGTTCCGCAAGTGTCCACTGAAACTTTAGGACAGCTCGTTCCGGCTCTTCTAAGAGCACAAAAAGACCAGGAAAAAAACGAATTGTTCGAGCTGTGAGTAGCTACCTTTCACCTGTAATCCATCATAATGACAAAATAATTTTTGTGAAAGGTAGCATACAAGAGAAAGAGATTGAGTTTTTGCTTGATACAGGTGCAGAAATTACAGTAGTTCCTACAAAATTGGCTAAAGGTTTAAACATCTCGTACAAGAAAACCAAACTTTGTTTAACTGGCGTAATAGATGAAGATTCTGTTTTGTATGAAACCCCGCCCATAGAGGTACAATTTGGCCCAAAAACTCCTTGACTACAAAACTGCTATGTGCTCCATTAAATACCGGTGCAATTTTAGGCATGGATCTCCTGAGACAAGTACATCTAACTTTAGACATGTCCTCAGAATCTGCTAGCCTTAAAATTTCATCAGCACAAGTTTATACCAAAATAATGCAATCCCTCCAGAGTATGCTTTCTTACAGAATCATCCAATTTGGGCTAAAGACAAGGATGATTGTGGTTTATTGACAGGTGTAGAACCAGTCAAATTGACAGGAACTCCATCTCCGGTCACCAAACAATATCCGATCAATAAGGAAGCTATACAGGGGATCAAGCCTATTGTAGAAAAATTGCTGATGCAAGGAGTGCTAGTTAAAACTAACAGTCCATGTAATTCACCCATATGGCCCATCAAGAAATCCAATGGGACATGGAGACTCACCATAGACTACAGAGTAGCCAATAAACATATTGATAAAATCACCCCCTAGTGGCAGATCCTTCCACAATTTGTAATGGCTTACCATTAGAGTGTCAGATTTTTTCAGTAATTGATATGTCTAATGGATTCACTCTGACAGCCAGCCATGGTTAGCTTTCATAGTTGACTATGAGCAATACCAGTGGACACGTTTGCCACAGGGATTTAAAAACTCCCCAACCATATACCATCAGGCTGAGAGACAAGATTTGTGTGACCCAGAATGTCCGGTAAAACAGTCCACTATGATCCAATATGTCGATGATATTTTGATTGCCTCAACAGATCATGAGGTACATCAAACTGAATTGGGAGCATTGTTGGACTATTTGCATAAAAAAAGACACAAATGCAGCTTTCACAAAGCTCAAATTGCTAAAAAGCAAGTCACATTTCTGGGTCAAACAATTGGTGCACGAAATAGATCTATTACACAGGATCGAGCAGCTTCAGTCAAAACCATACCTCCGCCTACTACCATTAAAACACTCCGCTCATTTTTAGGAACAGCAGGTTGCTGTAGACCGTGGATTGAAGAATATGCCTCGATTGCTCAGCCTCTCTATGACTTATTGAAAGGTCATGGTAAAGATTGAGATACTGTTTGTATGGAAGAACTTCACCTCAAAGCATTCAATGATTTGAAGAGAGCACTATGTCAAGCACCAGCATTAGGAATTGTCCAATCTGATAGACCCTTTGTGCTTTATGTCCATGAACACTTAGGTTTTATGACTGCATGTCTAATGCAAGATAATGGGGGCTGTTTACGCCCAATTCATTACTATTCTAGTAAACTTGACATAGTCGCTCAAGGTATGGGCCCATGTCTTAGAGCAGTGCAGGCAGTTCATCTAGCTCTTCAGGCTTCATCAGTAATGGTGTTAGCTCAGACTGCAAATGTAAAATGCCCTCATGCAGTTTCCGCACTAATGAATCAAGCAAAAGTCACTTCTGTAACCTCCTCCCGTTGGGGAAATTGGTTAGGAACTCTCACAGCCCCGAACATTGTTTTACAGCGTGCACCAGTCACAAACCCATCCTCATGTATGATGTCTGCAATGACTGAGGATTTGTTAGAGGATGAAGGAGAAATGACTCACGATTGTGTTACGCTTACTTATAAAACGGTTAGTTCCCATCCTTGATTCTGATTGGTCAATAGCTGTGCTTTATTCACGATAAAACACAGCTATGACCGCTTCACCCAATGGGTGTAAGCATATATATGTATATAAGTATATATATGTAAGTATATATATAAGTATATGTATATGTATATATAAATATATATACAAGTATATGTATATATATATATATATATATATATATATATATATATATATATATATATATAAGTATATATATGTAAGCAATAAGGTACTCGAGGCAAGTGCTGAATCGTGAATAAGTAACAGCTGAAGGGGTTGCAGGCACTCCGCTTCGCATCGTGCCTAACAACGCCCTTCAGCCGTTACTTATTCACGATACAGCACAGCCTCTCGTACCTTATTGCTTACATATATATACACACATATATATATATATATATATATAAAAATATACCGTTATTTATAAAACAGTTAGTTCCAATCCTTGATTCTGATTGGTCAATAGTTGTGCTTTATTCACGATAAAACACGGCTATAACCGCTTCACCCAACGGTTCTATTTATCACTGCGCAACACTGCGGTTCCTATGTTGTTTTTATTAGAGCTTTCATACATATTACATATTGGAACGTTGTTGCTGTTCACGGTCAGGGACTATTTTTTTTTCTGGCGGAAGGAAGGCTTTTAGTGATTTTACTTCATGAAAGTTGCACTAATACACATTTTTTTTTACTTTAATATTTTATTGTGTGGTAACTGTTTTATAAAAGCAATAAGGTACTCGAGGCAAGTGCTGTATCGTGAATGAGTAACGGCTGAAGGGCGTTGTTAGGCACTCCGCTTCGCGTCGTGCCTAACAACGCCCTTCAGCCGTTACTCATTCACGATACAGCACAGCCTCTCGTACCTTACTGCTTACATATACACCTTCTAGTGAAGTTAAATAAACTCCCATAGAGAATTCAGAATTTGAGTTGTTTCCTGACAGTTCAGCTCAAATAATTGTAGGTAACAGACGAGCAGGTTATGCAGTAACGTCCACTACTGAAGTGTTAGCTTTAGGATGTCTTCCAGATCATTTTTCAGCTCAAGCTGCAGAACTAGTAGCCCTACCAAGAGCATGCACGCTAGCTTCAGGATCGGTTGCAAATATCTATACAGATTTCAGGTATGCTTTTGGGATAATTCATGATTTTGGTGTCATTTGGCAAACCAGACAGTTTCTAACTTCTGCGGGATCCCCCATTAAGCATGCTGGATTAGTGAAAGATCTAATCTTTTCCATGAAACTTCCAAAGAAATTAGCGGTGATCAAAGTGAAAGCACATCTCACAACTAATACTACAGAAGCTAAAGGTAACTCTCTTGCTGATGTAGCGGCTAAACAGGCTTGTTTCTATGCGACTATACAAGTGTGTTCAGGTAGTACAGCACAGAAGACAATTCTGCCTCCTGAATCAATAATTGATCTATACAAAGACGTTCCTATGTATGAAGCATGGACATGGTTAGACAAAGGAGCCACAGTGGATTTATCCGGTTGCTGGACCAAAGGGGGAAAGTATGTCGCTCCCGAATCACTGTTGCCATATTTGGCTCAGCAAATACACAATTTGGGTCACAGTGGTCCAGCAACGATGAATCACTGGTTCTCCAATCAGTGGTTGAATCCAAAATTCATAAATGTTGCCACAGAAACAGCCAAGAGGTGTGTTACATGTCAGAAAAATAATGATGTACCAGAAACAACTACACCAGCAGCACACACCCCAGCCCCACCAGGACCATTTCGTCTCCTGCAAGATGATTATATATCATTGCCTCGTTTTAAGGGAAAAACTGATGTTTTGGTAGTCATAGATAAGTTCTCAAGATGGGTAGAAGCTTATCCAACAGGGCGTGCTACAGCTGCACATACTGCTAAATGTCTTGTCACTGATTTCATTCCCAGATGGGGATTACCAGATTGCATTGACTCAGATCAAGGTACACACTTCACAGGACAGGTAGTCAAGGAAGTGTCTAGAATTTTGAAGATTAAGTGGAATATTCACTGCCCATACAGGCCACAAGCGTCAGGACAGGTTGAAAGATCGAACAGAACAATCAAAACCAGACTAAGCAAAATGCATCAGGAAGGAGTACCATGGGTCGAAGCACTGCCAGCAGTACTGTGTAGTATGAGAGTATCACCTAACAGAACAGTAGGACTGAGCCCTCATGAGATTATTACTGGACGCCCCATGCAGATGCCAGGTGTGATTGATCTTAGAAATGCTGATGTACACATTGCCTCAGATGCCCTGATTGCTTACTGTGAAAACCTAACAAAGGCGGTACAAAGTGCCAAAGAGAGAGTTGAGTCATGTTGGCAGACTCCACCAGAAGGTGGACACACAATCATCCCAGGTCAATGGGTCATGATAAAGTCATTCAGAAACAAGCCATTAGAACCTAAGTGGCATGGACCACATCAAGTGATGTTGATTACAGCAGCTGCAGTGTTGTGTCAGGGAAGGAAAACCTGGACTCATGTGTCACACTGTAAACCGAACGCAACAGGCTTCGGGGGTTAACCCTGGGGTGAAGACTACCCTCATAGGCCTTCCCTATCCTAGTCCATCCTTACCTCACTGTTCCTTAGGTGTCAAAGGAATTAAGAAATAGGGGAAGAGGGAACAACAATAGCATACTCAGAAAAGTTTACAACCCTTGTATTTGAACAAATACTGCTCTAATGTCTAGCAGACTCGGAAAAGTTTACAACCCTAGTGTTTGAACAAATACTGCTCTCCTGTCTTTTGTTTTCTTTCTTACTCTGTGCAGATACCACTTGATGATGGCTGTCCCGAGACCCATACGCACCGACCTCCTCATCTGCGTATGAAACCACAAGAAAACCTCTAGAAAACACCTTGACCCACTGCCGAACCAACTATCACAAAATAAAAAAATACACAACCCAGAGACTCACATACGAAACCTTCAGTCATCCATCAACATGATCAAGATTGTCGTACTACTAAGCATCATGGACATCGCAAAAAAGTGTGGACTCCAGAAACAAGATATTCTTAGAGCTGATGAATATGCCAAGAAATGCCTTGTTTGCTGGAAAGAACGTTTGCATGCCACACGCAGATGGCTGCATTCCAGGACTCACTTGTGCACAAACATGGTGGTCAAGAACTCTTGGAGCAATAATACCATCTTATGGTGTCATGCAGTTCCTTGATCAAGTCAGAAGCTTATCAAATTCTGTACAGAAATTGGCCAATGATACTGCTTTGGCCCTGGGTAACATCACAGACACTCTTGCTTCGCACAAGATAATGATCTTACAGAACAGAGTGGCCTTGGATTACATTCTAGCAACGCAAGGAGGAGCCTGCACCATCATCGGACCTGAATGCTGCACCGGGTTAATGGATCCGACAGAGAACTTGAACAAAATCCAACAAGACATTCTTGATCTTTCAGCAAAAGTACACCAGATGACTGAAGATAATTCTTCACGGTTCGGAAACTTGATTGGTAAATCCTGGCTGTGGGTAAAGGAAATAGCAATTATGTTGTTGTTTGTTCTACTGGCGAACTATCTATGCGTCCACAGTATCAAGTGTTTCATTCAACAAATTAATCACGCCACTCACGAGAAAATCACAGTTCCTACCAGAAAAGACTATTACCCGTAAGAACATCACGGACCCTAAAATTGCATGTTTGTTTCTGTGTCAGCATGCAATTGCAGAAACAGCAACACAGAAGAATGTGCCTGTAACGATCACAAGTTACAAGAATGAACTTTTAAGTGTTTAAATTTGTATATAATGTGAGAGTTATTAGAACTCTCAAAGGGGGAAATGTAGTGTTACAAATATATTAAATGTTTAATTGAGGTTCCAATAACAATAGTATATAAACTGAGACGGTTTCGTATACTGAATTTAGCATTTAAGGTTATGATGGTGATGATATTTGCTGTGAAAAAGTTTTCCAGCAAGAGAGTCTGGCAAATCCTGTTTTTTTGTATCTGGCAGAATACTTCTCTCTATCGAACCTGCTATTCCTGTTTCTCTCTATTGTAAGCAGATTACTGAAACTTTGGTAGTCTCACTGTTTGAATAGTTATGCTGATTGGAATTGGTAACACTCCATGTATAGGGCAGGTTCCTAAACCGGTATATATCATTTACATGCTTTGTTCATCACAATGTTAAGCCCTGCCCCTAAATGTGTATAAATTGCAAGGGAACGTTTCTCTTACTTAGATTCGAGACGAGCTTGGAAGACTACAGCGACGCACAGCTCGTGTTCTCAATAAAGAAACCATCTTAAGATACAAACCGGAGTCTCCTGGTCTTCGCTTCTGAGTTTTCAAACACTTTAGAAGAAAAAGTTCAAAACACACCCTAAGCCCAAAGTAGCCTGTACTTGTCCATGTTTCTCTCCATCCCGGATTGTGCGGACAGAAAGCCGCCTGTTGAACAGCGTCTCACAGCTCAGTATGCTTTTACACGTGACATTACATGTTCATCCGTTGCCATAATTTTTGGATGGATGGGGGTGGGGTGTTCATGCACTTGAAGCACCTTACAGACAGGACGCGGAATGCGCGGCACTATGAAACCCATTCATTTCAATGACTTCCTGTTAGAAATGAAATGTCCACACTTTCAAAGATACATAACAGCTACAAGTGTATGCACTATGCAAGCACTAAATACAGGATTCACCCTATTATACTTTATCGACACAAATTGATGTCAAACAGCAAACAGCCATCCACAAATAGGCTGTCTTTGAGTTCACTTGGACAAAGGTTAAATTACTCGTCAGGCTACAGAAGAATACCATAATTCCTCCGTTCAATTAGGCCTAAGACATCAAAAGTCACGCAGAACTATAACAACCCAGCCACAGCACATAACTGGGAATAACATACCTTACCTTAACACAGAATGGATTTCAAGGACTTTGCGCAGATCAATGGCCTCCAACGTTCATATTTTTTCTACGAATCTTTGAGTTAACATGTACTAAACATGATTGGAATTTGCACCGCAGCGCCACCACACCTTGCTCATGACAAGCATGTATAGTTATCTTTATTGAAGTGAATTAGGTTTAAATCACCGTCATGCATGAATGAATGATATTTTTGCTATTTTACACATAATACTCCACGATGATCACATTACACAAAATGCACGTCAAAATAAAACATTGTCAGTATTTTTTGAGACCCCCCAAAATTTCAAGAATCACGTTTTCAGGAGAGCCCATGTCTTATTACGGGGAGCCGAGCTCCCCCTAGCTCCCCCGTAGTTCGCACCCTGGGTGTTTCCCAGTCAGTGGGGCATTTTCAACCACTTTACCCGATTTGCTCTAATTCGCTGGGGGCTTGGTTTAGGGGTGGGCCTTCATAATTTTAGCAAGTCTGTATAAAAATGGTTGAAAAACATCCATTGTAGTTAGAAAATGGCCACTGATTGATAAATTCTCATTTTGGTTTTGCAGAAGTCTAATTGATGTTTTCTCATTAGAGAGAAAACACAGGTGCATCCTATACAGAAGTATTATACAGAACCATCTGAAATACTTCAAACAATGCTGCATCTACCTTATTATTTATCTGTTCCATTGTTCCACCGCAATGATATACATTAATTAAAAAAAGTATTTGGATAAACCATCTATTTTTCTACATTCTTAAAAAATGAATCTTGCTTTAGTAATGTTTATTAGGAATTTCCTTATTAAATGGGACCTATTATGCCCCTTTTCACAAGATGTAAAATAAGTCTCTGATGTCCCCAGAGTGTGTATGTGAAGTTTTAGCTCAAAATACCTAACAGATAATTTTTCACAGCATGTTTAAATTGTCACTTTTTGGGGTTCAGAAAAACTCGCCGTTTTAGTGTGTATCCCTTTAAATGCAAATGAGCAGCTGCTGCCGGCCCAGAGGGCGGAGCCTCACGAGCTCGCGCTCCATCTCACGAAAGATAATATCAAAACATAAACTCTCAGTAGCCATGTTCATTTGGAACCGGAGTCGGACAATAATGCCCACAGAGACAGATAATGCTGTATGGAGATAGAACAGGTATAGTCTAGTTTAATTACGGTTATAACTTATTTTTCCATCATGCTTTGTAGCCTTTTGTAGCGGACCGCGTCCAAATGATGGCCAAAAATATACTGATGAGTTCAATGAAGTTTATTGTACATCACACAAAAGATGAAGCGTCAATTTTACTCCAGAAAATCACTGTAAGAGCTGAATAAACACTGTATAAGAAGTCCATTGAAGTCTTATCCATAAACTCTCTTTCTCTCTCTCTCTCTCTCTCTCTCTCTCTCTCTCCTTTTCATTATCGTCACCATACACAGCAAAGTACAAAAAACACTGGTTACAACTAACAGTAAACAGATATATACACACCTTTTCAGGAGGTGCTTAATACCTGGTAAACTGTATAAGTTATCGTAAAACAACTCCCATGAACCAGGGTTCTCAAGTTTTATCAAAAGCTTGGAGTGAGATCACATGCGGTTAGGGGAGGAGCCCTAATGGAGCCCCGCCCCGCCCATTCCTGCCCCCCAATTTTACCCATACGCTTATTTCACGCAGCCGTTATTTTGAAATCGAAAGCGAGGCTCCGGTGGGAAGAAAACCGGAAGTGTCGCCTTTAATCATAGGAGAGTCGCGAATGCGACGGCGTATTGTTGTGTTTAATGTAGAAATTAGTTATTCTAAAAATGTACATACATTTCTTTCATACTTTAGACTATATACAGTGAAATTCATTTATATTTTTTTTTTCAGAAAGTAAAAAAATAAGCAGGAACGAACTATATCTACATATCCTATATTGGATATTAACATCCAATAGTGTAAATCGCGGCAGCAGCTTCAGGTTGATAGTCCAAGGCATTGTTGTTTATCTTTACTTCCAGGGTTCTTCCCACCGGAGCCTCGCTTTCGATTTCAAAATAACAGCTGCGTGAAATAAGCGTATTGTTCATAATTAACCAGCAAAAATTGAAATTATAATAATTGGTAAATCTGATAAATGACAGAGCAATTAATCACATCAAATATACTCTTTAATGTTATATTTCAAAATTACAAATATACAAATATTAGAAAAATATAACAAATTGCTCCAAACAGTTTGGAAAAACAAATCTTTTTGCAAAAATACAAATGCAATGGCAATGATTAATGTATGTTTTGACAGGATATAAAATATTACCCAGAGCACTCTGCTTTAATACATGTAGCCTTAATGTAACTAGAAAGACTATTAATACAGTATAATATATAATTTAAAATAAAATGAAGAAATACATCTTCATTCCTTCCCATACCCACTAACATTTCCCTTAGTTTCAGATAACGTAAGCTAGCCAAACTGAGCCAAAGCTTCTGGCCTGGTTGCAAAGTAGTTGTAGAGTTTTTGACTTCATCAATAATAATGTATACGATGGGCTATATATTAAATGTTCTAGCCTAAAAATGTTAGACGAGCTTTCTTCCGACTTACCTTCTCCAACACGACGTGTGTTCGCGCGATGTTGTTGGTTACCTAGTAACGAACGTATGGTGGCCGAGAATGTTCCGTCAACTTCCGTTTGTTCGTGCATCTATGTTGACTAGTAACGAATCCAATCTGGCCGAGATACTTGCTGGCAGCAGGAAAATTCACTTTGTGTGCCTGCGCCTTGTATACAACGTTATATATAAAGCTTGCAGGACAACTTGGTTGGCATTGCCTTTTCAACGTGAGAAGCACACGGTGTGGCGTGTGAGCATGTGAACTGGTTGAATTGCGTGTGTCTCACGGCCAATGCGTGAGACTTGAGAACCCTGCATGAACTGTAATAAAGTGCGCGCTCTCACTTTCATTACTGCCATGATCAATAACGTTAGGCCTATCGCTCCAGTAAATAAATTGAGCTATGTGGATTAATACATCCAGCTACACAACACTGACAACGCTTGGGAGATATTCTCGTCAGTGCAGCAATGGCGGATGTGTACAACTCTCAACTCGCTGTGAACTCGATCAGGGCGGTTCTATATTGAAACGGCAGTGTCTGTCAACACTCGTGGGCGGGGTCTGTGGCTTAGTGACGTCACTAAACCCGCGATTTATGGGGATTTTAAAAAAAAGGAGTCGGTGGATTTTTATCACTGCAGGGTGGTTGTGTACACACACTGCCATCACACATTTATGTCCAAACACCATGCGAAAGTGAATTTTGCATAATAGGTCCCCTTTAAAGTTCTAACAACAGATTTCTTGAAGTGCAAGTGACATGAACATGAGCAAGAATGTCAGCCCACATATTGCATCTATTACTTGATGCTTGCAGAGCACCTTGCCTTCTTTCCTTCAGTGAACGCAAATGGGGATGGACTATTAAAAAAAAGTAAGCACCCTCCTGATAAAGCTGATATTGATTATAAATTTGTAGTCGACAGCATAATCACCTGACCTTGGATTTTATGCTATCTTGTGCCTCAATTGCTGCTCCCTGATTACTGCTTAATCAGGTAATCATTCATGTTCCTGAATCACTATTAAATTTGAGGTCTGTAACTGATATCCATTCAGTTTAGCCTGTTCCCACTGAAACAATCACAAAAAACTACATCTTTGGCCTGTTGCATGAAGCCAGTTTCAGTTACTGCCCAGGAAAGTTTGAGATTAGTTTGAGCAAACTGTTTTTTTTCAGGCTCCTGAAAATTGATTAGTTTATAGCAGGTTTCATTGCATTGGTAACTTACTCTATGTGGCTAACCAGCTCAACAACCTGCCCGCTGTAACGAATCAGAAGGCTGAGGCAGATCCATTTGCAACAATTTATTAAACAGTCTCAAGCAAACAAAGCATTCCAGTAGAAGGGTAACACAAGGCAGATATGCTTGAAAGGGCCGGAACTCAGAATAAGAGACTGGCTTGGTTAAGCACGGGCTGCAGACAGATGGATAACCGAGGACGGGCAAGGTTCAGGGCTGGCGGCGAGTATTAGAGTCCAGGTACAGGCAATGGTCACTTGGCAGGCTGCAGACAGTCAGAGAGGTTAGTAGCAGGCTAGGTTCGGCAACACAGTCAAGGAAAATAGAGAACGCTCAGACATGAAACACGGGGTGAAACAATACTTCGCACAGGACGCTCAGTTAATGAGGCAGATAAAGGCTGAGAAATGAGTAATGATACAGAACAGCTGACGGTTAATCACAGCGCAAATGATGCATACTAATGGGAGAGTATGCAACACACTAGTAATCAGGAGAGGGCGCTCGTGGTTGAGAGATGATGGAATCAGGGAGACTGGACGCCGTAACAGAGCCCCCCCCCCCTGCGAGCGACTCCTGGCGCGAGGATGCTGATGATGGCGGGGTCTGCCACGAGCACGAGGTGCAGGCTTGTCAGGATGATTGCGGTGAAACTCTTGAGGGAGCAAGGGATCAAGAATGTCACTAGAATTGACCCAAGACTGCTCCTCTGGGCCGAAGCCCTCCCAGTCAACCAGATACTGCAGGAATCGCCCACGACGTCTGGAATCCAGTAGCTGATAAACCCAGTAGGCTTCCTCACCCTCCACAATGATGGCTTGGTCGGGCTGTTCGGCATTGACTTGAGAAGACTGTTCATAATAATCCCCCTTTTTTGCTTCCTGCTCAGCTACTGTTCGGACGCTCTTGCTTACTGCTCCGTGCTTTGCTCTATCGCTTTTATATTTTTATATTTTATTTCCTTTTATCACCTAATTTTAACTTCAGCAAATCAACACAGTGCTCAAACGCTTGGATTACTACAAAAAAAAAAAAAAAAGCAGAATTCTTTTATTCGACCAGCCTCCCACTGAAAGCTTACATTCCGGGGAAGAGAAAACACAACTGCCATTAGGACATTCATAAGGATAAGAAAATGCCTCCTCTGGAATCTACTTGCTGCTCTAACTACCACAGACTTTTACAAAGGATTGCAGTTCTTGAAACAAAGTTAATTGCGGGACCACCAAACCAGACAGAACACACAACAGAGCTTCGTCACGGACACCCTCAGCATACAGCCGGTGAGTCCCATGAATCTAGTGCTCCTCGACAGGCTATACTGAGTGTAGAGAAACAAGCTGATCGACTTACTAATCGATGGCACAAACAGGGAGCGAGACCCAAAGGCACTCGAGACATCAGATTGTCACGAGCATCACATATTGCCGCAGTAGCATCCTCTACCCCAGATATGGCTATGACAAGGATTGCAAACACTGGTCTCCTACCGCTGCCTATACATCTTGAGAACAGATTTGAAGTATTAATGAATGAGGAATCCCCAAATTTGATGAATGAACACAGACTGAATCAGCCAGTAGCTAACACTGATGCTAACTGGGGCTCAAGGTCGAGCAGACAGCGGCACTCAGCTCAAAGCGCAGCCGGGCCCAGGACTCTGATAGTGGGCGACTCCATAATCAGAAACATCAGTAGCAGGGATACAACTACATGCTGCCTTCCACAAGCAACAACTTCTGATGTAAACAGGGAACTTCAGAACATTCTTATGAAACATAAGACTGCAAATCGACTCATGTGGGGAAGAATGATATTCATAAAGAGCAGTCGGAACTCCTTAAGAAGGATTTCAATGAACTTTTTGAAACACTTAAAAGACTGAAAGTTCAAACATTCATCAGTGGACCACTCCCAGCAAGAGGAACAAACAGGTTTTCACGGTTGCTTGGGCTTAATACATGGCTGCAAAAAACCTGCAATATAAAAGGAGTGAACTTCATTGACAACTTCAATCTTTTCTGGAGTCAGAGGCAACTGTTTCAACAGAATGGCCACCACCCAAACAAACTTGGTTCAAGAGTGCTAAAGGACAATATCTACTTCTCCCTCCGTCATCCTTCTGCAATGTGTGCCAATCCACTCAACCTAAATGGCACACACACACCTGGACACAGTATGAATGACCACAGGACTTCACTTCAGCACCTGAATGGACATGCGGTTGACACATCACACAAGGACAATGATAACACCACTCAGCCACAACAACCTCTGCTCACGGACACAATCTCAGCTGAGCCCTGCCCACAGAGCTCACCACAGACAGACTGTGACATACTAGCACTTCTCCAAGATTCAGCACCCAAGGACGACTTTCTGGAAAACAGCCATGGAAATCAGGACAGCATATTACAGCCTCCGATAACACCAGAGCAACAGCCGCCCTCACCGGACACGTTATCCCTCTCTCCAGCATCTCCACTTCTGTGCTTCTCAGAGAAAATGGAACAACTGGTGTATGCTGGAACCAGACTATCCCACTCTTTTGGTGCAAGCCCCCAGATACCAACCAAAAAACGGCAGGCCCCACAACCACCAAAGCCTGCGGGCCAAGCTCGCCCTCCCCCTCCTCCTGTGAGAGCTCTTCGGCCTCTGCCACAGCGCCAGGGCCCACACCCTCCTCCAGTGGCTCGAGGTGAACCAAAAACAACTGATACCAGCTCTCAGTGATATGTGTCGGGTCCCCGCTATGATAACAGTAACTTTCTCAAATGTTTACAGAACAAGCGGGAACCCAGTGTGCCTGTATCTTTCGCTATTGCTGTTTGATTACATGATAGAAAGTCTAAGGCCTTCAAAAGCCGTACAGCAAACCCATCTAATCTGGTGCCTATTACACGACAAACTAAGATTGCTGTGGGGAGAAAAAGTAAGACTGTTAAGTTAGCACTTTTAAACATCCGCTCACTTAAAAATAAATCACTTCTAGTCAACGACTTAACCACTTACAACCTGGATTTTATGTTGCTAAATGAAACTTGGCTAGAAGACAGCTGCAGTGCAACAGTCCTCAATGAAACAGCCCCTCCTAACTTTACTTTTATGAGTGTCTGCAGAGCTGTTAGAAGAGGTGGAGGTTTAGCTGCTCTTTTTAAAGATGTCTATCAATGTAAGCAAATATCATTTGGGAATTACCCGTCTTTCGAATATCTGGGTATTGTGTTAAAAGGTGCTCCACGCATTTTACTTATTGTTTACAGGCCTCCAAAATACTCTCCAGCCTTTGCTGATGATTTTACAGAACTGTTATCAACTATTTCTTCAGAGTTTGACTGTTTTATCATTGCTGGAGATTTTAACATTCACATAGATAATGCAGAAACCAATATGGCAGAAGAAATCAAAACTGTTTTAAAAACTTTTGATCTGACTCAGCATGTACATGGACCCACACATAATCATGGACACACTCTAGATTTACTTATCAGTAAGGGTCTAAACATTTCATCGATTGTTATTAAGGATGTAGCACTGTCTGATCATTTTTGTATTTTCTTTGATATATTGATCTCTCCTGCCATTGAAGCTAGATCTGTGTCTGTCAAGAAGAGATGCTTAAATGAGAACACTAGTGTACTGTTTATGAAGGCTATATCTTTAACACCAAGCATATCTGCTGACTCTGTTGATTTTCTCCTTGATTCTTTTAACTCAAAAGTTGAGAGTGTAATTGATGATATTGCTCCAGTGAAAGTCAGGAAGAAGAATGGCAGACAAAAAGCACCTTGGAGAAACTCAACAGCAGTGCAAAATATGAAAAGACAATGCAGAAAAGCAGAGCGCATGTGGCGGAAGACAAAACTTGTAGTCCATTATAACATCTACAAAGACAACATCCATGCTTTCAATAAGGAACTAGGCAAAGCTAGACAGACTTTCTTCTCAAATATTATAAACAGCAATATAAACAACACACGCACTCTTTTTGCTACTGTAGAGAGACTGACAAACCCCCCAAGCCAGATTCCCAGTGAAATGCTCTCAGAGAGCAAGTGCAGTGAGTTTGCTGCTTTCTTTTCTGAGAAAATCAATAATATCAGAAAGGTGATCAGCTCATCCTTGAGTTGCGCTGGGGTCAGACAGATCAGACCACAACCTGAGAAAGTAGTTACTATGTCTGATTTTGAAGAAATTGATTGCAACATTTTGGAAGAAACCGTACAGCACCTTAAAACATCAACCTGCGCCCTTGACGCACTTCCCACATCTTTTTTCAAAAAGGTGTTACACAGCTTAGAAGCAGATCTCCTAGAAGTGGTAAATGCCTCACTTCTCTCTGGGAGTTTTCCGAACTCCCTGAAAACTGCAGTTGTCAAGCCCCTCCTGAAAAAGAGCAATCTGGATAAGACCATATTAAACAGCTATAGACCGATCTCAAATCTTCCTTTCATAGGCAAGATCATTGAAAAAGTTGTCTTCAATCAGCTGAACAAATTCTTAAGCTCAAATGGATACTTTGACAATTTTCAATCTGGTTTCCGACCGCATCACAGCACAGAGACAGAGCTCATAAAGATAGTAAACGATATTCGCTTAAATGCTGATACAAGCAAATTATCAGTGCTGGTACTACTCGACCTCAGTGCTGCATTTGACACTGTCGATCACAACATACTTCTTGACAGGCTGGAAAACTGGGTCGGGTTTTCTGGGATAGTCCTAAAATGGTTCAGGTCATACTTGGTAGGGAGAGGTTATTATGTGAGTATTGGAGACCATAAGTCTGAGTGGACATCCATGACATGCGGAGTCCCTCAAGGCTCAATTCTTGCACCACTCCTATTCAACCTGTACATGCTCCCAATGAGCCAAATAATGAGAAAGAATCAAATCGCTTACCATAGCTATGCAGACGACACACAGCTCTACTTAGCCCTATCGCCTAACGATTACAGCCCCATTAACTCTCTGTTCCAATGCATTGATGAAGTAAACAATTGGATGTGCATAAACTTTCTTCAGTTAAACAAAGACAAAACTGAAGTCATTGCGTTTGGAAACAAAGATGAAGTTCTCAAGGTGAACGCATACCTTCAGTCTAGGGGTCAAACAACTAAAAATCAAGTCAGGAATCTGGGTGTGTCTCTAGAGTCAGACCTTAGTTTCAGTAGTCATGTCAAAGCAATAACTAAATCAGCATACTATCACCTGAAAAATATTGCAAGAATTAGATGCTTTGTTTCCAGTCAAGACTTAGAGAAACTTGTGCATGCTTTCATCACCAGCAGGGTGGATTATTGTAATGGACTCCTCACTGGCCTTCCCAAAAAGACCATAAGACAGTTGCAGCTCATACAGAACGCTGCTGCTAGGATTCTGAGCAGAACCAGAAAATATGAACACACCACACCAGTCCTCAGGTCTTTACACTGGCTGCCAATTACATATAGGATTGATTTTAAGGTATTATTACTGGTATATAAATCATTCAATGGCCTAGGACCTCAATACATTGCAGATATGCTCACTGAATATAAACCCAACAGATCACTCAGATCACTAGGATCACATCAGCTAGAAATACCAAGGGTTCACTCTAAGCATGGCGAGTCTGCTTTTAGCTACTATGCCAGCCGCAGCTGGAACCAGCTTCCAGAAGAGATCAGATGTGCTCCTACAGTAGTCACATTCAAATCCAGACTCAAAACACATCTGTTTAACTGTGCATTTAATTAATGAGCACTGTACCACGGTTCGTCCGACTGTTTGTACTGTATTTTATTTTATGTTTTTAATTATTCTGATTTCTTTTGATTATTTCTGTATTTTATCTTTTATTCTAAACTGTTTTAATTATTCTGATTTATTTTGATTATTTCTGTATTTTATATTTTATTCTAAACTGTTTTAATTATTCTGATTTCTTTTGATTATTTTAATTTCTTCTATATAAAGCACTTTGAATTACCATTGTGTATGAAATGTGCTATATAAATAAACCTGCCTTGCCTTGCCTTGCCTTTCCCTCCTCAGAGGGAGGAGTGGCGGGTTTAAGCAGTGAGGCATGGAACGTGGGAGATATTCGCAGATGCCTGGGCAGAGCTAGACGGAAGGACACTGGAGTTATCTGACGTAAGATCTTGTAAGGCCCCATGAATCTTGGACTGAGCTTCTTGCAAGGAAGGTTTAGACGAAGATTATGCGTGGATAGCCATACGCACTGACCTGGCTGATACTCTGGGTTGGGACGGCGGTGACGATCAGCCTGCCTCTTACCACGATTGACAGCCCGCTGTAGGTGTGTATGAGCCAGGTTCCAGGTCTCCTTGCTCCGATTTAGCCAGTCATTAACTGCAGGAACGTCGTTAGTGGGCTCACCAGACCAAGGAAACAGGGGTGGCTGAAATCCAAGAACACACTGGAACGGAGTCAAGCCCATGGAGTGTTTTTGAATGGAGTTTTGAGCGTATTCCGCCCACATCAGATACCGGCTCCAGTCCTTCTGATGGAGTTGGCAGTAGGACCGGAGGAAACGGGAGATCTCCTGGTTGAGTCGTTCAACCTGACCGTTGGCCTTGGGGGCGCTCAAACACAAAACGGTCTTGCCGAGCACACATACGCAACGGCGAAGAAGATATAAGCCAAGTAGCGTCTACACACTGCCGGGAAGAAGACGAGGAAGATGCAAGCCAAGATAAATGTAGAGCTGCTGGTCTCGTTGGTGTCAGAACATAAGGAACTGTATGACAAACGTGACAGCGACTACAAAAATACTAATAAAAGAGAACTGTTATGGAGTGGTATTGCAGAGCAAATGGGCCTTGATGGTGAGTTTAATTGTCTTTCATGTACATAGGCTTGAAAATTTTTCCAACATTTTCTGTTATTTCTGGGGTATTTCTGTTTTACATTAAGCACCATCTAATGTCAAGGAATGAATTTACACGTTCACTCGGCTCATCGTCAGCGAAAATCGCTTGGGTGTGAACACAAAAAACGCATTGAAAAACGTGGGCGAATAACGCGCGCCGATATTCGTCCTGGTGTGTACAGCCCTTTAGACTTGCTAAAGGCTTCCGCCAGGTGGTGGTACACAGCGGGCAGGTGATTCAACACGGTGTCATCAGGGGACTCTCGGATGCTCCTCACAGGAAGAGGTTGGACCAAGGACAGGCAGTTGGTAAAGCAGTTCTTTCCTCAGCTGATGATCTGACCGGAGGTCCGTTGCAGAAGTGGGTCATGCTTACGGAGCCAGGGCAACCCCAAAATCACGGGAATGTGTGGAGCTTGAAGGATGTAGAACTGAATCAATTCGCTGTGTAGCAGCCCGGTACGCATGTCCAACTCCTGACACACGTGAGTGACGTGACCGGTACCCAGCGGTCTACCATCAACAGCCTCAACAGAAAGGGAAGAATTGCATGGCATTAGAGTAATCCTGTTAAGTTTAGCAAATTCTTGCGACATGAAGTTCCCAGCAGCGCCAGAATCCAACAGAGCAGAAACGGATTTACCGTTGACAGTGAATTCAATGGGAACTTCTACACATGATTTTGGATTTAAACCATCAAGGGTTAGACTCACCGCAGCATTCTCTCGGTTGGCAGACCGATGTGGGCAGTTTTGATGAAAGTGACCAGCCCCTCCACAGTATAAGCAGAGCCTTGCATCGGTTCACTTGTATCAGTAGGCAGGGAACTGTGGTACCGTGGCACAGGCAAACTGCGAGAGGGGGTAGTGGAGCGAATGCCAGCGCAGCGTGAGCACATCAGATTATCAATTTGAATGGTGAGTTGAGCAAACTGGTTGAAATTCTTTCCCTCATCGCAGCAAGCAAGCTCTGCCTGTAACTCATGGTTCAATCCACATCAGAAAATCACCTTAAGAGAATTATTAGTCCAGTTAGTCTGTGCTGTGAGAGTACAAAATTAAAGTGCATACTCAGCGGCTGTGTGACGTCCTTGCGTAAGTTCCAGAAGCAGATCCTCCGCTCCCTCTCCCTCTTTGGAGTGTTCGAAAACGGTGTGGAATTCCTGAAGAAACTCGTCATATGAGCGGAATGCAGAGCCATCCGTTCTCCATACGGTCGTTATCCAGTCCAGAGCGCGGCCAGTCAGCAGGGAGGAGACAGAGGAGATCTTGCTGTCGTCCGAAGTATGCGGTGAAGGCTGTTGGATCAGAAACAGAGAACACTGAAGGATGAATCCCTTGCATTTACCTGGATTACCGTCAAACTTCTCCGGTAACGTGAGTCACGGGCTCGCGGCGGTCTGAAGTTGAGACATGGCCGTTGAAGACGGAGAAATTGACTCAGACGAGGCATCCGAGGAAGGGGTACGTAGAGCTCGCATAGCCCTTACCAGTTCCTCCGTTACAGTTGTTAGTCGAGAAAGCTGGTGGTGATGAGTAGCCAGTTGCGAGGCTTGTGCATTGAACGCTGCAGATAATGCCGTCATAGTTGCTGGATCCTCGTGCGGTGAAGTATTCTGTAACGAATCAGAAGGCTGAGGCAGATCCATTTGCAACAATTTAATAAACAGTCTCAAGCAAACATAAAGCGTTCCAGAGGAAGGGTAACACAAGGCAGATATGCTTGAAAGGGCTGGAACTCAGGATAAGAGACTGGCTTGGTTCGGCACGGGCTGCAGACGGATGGATAACCGAGGACGGGCAAGGTTCAGGGCAGGCGGCGAGTATCAGAGTCCAGGTACAGCCAATGGTCACTTGGCAGGCTGCAGACAGTCAGAGAGGTTAGTAGCAGGCTAGGTTCAGCAACACAGTGAATCAAGGAAACTAGAGAACACTCAGACATGAAACACGGGGTGAAACAATACTTTGCACAGGACACTCAGTTAATGAGGCAGATAAAGGCTGAGAAATGAGTAATGATACAGAACAGCTGACGGTAAATCACAGCGCAAATGATGCATACTAATGGGAGAGTATGCAACACACTAGAACTCAGGAGAGGGCGCTAGTGGTTGAGAGATGGTGGGATCAAGGAGACTGGACGCCGTAACACCCGCAGCTTCGGCACACACATTTTGTGATTTGTCAGCTAAATAAAACAGTGTGTGCCAAATATAGGGGTACTTGAGAGCAGATGCCATGTAAATTAATATTTTATATGATATATGATAACTTCTTATTTGACGGCTTGCAAATATATGGGTACACAGAAGAAACCTCTGTCTAGGCTAGAGATTACATGTAGTTGCAATAAACTTTGTAATAATAATCCATACAACTGTATCAGATGACTATTATTCTGTTGCGCGGAGCTGAGTAAGAACTGATGACAGCACGGCTTGATCTTTGGTTGACCAATCAGCGGAAAGGGGCGTTTTATTCCCGCCCATGTAGAGATTGAATATTCAAGCTGTTTATCCATTTTGGTTTTTATTGTTTTTCCATTTGGCGGATTAGAACAAAGTGTGATTAAAACTTTTCATGAGATTTCATGAGAAGGGTTGAATATTTGATAAATGAACGGTTTCTTAGTTTTTCCATTTAGAAGAGAAAAACTAATTTTCTGAAGGTACACGGACCATGAGCATTCTGAAGATTCTGCCTCAACAACAGTGCTGAATAAAGATTAACAAAATAAATAAACAGTAGCTAAAGTTAGAGCGGACTCTAACTAAAGATAAGTAATACACAACAGCTTCTGTTTGTATTTTTCAAATTTAATGATAAAACAATCTTTTCTGCTGGATAAGTAGATTTGTTTACAATTTAGACACCAAACAGATACAATAATTACTGCTGTGTTCATAACACAGTGAAATTTAAAAGAATAATTGATTGATTCTAGACATGACACATTAAAATTGAAGTCCTGATACTTCTCAAAATTAAAAGTCAAAGTTAAAAGCAATTAATGGGATATTTTGTTAAAACAAATACATTTTATAAACATTTAATAGGCTCTTTTTCCTGTAAACTTTTTTTTTCCCCCGTTGCTCCTGAACCATGTAAAGTCTTTGTAAAAAGTGCTTTAAGATTTTTAGGTAGGTCTAACAGTAATATTCAGGTAGGAACTATACAAAAAATGAATAAACTAATCAAATGTAAAATAACACTGCACAGTCTTCACAATATAAATTAAATACAGATTAGTCATTATTAAATCTACACATGTTATTCAGTCAAGAGCAGTGTGTGATTTTCCCTTTTTCGTTTGTTGGATTAACATTTATGAAATACTTCAGCTTGTTTATTAGGCTGCTGTCACATGTGCGATTTTGACACATCCTAGTTTCTGCCAACTCTTTACGATTATTTAAGAAAATGGGCTTTTTAACATAAATTTGTGTGTTTTGTTGGTTCAGGTTTGCAAAAGAGAATTCAAATCTGTACTGGCGTACTGAGAAGTGGCTTTCTGTGTTACACGTTTAGGGTTGTTTACAGAGAGCCACTTCACAGAACAGTACCAAATTGAGTTTTCTTATGAGTGCTTAAATGGTTTAAAAGCACTTGAATGAAAGAGAGTGTGAGCATATACTATAATGCTAGCCAAAGCATGCCAGAAAAAAAGAGGATGCTACATTAATTGCGTTATAGGCTATTTTGAAAGCGTTAAACATAATAATAATAAAAAATGATAATATTAATTACAATAGTTAACTTGTTAATCTGTGACAGCACTTTACGTGTTACTGTCTTGTCTCGTGGCACAGTATTTTTGATTAAATGCAATACATTTTCTCATATGTATTTTCTCGTTATTTCATCTGACTCCATAAATGAAAAAGGTTTTAATGATATCCGTGCATCATTAAATGTGAGCGAATGTTTGACTATTCCATTTAACTCTAATGAAAATAATGTCAAAGTCAGTTAGCATAATCAAATGTAACAATTTATTATGTCAGGTAAATGTATCATTACAATTTCATAATCAGTTCAAAGATATCAATACAAAATATCAAATGCTCTGGAATAAAGAGGAGAAATGTTAACCCGACATTAGGAAATACATGACTGCTGAGAGTCTTGGCCGCTCTCAGCATTCACAGGCTGATCTGAGGTACAAAAAGGCCCTGGCCTGAGCTCTGGTTGCGTTTCATTATATAGACAGACCTCATTTCAAATGTAAACATAAGTTCACAGTGGAAATTCACCTTAATCACAGTCCCCCAGACTTACTGGGGACAACCATTTGCTATCAGTGGAAATTTGCATTGAGTTAACACCTTCTGACCATTTGTCTGTAAGACACACCCTTCTGTGTGCAAGATATTTCTAAACTCTTAAGAACTTTATTACCTTTTGGTTTACTTATTTGGGAATGAGACATTTGTACCAGTCGCACTGAGACATTTCAAATGATACCAAACATGTATAAAACTGTATGATAATTGTTCACAATAAAACCCTATATATTTTGGATGAATTTCAGATGAGGGAAAAGAAGTGGGTGGAGAATGGGGGGTCAAGGTAAAAGATGTAGATTAGAATGATTCTGGGGTGAGACTTGCGTTTCGAATGGTGCACAAGAGTGAGTTCAAATGGCTCTTACAGTTCTTCCAATCTTAATTATGTGTGTGTGTGTGTGTGTGTGTGTGTGTGTGTGTGTGTGTGTGTGTGTGTGTGTGTGTGTGTGTGTGTGTGTGTGTGTGTGTGTGTGTGTGTGTGTGTGTGTGTGTGTGCAATAGCTGTTCTTATATATTCTTCCACAATCATCACACAATCTGTAAAACAACTGATCTGAGTTTTTTTAGGTGACTTTCCTTATTGGATTGATTACTTGTGAGAAACAGGGAGAAAATACATTTTGTGAGAAAAGTACAACATTGCATGAACAGGCTTTACAGATTAATCTAAAATAATTAATTGATTCATAAACTTTTCAAAAAATTCCAAAAACTTATACAATACAGATAATATCACACCCAAGACCTTCAATTCCTGCTGACAACGAAGTCTATATTCATAAAACAACTCTATACCTAAATATAACTAAAATCCAAAACAAACCACAGATTCAGTAAATTTCCACTAGAGGATTTGTTTTTTCCTGATTTGTTGCAGAAGAGCGCATTAGAAGCTGTTGTGTACTTGCCCCTGCTATCTTTCACCTGGACCACTGCTGCCTTCACCTGAACGAAACCTGGTGAACACCTGAACAAAACCTGGTGAACACACACACACACACACACACACACACACACACACACACACACACACACACACACACACACACACACACGAAAGTCAAGGATTTAATTAAGTTCAAGTTAATTCATAACTGATAGAGGTTGATGAACTATTCAATGTAGATGTTAAAAATAGACTCAAAAGTTTAGTAAATACCTGCGAGACATTCTTAAAAGTCTACTCCATATTCTAAAAAATAACAACATTTAACACTTGAGATTATCATTCTTAGTAAAACAGTTATGATGACTTTTTACTTTCAATTACATTGTTTACTTATGTTGACTCTGTGCAAAGTATGACCAGTGTAAAACATAAAATAAGATAATCCCTCATGATCCCATTTATTGGGGTTTTAAAATTACCCAAGGTGAACTATAGCCTCTTTAACACTGGGTAGAACTTAGTTGTTGTAACTTATTTTAACGGTGCAGCGAACATTTATTTTGATGGCACTGAGAACACCAGTGTCTGAGCACACAGTGCTTCTATTCTCTGTATTCATTAATTTACAATCTGTTTAACAGTCCTGTCTAATATGTTAACAGTTATACAAAGAAGTAGACAGTAAAAAAAAGGATTAGCATTTGCGTGTGGTTGATGTCCAATGTCGCTAGCTGAGCAGAAATACATAAACATGTTTCTCTTGGTCCCCTCAAAGTTGCATTGGATTTTCTCCTTAGCATAAAGGTTGAAAAGTCAATCTATCACTGGTTTCCATGTTTGTAGAGGTAGTTTGTGGAGTAAATATATAGGCTATAATCTGAGTATGAACAGGCTTTTTTTTTTTTTTTTTTGGTGGGTGTTGGTGTTTTCGCATGCATTCGGCCAGCCGTCCCGTTCGGGGCCCCTTCAGAGGACAGGATGTCCATTGCAGCATCGGATGGGGAGCTGGGCTCTGGAGATGACGACTTGGCTGCGCTGCCTCCCTCTGGGAGACCAGCGTTGCCCGAGCCGGATCCAGAGATGGCAGCTATGCTCAAGAAGGCCGCCGAGGCAGTAGGGCTCGAGTCGAACCCTCCACCATGTCCCGAACAGTCTCGGTTGGATGACTGGTTTATCAGAGCATTGCTTCAGGGTGTTGCTTCAGGTCCACCAGGCCCAGGCACTCATGAGCATGCACGAGGGTAGCCCAGACAGTGAGCTCCGCACTGCAACTGACCTCACCCTCCGGGGCACGAAGGTTGCAGCTCGCGTGAGCAGTCTCGCGATGTCCACCCTTGTGGTCCAGGAGCGCCATATCTGGCTCAATATGAGAGAAGCGGATAAGGTTCGGTTCCTGAACTGTTCGGCGACGCGGTTGAGAACTTTGGCCGGCAGTTCTCGGCCGCCCAGAAGCAGACGGAGGCCATCTGGCACATCCTGCCCCGACGAACTGCTGCTGCCTCCACCCGTCTGTCGGTGGCAGATCCTCTGCCCGCTCGTCGCCGAGGGCGCCCGTCTACAGCTGTAAACGAAAGCGTTAAACCTGAGGCGGGCCAACCAGGGATGGAGGAATGCTCTTGGAGATGGTCACCGACCACTCCCTTCACTCGTAGGAGGACCGAGTGAAGTTTTTGTGTTTGTGTGTGTGTTTGTTCCGGCGCTGGTTCCCAAAAAAGCGGAGCCAGTGGCACCCACATATTCAAAGAAAGAGCAATTTCTCCCTTCCTGGGCCCCAAGAGGGCTAGTCGGCGGTGTGTGACCCTGAAAAGCCTTGCACCCCTCAACCCCCGCTTGTTAACCAGCCGGCACCCGGAGTGCCGGCAGTAAGTTTGAACCCGTCATCCGCCTTCTCACGCATCCCTAGCCGTCTCGTGGAGACAGGTAAGAGTCGTGCACCACACTCAGACCCTGCTTCGGGCCGCCTCCGGGCCTTCCGAGCCAGGCCCCTGTCCTCCACCTCGCTGCCCCACCTTGGGTACGTCTGTGGTTTCCTGACCCTGGCCCGGCTCGTAGAAGCCAAAAGATGCTTCCCAACCGGTCCAGATGGCCAAACTATTCCACCAGACTCGGCTTGTGATTCATTTCGCTTGGCTTCACCCTGGCTCAGTGATATTTATCATACCTAGGTGTTGAGCTAAAATGCTTCTAAGATTAGTGATATTCATCAGATCTACGTGTTGAGCACTGCTCCTGTCCTGTGTGCACACGTCGCAGTCCTACTGGCGAAGGACGCGATGTAGCCTCTTCCTCCACCCGATATGAAGACCGGTTTCTATAAATCCGTATTTCATTTTACCCTAGATATCTGGTGGGTCATGGGCATCTTGGACCTGTGTCAATTGAAATGGGCCCTTTTTCGAAAGCCTCCATTCAAGTTGCGTCCCCAAGGTTGGCCTGCAGCATTCGACCTGAGGGACAGTACTTCAGATCTCTATCCTTCCGCTCCACAGACCATTCTGTGTTCTTGCGTTCGAAGATGCGAAGTATCAGTACAAGGTCCTACCCTTCGAGTGCTCCATAGCCAGTTGGGTCTTCAGGTCAACTGGGAGAGAGTATCTCTTCTTCAGTTTGGAGAAGGACTCGGTCCAACACGTCTCTTCAAGAAAAGTGTGTTCAGCTGGTGCTATGTAGAAGTGAGAAAGGGTCCCTACTGACAGAACTTTCAGAGGATCCTGGGGCATATGGCAGACGCAGCCGCTTGGCTTCCTCCATATGAAGACCGCTTCAGCACTAGCTTCATGATCGAGTCCCGAGGTGACCGTGGCAGAGCGGCATGCCATGTGTGACAACAGAGCACCCCGGCCTGCCGCCAAACCCTCAGTCCGTGATCAGACCTTTCATTTTTCCGGCCCAGACCGCTCCTAGAACGAGGTCCACTAACACTGTATGAGGGGCCATGTACAAAGGGCATGCTTTAATAGAGGCCTGGGCGACCTCAGACTGCATTGGCATTCGTGCCTCGAGATGTTGCAGTTCACCTCGCAGAAATGCGTTTCCCAGTAAGCCTTCTAAGAAAGCGGTTATGCAATTCATTGTCATTTGGTGTCTGCTCAAGTTCAGTGATTTTCATCACACTCACATATTGAGCAGAAATGCTCCTGAAAGGTCAGTGAAATTTATCACACTCAGGTGTTGAGCAGAAATGCCCCTCAAGTGCAGTGAAATTCATCACACTCACGTGTTGAACAGAGATGCTCCTGAAGCTCAGTGAATTTCATCACACTCAGGTGTTGAGCAGAGTTGCTCCTGAAGCTCAGTGATCTTCACATGTAGTGTTGAGCAGTGCTCCTGTCTTGTGCACGCATGCCGCTTGTGCATTGCTCCTATTGTGCTAGGTCAGGAGTGGAGCAGGTCTTGATAGTTGCTCGACTTAGCTCCCCTCGACAGCCATCCTGACTTCCCCTGAATACATTTCAGGGACAGGGCATGATGGCACCCACGTTCAGACCCCTGGAGAGATTTCAGACTGGTCCTAACTGGACACGGAGGTTAAGGTGGCTACCATAGGAACACGTGGTAGTTACCATTACTTCTGAAAGCACCCCCTAAAAACAGGAAGTTGTGCTTACACCAAAGATAAGTGCAACCTCTTCGTTGAGTGAGTCTTCTCTCCGTGAGGAGATCCTGAGAGCGTTTGGTCATTCAGTGCTCTCTTTCCTGCAAGATGTGTTGGAGTAGGCTGTTTCCTCCACCCTCAAAATGATGTTGACTCTGTTTTCTTGACGCACATCATGATGCAGAAGCATTAGAAGCATGTCTGATCGTCAGGTTCCTGAGGGAGCAAGGGAATTGCCTTGTGCCCCTCTTTATCCTCTTGGGCCTTATCTCTGGTGCTACTGCACTGCAGAGATCGCCCCTGAGCCACTGCAGGCAGTGAGTTAAAAATTCTGTTAAACAGTTCTCCTGCTCGCCTGGTCTCTACTAGAGGGTAGGGACTTGCTCTCTTTCGGTCAACGAGTTGTGCCTGGAATTTGTGAGACCCCAGCCTGGATATGTGCCCATGGTTCCTACCTCTCCCTTAGTGGGACCAGGTGGTGAGCCTGCAAGCGCTGCCCCGGAGGAGGCAGACCCAGCCCTGGCTTTCTCTGTCCGTCCGCTTCATTGCGGTTTACGTGCACAGAACGCAAGCCTTAGGACCTCAGACCAGCTCTTATCTGTTAAGGAAATCAGCAGAGAGGGAAGGCTGTTTCCAAGTGAGGTTGGCCCACTGAATGGTGGCTGCCTTCATCTTGGTGAAGATTCAAAGATGCACATGTCCACTTAGGTGATGAGCTCTTCTAAAATGAGTTTGTGCTCCCTCCTAGGTATTGACACAAGGTGCCTCGCTGACAGATTCTAGAGTTGGGGGCTGGGCGACACCTATAGTCGAACCGCTGCTTCCCGTGGGCTCCCCTCTAATGCAGGCAGTTCACCTTGAGCCCGGTTCATGGTGTCGACTTGCTGTGCAATTCCACTCCTATGGACTGGATACGCGCGTCATTTCTGCTCCAGTTAAGTTCCCTTTAACCGAACCCTGTTGAGTTCCTCCGCACCCCTCCGACATCGGGCGTGGCAGAATGTCCGGTGTTAGGCCTACCACTCGTAAGCTTGTGGAACCTGTGTTAGGCTGGGACCATATGTTGCGATCCCTACGGTGATCCCATATGTGTATTCTTCCACCGTACGACTCCCTAAGGCGAGCCCATGTCTTCCCTCGGCAGAGTCTGCTCTGCCGTCACTGTCCAGTGAGTCTCCCCCCGTCATAGGCTGCAGCCACTCTAGTGACATTCCATATGTCGTACTGTCCGGTAATCCACCGAGTTCATATGTGTATTCTCCACGTACCTCCCTTCGGGTAGGATGTGGCTTCCGCAGCATCCCTTCCCTCCATGTACAGGGAACGCTTTCCCAGTGGTCCTGTAGGAAGAGCAGTGACTTCTCTGGCCTAAGCGCTGTCCTTCCCCACCTTAAATTGCGGGGGCATCAGGAGGCTTTTTTCTAGGCACTGGAAGGTGGCAGCTTTAGTTGCGTTTTCAATGGTTGATCCCGTTCAGTCGACGTAGACTACATCTGACGTCGACTATGTCTGACGTTCTCAACTGAAAGGGAACGTCCTGGTTGCGTATGCAACCCACCGCTCCCTGAAGGAGGGAACGGAGGACGTAGTCCCCTTCCCACTACCGCTGGACCACCGCTGACTCTGAGTTACAGCGAAAAAGCAAGCGAAAAAGCGAGTAGTGCGTGCTTCCACTTCCGTATTTTTACCTGCGCCGCAGGGGCAGAGTGTGTGATGTAAGTCACGCACGCCAATTCCATTGGCTCGTTCAATAGTAGACTGTAAGATGACTGGCTCCCTGGCGTGATCCCGTTTAGTCGACGTCGACTACGTCCTCCGTGTCCTCCGTTCCCTCCTTCAGGGAACGGAGGGTTGCATACGCAAACAGGACGTTCCCAGGTAAAGTTTAACCTCTTAACCTTCGCCAGTGTGTCGGCGCACTGAAGCGTTTTTTTCTTTATTTAGTTCAAATTTACTATCAGATTTAATGTTATACCTTGACAAACTATACATCATTAAAAAGATATAAGACTCAAGATTCAGTATTTGACCACTATTGTATTCTGAGATCTTATAGTGACAGTTATGTCTTAATTTGTGTCAGGAGTTATGAAATTAAATGAGTCGATACCTTTAATATGAATTATGAGCGTCAGCTGGTCCATTCATAAAAAAACACTCCGTGCTGTCGTCATGACAGCGATTCACAAAACAACGTCCCTCAGGGCATTAGCTCAAAAATGTGCAGACTTGGAGAAATATTGATATATTCTCATGGATTCACATCATATTTCTATAGACAGGAATAATATTTATTGAATTTATACCCAAATGCGTCGATGTAATCATAATGATCGCTTCTTACTGAGATGTGCTGTGTTTTCAATTCATACCAATAGCCTGAGGGCGCTATGCACAATAATAGTCCATATATGGATCATGAAGAAGACCCATTATGTGACATTCCAGGACGTCACCTCGATACAGAAACTAGCTGACAGAGATCGCTGTAACATGCAGATAAAGGTGTTTTGAAGACAATAAACATGATTGCAATGATATTTGAGTTACCTGTGTTCTTCAAGCCATGCCAGGTATTTCATAATAATAGATTAATTATATTTATAATGTAATGCTAATCAATATAGATTTCATCATCGTGCAGAACACTATAAATAATAAATTTTGTGTCGGATTTTTTTTTTTATCTGAAGCCAAATTAGATCACAGAAGATTATTTAAAACACTCGACTTGCGTTATAAAGTAAGTTTGGAGCACACACATGGTTTTAATCTCATAAATGGTCGTGTATTGATGGTGTGCTAAGCTAACATGCTAGCTAGCCCAGGTGCACCTGCCACCAGCAGTTATTGTTTTAGGATTTTTTTCTAAATAGGAATGCTTACTGAAATGTTTCAGTGCATTTGATACCAGTTTCAAATATTTAGTGAGAACTTTGATAAAAGAAATTAGGGTTTGAAACCCTATGAATAGCATGTGAATAGCCAGTCGTTAGTAGCTATAATGCAGACAAAAGAAATGCGTATTTAGAGCCATAACCAGTCTGGAGAGGTGTAAATGTGTGCAGGGGAGACTAACACTGAATGGGGCTCGTTTGCACTACAAAACAATAGAGACAATAGACTGAATAGATGACTCAGAAGATGACTAAACATCAGTTTGCATTTTAGAGTCTAATCAAACTAAAGTAATTTGACATGATCTTGAAAAACATTTAACTAAATACAGAGTTTTAGACTTATCATTTTCAGATTTTAAATATAAAATGGTCACACATATGGCTTTAGCTGCAGTGCATTTCTAGATTGCTCCAGGGCCAACTTTAATTTCTAATAACTTTACAAAACTTTTAAGCTATTTAAAAAAAAAAAAACTATGACAATAATTAATTCTACATTTACAATAAACTACCAGGTGTCAGCTTTCAAATGAGATCATACTTGTGCCCTTAGTGCAAAGGGTTCATGAACTGTATCTGTTTCAGTTTGGGTATGTCATTTCTGGGGATTTTTCAAAAGTAGGCTTGCAGCTTAACAGGTTAATACTCACCCATTGTCATTTCTGGATTGGAGCTCTGCAATGCGATTCCTGGGAAAGATTTGCGTGATTTAAAACAAATTATTATTGAAAGATACCATAATGTGGTAATGCAGTGTTTCTCAACTCCAGTCTTCGGGAGCCAACTACCATGATGATTTAAATGTCTCACTAATTAAAACACATGAGTCAACTCATCAGCTTCTTAGTGTGTTAAACAAGGAGACACTGGTACTTGACTGTGCATGTGACAGAGGAGTGATCATCCTCTTTTGTTGGGATGAAGGTAAGGAAAGACTCTGCTTCCCATTTTCCATGATCAATGTGCTTGTAGCCCGTGATGATTTTTCCAGAGTGGCTCCAGCTGAGAGTGGGCTGATAGGACGGACAGGTGTGCCGGACAGAGCATTTGAAGGCGGCAGCTTGACCCTCTACCACAGATGTCTCCCCCTGCAACTCTGGTTTTGATGTTTGCTCTATACATATGTTTTGAATGACACATATTTCACATAATACATAAAAGCAAAAACTAGCTTATATACTAAATATTTAGTCACAAAAACATAATTTGGAATCTTTCCATTTTTTTATGTTTTCTTATTTTGTATTCTATAGCTGTTGTAATTACAGGTTAACAGCTTAAGCACACTTACCAATCATTTTAATTCTCACACAGTTATCCACAAATGAGAACTTGTCTTTTTGAGATGTCTCTAATTCCACCCTGAAACAATACGGGCCGTTGTCATGATTTCTGACTTCATCAATCTCCAATGAGCAGTTTAATTCACCCAGTGAACCAATCAGTTTAGTACGACCCTTAAAATTGTCCAGAACCCTTGTAGGATCATTGTGATAGATAAAATGGTCCCAGTTGTCCTTCATGTGCCACATGCCTTTAGTACGACTGGAGGGCTGTTGTTGAGCAGGGTATTTGAATGTACAGGGCAACACGATACAAGATGAGACCAGAGCATCCATTTTAGGCTTTATTTCCACCTTCCAAACATCACCAAACACGACTGCACAAAGAACTGCAAAATAATAATGATAAAATCATTGAAAGTTAATAACTTAAAAAAGTGAACAATTACATTTTAATAGATTTTTTTTTAATAATCACACAAAAATATAATTAATTAATTAATATAATGTATGGAAATAATGCTTTTAAATAATACCCTGAAGCCAGCAGAGAAGAACTCGTGCCCGTACACCCATGCTGGACTGGACTCTAGAAACTGAAAAGGAAAAACACAGTAAACAAAATAATTTAGTGATTATATTGAAGCTAGAATCAGTTGACAAGGTTGTTGGACAATGATATTGTGTCTATAAAGGAATAACAAATGTAATCAATGATTACTTGAATCAAATACAAAGATAATATGAGATTTCATAAGGGATTCAAGACAGAAGAGAAGCATGTACAAGTTTAACAAGCCTGTGTTTACTAGGTCACAAGCAATAGTGGACAAAGATAAAAAAAAAGTTACAGCTAGATATGGGCCTCGCTTAGGAGGGAAAGCATGAATTTTTATTGGTTAATAGATTTCTGTTCTCTAGAAATACCCAAGAGAGTAAATTATAAGAGTGAAAGGACCTTTACATCTGCAAAAAAAATAATTAAAAAAAATAATGTGATACATATGAATCTAATATGAATCATACACTAGATAAAACATCTTGCAATAATCAATAAGCAATCAAACATGATATAAATAATGGAAATTAAGTTTAATAGTGGAAATTATCTTCATCTGTAGATGATATTTAGATCAGAATAATATTACATATATGATATAATATGTATTTTTATGTATACAATTGATAAAATTATGTACATTTTGGGTAACACTTTGTAATAACTGCACGCTATTAATCATTAGTTAAACATTAGTAAACAGTTAATTCATAATTTATAAAACATAAATTATGTGTTTAATAATTGTATTTTCATGCTTTATTAATGATCAATTTATAATTTCTAAATGAAGTATTGCATTATTTATTAACCAGTTATTTAAGAGTTGTCAGTGGTTCATAAGATTACTTAGAAAGTGTAAGTAAATGATTAATAAACTATTTAAATGTACATTCATACATCTTATTATTCAGACATATAGTAATAGTTACTTAGTGTGTTAATAAATGCTTTATTAACATGTACTTATACTGTAATTCATGGTTAATTCGGGTAGTTATAAAGCATTTAGTAGTGGTCAGTTAACTATTTTTGTGAGCTCATCTAAAGTGAGGACTAGTTATGCATTGTAAAGCATTTATAAAGGAGATTTAAAGGCTGTTAAATATTTCTATGTTCTGTATCAGTGTGTTGTGATTGTTTCATTTTTCTGTTTAGAAGATAACTGAGTCTTTAAATCTCCTCTGTAAATGCTTTACAAGGCATGAATAGTCCTCACTTTAGATGAGCTCACACAAATAGTTAACTGACCACTACTAAATGCTTTATAACTACCTGAACTTACTCCATTTACTTACACTTTCTAAGTGATCTTATGAACCACTGACAACTCTTAAATAACTGGTTTGTAAATAATGCTATACTTCATTTAGAAATTATTAATTAATCATTAACAAAGTATGAAAATACGATTATTAAACACATTACAGATATGCTTATAAATCAAGATAAAAGCATTTATAGCTGTATTTATAAACTGCTTATTAATGTGAGTAAACAGTTAATTCATCATTTATAAAACATTAATAGATAATTTTTAAATGATGAATTAACTGTTTACTCATGCTTAACAAATGATTAATAGCGTGCAGTTATTATAAAGTGTTACCATATTTGGTATTTTATCATTCATCTCACATTTGTTTTTAGATAGAAATGTTATCACTTTGCTTATAATCAGGAATAAGCTGCCTAAAATAAACAACAGGAAGTATATTGTTACCCACAGATTTATTAGAATTCAGACCTTTATTTAATTTCTCATTTTGTCATGCATCCCTTGAGATCACTGAGCATCAGAGCGAAGTTCGAGATAATGCATGTTTATGACTTTATCAAAAACAAACAGAAACTTGCATCTTTAGGTGGGTTCACCAACTAAGCAGAATTTCTATTCATAGAGAATCCATCTGCTTTACTAGACCTCCCATCAGAAGATAAAAATTGTATCTGGCATCTAGAACCAGTCAACACTGAATCTTCTCTGACATTCAAAACCAATCGTGTTAAGTCCTCTAGCAGTCCAAGAGACAGAGGAACAGCAGGAATCTGGAGATGAAGTGGTAAAAATGAGCAGACTTTGTCTGACCAGAACAGATTTAACAAGTTATCTTATACAATGGAAAATAGCTGTTCAAAACATTGTCTTGTGATGTTAAAAAAAACTTTAAAGTAAGATTACATTCTTAGATCATTCACTACAGAGAGCATAATTGGACATTTGGAAAGTAAGATTTTCAGTTGATATATATGCATTTTATCATTTTACCTTGGTGTTGGTGTTTAGTGCCATGCTCTGCTGTTTGTGCTAACTAAATCATAGAAAATAATTTACTAACCTCATTATCTAAACTTCTTTTATGGTGGCTTGTAGCGCATTTTTTACACCGGTTTCTGCACAAAGTCAAGTTAAGACGCCTTTATTTATTTAGCGCTTTGTAATGCCGTCTAACTCGATCCAATGGCGGTATTCGAATTAGCGGTGAAGGTCTCTGCGTGTTACTGTCTTTTCTCGCAGCAAAATATTTTTGGTTAAATGCAATACATTTTCTCATGTGTATTTTCTCGTTATTTCATCTGACTCCATAAATGAAAAAGGTTTAAATGATATCTGTGCATCATTAAATGTGAGCGAATGTTTTACTATTCTTTTAACTCTTGAATGAAAATAATGTCAAAGTCAATTAGAATAATCAAATATCACAATTTAATATGTCAGAAATGTATCATTACAATTTCATAATCATTTCAAAGATAATCAATGTAAAACATCAAATGCTCTAGAACAAAGAAGAAAAAGTTTACCCGACAAAGAAATGCGTGAGGCTGAGAGTCAACTCCCAGCCTCACGGGCCGATCTCAAATACAGAAAGGCCCCGAGCCCTCACTGCGTTTCATTTATATACTCAGACCTCATTTCAAATCTAAACCTCCTCCACAGTGGAAATTTACCGGCAAGTAAAAACAGTGAGAAATTAGCATTCAGTCAAATGGTCAGAAGGTGTTAACTCAAAGACACACCCTCCAGTATTGGAGGCTGTGGAAGATATTTCTAAACTTCCTAAGAACTTTATTACCTTTCGGTTTACTTCTTTGGGAATAAGACCTTTGTACCAGTCGCACCGAGACATTTCAAATAATATCAAACATGTATAAAATTCGATGATAATCATTCGCATTAAACAATTTAGATTCTTGTGTGAGTTTGGGAGATCTCTGCCAGGATGAAGAATGGGGGAGAGAAATGTAGATTAGGATGAGAGAGGTGAGACCTTCGTCTCAATAGTGCATCAGGGGGAGTTCGAATGTTAATTTCCTTTGTTTTCTCAGAGAGTGGGCCTCTCTTAAAGTCCTTTCAGTTTTTCCAGTCTTACAGAGCGCTTTATACAATATGGATTGTTTCAAAGTAGCTTTACAGGGATAAACAGGGAAATAATGATTTAGTGATGCAAAGCAGCTCTAAAAAGACAATAGTGTCAATTCAGCTGAAGTCAGTTTAGAGTTGATTCAGTTTGTTTCAATAATGGAATAATCTGCAGTTCCCTTTCGAACGGTCACTTCGTATTGCGTAGCTATACGCAGTGGGGAAACTCCCTTCCCTCGATTTACTGAAGCTTTTGTGTAAAACGCATTTGCAGTTGCACAGCTAGAACATTGAGCGTCTGGCTCGCTCATAGGCTGTGCTGCGGCAACTGCACATCCAATGGCGCGGACGCCTCTGACGGGCGACCAATGAGCTAGCCCTGTGTCATTACACGTCAGAGCCCGCCAAGGGGGGCGTGGCCATAGCCTATAATATTCCCCCGATAGCCTATAATATTCCCCCTATAATATTCCCGGATGCACGGGGACACAAAGTGTGTCACAGGCCTGGGAACCCCCCATGCTGAACCGCACTCTATGATGGAGGCTGCTCTCTCTGCGAGAGTATGCCTGTTTGGTCATAATTACATCATGCGCTCGCGGCTAGCTCTCCTTGTGGACGGCGAACCGGCGTTTCTTCCCTCGTCGCCTCGACGGCAGAAGCGCGCGGGTAGATGCTCACGCGGCTAGCTCTCTTTACAACACAAGAGAGCTATCCCGCCCCAAAAGTACATCATGCGCTCGCGGCTAGCTCTCCTTTGTGACGGCAAACCGCCTCTCCCTTACTCTGAGATTCTCGCTAGAGAGACCCAAGTTCGGATCTCGGCGTCGCTGAATTAATTTTTTTTTTTTTTCACGAGACACTTCTCACAGCTCCCTGTCCTACTCAGACGGCTGGAGATTTTATTATTGTCAACAGGCCCAATGCACTGCGCGCCTCTACAAACAAACGCTGTTGTCACGGCGACCCACATAAAGCACAAAATGAGTATGTTCACAATCACAACATAAGGGTTCACGGTCCCCCTTCACGAGGCGGCCCTCTCTCAGTTGTTACACTGACTTTCCCAGGAAAAAGCCTGTGCAGTCAGTCCAACACTCAGTATGTGCGCAAAGTTTCACTGTCACAACACCTGGGTTCACGGTCCCCCTTCGCTAGGCAGCCCTCTCCCAGTTGTTACACTGACTTTCCCAGGGAAAAAGCCTGTGCAGTCAGTCCAAACACTCAGTATGTGCGCAAAGTTTCACAATCACAACACACAGGTTTGCGGTCCCCCTCCACTAGGTGGACCCTTCCCTGTTGTAACACTGACTTTCCCCCAGGCAAAAGCTTGTTCAGTCAGTCCAACACTCAGTATGTGCACAAATCACAATGTAAGGGTATCAGGACCCCCATAGTAGGCGACCCGTCCCAATCAGGGTGTCAATCCCTAGCTACACGGGCGCCGGCCTGGCAAGCCACCCCCGGTGTGTCGAGTTGGGACATAAACACTATAAAGCGAGGCTACTCGCTCCAATTCGCTCGCAGACCCCCAAAGTTTCAGGCGGTCATCGAGATTTCGGTGAGAGGCAGCGTGGGTCACAAATTCGGGTTTCTACAGCCGCTATTTTCTAATCCCAAAAAAAGCCGGCGGTCTTAGACACATACTAGATTTGAACAAGGCTCTCATGATACGGCCCTTCAAAATGTTAACTATCAAACACATCCTCTTACAAGTTTACCCGGAGGATTGGTTTGTTACAGTGGATCTGAAAAATGCATACTTTCAAATTCAGATAGACCCTCGTCACAGGCCATTCTTGAGATTTGCCTTCGAGGGTTAGGCTTATCAATACACTGTTCTGCCGTTCGGTCTGTCATTAGCACCCCGTACATTCACGAAGTGTATGGATGCAGCGCTCTCTCCCCTGAGACTTCACGGAGTGCGCGTGCTATCTCGATGACTGGCTGGTGCTGGCACAGTCGAGAGCCGAGCTACTGGCTCACAGGGATTTGATTCTCGGCCATTTAGAATGCCTGGGTCTCACAATCAATGTTACAAAGAGCAAAGTGAACCCCAGCCAGAGCGTGGTCTTTCTGGCCACAGTTATAGACTCCGTGACGATGACAGCGCGGCTCACAAGAGAGCCCCTAAAGAAACTTCAGAAACTTCTCGGTCTCATGGCAGCAGCATCGTCAGTACTGTGGATGGGGTTACTGCGCATGCGCCCGCTGCAGCACTGGCAGAAACGCCGTGTGCCAAACCATGCATGGCAGTCAGGCAGCTTGCGCATCATAGTGAATCACGGTTGTTTAAGGACCCTGATTCCCTGGGGGGCTCAGGACTGGTACCACGATGGTGTGACCATGGGAGTAGTTTCCAGGAGAAAAGTGTTTTTTACAGACGCATCCAACCTGGGTGGGGAGCGCTGCACGAGGGCAAGCCTGCCTCTGGTAAGCCTGCCTCCGGCCTCTGGTCGAGCACGGAGCAGAGCTTACATATCAACTGTCTGGAAATGAAAGCAGTTGGTTTGGCCCTGAAAGCATTTCTGTCAAACCTCAGAGGTCACCACGTCTTAGTCCGCACGAACAACATCTCAGTGGCGGCCTACATAAATCGCCAGGGGGGCATCAGGTCAGGCAACCTGCATGCTATGGCGAGAGAACTGCTTTTATGGGCACAGACCAAACTGAGCTCCCTGGGAGCAGCGCATATCCCTGGCGTCCAGAATTTGGGTGCGGATATGCTCTCACGGGGCAACACTCCCCTAGACGAGTGGTCCCTGAACTCACAGACGGTCAGTCTGATATGGAGTGTGTTCGGCGAGGCCGAAGTCGACCTTTTCGCCTCGAGAACCAACACCCATTGCGAAGTGTTCTTCTCGAAGAGCAGGGTGCGGGGTTCCCATCTCTGGCCCAACCGCCCCCTTTACGCCTTTCCCCCCCATCTCGATGATTCCACAAGTCATCAAACGGGTAAGGGAGAGCGGATGCCCAGTCCTTCTGGTGGCCCCCCTCTGGAAATCCAGACTGTGGTTTCCGGAGTTGGTTCAGTTATCGGACACAATCCCCTGGCCTGTTCCAATGAGGAAAGACCTCCTCACACAGGCCGACGGGACAATATGGCATCCTCGACCCGATTTATGGGCTCTTCATGTATGGCCCCTAAACGGGTACCCGGGGACCTTCCTGAGAAGGTCTTAAGCATTATCTCTGAAGCTAGGGCCCCGTCTACTCTGCGCCTTTATGCTTTGAAATGGTCGGGTTTTTCCAGCTGGGGCTCGAAAAATCGTGTGGACCCAGAGTCATGTGTGGTATCTGTGGTACTCTCCTTCCTGCAGGAGCTGATGGACGCAGGCCGCTTAATGATGGGGGAACTGTCTCAACAGCTCCTTTCATTAGTAGGTTTGACACTTAGGTGTGAAGGACGTGAGCTACGTTGCTTCTCACCGATGTCTTAGCTACTGCGCGAAAGCACGGGGGTCTGCGAGCGAACTGGAGCGAGTAACCTCACTTTATTTTTTTCATTACTCAGTCTGATACACTGCGGATGGCCTGTCAGGCCTCGACCCGTGTGGCTAGGGGTTGAATGAAATCTGGGGGAGGGCGGTCGGGTCCCCGTCACACGGCGGGGAAATATTCTCAAATATCAGCACATCATCTGAGAAATATTGCCAATTTGTCCTTTTTTTGTCTTTGGATGATGCTAAGAAACCCATTCATGCTTTTATCTTCTCTAATTTTGATTATTGTAATGCTATATACACTGGCTTATAGGGTTCTTTAGCGAAGTTACAATTGATACAAAATACAGCAGTCTTGCAGGGTAACTCTTTATTTCGATAGTCCACTTTAGACATTCTACTAACTATAAGTAACTTTGCAACTACATGTCAACAAACTCTCATCAGAGTGTTAGTAGACTGTTAGCTAATATCTGTTAACACTTTATTCTGATGGTCCCCCGACAGACTATGGGCCCTATTTTAACGATCTGAAACAAGTATCAAGCGCGAAGCGCAAGTAACTTTGTGGGCTGGTCTTGGGCGCTGTTGCTATTTTACCACATTTTATAAATGACTCTTGCGACCGACGCAAGTTTAAAAGGGGTTGGTTTGAAATAGCTTCATTATTCATAGGTGTGGTTTGGGCGTAACGTGAAATAAACCAATCAGAGCGCCATCCAACATACCCTTTAAGAGCAGGCGCGCATGTTGCATGGCGGATTGTTATTATTATGGTGGATTTACCAGGCTTGCTTCAGAATCGGTTCTCAGCCGAGGAGATCAATGTTCTCGTCAGGGCCGTAACAGAAAGAGAAGTGACATTGGGGATGGGACAACCCCACCCAAATTAGCTTCGGTTAAACATGCATATAATAATTTGGGTAAATGTGTAAGCTTTATGCCTATTTTTCCCATCGTCATGGACACAACAATGATTTCCCTCGTGTTTTAGAATTTTTCCTTACAATAATGTATAAAATGCATCTGTGTAGATGAGAGAATCATCTACATTGTATGCGTGTTGTTCACACTCTGTATTATGGCCAAGCATGCGCACTTAAAATAGCATCTGAATGTACGCTCAACGCGTATCATTCGTATTTTGCACCCGCACAAAGCGGACTTTTCCCTCCACAGACGCACGCCGACAAACTAGGGAATGTTGAACCGCTCTCTGGGCGGTTCAGCGCAAAAAAGGAGGCGTGTTCCGGCGCAAACAATCCCTCGTGCTATTTTGCAGTTCCAGAAAACAATTGCGCTACTGACCAGAAAAAACCTAATCTAAAGTCAGTGGCGCAATTGTTTTCTGGAACTGCAAAATAGCACCAGGGATTGTTTGCGCCGGAACACGCCTCCTTTTTTGCGCTGAACCGCCCAGAGAGCGGTTCAACATTCCCTAGTTTGACGGCGTGTGTCTGTGGAGGGAAAAGTCCGCTTTGTGCGGGTGCAAAATACGAATGATACATGCGTCGGTGTACTAAGTCAATTGCGCTGGGTGCAAGATAGGGCCCTATAAGTAGCTTGTCAACTGCAAGTCAACTTATTCTACTAACCTGAACCCTAACACCTAACCATAACCTAACAGTCCACTAACAGTCTACTAATACTCTAATGAGAGCTAGTTGACATGTAGTTGCAAAGTTACGTATAGTTAGTAGAATGTCTAAAGTGGACTATTGAAATAAAGTGGAGCCAAATGCAGCAGCCAGAGTACTAATGAAATTAAAAAAGAGAGAGCATATTACACCGGTTTTAGTGCAATTACATCGGTTACCAGTTCATCAAAGGATTAATTTTAAGGTTATTTTATTGGTTTATAAAACACTGCATAATATGACTCCTTTATACATTTCAGACTGTCTGTCGAGATATGTTCCAAATCATAGATTATGATCATCTAGCGCTAATCTTCTGGCACATTGTATAATCATAAATCATAAATGAGCTGATGGTACTTCTTTTAGTCACTATGCTCCAAAAATGAGGAATTGTCCACCAAATGAAGTGAAAGAGGCTGCTAGCATTCATATTTTTAGTTTAGACATATCTTTTTAAAGAATTCAGATTTGTTTTTTTTACATTCTGATACTCTTCGTTTTTTTTTCAAATGTTTCATCTATATTGTTTTATATTGATATTGAGGTGAAACTATATTGACAATTCCTTTATTTTACACTGTAAAACTTTTATAGTCGTTTTTGAATATTTTAACATTGACATTGTGTAAATTTGTATTCCCATCATATGTTTTTATGCTTGTGAAGCACTTTGAGTTGCATTTAATGTATGAAAAGTGCTATACAAATAAATGTTTATTATTATGTTATTTTTATACGTCACAAAAACGTGGAATCGGATGAAGATTGCGAGAACTTAAGGTTCCATTTGGAACAGGTTCAACTTATATAAATAAATCATTTAGTGATATAGGCTTTCCAAATGCATGAAATTATGTTGATAACAATGCCAGTCTATAAATGAATAAGGCCTACTACCATGGTCAGTTTGGCCAGAATATCAGTTCTAAAAAAATTACAGTGTTTAACCATATTAGACTAGCAATCGTTGTTGACAACTGTTGTAACGTCATTCAATTAAAAAATCAGTTTTCCCAATAGTCAAAACAACTGCATAAAATATTGCACTTACATGCTCAGATTACATCTTTTTTTTGGATTTCCATTTATTCACCGGTGCTGCAAACCAAATTTATCCATACAGACACACAAAGCCAAAACACAACAAAGACAATGCTAAATTCTGCAAAGTTCTGCAAAATGCATGCAATTAATTTTTTAATCATTAGAGGGCCACAAGTTAAATAGTGTACCTTTTAACGGATTGTGAAAAAAAAAAAAAAATTTTAGCCTGAATTGCTTATATTCTTGAAGTACTCAAGCATTTTATTTTTAAGTTAATTTTTGACTTGATGAGCTTAAATGATGAAAAACAAATGTAGTCATTGGCAGTGGATGCTAACAGTGCAAAGATGAGTGGTACAACTAAAAAACATAAGAAACTAAAGGACCACTTATATCCTCCGGAATTTAATAAGCCAGGGTAAGTGGTAAAAAAAACAACTTGTAAAAGAAATGGATTTCAGCGAGTAATTTCCACGCATCCCCAGAAACACAGATGTAGTCCATCATCAAAAAAAATGAAGGTAATCTCTCATTCCATGAGCATCAAGAGAACATCACAATCCTCAACGAGAGAATAGACTCCCTTGAAGAAATGATCAAAAATTCAAACAACATTGAAGAGCTGAAATCATCCCATTTTTGTAAATGAAGAATTGTAGACTTACAGAAGTGCAAAGACGAATCAACAGCCAAAGTTGCCGAACAGGCAGGTGCTATTACTCATTCGGAAAGCAGAATCGCTGAAGAGCAGCACTACAAATGAAGGTGGTGACTAAATGTTCCAGAAAAAGAAATGAAGAATTTTAAGGTCAAATTGACGGAAATCTGCTAAGGAGTGGTGTCTGAACATGTGGAAAAAATTTGTGATGCAGAGGATGTAGCTCAAAGATTAGGAAAGCCGGTGTCCTGTTTACTGAGGGCCATTATTATTTTGTTTGCACTTCACTGGGTAAGAGATTATCTGTGAGGTTGCAAAAACAATGATTTCCTCAAAGATTGCAAAGTCTGCTTTGGATAAGAACTGACAAAAGAAGAAAAATTGTCAAGATACCCCTTTTCCACCAAGGCAGTTTGAGTGCTGGTTCAGAGCCAGAACTTAGTTTCAAATCAGTTCTTTGTCTTTCGACACCTAAAGCACCAGCTCTGAACCAGGAAAAGTGGTTTGTAAGTAGCACCAATACATTGCTGGTCTAGAAGTAAGAATCGTTGTGTCAGGGGCAGGGGGCGGGGTTACGTTGACCAACCAGACGAGCAGAAAGTTTTGACCGCCATTTTTGAATTAGCAGCAGCTAAAGATGATGGAAGCTATTAAGCCTAAAAAACAGTGGTCAGAGGAGGAAACAAACTGCTTCCTTGTACTCTGGTCTTCGGCAGAAGTCTAGAATAAATTTTGGAGGAGCTTCACGAAGGAAACCCGTATTACAGCACATTCAGCGCGAGATGGGGGTTTCGACAGGAACATCGAACAGATCAGCAACATACTAAAAAAATTAAAGGAGGAGTACAAGGACCAAAAAAAGGACCTTGGTCGAAGCGCCAATGGCCAGCTACGTCGAAACCCACATTTTGACTTTCTCGACACTGTCCTCGCTGGTTGACCGTCATGCCAGGAGACCGGGGCTCTGAACTCAGCAACAATAATGCTCGAGTCAATGGTGGATGATTCACTGCAGCAAAGTTCCACTGATCCTGGTAAGTTCTATTCATACATTTTTATTGTTTGTTCCCAGCCAGCTATTTATTTCTTATCTGTTTAGCGAGGAACTAATTCCTCACATCAGTATTTGCAATATTGCTAGCTAGGCTAGCTAGGATTGTAGCAAGTTAGCTGTGATTTCTGTGTATAAAGTATTGCAGAACATTGTATAAAGTGAAGTGGACAATCATTTTTTTTTAAAGCACTGTTGTGTTTTTGTTTATAGAATTGTCTGCCATCAACGACGGTGATGACAATGTTAGGTTGCCGCCATCGCTAGGCTCCCGCGGGAGGCACGATCTCAGGGAGGTGATCCGGAGCCGGGGACATGTTTGGTAAGCAAGGTTGTGAATCTAGCTCCCACATACTGTGGTCGCCAGGTTACAGGCCTCGCCAGGCCTTCCGGGCTATGAGCTTCCACATGTCAGGTTACAGGCCTTACCCGGCCTTCCTGAATGTGAGCTCCCACATACTGTGGTTGTCAGGTTGTAGGCCTCACCCGGCCTCCCTGAACGTGAGCTCCCACACACTGTGGTCGCCAGGTTACAGGCCTCATCTGGCCTTCCTGGTTATGAGCTCCCACACACTGTGGTCGCCAGGTTACAGGCCTCATCCGGCCTTCCTGGTTATGAGCTCCCACACACTGTGGTCGCCAGGTGACAGGCCCCAGCCGGCCTTCCTGGTTATGAGCTCCCACATATTGTGGTCGCCAGGTTACAGGTCCCACCGGCCTTCCTGGTGATGGGCTTCTACATGTCAGGTTGCAGGCCTCTCCCGGCCTCCCTGAATGTGAGCTCCCACATACTGTGGTGTCAGGTTGCAGGCCTCACCTGGCCTCCCTGAACGTGAGCTCCCACACACTGTGGTTGTCAGGTTGTAGGCCTCACCCGGCTTCCCTGAGTGTGAGCTCCCACATGCTGTGGTCGCCAGGTTACAGGCCTCATCCGGCCTTCCTGGTTATGAGCTCCCACACACTGTGGTCGCCAGGTTATAGGCCTCATCTGGCCTTCCTGGTTATGAGCTCCCACACACTGTGGTCGCCAGGTGACAGGCCCTAGCCGGCCTTCCTGGTTATGAGCTCCTACATATTGTGGTCGCCAGGTCACAGGCCTCACCGGCCTTCCTGGTGATGGGCTTCTACATGTCAGGTTGCAGGCCTCTCCCGGCCTCCCTGAATGTGAGCTCCCACATACTGTGGTCGACAGGTTACAGGCCTCACCCGGTCTTCCTGAGTGTGGGCTCCCACATACTGTGGTTGCCGGGTTACAGGCCTCACCGGCCTTCCTGGCGATGGGCTCTGACATGTCAGGTCACAGGCCTCACACGGCCTCCCTGAATTTGAGCTCCCAGATACTGTGGCCCCGGCACATTCTGTGGCAGGTGACAGGCCCCAGCCGGCCTTCCTGGTTATGGGTTCCCACACACTGTGGTCACCAGGTTTTAAGCCTCTTAGGCCTTCCTGGGTGTGAGCTCCCACATGCTGTGGTCGCCAGGTTACAGGCCTCACCCGACCTGCCTGGTTATGAGCTCCCAAATATTGTGGTCGCCAGGTTACAGGCCTCACCAGGCCTTCCTGAATGTGAGCTCCCACACACCGTGGTTGGCAGGTTACAGGCCTCACCCGGCCTTCCTAATATGAGCTCCCACATACTGTGGTTGCAGGTTACAGGCCTCACCCGGCCTTCCTGGTTATGGGCTCCCACATATTTGGCCTATGACTATCAGGTTACAGGCCTCATCTGGCCTTCCTGATCATGGGCAAAATTCAGGCCTCAAAACCGGCCTCCTGAATTTAGAGTGATGAAGTACATGCACATTTACTGCATCTATTTTCTTTGTACGCTCCGTACCTTCTTAAACCCATACTTATGGTAAGTCACACAACGAAACGTCTTGTGTACTTTCTAAAATCCATTTTTTATGGTAAGGGTCGTGCGCTGTACGCTTCAGTCCCATCCTATGTGGCTAGACCCCGGTCTTTCACCTTGGGTCCCACTCTAGATGCGTCCTGTCGTCGAAGTATGCTACGACAGACGCCTTTCTCTACCTAACTTCCACTTTTTGATCCAGGCCTTCCTGGACTCAGAATGGCTAAGTTCATGCACTTTCGTTTCATGTACTTTCTAAAATCCATATTTATGGCCTTTCTGGAAGTAGCCCCACATGGTGTGGTTGTCAGGTTACAGGCCTCACCAGGCCTTCCTGAAAGTAAGCTCCCACAGGTTGTGGTTGCCAGGTTTCGGGCCTCACCGGCCTTCCTGAGTATGAGCTCCCACCTACTGCTGTGGTCGCCAGGTTACAGGCCTCACCCGGCCTTCCTGAATATGAGCTCCCACATACTGTGGTCGCCAGGTTACAGGCCTCACCCGGCCTTCCTGAATGTGAGCTCCCACATACTGTGGTCGCCAGGTTACAGGCCTCACCCGGCCTTTCTGAATGTGAGCTCCCACACATTTTTGACTATCAGGTTACAGGCCTCATCTGGCCTTCCTGGTCATGTCAAAACCATACTTATGGTAAGTCACATGATGGAACATCTTGTGTACTTTCTAAAATCCATTTTTATGGTAAGGGTCATGCGCTGTACGCTTCGGTCCCTTTCTATGTGGTCCAGACCCAAGTCTTTCACCTCGGGTCCCACTCCAAATGCATCTTGTCGTCAAAGTATGCTACGACAGACGCCTTTCTAGCTAACTTCCACATTCTGATCCAGGCCTTTTTCTTGACTCAGAATGGCTAAGTACATGCACTTTGTTTCATGTACTTTCTAATGTAGCCCCACGTGGTGTGGTTGTCAGGTTACAGGCCTTATCAGGCATTCCTGGTTATCCGGCCTTCCTGATATGAGCTCCCACATACTGTGGTAGCCAGGTTACAGGCCTCATAGGCCTTCCTGAGTATGAGTTTCCACATGCTGTGGTCGTCAGGTTTCAGGCCTCACCGGCCTTCCTGATATGAGCTCTCATGTAGTGGAGCTCCCCACATAGGGGGTAATCAGGTCTTGGCCTCAGCAGACCTTCCTGGTATTGATCCCTCTCTTACTCCCTCAGTGTTCAGAACAAGCACTGGGTAGACCCATGGATTGAGTGGACGACTTCCGTCTTTGCTTGAGGTTGAGTTACACTCTCCAGGTGGTCCCGTCTCTGTGATCCGGAACTGAATGGTTCTGCCAGCTTTGCAGGCCTTCAGTTTTGGATGCCTTTTCCAAGGCAGTTTCCAGAGGCTCTATCTTGGACAGACAGGCAATGGCCAGACTCTGCGTCTTAGTATAGATCACCAGGCCAGCCTGGTGGCATGTAAGAGGAATGCTCTCCTGAATAGTGACTGGCTGGGAGTCCCTTGAGTCCCCTAGCCACACTCCCTAGAAGGGACCCCTTCTATTAGGAAGTTGTGGTCCTAAGCCTTTGAGCTGGCCCAGATATACCTCCCATGAACTATGTTCTGGCAGTTTTCTCGGTTCATTAGCTTGGGCTATGACCGGTAGGGAGTGCTGTCACTGACAGCCCAACATGACCTAGGGTGAGTGGTTTTAGTGTCCTTTGTATTCTGGTTCTGACAGTTGTCACTGCCATTGGGCATGCACTCCCCTCAGTATGGCGGCGTGGGTATTTCGTTCCCCATAGCGTCGATGACGTATTGTTGAGTTCCCTTCGAAAGGGAACGTCTCAGGTTACGACTGTAACCTAGGTTCCCTGAGAACAGGGAACGAGACAATACGTCTCCCTGCCATACCTCGGGGCCTGCCTGCAACAGTCCCTTCAGACGATAGGATGTTGTCACGGTCTCAAGGCGCCCTTTTTATACATCCAGGTTGCGTGCTCTGATGAAGCACGGGCTGTCACCGGTCAACATGATTGCTGTGAGTTGATACTTGATTTCAGACACCTGTCACGCCTGAGGCGTTCCCCATAGCGTCGATGACGTATTGTCTCGTTCCCTGTTCTCAGGGAACCTAGGTTACAGTCGTAACCTGAGGCGTTTTCTGTCTCCCTAAAGGCGGGCATACACTGTGCGATTTTCGTCCGATTTTGAGCCGAATTCTGACTCGTGCGACTCTTTTTCGAGTCGGGCCAATTTTCAGCTTTGTCGTGCGTCGTTTGTCGTGCAGTGTTCGTGCAGTGTACAGGGAGAAACGAGAGGCGATTAATCTCTCCTGATCGGCAATCAGATGATCGGATGAATTTCTGGCATGTCAGAAATTTTTATCGCTCCTCGTGACTATATCACACAGTTGAAGCAGAGCTACGAACCGATTGCCCTAAACTCAGTGTTTTTTCCCTCACTGCGCCTGCGCGAAAACAGAATTTTAATCATTTCAATCTGCAGCAAAAAACAAAAAGCGGGAACTCTTTAAGTTCTGTAGTTCAAATTAGCTACAAATTACTGTTGCTTACCTCCAGTTTGTCCAGTTGTTACCCACGTCTTCCAAGCCACCTGTGATGCAACACCGTGCCTCTTTTATTAATTTGTTAAACAATGTTTTTGAAATAAACCTGTTTTTAATTTTCATTGATGACTAATTATTGCAGTGTTCGGACATATTATAGACTGTTAATATAATTATATGCCTATAATTCATTGTAATCGACCTAAATGTTTTAGACAATTTTCAATGAGGATCCTCATTGGAAATTGTCTAAAACATTTAGGTCGATTACAATGAATTATAGGCATATCATTATATTATTATTATTCCTTGAGGAGTAAGCTTCTACTAATATTTTATTATCCTCACAGCGCATTGCGGTTATGTGCTGTGAAATTACTGCGTGGCAAATTAATTATAATAGCAGATCAATTTAATAATAAAATTAGCCTTCCCTAATACAATAATACTAATAATAATTTAATACATAAATTGGAAGTGCTAAATCATCTTGATATTGATAGCTGATGCTTGTTTTGACAATAGGCCTATCTCTGGATACATGCCGTCTAGGCGCAACCTGGCACGGGGGTTTATCGCACATATTGCACACATATATTATGAGCAGTCAAGTCGCAGCTCGACGTTCGGACCGTATAGTGTGAGCACATAAAGAAAACGTGCAGTGTTGGGAGTACTCCAGGAGCAGGGTTGGGAACCACTGAATTAGATAACACTACATAAAGCTAAAGTTTAGAAAAAGAAGTGACCACAAGATGAAGTGAAGTGATATAGTATGATGCTATAGTTCTGCAATATAACATGTAGTAGCTTATACCCGTCACAAATAATATGATCACCATGTAGCAGATGCATACCCATAATACCCTGCAGAAAACATGTATTTGCATTGCTATGACAACACACTGACCTATGTCATTTGCTATTGATGTACACAGGAAAAAGGAAGAGATAAAGTACTTCTGAACTCTTCCAATATTTGGAAAGGGCAGATGAGAGGTTCTAGCAGCACAGCAAAGAAATAGATGATGCCTTGCTGCAGGAAATGAGAGCACGGGGCGGAATCACGGGGCGCATGGTGGGGGTAATGGAGGCACAACCGCAAAAATGATTGCAAATAAATCACATCTCAGTTTTTTTCTTTTTGTTTTTTGTACATTTATTTAAAAAAAGTATTTACTTTTTTTCTTTACTGCACTTAAAAAAAAAAAGTTTTATTAATATTTTTAAATAAACATGTTTTGGAATACAAATGTCTTTAATCAATGGAGGAGAATACAATACAATTCATGACAGTTCAGGTGTCCTCAAACACAAATGTCAAGTTTTACAAAAATGTGGCGTTGTTTAAAATATTCCCAATCACTCGTTCCCTCTGTTAAAATGCATCATTAATGCAGCTCTAATGTCAGCCCCTTCTGCTTTAAAAAGAAAGTGTTCATTTCTAACAACTTATCAGCATCAGGAAATCTCAGGCGGACAGGAAGCAGCACCATGATAACTGTGTTGCAGAATTCCTGAATACAATTAAAGACAGTGCTGAGACCTACCCCAAAAATATGTTTTTTTTTAGTTTTTTTTTAGTTTAGTTTGAGTTTATTCACAATACCACTTCAAACATTACAATAATACAGTTAGGGGGTACAGAATTAATTGGGTATAGTGAATGGGTCTCCCAAAGAAGCTAAGAAAGCTTACAGGTGTGGCCCATGATTTATGAAAGGGTAGTGGTACAGACAAGGTATACACAGTTACCATCTGTAACCAGATGATGAGTAGATGCACGCAAACCGTACCAGAACACATACATAACAATACATACACATACAATCATACACATACATCCCAGTAATCCATGAGAAAACAGTTTTATATTAAATATAGGTTAAAATTAAATTATTTTTTAGTTGTCTTTTGAAGTTGGAGATAGTGGGCAACACCTTGAGGCCATCATCAATCTCGTTCCAGATCTGCAGCCCCCTACAGACAACACTCATACTGGCGCGCACATGTCTGCGACATTTTCCTAATATAAGTGGTTTGATTCTTGTTTGGTTTGTGTGCTGAGTGCTGGAGATAGGAACAAGACTACTCAATCTAGAGTTCAGCCTATTTACAATTTGAAACATAAGGCAGGCATTATATTATTCATTTAGCTCAGCTAGTCTCAATACCTCAAAGCGTTAAAATAGAGGATGGATTTATGTCTGACCAGGACAGAGCCCGTCTGGCTTTCTTTTGCAGGGATACAAGTTTTTTAAGATGACTTGTGAAGGTGTTGCACCATGTCACATTACAGTAGTTAAGATGTGGTTCAAAGAGAGTTTTGTACAACATGAGAAGGGCAGACAGAGGTAGGGAATCTCTGATATTATAGAACAAGCCAACATACTTTGATAGTTTGTTTACAAGATGGTCAATATGACATTTAAAGTTAAGAGAGTCGTCAATGAGGACGCTTATGGTCCTATCTTCACTGCCAGTGGCCAGTTTCTAGATGGCAATTGCAACACGCTTTCCGATTGGGACACACAAACAGTAGTTTGTGTTCCTTCTCCCCATGACATGCTTGGTAATTGCTGTGTCTTTTGTTTTTACCGACTGCAGATGTACTCAAATGATTCTGGGGACACAAAAATTCTGCATGAATTGTAAAGGGGTGAAATCCAGAACAATTGTGTCCCACCAGTGGTCAGATCTTGGGTATGCCCACATTACAGATGACCTTCGTTTTTCCTTCAGCTGCAAGATTGCCTGTAAAGATAACAATTGTGTTGTTTCATTTATTAGCAATAGGGGGCTGTATTTTAACCATCAAGTATACAGTGCAGAATAAATACTATTAAAAACATCTCGATTACGTATGGTAACCCTCGTTTCCCCCGAGGAGGGAACGGAGAAGTGAGTCAGAAGTGATTCTGATGAATGGGGATCGCTTGCGAGAACCTATCTACTTCGAGCGTAACTAAACGAGCCAACCGCCCCCTTTACGCTCCCCTTTGGCCTCGTCATGGGCCTGGTCATCTGGCTTTCCCATTCAGGACATTTGTGATGTGGCCGGCTGGTCCTCGCCTTCCACATTCATGAAGTTCTATAATATGGAGGTGCCTTCCCTGCAAGTGAAGGTGCTTTAGGTATGATTAAGGCCCGACAGTGTCTGGTCTTGTCTAAAAGTGTTACTGTGCACAATCACATACATACATACATATATATATATATATATATATATATATATATATATATGAAACCCGCTTTGGCCGGTTGTTTTTCCTATGCTAATAACCCCGACAGTGTCTGGTTTTATTGGTGTATTATGTTGGTTTGTACTGACACATATTATTCTAGACCCGACGGTGTCTGGTCTTTTATATATTCTTGGTTTTCTGGCTTGTTTGGTGAGCTCAGGGGTCCTGAGTTTCAGTGACAACCAGTTACTTATAGTGCAGCGTTTTGCATGGCGTCCCCACTGCGTATAGCTACGCAATACGAAGTGACCGTTCGAAAGGGAACTACTCGGTTACTATCGTAACCTCAGTTCCCTGAGATAGGGAACGAGTATTGCGTAGCCGGCCGCACTATAGTAGCCTGGAGAGTTGTCGCTTCAGTCGTTAAACCTGCTATAATGGCGAATTCGGGGGAATATTATAGGCTATGGCCACGCCCCCCTTGACGGGCTCTGACGTGTAATGACACAGGGCTAGCTCATTGGTCGCCCGTCAGAGGCGCCCGCACCATTGGATGTGCAGTTGCTGAGCACAGCCTATGAGCGAGCCAGACGCTCAATGTGCTAGCTGTGCAGCTGCAAATGCGTTTTACACAAAAGCTTCAGTAAATCGAGGAAAGGGAGTTTCCCCACTGCGTATAGCTAAGCAATACTAGTTTCCTATCTCAGGGAACTGAGGTTACGATAGTAAAGAAGATTTTCCACAAAAAAAAAAGTCCACAGAAACATACTAATAGTAAAAAAGAAAAGGGGTGGAGGGACTTTTAATGTAAATCAAAAAAGAAAAGAAAAAAGAGAAAATCACTTATTGCTCAGTGAAATCTAGTGTTGTTTAACTTTGATTTACTTTCTGTTGATAAAGTTAGTGTTGGTTCGGGTGCACCCGCTTCAAATGTTATCACTCGACTGAAGGGGCGTTATCGGTGTGCCGAGTCCACATTTGTCGAGTCCGAGTCGAGTCCAAGCCCTTACCAATCAAGTCCGAGTCCTTATCATCTGAGTCAGAGTTGAGTCCGGCCGAGTCCACAAATATTTAAATGATTTGAAATTGACCTTTCACAAAGACCCGCCCTTCGTAGTTACTGTTGCTACGTCCGACAAGCCATTCCGCTCTCACTCCAGTCCACACATCATGTTCTCACACAGTAAAAAATATATAGCAGAGCAAAGAGGACACTGACAATGCGCCAACAGACAAGACAGAGCAGGTTACTTTGGTGAAATAAAGTCTCAGCTTTCCAATTTTGTACTTTTTGTGAAATTCTAACAATAAATACCATTTTGTGGCGCTTTAATGTGTAGCGCTTCAGTTCAAGCAGCATGTGAACTAATCATCTCTTCTAGTTATAGCACAAATTAAACATGAATGACATCAGAACTTAAAAAGTTGTCAACACACCATTTTTCAAGTTCAAATCCACTGACTGTTTTGGTTTGTTTGTCAGACAAAAATGCTGGATATGCATTATGATTGGTCAGATAGCCTAGCATTCAAACTCCGGTGAAAAGTCTCAACACTGAGACTTATTACTTAAATTAATATTTTACCTTTACAAAAGGATTGCAATGTATAGTTGCAGTCATATGTTTACCTACTGTACATCTTTCAATGCTCAAGGGGAAATGTTGAGCAAGATGATGGTGATTTAAATTTTTCTTATTTTCTTTTATATGTTAATATCTTATTTAGCCTCTGAAGGGCAGTAATAAATTAATTAATTAATTTGTAAACAAAATAAGAACAATTTACACCAATAATCCTGTTAAAATGTTTACAACCCCTGGCTCTTAATGGATGTTTCTTTCTTGAGTCCCTCAGTTGGGGAAAGATGGATCTCAAAATCATAATCACTGCTAAGGAGTCAAATATGCAGAAGATGACAAACAAGGGACTCATGAACAACCATTACAAGAAAAAAAAAAAAAAAAAAAAAGGGGGGGACAAACCGGTCTGTTGTCCCGGGCCAAGGGTAGGGGGGGGGGCCCAGAACTGGGCCGTCATTAAAAATAGCTCATAGCGACGCGGCGCGCTCGTTTTTACAGGCGCAAGTTCATTGTTACAAAGCAACGACAGACGCCACGGGAGAGCACGTGCTTGTGGAAAAGGAGAAAGCGGTGCGAACTGCGCTATCCATGATGATGAGGAAGTATTAGTATAGAATTCATTGATTTCTAGCCCTTGCATTAGCTTCACTACTACTACGGGGGGGTGTATAATCATATCTATGGACTATAATTTAGCGGATTCACACCCACACTCGTGCTGATTCTGAACATATATTTTGACCGAATTCTCCGCATGGTTACTCTAAAACACCTCTGATTGGCCACTGCGTTCAAGGGCATTTCAGAATGTTTGTAAACAATAGGCACCAAGATACTTCCGGGTGGCAGAACGCGAGCGGCTTCTACTGACCAACTGAAGAGATCCAGCTGGCTACTGTAAACAGTTACATAGTTAAAATCATTGTTATTGATCAAAATTGAAACGATGGCGAAAACGTGTTGTGTTTGGGGTTGCGCCGCCAGATATACAGTATAAGGTGTAGGGTTTTATCGATTTCCTTCAGAAAAAAGTAAATCTATCCAGCGGAGCCTGTGGGTGAGGAGGTTAACGTTAAAGCGAGTGGACGTCGTCAAAAGTATTGCATGTCGTCTTCTTTGCGCTTCCCGGCCCGACACATTGGCCCGGTCCCAAATGGCGCACTTCATGCGGACTTTCGGTCTCGTGGACTTAAATTGCGCGTGCTCGCCGAGTCTACGAGTCCGTAGGCCGTCCTATTTAGCATTTTAACGCTCTGAAGTGTGCTCAGCAGCGCCCCCTTTGTACCCTTGAAGCGGTCTTCCGCGAAGCCCGCATAGATGCAGGCTGCACGCACTTTAACTACCCAGGAATCCTTGCGAAATGCCAATCAGAAAACGGATGGGAGGAGATTTCGCTCACGGACTGTTAACATGGCTTTATGATATAGGCGTACATTTTACCAGTTGTTACTTACAGTTTATACAAACATTATCGACCAGTGGTTGATATCTCAAACATAATAATAGCGTGTTAAATGATACGATCGCATTATGATTCATTACATAAATAGAACCGAATGTCATGGCTTCTCTGAGTCATATAAACGTAGTATGAATATTGAAACCTATACATTTTTCTTAAACTCAATTACATTTTAATTTTGTGTTAAAATTGAACATTATGTATTATTATGTACAACTGTATTGATCATTTACATAACCATGATGACATCTATTCTAATGCCCAGGTGGCATATACAATTATAGAACTGTAAAAGCAGGCTGTGTAGTTCACATGGACATAAGATTTGGGAAAATAAAATAAATCCTGTTCTCGATGCTAAAGACTGTAATTTTTTTTAATGATATTTGTGATATTTTTCTAATAAAGGGACTGATGAGATGACCTTTAAGTTTATTCAGCTTCGACGTCTGAGCTGAGACCTTCTTCCTGTTTCCGGCGTGACGATCGAGTCTGTCCCAAAAATACCTCTCAATGCGCCCTCGCGGACTCGCGCTAAGGGCCCTATAGGTCTGCACTACATGACGTCACCGAAGTGTGGACTCTGAGGAAGTCCATAAGTCCGGAGTGTGCCATTTGGGACAGGGCCATTAACTGTAATTAATATGAGCCCAAGCCCGATTTAAACCCAACCATTTTTTAATACGTGGGTCGTTATAATTGACGTTCTCAACTACTTTCTATGTTACTTTCTCCCGCCCGCAACATTTATGTTTTGTCCCGCTCCCGCCCGCAAATAGACTTTTTTTTCTGTAGGCTACCTCCAAATACTTTCAAGTTAGCCTACGTGTCACCATCATACACATCAGCATAAATGCTCCTGATAAATTATTTGTTATTAAAGCATGAACACACAAACCACTGTTATAACATAGGCAAGCGGGCTACATGTGTGCATGGTTTGGCTTAACTGAATGCGCGCAAAGTGCGCTGCCTTAATAATTCCTAAAAAGCTGACATCAGTTCATCGCGATCTCACACACCTCTGTTAAAATCAATGAAGCTGACTGCACAATGAATCTTTCATAATGTAACGCCCCCTACCTGTCCTTCTTGTGACTAAATAGGGAACGCACCAAATTCATTAACTATATACCTACAGATGTTGTAGTTAGGCCCCTCTATTGTCACTACATGAATTAAGTTTATTGTAGAAAAATAGAATAATAATCAATACTTCCATATTATGAAGTTACTCAGAATTAACTCTGGACGTCCCGTAACTGATAAAGTTAGAAAAAACCCTCCTGAAAAAAACAACACTCTGGTAAGAGTATGACACAAATAAATGATTTAATGAAAATTAATGATCAATGTTAAATGGCTCAATAAATGAATTTAAACATGTAACTGGTTCACACAATCAAATTCAAAGAAAACAAAACACAGTTTAAGGCTGAAAGGCAATCTCTCAGATACCAGTACTAATAAAACCAGGATTCAGAACAAATAAAATCAGTATATAGGATACTGATAAACTCAATTAAATACACGTATGAAATACCTCACAAATTATAAAGAACACACACTGAGTGTAAAAGTTACAGTTTAGTGCACTGAGAAAGGCTATATGCAACAATATTCACTGCAGTGGGCCCACAGACACACACCAGTCATTCAATCAAACCCACCCCGTAGCAGGCCTGAAACGTGGCTTGTGATCGTGGTGGCCGGGAAACTGACAAATGGCCGGGAAACTGACAAATGGCCCCTTCACTCTCCTGAGCACAAAACAAATACCTCCAATTCCACTTGAAACGATGCAGCGATCCTCCCATCCTGAAGTAGGCCTCGTGCAGCTCCTCGTCCTCTCGCTCGCTCGTAGACCGAACGAAACGCTCCTCCCACGTCGCCAGACGAACAGATCTACATTCGATTTAAAGATATTTTAAACCTGTAAATACGTCAATCAAATCACTCTTCTCCTACCGCAAGCGCGTCTCTCTCATGTCTCAATCTCTAAAGCCTGGTTCACACGGGACGATTTTAAAATTGTCGGCCGATTTTCCAAACCTGAGAGACCCCACACACGGCGATAAAAAATCACGTAACAGTTTTGGTCGTACAGTGTGTGGTGCGCAGCCACACGGCAAAATCAACACATCACACACAAACCGATTTGACTCCCGAGCATTCCCAGGTCAGACGGAAAATCTCGCAAAATCCCTCGAGATCAAACGTGACTTCAGAGTAAACAATCATGGGGGACGAAGAGGATGCAGTGGCGATAGTTTGTAGTTTGTTTTTAACTGAATCTCCGACGTCCACCGGACTTTCTGGTGCGCCATGCCGCCGGCTGTTTTGATTTTGTTTCCCGGTGCTTCCTCTGCGCCTCATCACCTCGATTTCTGATTGGCTACACGCCACAGTCCACAGGCTGCGTGCTCGTTTGTCCCCGGGGGACACCACACACGAGGAGAAATCGGGCCAAAATAATCCAACATGTTGGATATGGGTGGTTGACGTGAACTCAAATCCAAAGTGGAAAAAAATATATTTCTAAAATGTATGTCAAATGACATATAATTATATAGCTTAATATGTGAAAAACTCTAAACTGAATGTGTCCCCTTCTAATTCCTTATTTATTTAGCATTTTATTAACTTTTTTTGTGTGGTAGTCCCACATATTGTCCACTGGTGTGACAACATTTTTTATGTTAATATTTAATTCAAAGATTGTGTGACAGATAAGACAAATATGCACAATCCTTATCAATTTGTCCTAATTATAATCCCACATCAAAAGTAATCAATAAAAATTCACAATCATGTTACATAGGGACTTTGCCCAAACTTCTGGATTATATTCATTATAATTAGTATAAAACCTAATGAAGCTTCATTCCATCCTTATATGTGCATAGTGATGATATCATTATTATACTATTCAACACTTTTTACATTAATTTGTGCATTAAAATGCCTTTTTCACTCATAATTCAGTTTGTCACACCACAGGACATTCCGTCACACCATTGGACAACAAAAAGTACCGGCACGCCCTTGTTTTGTACAAAGTCACATTTATTATTTATTATCATTAAAATAAAGTTACAACTTCAAGTTCAAATGTTTTTTTGTACAATAAAGTAAGAAGAAAGAAGAAGAAGCCAACATTCCCATTACAAAAAGACTTGGGAGCCATCGCAACATGACATGAACATGTTTAAACAAAATTGACAGGGTTATTACTTTGCTTGTTCAAATTTAATCAAATAGCCATAGGGGCTACTTGTAACTTTTCATAACCATAAATGGAATTGACCTACAAAACAAACTACTGTTTGGGTAAAATTCAGTAAACAACCCATTACTTTAACAGCAAAACATCCTGTGGTTCTTAAATATAATTAATAGTAAATTGATTATTTTTTTCATGAACTGTGCTGAACAACAGAGTGCACCATGAAATAATAACAACAACAAAAAAAAAGCAGAAGTGTTTTAGAGTGTTTAAGGACTCATCCTCCTTTCACACCTCATTGAACAGCAGCCAGTCATATTTGGTGAGCTGTGCTGCACGCTGGTAGGGCTCTGGCTCAGAGATGACACTGACAAGTTGGTCCTTGCTGTACATAATGCAGTCTCGCCTAGCAGGCCACTTGAATATGTTTTTCCCACCAATTTGCACCATGCAATTGACCTCAATGTGCTCGGTATTTAACTGTGTGATCTGGCCAACAAATGGCTTCTTGTCATAGCGGACAATGACAAATTTCCCTACACTGTACTTGTCATCAATCTCTTCCTCCTCCTCTTCCTCTCCACTACTGGGTCTCTCAGGCTGGGTCTCTTGGACTTCACAGGCAAGCGGTTCTTCTGAATCTTTTGACCGATTGTCTAGCCTCATCTTGCTTGGAGAGAAGCAGTCGCACATCTCTGGGTAGCGACAAAAACAGCTGAGAGCCCTAAGATCTCTCCTGCAGAGAAGGAAAGTATTTGGTTTGTGTTTAAGATGACAGGTACTTTCGGGACAGACAGTGGTAACATCTCGTTGAACACCTGGATATCTGCCTCATTGATCCATTTGAATTTTATGTTTGGGACCTCTTTTCGGGCTAGGAACTCATAGAAGTCCTTAGGGCTTTGTATGTCTTGCCCCCCATGGGCATGGTTGTCTGCCATGCGTTTCACTGATCCCCCAACTCCATCGGGTGCACCTTTCCCATGGGCTCTCTCTGAGTAATTCCAGGTGATTCGCTTCAGCCGCCATGTGTAGGGTACACTGCTCAAAAGGTAACAGTTTGCCTTGTTTCTGTATTGGGTGACAGGGCCATCACTCAACATATGAAGCGTGTCAATCTTGTGGCCAGAGTTTGCTATAATTTCCTGTACCACTGGTTTGATATGGGCCCACACAGCACGTTCGTTGTGGCTGACAGAGTCAGAGATTGTGGCATAGGATTCTGAGCCTGTGGATGTGTAAGCCACTGCTGTATGGATGGATGCCTGCTGGCGGTTTCCTACAAAATGAAATGACTGAATTTCAGTGTTCAGTTTGCAGGCGTAATTTTCTGAAAAGTCCACATGCAGAACCATTTCGTTGTCTTTTAGATTTTCTTTAAGATGCCTGAATTTCTGAGCCTGGTGAAGCCAGTTGAATTGATGGATGGCAATTCCCTCCAACTGTTTGTTGAACTCCTCAACCAGTTTTCCCACTGTACCATTTTCAGTTTTCTTCACCCAGTTTTTGTATGTTTTGTCTCCTACCACCACATCTTCCTTTGCCCAGTGTTCCCATTTAGCCCGATCATCTGGATTATATTTGGCTATCTGGACTTCATCATAGCAGCACTCAGTGCATGTGCGCTCCATGCATTTCATGTTTTCTGTATTACAGGTTATGCTGGAGAGAAGATATGATAGGCTTTTTGAAGGTAGGATACCACGCTGTGATAAGGTATCAATAAGGAGACGCATGTTCTCATGTTGGTAGCAGGCGCATGTATTACGATCATTTGCCTTGGCTTCTGTAACATAAAATGGCTTATAGCGTAGAAACTGTCTGTAAGACATTCTATGTTTTAGTTCAGCTGTCTGGGAGTATTCCGTGTGCAAGTCCACCGAAGACTTCACAAGTACTCTCCTTTGCATTTTTTCTTTCCTCCCAACAGTGTCCTTTTTCCCCGGAAGAAGCCTGCTGCTCTCGTCTCTCAATAGGAAGGACTCCACTTGTTTATTCCTTTCTTGAGCAGTGTTTCTTCGTTTTATTTGTGTGTTTGTGTGTGCATTTTCTTTGCACAAGGCGTTGATTCTTTTGTCTAAACCTATCCGTTCTTCTTTTTTCAGCTTCAAGTTGCTTCATTAACTTCTCATTTTGCATTCTTAGCTTCCTTAGTTGTTTGTTCACAGATCTTTTTCGTTCTTTTTTGCGTTCTTTTTTGTTTTTCTTTTGGGTGTACTTTGGTCTCTGGTGGATATCTCTTTAGGTGATGGTGTTGGTGTGCTACACAAAACAGCCACTGCCACTGGGGGCTCATTAATCTCATCAGGATTGAATGGTTGGTCATGATCCTGATCCTGAGGTGATTGTGGCATTAGATCAAGGACAGCCTTAGTGGCTTTTTTCTTTGCCCTACATCTCCTCTTGGACTCTCTCCATTTTTCTTGTAGCTTCTTCCTTGTTGCTGGCGACACAGACTTCACACGGAGCAGAACAATTTTCCCGCATGCTTTCTTCTCCTGATATCTGTGGGGAAGATTATGAAACCAACCATGACTATTGTGATACGATGAAGAATTAATCATGTCATGAAATGTTTAAATTCTTATGCTAAAATAACTGGTAGCTTGTCAAATTTACTTTCTGCATCTCTCTCTCAGGATGTTCTCTCCTCTGAGGATCTTTATTCAGCCTCTCCCTATACTTCCTGGTCCTTTCCTTGCTTGTCATCACGTTCAATGTGGATCTGAAACTAGCCTTAACAAAACAGAGTAGGAAGGTTTGACTCGTGGTGTCCTTCAGTTCAGAGAGTAAGAGAAATAGGCAAAACTTGATAAATGAAAATGCAAACATCACTACTGTGCAGCCTCTTTGATCAACCCGTAAAATCACCGGAAAGAATAGAGTTCGTCCGCAACGGCGATAGATTGAAGCGTGCGTCCGAGTACTGCGCAAGCTACAGAGAACACTGTATCCACTGATCGCCGCGGCAACGAGCGCGCAGCTTGAGTTCAAAAACAAACACATTTTAGCGCTAGATTTCGATTTGATTTTGAATGCTCTGCTAGTTAACTGTAGATGTTTTATTTATTAGTATTAGTTACATCCGTGCCTCAATGTTACAAAAATTGGTGGGGGACAATATCGATCCTTAAAGTGGTAGGACACGACTTCACTAGCTCTAAACAAATCAATCTAACCATGTGACCAGCAGTGGTGGCTTTGTTAATCTGTTTAAAATAATTCAGCAACGGTTCTTGCAAACATAATTTTTTTTACCAAAATATTGATGCTTAAGAAGTAAGCTTTGGGAGAGAAATTAATCTAATAATCTCTACTCTCTCTTTCTCTATCTCTCTCTTCCTCTCTAAATGCCCACAAAATCTAACTAAGCATCCCAGAAAAAAGCAAAGTTATAGATATATTCAGATATGGAAGTTGTTAGTTATTTGTATTTTTTGTTGCTGTGCACTTTACTACCTGTGGTCCTTTAAGTGTATTAGAAAAACTGATGGCTGTCTGACTCAAAACATTATTTTGGCTATAGCCTTTTTGTTGCAGTTTTTAGTTTAACGTGGTCTAAAACTAAATTTGAAGACTCAGATGTTCTGTCTTTTATTTATTTTATTTTATATTCTACAGGAAAGTTGTATGTCAAGTCCTAAGCTGCTCCCAATAACCAAGCTGCTAAGTTAATATGCTGGACATGTTGCTTGCAAATAAATACACAGGTGTAAATTCATGATACATTGTCTTCTCTTAAATGTAATACTTAATGTACATTGTTGTTTAATATAGTTTAATAATAATGCTACATGATAAATAGAAGTCTTCAAATAGACCCTGTAATCGGTGATCGGTATCGGTATCGGGTGATACAGCTTCCAGTAATCGGTGATCGGCCCCAAAAATCCTGATCGGAGCACCACTATCTGTTTCAATAAAGAATTTTTAAAAATCTGAAAAACTTCAGTGAATAAAACATGTATCCACAGACCTATTTAACACAAAACATTCAATAACAAAAAAATCAGAACATCTTCAGTGAATAATGTATCCACAAACTTGTTTAATACAAAACATAAAACAAATAAAAGAAAATCAGTACATCTTCAGTGAATAATTGGTATTTAAAGTTAATTTAAACTGTTGTAAAGTAGAAAGACACCTCTTGCCACCACAAATGGAGAATGAGCCACCCCTTGTTAGAGCCACGTCCACTGGTGTGACAGCCATTTCCACCAGTGTGACGCTGATTTCATGTCACACTATAGGACAGTGCTGTCACACCAGTGGACGTTTTCAAGATCAAGGCCAGTTTGCGGCCTAGCTATATGAGAGACAGTCTTCAATCCTGACTAACAGTGTTAAGGTTTACATTATTTTCAATAGTCAATCAATATAAATTGATGAACATTTTCAGATCAATACTTAAATTACGTCACACCAAAGGACTGCATAATGGATCCCATTTCCAGCAGTGCACAGAAATGGCAATATTATCAAAATATTTGAGACAGAACTCACCTTGTGTGCAGTCCATGTGCTTCAGTGAGGTCTTCTGTACTTCCTGGATGAAGAATGGCCCCTCTCAATAATAGGGTGTCCAAATTAATGCCCGTTTTATAACTACAGAAGGGCGTCACACCAAGCGGACACCAGTTTTGCGGACAAAATTTAATGTGTCATAATTATTCTAAATGGGGACCTTAAGACTTATAACCTTTAGTTTCATTAAATTAACACTTCTATAATATCTATTCAAGTATTTTAATGTATTTAGACTTATTTTTCATTTAATTAAAGCAGTTTTAAGACAAGGAACGCTACCCCGGACAGTCACACCAGTGGACAAATGTCATGTTTAAAACAAAATATTTACATATTTGAATTATAATGCTCATTAATTACAGATGTTTTAGTTCTGGAAGATTAAACTGTATATAAAAACTGATATTTTAATAAAATATTATAAATTTTTATTTATATTTGTCACTATGGACACAAAAATGGAGCGTCACGTCAACCACCCATATCCCCGATTTGAGATCGGAGCGGTCCCGACGTCTTTCCGAGCAGACGAGAGCACTCTTAACACACCACACACGGCAGGAATATCTGATCAGATTATTTTACGATAATCGGAGCATCCTTAAGATTGTCGGAAGGGGTAAATCGGGGGCTAAAATCGGCCTAATTATCCTGCCGTGTGAACCAATTGACCCCCCTCCCGCGCTCGATATTTTTTTTCACAGGATGGTAGGGGAAGACTCATGAATATTCATTAGGGAACTCATGCCTGATTGGTCTGATGACCGTATCCCAAAAGAAACAAAACGGAGAAACAAGTGGTTGGCGCAGCAATAAACAGGCAAAACGCTGATGCCGGTGTTACTGTTTGGCTTCCAACTCAACACAGTCCAACTCAGCACAGCTTTGCAGTCTTCGTTTTAGATCAGGTAAGTTGTCCCCTCGAAGGCTAATGAATGATTTCTCGGAGTTCGGGAGTTGGGGATCAAATGTTTTAAATCCACTGTTGCCATAGAAATCCGCAATGTTTGTTTGCACTACCATAGACATAATAAATACATAGACGCCCTATTGGCTGCTGGAGCGCACGTCAACGGCGCCGCCATATTGCGGAGGGCAACTTTCTCATACTTCTCATAGCGAGAATTGAGAAAAATGCCTGTTTCGTGTGCTGCTTGGGGCTGTACAAATCGCCACACAATTGAAAACAGGTCTCGAGGAATTATCTTTCACAAGCAAGACTGAACATTTGTTTCTGGTTGTATTTGGTCATGATATAATTAGTAGGCAGTAACGTCCAGAGGAGAAAAGCCGCGAAATGTAAAAATACTACTGTTATTGTGTCAGGAAATGTAGTTTTAATAGTTTTTCAGTCGACAGTGTAGTTGTTTAAAGCTCAAATCTGTGGTTTATTTATAAAGATATAGCACCTATTTAAAAATTTGATCTGACGGTCTCGGAGTTGTGATATCCAGGTGTTCACCGGGCGTTCAGCGCTCATGTAACCCGCCTGGAACAGCCTTACCTCGGCTAGTGCTTCTGACGTTTGCCGCTGGCTCTGATGTCTCTAGTCTAGTGGTTAAACATGATATATAATTCATCTTGTGTAAATCTAACGGGCGATGTTTGGTCTCACAAAAAGAGACAGGGTTGTGACATTTTATTTTATATAGCCTATGTAGGAATATTTTAAAATATATAAATTATTTTATATATACATTTCTCTTCACTGTAGGCCTATATAAAATAAAATTACACAAATCGTTTTGTTAAATGTCAGTTTAATGATCAATATTATCATGTTTTTCGTATTGTCTACATTATTCTGCAATTGATATTACATTGTATTTACTGTCCTTATTATTATTGTAATATTATACCACTTGCAATTATCAATCTATTACAGCTATGCTGTTAAATGATTGTAGGCTACTATTCATAGTCACTATTTAACTTATTATTTTTATTGTCTAGCCTATATACTGTAATTGATATTTCTTATTCCATTGCTATTATAGTATTATACATAAACTATATGCTATTATAAAATGTTGCCTTTGGCTTGCTCAGTTGGGGATATTCAAATTAATTAACCAATCATACCATTGATCAGCTCTACCAAACTTGGATGTCTTTTTTTTCCAGTAATAAACAAACATTGTTAAGTTGTTTTGATTGATACTGTAAAGCAGCTTTGATACAATCTGTATTGTGAAAAGCGCAATATAAATATATTTGACTTGACTTTTATCAATATTTGTATATTATGTACTTATGATATTATATAATTATAGCTACTATTCATTACTATTTTATTTGCCGTATACTGTTTGTTTATTTTATTGACTAAACTATTTACTATTACTTCTCACTTTATCTTATATTTACTATTTGCATTGCACTGTAGTTGTACCATATCATATGTATTACCATAAAGGATCCATCAGTTATCTTTGTTATTGTTAAAATCGGGTCATCACAGAAAATGCTTTTTCCACAATAAGAAAACTTAATTTAATTTAATGTAAAAATTAAATTATATCTTCACAATTCTTATCCACGAATAAAAAGCCAGATAGCCTACATGACAAGCCTGAGCTTTGACAATTCCTTATTAAAAAAAAAATGTTTTATAAGTCTAACTATGGAGATTTTAAATAACTAGAGATGGAACTTTTTGTACACCACGTACAAACCACTGAAATCAGTTGATAAATGTAGTTTTTTTTTTATCCAGAAAAACCGCAGCTCACCGTTTACTTGCATTTGATTACAGTGCAGTCTTGCCCTCCGCAAAATGGCGGACGCGTTGACGTATCGCAGCAAAGTTCCAAAGCGGCCAATAGGGCGTCTATGTATTTATTATGTCTATGTGCACTACCATCAAAGAGTAAAGAAGAACAAGAGGCGAAACTCAATAGAACGTTCCATTGCAACACCAGCGCCCAGCAGCAGCGCGACGCTTCCGCCATTTTGGGGTGAAAGCGCCTCGGCAGTCCACTAGTGTTGGTGTGTCGTTCGCGAACGAGCCGCTCTAAAAGCCGATTCTTTAAAAAGAGCCGGACTTCCACTATCCACTTGCTTTTTGCTGTCGCTATGGCAATATCAGCAGCTTTGTAATTTTTTTTTTAAAGTAACGTTAGCTACATTAAAGATCAAATCCAAACTGAATGATGACAACACAGAATAACGTACAATCGCTAGACTAGTGATCATCAAATCCCTTTTAACAGTTTATTTCACAGACTTAGACAAGTTTTCTACTTTTTTTCCCCACAAAATACTGAATTAATACCAACATATAAAAGTAAAGGACATGCTATCAGATAATTGGGAATGTTGGACAATATTTATATATAACAGCTATAGAATAGCTTTAAAAATAGCTTTTTTTTTGCAGTAGCTACTATCTTATATTAATGACTGTTAAAGCAGCAAGACTATGTAAACAAAAAAAAAAAACACAGCCACTGTCCATCATGTTCTATAAGATCATCATGTTTGTAGCATGATCCAGGTGATTACCCATACAGAAATGTAATATATGTCAATATAAGTAAATTACATATATAATGTCAGTCAGTGCCCATGTAGCCTATGTCTGCTGCCTATATGAGAATATATGCAAAATTCATATATATATAAAAAATAGATGATATGAAACAATATAGCAAAAATGTCCGTTTTCATGTAAGTGCCATATATTTTCCCATATATGCACATAAATGTTAAATATATAGCCTAAGACGCATGTATGTATATATGCATGTACTTATTTCAATGTATCAGTACCACATGCATGTATGTTTATATACATATGTGGGAAACAAATATGTATGTCACATATTTATACTTAATGTTGTCTATATGCAAGGAACCAATACTATACTGTAATATATGCAGATATATGGTATCATATGGATGAACTCAAATATTTTCTTCACATGTTTGGGCACATAAATGTTCATATATGTTGCAGGCATATATTGTGTTCTCAGATAAGTCAAATATATGTATAGCTATATGTCATGCTATTTAAAATATAAGTAGCCTACATATATGGACATATATTACATTTTTGTATGGGTAAAACATACAAAATATATTTCAGCCCTAGTGGAGTTGGTAACTAATAATAGTAGTAAATGTGTAAAGTTGCATAAAATGTAAATACTCAATAAAGCAACCGTTATCTGTGCTGTTGTCCAGTGATCCAGTTGGAATTTTCACCCCAAAATGGCGGCCGCGCTACGGAAGCGCCACCTAGTGGCTGTTACCAAAAAAGCATCAGAGTTTCGCCTCTTGTTCTTCTATACTCTTTGCTACCATTCAGCATAACATAAGCTTGTCTTAGCCGAACACATCAGGCTCCCAATTTTTCGATATATATTTATTTATTTATTTATTTTTTGCTTTAAACAGAAAATCATTTGTTAATCAAACGTTTAGCTGTCGCCCTTTATGATAGAACTATTGTGCATTTTTTTCACGGTTCTAACGGTGTATGGGTTGACTACATTTTTCTACGTTTTTTTTTGTAGCAGTGAAAAAAAAACATCAACATTAGCTAGAAACAGTATTAAAGTAGTAGTAAAGAGTAGAGAAGAGAGCCGTGGAACTGCTCAGTTAGCTTCAGAGTCAGTAACATTACTGGTAAATGCATTTACCTAACACACTGTAGCCCAATGTCAAAACGTTTTTATGTAATTATATTATTAGTATAATAATACACAAATAATATATATTACCCACGGCAATGGATCTATTATTAGGTGTGGCCCACCCCTAATAATAGATCCATTGCCATTGAGTAGCTGACGGATGTATTCCGTCAAAATGGCTGACACGCGGCTAGGGGTCACGTGACTGGGAGATCCCTATACTCACAAACAAAGATGAATGGTTAATTCACATTTTATCTCTTAATTAAACCTAAATACAAGCTAATAAATTGAGGTAACTTATTAACAGCATACGTATAACCTACTGGGTTACAATAATATACACTTTGTTTGTTATAATTGGAGGATTTGCCAGCATACAGAATTCAGCTCTGAAAAAAAGTCAGTTTTGAGCAGTGAGGGGAGTCTATCTTAAATGCTTCTGATTGGCCATTGCGTTCAAGAAATCAACACATATGTCTGTGATTTGCTACATCGCTCAACGCTGCAAACATGTTATAAAAAGAAACTCTGGCCTGTAAATCATTTCTATTTTGTTTTAGTTGTTCTTGTTGCTTTTCTGCAACAGATGAATAAAAATGTATTAGTTTTTATATGTTTTATTCATAGATATTTCTAGTTTGCGGGAGTCCCGCGAATCGTTTTATTCTCCCACAATCCGCACACACACAGAGTGAGTGCATTACCGCCCGCGCTCGCACTTGGCCATCAAATCTAGTCCCGCGCCGCACTCTCTTTTGCGTTGGGAGTGCACGTTTCTAGATCGAAGGCCCGGCCCGGCCTGAGGATAGTGACGGGAAATATCGGTCAGGTCAAGTTCGGGCTCGGGCAGAGAATCTAAGCTCTAATGATCATGTTAACTATGTCTGAATTTCCACCACATCTGTTTTTGAATCAACTGTTGAAATGTAGATTAGGCTACTGCCGACGGTGTGTCTCCCTTCCAAGCAATTTACTAGTGTTGCCTTCGGAACGCTTCGGCTTTTGCCACCCGGAAGAACGTCTATTATTGTTGTGACGTCATGGTGAATTGTCGTTAGGCCAAAACGCGGAAGTGAGTTAGCATTTTAGCACTTCCGGTTCCCTCGCCCTAAAGTCTGGAGCTACAGAATCTCGCCACAAGTAGTAGGTCATCCGGGTACTTTTCGCCTACTGTTTTTCGAATTCTATTGCTGCGTCCCAATTCGCATACTATCCGTCCTAAATAGTATTCGAAAATAGAATTAGTACATCGCAAATGGTAGTATGTTGAAATGTGTGTTCCAAAGAGACCCGGATGGTCTACTATATCCGGTCAGAATCCGAAGTGCAGATCGATGCACACTCTAACGGCTGATATTGCCCACAACCCATCGCGCGTTGGACGAGGATTCGGTTAGAACTACAAACACGAGTGAAAAGTGTAAAAAAATAAAACTACAGACATGGAGGACGCGCGAGTCCGCAGGTTATGTAGAGGTTTAGTAAAGGGGTTTGAGTGATTAATTATCAGTATCTAACCTGACGAAAATTTATTTATTCAATGTTGTCTACATTTTATTGCATCTGCAGCAGCATTGTGAACTTTTGTAAAGATACGTTTAGCCATTAATTTTTAAATGCCTCATTACATTCAAATAGCAAGCACATGAGGAGTCTCCGTATGAAAGACCCGCGACTGGCAGGTGAACGTGCAACAATATTTCTCTCTGAAACGGTAAGAACTTATATTAGATTGAATGGAGGATTTTAACTGTGACAAGATGATTGACAGGGCAGTTTACGGTGACAGGATGCACGCGATAGAGCTGTCCGTTAAAGATGACGACGTAGTATGTCCCAAAGCTTGCCTACTATTTTGCTACACACTCAAAAGTATGTACTTTTTCTTCACAAAAAGAGTACATACTTTTAGGGCGTAGTATAAGTAGGCGAATTGGGACGCAGCACATGATTTCAGACATACTACTCTGCTCGCGTACTGTTTTTCGCCTACTATAGTAGGGAAGTATTCGATTTCAGACGCAGCTTGGGTTTTTTGAATGGGTTTTTGCTAAATCACCTGAAATAAGGTCTGTGGTTAGCAAAGCCTCTAAATATTTTCACGTTTTGATCTATGACATAAAACACTCCAGTTATAACCTGCTTGTGGTTTTTTAAACTTTATTGTGTCTGCTTGTGGTTTTTTAAACTTTATATAGGCTTCAAAATGTATACATTTTGGATTAACTTGTAAAGATTATCTTGATAGACAAAACGTGTAAGGGTCACAACTCTTTGTTGAACACAGATCTTATTTTTTGCGATTTTCCAAAAATCTATGGGGAAAATGCATAGCTTTTCGATCGAGGGAACCCATGTGCAGCTAACTTCCGAGTTGTCCTACAAAGTGACATCATAACTTCGGCACTCTATGTCTGTGATTGGCTACAATGCTCAATGCGGAAACAAAGACAATGCAAGTAGTTTCGTTTTTTAATAATAATATTGTGTCCTCCAGTGCCCGGATTGGACTGTACTCGGAAAATTTTCCAAGTCTAAAATGTTCGAGTCCGTGTCAAGTCCGAGTACAAATTCACCCGAGTGCGTGACAAGTCCGAGTTCATTTAAAATTGGACTCGAGTCCAAGTTCGAGTAGCCTACCCCAACTCTATAAAGTTCTGATTTTATTTGTATAATTTATTCCCCCCAAAAAATTATGAGTTCTAAGTTGTTCCTAATCACCCCTAAGAAAGTTTGCATTTCGAAGATATAAGCGATTGATGACATCACTCTGCACTTCAGCTTCTCATCAGATTTTCAATCAAATGATCTCTAGAATCTAAAGCGTCTTGCCCCCTACATTATTCACTGAAGCTGCGGCTAAATAATTATTTTTTCACACATTTACTTTATCTACATGGTGAATGGCACATAGTGCACTATAAATGGGAAAGGGGATGATTCAGAGAGTGTAATAATAGGCCTATGCTTTCCATTGGGGCGAATGATTTGGGTTTCACGTTAGTATCACGTGAAATGCGCGCACACAGTCTGCTCCGGTCCAGAGACACGATAGCTTACAGTGGATCAAAACACAAAACGAATCTTTATTTATTTATTTTTTTACATTTATTTAAGAGGGACAGTGCATATTAATGGACATCTTAGCTTTTCAGCAATGTAAACATGCCAGAATTAGCCCAAAGGCTACTTTACATAGTCCCCCATGAGGTCATCACTGTAGGCTATAACACAGCTAAACATTGAAATTGAATAAGATAGGCTACAACACAATTTAAAAGACGCCACGATTTTCAACAACATATTATAAAAGACACCACAGGTAGCAGACAGGGATTATGCAATTTAAGGTGCTGTTGTTTATGCAGTAAAGTGGCATTCTATGTAGGCCTGTCGCGATATTCAATAAATCAATTAATCGCACGATAAAAAAAAATGAGCTCGATAATTTTTCCGGCCGCGATAATTTCCATTTGCATGCTTGTTTGTTTTCCTAGTCTCTCTCTCTCTCGCCCAAAGAGACTGGATGACAACTCTCGGTGAACCCTCTTGTCAGTTGCAAGGTCTTTTGTGTGCGGCGGTGCTTGTCAGTCACATGGCAGGGTTTCCCATATGTTCATTTATTTGTGGCGGCCCGCCACAATATCAACGCTGACCGCCACACATTGATTTTCGAATGTTTTTTTTAGGGCCCGAGCACCGAAGGTGTGAGGACCCTCTTGGAATTGCTCTGTTTATTAGGGCCCAAGCCTTGAAAAGGCGAAGGCCCTATTGTTTTCCTAAGGATTATTCTTTATTATTATTATTATTATTATTATTATTATTAGGGCCCAAGCCCTGAAAGGGCGAAGAGTTTTTGTTTTCCTTAGGATTATTATTTTTTTTTTAATTATTTTTTTTTTCTTACGACTATTCGGGCACTTTTGGGGCCCTTAACGTGCCCGAAAACTCTTGAAACTTTGCACGCGGGTCAGAACCCGCGGCCATCAGGGTCGGGCTGAAGATGGTACCCGGGCGTGGCAGGGGGGCTCGACAGCGCCCCCTGGAATGGTTTTTGAACACTTGTCCATATATCAAACACGCTTGCATGTAATAATCTGAAACTCGGTACACTTATAGATCTCATCGGGCCGAACAACTTTCGCGCTCTAAGTTTTACGTCAGCCCAACAGGAAGTCGGTTATTATGGGTTGTTTGGAAAGTCATTTTCTATATTTTTCTTACGACTATTTGGGCAATTTTGGGGCCCTTAACGTGCTCAAAAACTCTTGAAACTTTGCACACGGGTCAGAACCCGCGGCCATCAGGGCCGGGCTGAAGCTGGTATCTGGGCGTGGCAGGGGGGCTCGACAGCGCCCCCTGGAACGGGGTCCGAAAACTTGGTCCATAAATCAAACACGCTTGCATGTAACAATATGAAACTCGGTACACATATAGATCTCATCGGTTCATATATCCTTTGTACTTTTACTTTTCACCCCAGCCCAACAGGAAGTCGGCTATTATGGTTTGTTTGGAAGCGTATGCCCCTGGAATTCGATATACTCCTCCTAGAGAATTCAACCAATCGCCACGAAACTCGGTCAGCATGAAGTCAAGACATTGAGGATTAAAAATTGCCAGGGGATTTTTGATATCTCGAACGGTTTGGCCGTGGCGAGGAAACGAATTTATGGCGAATAATGGAAACAGAAAGTGTGTTATAACTTCTGCATACATTAACTGATCTTGATGAAACTTCAACAGTGTGTTCGCTGTAAGAGGCCGATCACATGGATGTGACTATTGTGAGTCAAAGTTATAGCGCCACCAACTGGCAGCAGGAAGTGTGTCACTTTCAAAATGCTTTGAAATCACCCTCTTATTTTTACCCGATTTGCTTCAAACTTGATGTGTATAATGTAGACACTCGCCAGATGTAGACCTGTTAAAGGATTATTGATATCTTAGATACTGTTGCCATGGCAACTCAGCAAACTTTAATATTCTTTTTGGATGCTTTTGAGACTCTTAGCATGCCTGAAATTGCTTAAAATTGCATGAAACTCGACAGACAGATCACATTTATTAGCCAGTAGACATGTGCAAAGTTTCAGAAATGGGCGTGGTGCAGGGACTCAGTAGCGCCACCTTTTGACAAAAGAGGGGGAGTTAGGTCTATAGTTTTACCTACAATCATAAAACTCGGTACGCATATTGTTCAGATCAAACTGGACAACTTTCTAATTAACTGTCATTAGCTCAGACCAAGAGGAAGTCAGATATTTTAGTTTGAATGTGGATGTTTCTGAGAAATTTCTCTCCCTCTCTCTCCGTCTCTGTGTGTGAGGGATTTGTGTATTGCTTTTAATGGATTTCAAGGTTTCAGGGGCTTTTGGGGCTCTTAACGTGCTCAAAAACTCTTGCAATTTTGCACACAGGTCAGAACCCACGGCCATCAGGGCCGGGCTGAAGCTGGTACCCGGGCGTGGCAGGGGGGCTCAACAGCGCCCCCTTGAACGGGATCCGACTATTTGGTCCATATATCAAACACGCTTGCATCAATTAATATGAAACTCAGTACACATTTAGATCTCATCGGGCCGAACATCTTTCCCCCGGTCAAGTTTTACGCCAGCCCAACAGGAAGTCGGCTATTTTGGGTTGTTTGGAAAATGTTTGCTGTGGAATTTAAAGTACTCCTCCTAGGCAATTCATTCAATCATCGCCAAACTCGGTGTGCATGAAGTCAAGACTTTGAGGATGCTAAATTGCGGACGGATTTTTCATATCTCGAACGGTTTGGCCGCGGCGAGGAAATGAATTTCCATGACTAAAATAGGACATATAAAGTGTGTTATAACTTAGTTAGTTTTACCTACAGTTACAAAACTCAGCATGTATATTCTTCTCCTCAAGCTGAACAAATTTCTAATTTACAGCCATTAGCTCAGACCAACAGAAAGTCAGATATTGTAGTTTGAATGTGGACATTCTCTCTCTCTCTCTCTCTCTCTCTCTCTCTCCCTCTCTCTCTCTCTCTCTCTCTGAGCCAATATGGCAAGCCGTTTTAACATTTAATCATTTTAACCTACTAGTCTCTATTTTCATACTACTAGTACTTATTTTTTAGATACTAGTATCTATTCAATTAAGTACTAGTACTTATTCATTAGCGACTAGTGCTTGTTCTTTAGTACTAGTGCCTATTCTTTAGATACTATTGCTTATTCTTTAGATATTCTTTTGAATATGTATTAGAAGATAATGAATAAGTTCTGGTATCTATTTAATAGGTACTAGTATCTAATGACATAGTACTAGTGTTTATTGAATAAATACTAGTATTTATGAATAGGTACTAGTATCTAAAAAATAAGTACTAGTACCTAATGAATAACTACTAAAATGTAATATATATGTACTAGTCACAATTGGAATACATACTAGTCAGAACTGAATAGTTGATATCTAAATGACAGATCCCCATAGAAGTCAATGGCAAAAATAATAAATAATAATAAGTACTAGTAACTAATGAATAAGTACTAGTAACTAATGAATAAGTACTAGTAACTAATGAACAAGTACTAGTATCTAATGATTAAGTACTAGTACCAATTTAATAGCAACTACAATCTAATGAATAAGTACTAGTAACGAATGAATATGCACTAGTATCTAATAAATAAGGACTAGTATGTAATGAATAAGTACTAGTATCTTTAAAAAGATACTCTGTGTGTGTGTGTGTGTGTGTGTGTGTGTGTGTGTGTGTGTGTGTGTGTGTGTGTGTGTGTGTGTGTGTGTGTGTGTGTGTGTGTGTGTGTGTGTGTGTGTGTGTGTGTGTGTGTGCGCGTGCGTGTGTGTGTGTGTGTGTGTGTGTGTGTAGGGGAGGGGGGCTAGATTAACCATTTCACTGCTGTGTGGTTTGGCCTGCATTGAAAAGGAAAATAAATGTCTTAAGCCTTGTATTTTTTAAATAAGTTTTATTAATAAAGTAAAGGCATATAACCAGTTTAATTGTAGTGCATTAACAATAGTTTTATATAATTAGTTTATTAATTAAACTAACTTGGTCCATAAACTTGGTCTGAAAATTTGGTCCATAAATCAAACACACTTGCATGTATACTATGTACTATAATAATATAACACTTGGTACACATATAGATCTAATCTGGCCGTACAACTTTCGTGCTCTGTGTTTTAAGCCAGCCCAACAGAAAGTGGGCTATTTTGGTCTGAATGTGGATGTTTTGCAAAACCAGCTTGTACATTTTTACTCACTCCTCTTAAGTGGTTTATTTTATTCCCACCAAACTTTTTCAACATGATGAAAATACATTAAAGATGCTAAATTGTGAACGCATAATGAATATCTCAAATGGTTTTGCTATGGTGAGGGATTAAAGTAATGTAAAAAAGAATCAGGAAACCTCTCATATCTTTCTAAAATGTAATTATACACCATTTAGTTTTATATAAAATTATACAAAAATATTACAACTAAACCCATTTTATTCTTTTTTTCAATTCAAGAAGTATGAAAAAGTTTAAAACAGGCTATTTAGTGCTATCTGAAAAAATCATTCATAGGGCTATACTGCCCTCTTGTGTCCAAAATGATATCAACATAGTACATAAAACTATTTTATCAGGTATGCCTATTGTATTTATATATAAATATATTAGGTATATGGCTGTGATGATATTTTCCCACCGGTTAACCGACGTGTGACACCAGCGAGGGCTTCTAAATCACTAATATAAAAGTGAAAGTAAGTACGGACGTCTGCACGGACATTGATTATGGTGGCGCTCGCAGTGCGCTGGAATGAATTCCTATGAAAGTTAAGTTTTTTTAGAAATTAACTAAAAAACGTTCGCTCTGTTCTGCTCACTCCTCGCGTTGGACGCGCACCGTTATGAATGCCTGTGCAGCCGTGAGCTTTTTTGCTTGAAATTATTTTACAAAAACATGTGCTATATTTCAGATCAATATATTTGTTTTCCTTAAAATTATTCTCATCTGAATTATAAAATATGTATTTTTGTATATGTATTTTTGATATGTGCCCTCGATGCGCACTTTTGCAGAGCCCACACTGATGCAAACTCTACAGCACACTTCTTTTCGACAGTCAAAGCAGGGTTACGTTTTTGCACGTCGTGCACAATAACCCTAAAGGCACCGGGGTTGCGGCTTGTTTTTATATATATATATATATATATATATATATATATATATATATATATATAAATATTGCTGCGAGCAGCGATGAAGGGCCAAAGCCGGCGGTACCGCCACCCTGGTGCACCAGGGTGGCGGTGCCACCGGCTTGGGCCCGTAATCGCTGCTCGCAGCTATATTTATTATTATTATTATTATTATAATTATTCTCCGCAATGAATCGCATTTTTGAGGGCCTAAACATGCACGAAAACTCACAAAAATTTGCACACGCGTCAGAACTGGCGAAAATTTACATCTGATATGCGTCTCAGAATTGGGCGGGGCAAAATGGCTCGATAGCGCCACCTATAAAGGTTCAACGGAGTGCGCCTCCCGCTGCGTTTCACGTACGTGTACAAAATTCGGTACATACATGTAATGGCCCAATACCTACAAAAAAGTCTCTTGGAGGATAGCCCTAAACACAACAGGAAGTCAGCCATTTTGAACTTCCTCTCCGATTTTTGTGCAGTTTTTGCCATTTTCAGGCCTCGTACTTTAACGAACTCCTCCTACAGTTTTATTCTGATCATCTTCAAATTTGGTGAGTGTAATCTTAAGGCCTTTGCGACGTTAAATTGCGAAGATCTTGAGTTTTCGTCTAAGGGCGTGTCCTCGGCGGCCTGACAAATTTCGATGTTTCGCCATGAAACAGGAAGTTGCTGTAACTCAGGCAAACAATGTCCAATCTGTAAAAAAGTGCCAGCAAGTGCTAAACATGCTAGCAACATACTAGAAACATGCTAAAACATGCTAGCAAACACTTAGCTAAGTGCTAAAGCATGCTATTACTGCAATTAAATAGGAATTTGCTGTAACTCAGGCATGGAATATCAAATATTCCCCAAACTTAACACGTTTGATAAGAGTCATGGCCTGAACACATCTACATGAGAATATTCAGTTATAGTAATAGCGCCACCTACTGGCAACAGGAAGTGACATGTTTAACACTGTGATGCAGTACTAGCAACATATTAAATATGCCATTGAGTTATAAACATGCTATAAAAATGTTAAAACATGCTAGCAATTCATAGCTAAGTGCTAAAGCATGCTAATGCAATGAAGCAGGAAGTTGTTGTTACTTAAGAAGGCAATGTCCAATCTGCCCCAAAGTTCACACGTTTGATAAGAGTTCTGCCCTGAACACACCTACATGACAATTTTCAGTTAAAGTAATAGCGCCACCTACTGGCAACAGGAAGTGACATGTTTAACAGTGTGATGCAGTACTAGCAACATAGTAAATATGCCTTTGAATTATAAACATGTTAAGACATGCTAGCAATTCTTAGCTAAGTGCTAAAGCATGCTAATGCAATGAATCAGGAAGTTGTTGTTACTTAAGAAGGCAATGTCCAATCTGCCCCAAACTTCACACGTTTGATAAGAGTGATGGCCTGAACACATCTACATGAGAATATTCAGTCATAGTAATAGCGCCACCTACTGGCAACAGGAAGTGACATGTTTACCAGTGTGATGCAGTACTAGCAGCATATTAAATATGCCATTGAGTTATAAACATGTTATAAACATGTTAAAACATGCTAGCAATTCTTAGCTAAGTGCTAAAGCATGCTAATGCAATGAAACAGGAAGTTGTTGTTACTGAAGGCAATGTCCAATCTGCCCCAAACTTCACACGTTTGATAAGAGTCCTGCCCTGAACACATCTACATGACAATTTTAAGTTAAAGTAATAGCGCCATCTACTGTCGACAGGAAGTGACATGTTTTACACTGTGATGCAGTAGGCTACTAGCAACATATTAAATATGCCATTGAGTTCTAAACATGCTAGAAACATGCTAAAACATGCTAGCAACACTTATCTGAGTGATAACACATGCTATTATCCCCATAATAAAGGACATTTTTGTAACTGACTTTGACATACTCCTCCTATATTTACCTACTTAAATGCACATTGCCCACCGTGCTCTGTCTTCCTAAAGCCACCGGGTGGCGGTGGCACGGGTGCGAGGGCCCTTTCAATGCTGCTTGCAGCTTTAATTTATTATTATTATTGTTTTTGATTGCAGAGCGCCGTAGCGCATTCGCGCAGCACTACCTCTCGCTCGTCCCTCTCTCTCGCGCACGCTCTCTCTCCCTCAAATGAGGTGCCGTCTAGGGCTTAAATCAAACTTCATTCACGCACACATATATGAAACACTTGCATACACAAATACTAAGTAGTCAAAACATACATGTATACTGCTGAATGCTCAAACAAATACATATGAAATGCACAAAGACACACCTAAAGTCGCTCAGCACATACACGCAAACTCTACACACACGAGATTCCCGCACATACTCATATGAGACGCGCGCGCGCACACACAAACTCTCCGCGCACATACTCGTATGAGACGCGAGCACACACACACACACAAACTCGCGCACAAACTCAATGAGACGCGAGCACACACACAAACTCTCCGCGCACATACTCAAATGAGACGCGAGCACACACAAACTAGCGCACATAGGCCTACTCATATGAGACACACAGTACATGATGCATATGATTCTCAGTGTGAATGTAAGTCACACATTGGTAAGTGCATTTTTTGTTAACAGAGAATGAGAGTCCATTGCTTTTATTGTTTTTGGTTGTTTTGTTCATTTATTGCGGATATTTAAAATGTTTTCCGTTTTCAGTGTTAAATAGTCTTTAGAAATAAAAGTTTATTGATTTTTTAAAAGGTGTACCTGCATTATTATGCCATTATCATTATTTTAGATTAAAATGGTCTCAGAACGACAATATTATCGTTTATTATCAATATTATCGTTTATCGCAATAATTTCTTGGACAATTTATCGTCCAGCAAAATTTGTTATCGTGACAGACCTAATTCTATGAAATAATGTTCAGTTTAATTGTGTTTACCCTAACCCATAACCGGAACTCATTTGAATTCTGCATGGAATGCTGTCTTTTAAAGCGATATTAGGAGATTCCATATTAGATACCATATTAAATGGTTAGAGATGAGGAGGAAACTGTGGCTTTACCGAGCTCAACGGCTCTGGCCGAGCTGTGATATAAACTAAATGCTTGGCTATTTTAAAAAGGAGCTAATAGGCTATGTCCCGCCCTGTCTTCCTGTTTCAGTGAAATGACTTTAACACATTGAACAATGCTGCGCGTTTCAAGGCACTTAATGGGCCTTTAATAATCGCCATAAAAATAAAAAATCTGCCTGATCACTATCACTCTGCCTAATCATCAACAATAAATAGTCAATAATTATACAGCTTGAATACATTTTTCAGTATTGCATAGAAGGACACATGGAAGTGGTTATTTGACTGCTGCCAAAGAAATAAGTGCACTGACTGTTTGGTTGAACATCGACATCTGCTGTGATAGTGCTTTCCTGATACTTTTCTTTTTTCTACTCACCTCATTGTGTAGGGACTGCAGTGTGTTTGTGTCTGTAAAAAAGATTACACTGTCCCCTAGTGGCCTTCTAATAACACTGCAAAATGTTATTCTAATGGGTGTTCACATTTTAGTTTCAGTTTGACATCTCTCTCTCTCTCTCTCTCTCTCTCTCTCTCTCTCTCTCTCTCTCTCTCTCTCTCTCTCTCTCTCTCCCTCTCTCTCTCTCTCTCTCTCTCTCTCTCTCTCTCTAACACTACATTTTAAGTTGTGATATATATATATATATATATCTTTTTTTTTTCTTTTTTTTTACAGTGTACAAGTGTCTTTTTCTACACACACCCCATTCATTTATGGCCTACATCATCTTTGAACTTCTCCACTGGCTCTTTGCCTTTTTGTGTCACTGACTTCCTCTCAGTGCACTAGGCTGTGCTCACTTCCTCCTATAGTCCCCGTGCCACTGTTTTTAGGGACAGTTTCATTCAGACTACTATAGACAGTTTTTTGGACGCTCTTTTGGATGATGCACGGTGAGTTTTCTTTCATATTTGCCCTTGATGATCTGTCCCAAACTTACTGTCAACCTTCATTCTTAAGGGACCAAATTTAATCTCTGGTTTGAACATTTGAAAAGTGATAAGAATGCAATGATGTCATTAGGAGATAGTTACCTCTTTTTTTTTCTGCTATATTCAAATGGAGCTCTGTGCGGTTTTAAAACAGAGCTTTCTGACCGAATAATATTTATGTAATGGTATTTTACATTGTATATGTTTAAAATGCAATTAATAATAAAAGAAAAGCTTAATCATTACTTGTCCTACTTAAAATTGTAGTGCAAGCTACAGTATGTGGAGCTGACAGTGTACTGTAGGTACAGTAGCATTTGCATAAACAATATTTTATTTATTAGATTATAAATTACAATATATAAGATCAGACAGCGTGAGGGAGAAAAGCATCAGCTGAAATAATGGTGAGATGCACACAAACAGATTTGATGACTGTGACACTATGAAACACTTTGCAGTTTATTCTTAGACAGTCTTGTAAAGAGATGACCACAGTTTCTTTCTATGTGCCATTCAGCGAATATCTTTGTGAATATCTATTATGGTTGCTCCAGGCCAAAATCCAGACCTATACCAGTATGTGGAGTGAATATCTTCAAAAATGAAACATGCACCTGGAAAACTTCCAATTTTACTAATTATAAAACATATGCACTCCGACTCCCGGAATTTGCATTGCAGTCGATTTGATTTGAGCTGAGATTTTCACACTAACACTTTCCAGTTGTGCAGTCTGAATCAAACGATATGTGAATGGACTGTGGGCGGTCTGTGACCCCTACAACAGTGAGCAGTACAGTTTTAAGTTTGTCTAGTTTATTTTAAAAAAGGAACTGTCTTCTTGGCAGCAAAGTTATTTTAGACCCCTAAACCTGTTATATGATATATAGGCCTATACTCTAAAAAAAAATATTGTAATTTTTACTGTAACAATGCGACAGTAAAAACCTGTTAATTGGTTAACCGGTGAGTTTCTGTACTATATACAGATAAAAACTGTAACCTTACATTTTGTGCAATAATACAGTAAAATACTGTTAAATGTACCTTTTTTTATTTTTTACTAAATCATCTTATAATTTACAGTGAAAAGCCATAAACTGACATGCCAAGACCTCCCTGTAAAACATTACATTAAAATGTTTTCATACTAGGAAAAAATTGTTCTTTTAAGAACTATTCAATGAAAAGTTCTTTGGCAAGTCAAGGCAAGTTTATTTATATAGCACATTTCATACACTATGGCAATTCAAAGTGCTTTACAGAAAGGAATTAGAATAATCACAAAATAAAAGCAAAGAACAGTAAAACAGTTATAAAAGAAATTAAAAGAGATATATGATACAGTTATAAAATGAATTAAAAGAGTAAAAAGATGATGCATATAAACTTCTCATCTGGCAAAACACCGGTGTATCATATTTTTCACAACTCCCAGTTTTACTCTGAGATGTATCCATGGTGATTACACTGTGTCTGTGGTGTTCTTTTGGAACCCCACTGAGAAATCTATTGGATGTCTCCGATGGACCCGATTTTCCCCTAAAATCGGACAGGAGGAGCTCTAGGACTGACTCACGGGGTAACCTCGGGTTCACTGCACCATCAGTCCGCACCCCCCCAAAAAAACATTTGTTCGGAAGCTCTAGGAATGGAGTCGTTCCAGTCCAGATCCCACAGTACCTCGAGTTTAATTACATCAAACTCACTACTCCACCACTCTACTTTTGGGGAAACAAAAATGGTTCTTCTGTGGCATTATACAACCCCCCCCCCACCCCCCCTTTGGAACCTTTATCTTTATAAAGTGTCGATTTTTTTCAAGCTAATGAGAATGCACATCTATGTTATGATGAATATTGCAAGATTACTGTACTGTTTCTGAAGAGGCTAACAGGCACCCTTGTGAGATGAATTACTTCCCCACCAGCTCTGCGCAACTGTTCTTCTCAGAAAGATATAAATAAAGGTCATTGACAACAATGTAATGTTTTGTGGGAATCAAGGGAGATCATTTTGACCTCAAATGCACGTGATAATGTGACTCAAGCATAATTTACACAACCATGATGGTCTTCTAGCATGAGTATGTTCATTTATTTCGTACGAAGGATGGAATTACTTTTTTTTTTCTAATACTGATGACTCAAGTTTGATGCATTCACTGTTGTTTCAAATATCGCATGGAACACAACATGAGTTGTCTAGCATTTAGTTTTTGCTAAATATCTCCTTATGTATTGTATGCAAGTCATAGTATGGAAGGCCATTTCTGCCACATAAGAAAAAAAAATCATGCTTTGGTAAATCACAATTATGACATAAAAAGAAATGATGAAATCCTAAATTATTATTGAGATGCTAATTATTATTATCCATTATTATGAGATGAAAAGTAGATAGTATGACTGGAAAAGTCATAGTTATGACATAGAAGATGAAATTATGAAAAACTGAGTCGAAATTATGACTTAAAAAGAGGCATTTTGACTTAAAATATTGTTATTGTGACATAAGTCTTTATGACATTATGACATTGAGATTGTGACATTAAAGGTGCAGTGTGAAAAAAGTGTTGACATTTGAAATCAACCCAAACAAACACACCCCTCCCTTCATTGCTCAGCCCCCAAAATGCATGAACACTCAATGCAAGAGTGTCTCTTTTATCATAGATAAATCGATCTCTTAGACATCTCTCTTTCTACAGTCTTTCTTCCAATCTCTCCCTTGCTCAATATCTCTTCTCCCGTATCATGTGTGGACACGTCCCCTGCTGCTGATTGGCTAATAGTTTGTTGTGGTACTCAGTCTGATCAACTTTCATAAACGTTTTTCAAAAAATCGTTTACTCCACCTTTAAATCATAATTTCACCTTTTTTACATAATTACTTAATATGTCATTATTTAGACTTTTAATCTCATAATTATGACTTTTTAGGTCATACCTTTTACTGTTAAACGTCGTAATTTTAGTATGTTTTGTATCTTAGTATGTTTTGACTTGGACTGTCATAATTTCACCTTTTTATCTCATAATTATTAGTACGTCATAATTTCAACTTTATCTCCTATAATTTAGACTTTTTTATCTCATAATTATTAGTTTATGTCATTCTTTTTACTTTTTAATGTCGTTATTATTACTTTTAAAGTAATCATTTCGACTTTTCCTTCCAAGTTTTGACATTTTATGTTATAATAATGAGTGTTATAATTTTGACTTTTTTATGTAATAATTATGACATTTTAAGTCATATTTTTGACTTATATTGAATAATTTCACAATTATGACTTAGTATGCCATAGCTATGACTTAGCAGCCTATGTCATAATTATAACTTATGTCATAGTTAAGATTTACCAAAGCATGATTTATGTGGGAGCTTCCAAATCAGGGAAAGTTTGAAATCATCAAAGAACAATGCGATAAATGTTCCTTGTGTACATTTCAGTTATTGGAAGCTGAAGGCAGAACAACAATGCAGAACATCAAGTGTGTCGTGGTGGGAGACGGTGCCGTCGGGAAGACCTGCCTCCTGATTTCCTTCACCACCAACGCATTTCCCAAAGAATACATTCCCACTGTATTTGACAACTACAGCGCACAGCTGGCGGTAGAATCTAAAGTTGTCAGTCTGAACCTGTGGGACACCGCGGGACAGGAGGAATACGACCGTCTCCGGACCCTCTCTTACCCACAGACCAACGTCTTCATCATCTGCTTCTGCGTCACCAGCCCCTCATCCTACGAGAACGTCAAGCTAAAGTGGTACCCCGAGGTGTCAGAACACTGTCCTCATGTGCCCATCCTTCTAGTGGGGACTAAAAAAGATCTGAGAGATGATGCAGAGGTGCTGAAGAAGCTGAAGGAGAAGAACCTGTCCGCGGTGTCCCAGCAGCAAGGGGCGGCGCTGGCCAGACAAATCCAGGCCAGTAAATACATGGAGTGCTCAGCGCTCAACCAGGATGGGGTGAAGGAGGTGTTCACAGCAGCGGTTCATGCCTTCCTCCACCCCAAGCCACAGGCCTCCAAGAAATCATGCGTGCTGCTATAAATCTGATGGGACCTAAACATATGTATATTGTTACATGGGGTATTTTATCACATGTACTGTAAATGATGATCACACTTTAAAAAGTTACATTACAATGCCTTTACATTAGGCTACATCAATTTTTTTTTCTCTTAACAAAAAAAAAAAGTCAAATACAGTACAGAACAAGAATATTAATACACAAATTAATATTGAATAATAATAATATAAAAAAAAGTTAGGTTTCAAATAATACAATACTATGCAAAATAATGACAAAAAGTACAGTATCTGGAGTCTGGACACATTCTTGGTGTAAAGCCTATTGGAACAAGTGCAAGCATTTTTTCTTAATTATTGTGTTTTATTTTCATTTTATTTTAAAATTTTGCAGATGTTAGTTTGATATTTTGTTAGGCCTATATAATGAACTTACATTTTTTTAAGAGAGACTTACAAGTCGAAATATGTTTTAAGGGTTCACTGTTTTAAAAGAAATAAAGCAATGTAGATTTTGTATATGGTGAATAATATAACATGAACATGCATTAAAAAAAGAAAACTGATTATTTTTAAAAGATACAATAAATATTTGATTCAGTGTTCAATGTAAAATGGGTGATGTTGACCATTTTTATATGCTTTCAGTTTCAAATCGCTTTCTGTGTCTTTAAATGTTCCCCACTTCTTCATACTTCTTACTTATTTAAAGCCCCCCTGTGGTGAAAATCAAGTTTTTAATGTTGTTTATGTGTCTATTTGGTGTTTTTAATATGCTTTAAGACTAACCATGTGCAAATTCATAAGTCAACACCATTACTTGAGTATTTTCTCTTTAAAACTGCAGGGAACCAAAGACAGTATCAAAAACATGGTTTGAAATCGCTGGTGTTTCTGACGTCACAAACCAGCTTGTAACCAATCACGTCAACGTGTGATTGTCAACGAGTGGATCTCGTTGCGAGTGAGTGGAGGCGGGGCTAATTTGCATATTCAAAGAACCGGGTATACTAAATGAGACAATGGTGTAGTTACATTCAAGCTATTTTAAGGCATGAATGTTTTTTTAAGTAAAAAACAAAAACAAAAAAAAAAACGTTTAAATGTGTCATTTTGGTGATCAAAGATGAGTTTTAAGTGTTCAAATGATTGACTACAGGGGACTATAATTGTTTTTTCTTTGTTACTCAAAGGCACATATAACCAACAAATGTCAGTTGCCAATGAATCAAACTATATTGATTAATCAGTTTGAATCAGTCAATTCATGATAAACAATCCAAATATATTCTGGATCAAGAAGCACAGCATGACAGATATAAAGATCTTAGACTGTTCAGTCCGACTTTGCATGTAATGCAAAGCCTGCTTTTAATATGATGTTCATTTACATATTTAATCTTGAGACGTGCTTGCAGTTACAACCTTACTGCAGAATTTAGTGTTTAAATCATATACTGTTGAAGTTAAACACAAGAAAGAAAGTATGTGCCACTTCAGACCAATTTCACATACACTGCCACAATATTAAAGGTTTTCTATAAAATGCTTACTGTAGTACTTTTCTGCACACATTAATAAAATGAGGAACCGTTTATGCAAACCTGTGCTTTATACACTTACCTCACGATTACAAAACATGAAACTCATTAGTTTCAGGTTCTTTTTTTTTTTCTTCTTTTTGCACGTTTGGGAGATGAGTTTGTGGCTGCTAAGCGATTTTCATTCTTTCCATTTACTTTCCTTTGTGCTGATTTTCGAGTCTCTTGTTAGTGAGAGCAGAATAAACGAGAAATGTTCACTTCCCTCCTGTAAATCCTCAGCTATTTCAGGCACAGTTTGCAGCAGTTTCGATTTCGAAGTAAATGTCTGGAGAGACATCTTGACAGGAGAACGAAACCTCGAAAATAATGAAAATAGAATTAAATGAAATCTCAGGGTTGCAGACCAGAAACTTTCTAGCTGGAAAAAATTCAATAAAAAATAAAACAAACAAAAAAATAAATAAATAAAATAAAACAAAATAAAATAAAACAAATAAAATGAAATTAAATTAAATAAAATGAAAAAAATAAAATAAAATAAAATAAAATAAAATCTTAGGTCAGGTCAGAAACTTTCTAGCTGGAAAAAAATAATAAAAGAAAAAATGTAGATAAAACTATATATATATATATATATATATATATATAGGTCCTTCTCAAAAAATTAGCATATTGTGATAAAGTTCATTATTTTCCAGAATGTAATGATAAAAATTAAACTTTCATATATTATAGATTCATTGCACACCAACTGAAATATTTCAGGTCTTTTATTGTTTTAATACTGATGATTTTGTCATACAGCTCATGAAAACGTCTCGGTTACGTATGTAACCCTCGTTCCCTGAGTAGGGAACGGAGACATTACGTCGGATGACGACGAAATGGGGTTTCGCTTAGAAAGCCTATCAACTTCGAGTATTACAAAACGAGCCAATGGCAAAGAAATGCCATGGGTCTGCGGAATTTGCATGACGTAACTCCACCCCACCTCGTGGGTATAAAAGGAGGAAGTCCGCAACAGCAGTTTATGTTTCTTCGCTGAGGAGCCAAGACTGAGCTCAGGCGATCCCCGCGGTACAGCGGAAAGTGGCAGGCAGACGTAACGTCTCCGTTCCCTACTCAGGGAACGAGGGTTACATACGTAACCGAGACGTTCCCTTTCGTTGTCACTCCGAGTTACGTCGGATGACGACGAAATGGGGTTACCAGTCTAATCACGCCACCTTCTCAGCTGTCTTCCAGTGCCCTGCGTAAATCGAGATCCCTGTCATAGACTGGACGAAGGACTCCATTTAACACAGGAATACCAAGGTACACTGGGAAGCATATCCCAAGCTAGGGGAAGTATGCAATTAATGCCAACCCAGAGGGGGGGGACTTAGAGAATACACATATGACCCGAAGGAAACATATGGAGAACACTGGGGTGTCCAGCCGCAGGTGGAATATTTCAACCCCAGGGGTGGCAAGGTGGCTTGCCAAGGGAAAGACACATGCTCAGAGAGGCTTACAGTGGAAATACACATGTGGGGGTCGCTCAGGGGAGGGACCATGCACACGGGAGGCACCTAGCCGACGCGCAGGCAATAGACACTGGCGCCGACGTCAGGAGTGCTGGAGGAACTCAGGGCTTTCGGGAAGCTCACCTGAGGAGAATATCGCACGTATCCAGTCCGTGGAGTGGAATGGCGAGCAAGCGAAGACACCTGAGCGGGTCCGGTACTAGCTAGTTGAAGCGAGTACATGAGAGGACACTGGCTCCACTCGGAGATTATAGAATCTGGCGAATGTGTTAGGTGTCGCCCAGCCTGCAGCTCTGCAGATGTCTGTTAGCGAGGCGCCATGCGCTAGAGCCCAAGAGGATGCCACACTCCGGGTGGAGTGGGCCGTCACACCAAGGGGGCACGGTCGACCTTGCTGCTGGTAACCCAAGGCAATGGCGTCCACTATCCAGTGAGACAACCTTTGCTTGGAGAGAGCCTTTCCCTTCAGCTTCCCACCATAACAGACAAAGAGCTGGTCTGAGGTCCTGAAACACCGCGTCCTGTCTACATAGGCGCGAAGAGCGCGTACTGGACAGAGCAGTGCCAAGGCTGGGTCTGCCTCCTCCGGGGGCAGCGCTTGCAGGTTCACCACCTGGTCCCGAAAGGGAGTGGTAGGAACCTTGGGCACATATCCGGGCCGGGGTCTCAGGATCACGTGAGAGAAAGCCGGACCGAATTCCAGGCACGCTTCGTCGACGGAGAATGCGTGCAGGTCCCCTACCCTCTTGATGGAGGCCAGTGCAACCAGGAGCGCTGTCTTCATTGACAGGAACTTAAGCTCAACTGATTGCAGGGGCTCAAAGGGAGCACTCTTCAGGGCAGTTAGAACCACTGAGAGGTCCCAAGAGGGAACGAGAGGAGGACGAGGAGGATTTAGTCTCCTCGCTCCTCTCAGGAACCTGATGACCAGGTCGTGCTTCCCTACCGACTTACCTTCGACTAGGTCATGGTGTGCGGCAATGGCGGCAACATAGACCTTAAGGGTGGAGGGAGACAGCCTTCGCTCCAACCCTTGCTGAAGGAAGGAAAGCACAACGCTGATCGAGCATCTCCGGGGGTCTTCTCGGTGAGAAGAGCACCAGTCGACGAAGAGGTTCCACTTCAACGCGTAGACGTGTCTCGTGGACGACGCTCTAGCGGAAGTGATGGTAGCCGCCACCGCTGGTGGAAGGGTACTCAAACCTACCTCGAGCCGTCCAGGAGCCACACGTGGAGGCTCCAGAGATCGGGGCGAGGGTGCCACACAGTGCCCCGTCCCTGAGAAAGAAGGTCCTTCCTCAGAGGAATGGGCCAGGGAGGTGCTGTCGCGACGAGTGCAAGTTCGGGGAACCAGGTCCGGCCGGGCCAATACGGCGCGACCAAAATGACCTGCTCCTCGTCCTCCCTGACCTTGCGCAAGGTCTGCGCAAGAAGGCTCACTGGGGGAAACGCATATTTGCGGCCCGGCGGCCAGCTGTGCGCCAGTGCATCCGTGCCGAGCGTGCCCTCGGTCAGGGAAAAATACAGGGCGCAATGGGTCGAGTCGTGAGAGGCAAACAGATCTATCTGTGCGTCCCCGAACTGGTCCCAAATCAGCTGAACCGACTGGGAATGGAGTCGCCATTCTCCAGGGAGGGGCTGAAGCCGTGAGAGCTCGTCGGCTGCACAGTTCAGGGCTCCGGGAATGAAAATGGCTCGAAGCGACCTCAGATGCTTCTGACTCCATAGAAGGAGGTGGCGGGCGAGTTGTGACATACGGCGGGAGCGTAGACCACCTTGATGGTTGATGTACGCTACAGTAGCGGTATTGTCTGAGCGGACTAGTACGTGTTGACCCCTGAGCAACGCCCGGAAGCGGTGCAGGGCAAGTTGTACTGCCAACAACTTGAGGCAATTGACATGCCATAGCCGCTGGGGTCCTGTCCAGGAGCCCGCAGCAGCATGTCCATTGCACGTGGCGCCCCAGCCCGTGGTGGAGGCATCCGTGGAGACCACAACATGCCGGGAAGCTCGTTCCAGGGGGACACCCGCCCTGAGAAAACTGAGGTTCGACCACGGGGTGAGGAACTGACGGCAGGTCGGAGTAACTGGTACCCGGAGCGTGCCTTGATGCCATGCCCACCTCGGGACTCGGTCGCGATGCCAAAGCTGAAGCGGTCTCATTTGAAGCAATCCGAGCGGCGTGACCGCGGCTGCAGATGCCATATGCCCCAGGAGCCTCTGAAAATGTTTCAGTGGAACCGCATTCTTGCTCCTGAGATGTCTCAGGCAAGTCAGCAGTGACTGCGCGCGCTCGCTCGTAAGCTGCGCGGACATGGCGACCGAGTCGATGTCCATACCGAGAAAAGAGATCCTCTGCACGGGCAAAGTTTGCTCTTCTCCCAGTTGACCCGAAGGCCCAGACGAGCTAGGTGCCGGAGCACTAGGTCCCTGTGTTCGCAAACCTGATCTCGAGAGTGGGCTAGGATCAGCCAGTCGTCGATATAACTCAGGATGCGAACCCCGTGTTCCCGAAGGGGAACAAGGGCAGCCTCGACGACCTTCGTGAAGGTGCGAGGAGACAGGGCTAGCCCGAAAGGGAGAACCGCGTACTGGTATGCCTGCCCCTCAAAAGCAAACCGTAGGAACGGTCTGTGTCGAGGAAGAATGGAGACATGAAAGTAGGCGTCCTTCAGGTCGATCGCTGCAAACCAATCCTGGGGCCGCACGCATTCGAGAACGCGTTTGGCGGAGAGCATCTTGAACGGCAGCCTGTGAAGGGAGCGGTTCAGCACGCGCAAGTCCAGGATTGGCCGTAACCCACCGGTTTTCTTGGGGACAATGAAGTAGGGGCTGTAGAACCCGGACCTCATCTCGGCTGGAGGGACAGTCTCGATTGCACCCTTCGCCAGCAGGGTGGCAATCTCTGCTCTCATGATAGGGGCATTGCCACGGACCACAGTGGAGCGGACTCCCCTGAAGCGGGGAGGAGACCGTGCGAACTGAATCGCAAGCCGAGCCTGATGGTGCGCGCGATCCAGCGGGACAGACGGGGAAGCTCTAACCAGGCTCCCAGGAACTGAACCAGCGGGATCAAGCGGACGACAGGCGTCCCCCCGGAGGGGCAGCGAAGCGGAGTAACTGGCCCAGACGTGGACGGCATAGCGGCCCGGTGTGGGGGCACAGTTAGCAACCGCGCCCTGACAGAGGGGGCCAGGGGAGGACCATGCTGGTCGTCCCGCGGGGGCCTGCTCTGGCAGGGGTCTGGCGACAGAGGGGGACAGGGGCGAAGCGGTCCGTGGACGGCACGCCGTGTCAAGCACCTCTGGGACAGAGGGGGACGAGGAGAGCACGGCTTGTGGGCGGCGCTCTGTGTCGTCCGAGAACTCTGTCTTCCCAGAGACGGGAGAGTCAGTTCTTAGGAGAATAAGGATTTTTCCCCGGCCCTCCACCGGGGAAAGGAGTGGTCCTGCTACCAACTCCTGGAAGAACTGAGTCCCATCTCTGTGGAGCCCGTCTCAGGAGCGCCGCTTAACCCGGCACGTAGCGGGGGGCGGGGCTGGAGAGGGCTGTGGCGTCCGCCCGCGGCTTCCAGAGCCGGCCCGTCTCTTTAAATGGGCGGGGTGGGAGCCGCGGGGGGGGCGCCTTCGGCAGTGGGCAGACCGAGGGATCTGAGCGGACGGCGGGCCATCGGGACAGAATCACGTCAGTCTGCACATGGGCGGTTGAGAGCTGTTGGGCGAAGTTCTCAACCGCACCGAGGCCGACCTGGGATATGGGAACGTCGGACAGACGGGGCCGCGCGACATTCAGCACATCAGACAGGTTCAGCCACAGAATGGTAGGCATCACCTGACCCAGGGAGCTTACGGCCACTTTCGTCGCTCGGAGAGCAAGGTCAGTGGCGGCGCGCGACTCAGTGAAGAGCCCTGGGTCAGTCCCGCCCTCGTGCAAGTCCATGAGCATCTGGGTCGAGGACCAGCAGAATGGCCATGGCCTGCAGAGAGGCGGCTGCCAGTCCCGTGGTGCTATAGGATCTCGCCACAAATGTAGACGAAAACCATAGACCACGGGCGGGGGCTTAGGATTGCGCCGAGAAGAAGCACTCTGAGGACACATAGCATCGCAACAGAGCGTTCAGCCGGGGGAACCCCAGTGTACCCGTGACAGCAGCCCCATCGAGGGGGGAAAGGCGGATGAGATCAGCGAGCGGTCCCGAGAAAACCAGGGGGTCTTCTGGGACTTCGAGATCTCATCATGCACGTCCGGGACGGAAGGTATTGGGGTTTGCCGTGGACGAGGGTCGGCGGCCTTACCCAAATACCAATCGTCCCAGGAAAGCATGGCCGTCATCTCTGGATCAGACTCAGGCACAGCCGTATGCACACCAGAGGGTGGCAGCTGTGACGAGTCGTCACTTCGCAGAGAATCAAACCCACCTTGTGAAGCTGCTACAAACATAGTATCATCCTCTGTAGCTTTAAATGAAACACACGGGCCACCAGAGGGTAGACTCGTGGGAATCACCTATTCACTAGCGGGCACCGCCGTTGAGGGGAGGCTGGGGTCACGGACACGGAGTCGGCGCCTTGTTCCAGACCAACACCCTCAGGTCACCCTGGCCACCAGCCGAAGATCGGGGGGTGGATGAGGGGACTCTCACTCTTGCGAGTTCACAGAGTCTCGACCTATATGACGCGATGATCATGTTCCCACAGAGAGAACATGAGTCATCCACGAGCGCTGCTCTAGTATGATCAAGCCCAAACATACCAGACAACGCTCGTGCCCATCAGAGTCCGATACCAAGCTGCCGCAACCATTCGTTTTTTTTTTTTTTTTTTTAAATGCACGGGCGAGCCGTCTTTAAAAAGACGTGCCGCGTGCGCTCTTTTAGAGAGAGAACTCACGTGTTGAAGCGCCCGGGGAAGCACGCGCTCTCTGATGAACCACTGCAGAGATAAGCAGGAAGCACGCACTCGCCGGAGATCGCCGTCACACCAACACTCGAGGCACTCGTTCGTGAAGCTGATAATTCAGAGTTGGCTTGTGGAGAGAAGAATACACTTGGCTCCGAAGCGAAAACATAAACTGCTGTTGCGGACTTCCTCCTTTTATACCCACGAGGTGGGGTGGAGTTACGTCATGCAAATTCCGCAAACCCATGGCATTTCTTTGCCATTGGCTCGTTTTGTAATACTCGAAGTTGATAGGCTTTCTAAGCGAAACCCCATTTCGTCGTCATCCGACGTAACTCGGAGTGACAACGAAAGGGAACCCAAAATTCCTATCTCAAAAAATTAGCATATTTATTCCGACCAATAAAATAAGTGTTTTTAATACAAAAAAAGTCAACCTTCAAATAATTATGTTCAGTTATGCACTCAATACTTGGTCGGGAATCCTTTTGCAGAAATGACTGCTTCAATGCGGCGTGGCATGGAGGCAATCAGCCTGTGGCACTGCTGAGGTGTTATGGAGGCCCAGGATGCTTCGATAGCGGCCTTAAGCTCATCCAGAGTGTTGGGTCTTGCGTCTCTCAACTTTCTCTTCACAATATCCCACAGATTCTCTATGGGGTTCAGGTCAGGAGAGTTGGCAGGCCAATTGAGCACAGTAATACCATGGTCAGTAAACCATTTACCAGTGGTTTTGGCACTGTGAGCAGGTGCACGGTCGTGCTGAAAAATGAAATCAGATGGAAGCATGAAGTGCTCCAAAATCTCCTGATAGCTAGCTGCATTGACCATGCCCTTGATAAAACACAGTGGACCAACACCAGCAGCTGACATGGCACCCCAGACCATCACTGACTGTGGGTACTTGACACTGGACTTCAGGCATTTTGGCATTTCCTTCTCCCCAGTCTTCCTCCAGACTCTGGCACCTTGATTTCCGAATGACATGCAAAAATTGCTTTCATCCGAAAATAGGTACTTTGGACCACTGAGCAACAGTCCAGTGCTACTTCTCTGTAGCCCAGGTCAGGCGCTTCTGCCGCTGTTTCTGGTTCAAAAGTGGCTTGACCTGGGGAATGCAGCACCTGTAGCCCATTTCCTGCACACGCCTGTGCACGGTGGCTCTGGATGTTTCTACTCCAGACTCAGTCCACTGCTTCCGCAGGTCCCCCAAGGTCTGGAATCGGTCCTTCTCCACAATCTTCCTCAGGGTCCGGTCACCTCTTCTCGTTCTGCAGCGTTTTTTGCCACACTTTTTCCTTCCCACAGACTTCCCACTGAGGTGCCTTGATACAGCACTCTGGGAACAGCCTATTTGTTCAGAAATTTCTTTCTGTGTCTTACCCTCTTGCTTGAGGGTGTCAATGATGGCCTTCTGGACAGCAGTCAGGTCGGCAGTCTTACCCATGATTGCGGTTTTGAGTAATGAAACAGGCTGGGAGTTTTTAAAAGCCTCAGGAATCTTTTGCAGGTGTTTAGAGTTAATTAATTGATTCGGATGATTAGGTTAATAGCTCGTTTAGAGACCCTTTTCATGATATGCTAATTTTTTGAGATAGGAATTTTGGGTTTTCATGAGCTGTATGCCAAAATCATCAGTATTAAAACAATAAAAAGACCTGAAATATTTCAGTCGGTGTGCAATGAATCTAAAATATATGAAAGTTTAATTTTTATCATTACATTATGGAAAATAATGAACTTTATCACAATATGCTAATTTTTTTAGAAGGACCTGTATATATATATATATATATATATATATATATATATATATATATATATATATATATTACTGTGAGAGAGACATTAGAGCATGCAGCTCTGATCCTCCATCTCCCAGAGTTACATGGTATTGCATTTGCCTCAGTGTGATTTGAAAGTAAAATGAACTAGACTCGTAAATGAAACTGCTACAGTTTTACTCTCAAGCAAACACTGCTCTTCATTCACTTAAATCCTGACCACAAGCCAGTGAATTTGACAGTGAAATCAGTGTTATAGCCTCCGGCAAACACAAAATACACGCCTGTCTTTGTTTGGACCTTGTGCTGTGACTTTCAACATGTTTTGTTTTTTTCATTAATACAAATATGATTTCCAATTCGACCACTTACAAATACATTTGTTCTAATATATCTGATCAGGTAAAATACATATGCTCCCTTCCTTCTAACATAAAGACGACACAATAATAAAAAAGCTTCAGTTTGTTGTGGTACTAGAAGGTTCTCCAGTTTAAATATGAGCAAATACTGCCATCCCATGGAAATATTTGGAAAAACAACTCATGGAAACCTGCTTAAACTGCTTGATAGTTAACAGCTGGTTTTATTTAAGTCTGGCTCTCACAAATCTGCAATCAAAATAAACCGTGCAATTAGTGAACTTTTGTGACGCCATCTGACGGCCATCATTTTGTGCATTAATTAAGTTTTAAATATTTTATTTATCAGTGAAGCAGTGAAGCAATGATTATTTTAGCTGAATAATGCCACTATTGTCCTCTGCAGACAGTATATATATATATAATAGGGTATGCACAGAGCCTGGATTACACGTGTGCTCCGTTTGGAGGATTAAACGGTTTAGTGTCCGTGTTTTATTGACTTTCATACAGCAGCTGTCCTCTGAAGTTGCCAGGACTAGATCTTCAATGAATCAAATATCTATTCACCTGTCATTTTATGTCCGATAGCCAATGAAGATGACTGTCACGAATGTTCAATGTTTTGCCTTTTTTGTCTTCTGCTTGATGCTCACACCAGGTAATACATTCTTACACATCGATCTGTCATTGTGCTGTTGTCGGTTTCTGTTCACATCTGTTCTGGCATTTTTAGGTCTTAAATCTTCTTAAAATTATAAGCAAATTCATGTTTTATATCAAAATAGTCCTATGTGTCTGATGTTTGGTCAAAAGGCTGATGCATCATTTTCCATTTACTGTATATATGTATTGATTCCTAACACTTAATGATTTTTATATTCCGTGTGTTGTCAACTCGTAGTCAGTCCAACATGATAATCCTTTCTGTAAATCTGTTTTAGAGCTTTATTGAAATGACAAAGCAGTTGCAAACATCTGGCAAAGTCCATATCTGTGTATGTCTAATGTTCTCATAGTTTCACCAACTCTTTAAATAATCCTTTTCCTCTCGCGCAATAATTTAATACTGCACTTTGTAACCCCATATATAGAGAGACCATGTTATATGCTTCCGGGGCATGTTGTCACAAGGGTCAAAGTGTGTTTCATGAACTATATACTTTTATTTCTGGCAAATAACGGTGTATATATTCAATAGCAGTATATCGACCAACTGCTTAATGGCAGATTTACTCAATCTCTTCTGATGTTGTATAGATTCAGATGGGTAATCTAGTGGGAAATCTCTTCGCTCCACTCATGAATAAGCCATCTGTCATGTGGACATGTGTTATCCGTCACACAACTGCTGTCATGTGGCTCTTATTTATTCCTGTCCAACAAAACCATGTCAAATATGTGATAAAACTGAAAAAAGTGATTATGATATCAATTAACTTTTTTTTTCTTTTTAACTATATAACGTTTTGTCTTCTCCTTTGTAAGTATTCAACTGTTAAATGAATAAATGCACTGTAAATAAACTTGCTACATAACATTTAGACTCGATTTAGAATTATACATTACTGGTCAAAAGTTTGACATTTTCAGTGATATTACAAGTAACATGAGTGACACAATCAGATTACTTTTTCCAAGTAACTAGTTACGTAAAAAAATACTTTTAAATTTACAACAAAGTATCTGAGTTACTTTTTCAAATAAGTAAAGCAAGTTAGGCCTACTTCGTTTCCCCATTTATAGACCGATAGCTCTTCTGTTCTCATGCTGAGAGAAATCCCGAGTAAGTGCAGAGGCGTTGTGTGTGCTGTGTGTGAACACGATGATTATTGTTGACTATAATGACTATATATAGATATATTCTAGACTAAATGTGACAATACATTTACTCACTGGCACAAAGACACATTAAGCATTCCTCAAAATCAATAAAAACAGTCAAATGCAAACTCAGAATATTACGCCTACCTGCAATAATTAAATATGTTAAATTACACAAATATAGTTTATGTATAATCTAAAGAGAGTTGAACTTCTTTCTCCTAAATTTTATTCTTCTTCAATGCAGAATGGCAGCACAACTGAAAGGCTTGTTTGAGCTGTGACTTCTACTGCACAGGCGTGAAATAGAGATATTTTGTTAATTAAAAACAAACAAGCAAGTCCAGCCCAGATGAGATTTTTTTTTTTTAGGGAGTAACGCATATTGTAATTCATTACTTTTAAAAATAACTTTTCCCAACACTGCTAAGGCTGCATTTATTTTACTATAAAATACAGTAAAAATAAGTAATATTGTAAAATATTTTTGCAAAATAACTGATTTCTATTTTAATATATATTAAAATGTAATTTATTCCTGTGATCAAAGCTGAATTTTCAGCATCATTACTCCAGTCTTCAGTGTCACCAGATCCTTCAGAAATCATTCTAATATGTTGATTTGCTGCTCAAGAAACATTTATTATCATCAATGTTGAAAACAGTTGTACTGCTTAATATTCATGATCTTTTTTTCTTCATCATTTTTTGATTAATCAAAAGTTTATTTGAAAAATATATATATCTTTAGTAACACATTATAAATGTCTTTACTGTTACATTTGATCAATTTAATGCATCCTTGTTGAACAAATGTATTCAGCTTTGCCATCACAGGAATAAATTACATTTTAAAAATATATTTCAATAGTAGACAGTTCTTTTAAAATGTAAAACTATTTCACAATATTACTGCTTTTAACTGTATTTTGTTTGATCAAATAAATGCAGCCTTACTGAGCAGAAGAGATTTCTTTCAAAAAACATTTAAAAAATCTTAATGATTCCTAACTTTTGACTGCTAGTATGTTATCACTGAATCTATAAAACAAATGTCTTTCTTTCATTCCAGTTTGCTGGAGTGCCAGTGGGATATACGCCCAGAAACTGCTCAATGATTTATTTAGCAACTACACAAGTGCACTGAGACCAGTGGAGGACACAGAAGACATCCTTAATGTCACGCTTCAGATCACCCTCTCTCAAATCATTGACATGGTAATCTGTCCCATAAAACCACAGTCTAACAGAAAATGAGGACACTGTAGAGAACGTGTTGCCAAACACAGATAAGGATCATGAATGCTGAGCAATAAGTTATTCAGTAAATAAATAAAGGAATTATTATTTCCTAAATACTGTATATTTGATATGATATTTGGAGTACTATTGGCCAAATAAAGCATCTATAATAAAATATATTGCAATAGTTTTTTTTTTTTTTTAAGGTTTAGTAGCCCATTTGTTGAGTTAGGGATGCCAAGTTTATTAAATCAACTGGTGAAGTGAAGATTTTAAATAAAATCTATGCTGTATAGGATGCCTGCCATTCAATTGAGATTGTAAACTGGCCAAACTAAATATTTGGCCATAAATTTACTTTGAAACACATTATTCTGTTATGATGTTTTATTTTCTCTAAGGCAAGAAATAGCATTTTGAATGATTAATAATGTTTCACCTGGACTAAATGTTTCCCTTCCCCAGTCACTTTCCCTGACTGATGCGCTTCTGTTCCAGGACGAGCGTAACCAGATTCTGATGGCGTATTTGTGGATACGGCAGGTGTGGGTTGACAAGTATCTCACCTGGAATAAGGATAACTATGATGGACTTGATACCATCCGTATACCTGGTAGTTATGTATGGAGACCTGATATAGTCCTATATAACAAGTAGGTCGGATTGGTATCGGGTTTGAGTTTTTTTACTTCTTTCTCCACATGGAGGCACAAGCTGAACACTTAATAAATGCATTTATGGTTAAGTGTTTAGGAAATCGTCTGTTTCTGTTTTTTATGGCTCTAAGGTATATTAATAGGCAAATAATTTATTCCCAATTAAAAAAAAAAGCATAAATGGAGCAAACATTAATATTCAAGTATGATACAGCTGCTCTTGTAGTGAATTTGGAGCACCTCTGGAATGTAATAGTCAATTTTGCAGTAGTCTTAGCCTATACCGCACCATTTTTTTCCAATGGTTGTTCTTTTTTGTGGCATCTATTTCAAAGATACTCAACCCTGAACAAACCGAAACAAACCCATCAAAAGAACAGTTCATCCAAAACTGAATTAACTCACAAACAGACTCACATTTAACCATTGTTGACTGTTGACCATTTTCAATGAATCAATTAATTTTGTTCACCAAACTGGTCTGAATGATTCATTCATTAATCAAATCAGTTGAACAGAATAAACTGATTCATTGATAATATCCAGCTCGAAAGACGGATTTGTTCAAAAACACTGCAACTTTTTTATTTCCACATGAATTTTCAGGAAATTCTTCACACAAAGTTAATGTATGGCTTCAGATGACTAGGCCTATAGTGCATGAGTTGGATGAACCACTATTATGATGCTTTTGCATTCTTTGTAAAACTTTAAATCTTATCTATATTGTATGAAAGAGTTTATTTTGTTTTTAATGAGGAGAGAAAGTCAAACAGGTCTGGAACAACATGAGGATGAATACATATTGACAGAAAGTTTCTTTAAGTTTAACGTGTTATAGAATAGTGGAGCGGCTAAGTGCTTATGTTTGGCAGAATCGTTCAGTTTATGATACAAGCGTGAATATTGGCATGAGCAGTCTCCATGAGTCACTTGACAAGAAAATTGTCCGAGCCACTTGAAATTTCAAGATGGCGGACATTTTTCAAGATGGCCGACACCTTAGTGGAGCAGTTAAGTGATATAGTGGTTTATTTGGTGATACAAGCATGAAAATTGGCATGAGCAGTCTCTGATGGTCACTAGACAATAAGCCACCCACAGCTACTTGAAATTTCAAGATGGCGGCCATTTTTCAAGATGGCCACCACCTTAGTGGAGCAATAAGGCTTAAGAAATCATTTAGTTGGTGATACAAGCATGAAAATTGCCATGAGCTGTCTCAAAGGGTCATTTGACAAGAAACCGCCCACAGCCACTTGAAATTTCAAGATGGCGGCCTTTTTTTTCAAGATTACCACGACCTAAATGGAGCAGTTAAGCGATATAATTGTTTAGTTAGTGACATAAGCATGCAAATTGGTATGAGCAGTCTCTAAGGGTTGCTTGACAATAAAACACTCTCAGACACTTGAAATTCCTATTTTCAAGATGGCCGACCCCTGGATCCTCAAAAGATCAATTTTCCTATAGAAATTTATTGTTCCCTTTCGTTGTCACTCCGAGTTACGTCGGATGACGACGAATGGGGTTTCGCTTAGAAAGCCTATCAGCTTCGAGTATTACAAAACGAGCCTATGGCAAAGAAATGCCATGGGTCTGCGGAATTTGCATGACGTAACTCCGCCCCACCTCGTGGGTATAAAAGGAGGAAGTCCGCAACAGCAGTTTATGTTTTCGCTTCGGAGCCAAGTTTATTCTTCTCTCCACAAGCCATCTCTGAATTGTCAGCTTCACGAACGAGTGCCTCGAGTGTTGGTGTGACGGCGATCTACGGCGAGAGCGTGCTTCCTGCTGATCTGCTGCAGTGATTTGCCAGTCGGCGCGTTTCTCCCCGGGTGCTTCAACACTTGAGTTTTCTCACTAAAAGAGCTTACACGCGGCACGTCTTTTTAAAGATGCCTCGCCCGTGTACTTCTGGTTGCGGCAGATTGGTATCGGACTCTGATGGGCACGAGCGTTGCATAGTATGTTTGGGCATTGATCATGCTAGAGCAGCGCTCGAGGATGACTCATGTTTTCTCTGTGGGAACATGACCATCGCGTCATTACGGTCGAGACTCGGTGAACTCGCAAGAGTGAGAGTCCCCTCATCCACCCCCCGCCCTGCGGCTGGTGGCCAGGGTGACCTGAGGGTGAAGGTCTGGAACAAGGCGCCGACTATGTGTCCGCGACCCCAGCCCCCCTCTTCAATGACGGTGCCCGCTAGTGAACTGCCGATTCCCGCGGGTCTACCCTCTGGTGGCCCGCGCGTTTCGGTTGAAGCTACAGAGGATGATGTCATGTCTGTTGCTGCATCACAAGGTGGGTTTGATTCTTCTGGAAGTGAGGGCTCATCACAGCTGCCACCTTCCGGTGTGCATACGGCTGTGCTCGAGTCTGATCCGGAGATGACGGCCATGCTTTCCCAGGCAGCCGCGAGCATCGGGCTTGAGTGGAGGCCTCCACCCTGTCCTGAGCGCTCGCGGCTGGACGATTGGTTTTTGGGTAAGGCCGCCGACCCTCGTCCTCGGCAAACCCCAATACCTTTCTTCCCGGATGTGCATGATGAGATCTCGAAGTCCTGGAAGACCCCGTTGTCTTCCCGTGACCGCTCGTTGGTCTCATCCGCCTTTCCTCCCCTCGATGATGCAGCCGCCCGTGGGTACACTGGGCTCCCCCCGGTTGAACGCTCTGTTGCCATGCAACTATGTCCTCAGAGTGCTTCTTCTCGTGGCGAGCCTAAGCACCCATCCAAAGCCTGTAGATTTTCGTCGACCTTGGTGGCGAAGTCTTACAGAGCGGCGGGACAGGCGGCTGCGTCACTGCATGCTATGGCCACTCTGCAGGTCTACCAGGCCCAGATGCTCAGAGACATGCACGAGGGTAGGACAGACCCAGGGCTCTTCAATGAGCTCCCTGGGTCTGGTGATGTCCACAGCCGTGGTCTAGGAGAGACATCTCTGGCTGAACCTGGCTGACATGCGGGACGCGGAGCAGACCCGTCTGCTTAACGCCCCCTTGTCCCAGGCCGGCCTCTTCGGCGGTGCGGTTGAAGACTTTGCCCAACAGTTTTCAACCGCCCAGAAACAGACCGAGGCCATAAAACACATTCTGCCCCGCCGGCCAGCTGCTGCCTCCACCCAGCCGGCCGGGCAGACTCCTCGTCCTGTTTCCCGCCGAGGGCGCCCTCCTGCGGCTCCAGCCCCTCCCGCCCGGCCCACGCAGCAGCCTCCACCCCGGACCGGTCGCGGAGGAAGCCGTAAGAAGGCGCCACAGCCCTCTCCCGCCCGCCCCCCGCTAAACGCCGGGCCATGGGAAGATGGTCGTTTTTCAGGAGATGGTAGCAGGACCACTCCTTCCCCCGGTGGAGGGCCGGGGGAGAATCTTTTGTTCTCCGCTCCCCGCTGCTCACCCACGGGTGGGCAGCACCCTAAAGTGGTTAAAGACAGAAACGACCCTCTCTTCCCTGAGCTCACAGAGTTCTCAGGCGACACAGAGCGCCGCCCACAAGCCGTGCTCTCCTCGCCCCCCTCTGTCCCAGAGGCGGTTGACAAGGCGTGCCGTCCACGGACCGCTTCGCCCCTGTCCCCCTCTGTCGCCAGACCCCTGGCAGAGCAGGCCCCCGCGGGACGACCAGCCTGATCCTCCCCTGGCCCCCTCTGTCAGGGCGCGGTTGCTAACTGTGCCCCCACACCGGGCCGCTATGCCGTCCACATCTGGGCCAGTTACTCCGCTTCGCTGCCCCTCCGGGGGGACGCCTGTCGTCCGCTTGATCCCGCTGGTTCAGTTCCTGGGAGCCTGGTTATAGCTTCCCCGTCTGTCCCGCTGGATCGCGCGCACCATTAGGCTCGGCTATGCGATTCAGTTCGCACGGTCTCCTCCCCGCTTCAGGGGAGTCCGCTCCACTTTGGTCGGTGGCAATGCCCCTATCATGAGAGCAGAGATTGCCACCCTGCTGGCGAAGGGTGCAATCGAGACTGTCCCTCCAGCCGAGATGAGGTCCGGGTTCTACAGCCCCTACTTCATTGTCCCCAAGAAAACCGGTGGGTTACGGCCAATCCTGGACTTGCGCGTGCTGAACCGCTCCCTTCACAGGCTGCCGTTCAAGATGCTCACCGCCAAACGCGTTCTCGAATGCGTGCGGCCCCAGGATTGGTTTGCAGCGATCGACCTGAAGGACGCCTACTTTCATGTCTCCATTCTTCCTCGACACAGACCATTCCTACGGTTTGCTTTCGAGGGGCAGGCATACCAGTACGCGGTTCTCCCTTTCGGGCTAGCCCGTCTCCTCGCACCTTCACGAAGGTCATCGAGGCTGCCCTTGTTCCCCTTCGGGAACACGGGGTTCGCATCCTGAGTTATATCGACGACTCGCTGATCCTAGCTCACTCTCGAGATCAGGTTTGCGAACACAGGGACCTAATGCTCCGGCACCTAGCTCGTCTGGGCCTTTGGGTCAACTGGGAGAAGAGCAAACTTTGCCCCGTGCAGAGGATCTCTTTTCTCGGTATGGACATCGACTCGGTCGCCATGTCCGCGCAGCTTACGAGCGAGCGCGCGCAGTCACTGCTGACTTGCCTGAGACATCTCAGGAGCAAGAATGCGGTTTCACTGAAACATTTTCAGAGGCTCCTGGGGCATATGGCATCTGCAGCCGCGGTCACGCCGCTCGGATTGCTTCATATGAGACCGCTTCAGCTTTGGCTTCGCGACCGAGTCCCGAGGTGGGCATGGCATCAAGGCACGCTCCGGGTACCAGTTACTCCGACCTGCCGTCAGTTCCTCACCCCGTGGTCGAACCTCAGTTTTCTCAGGGCGGGTGTCCCCCTGGAACGAGCTTCCCGGCATGTTGTGGTCTCCACGGATGCCTCCACCACGGGCTGGGGCGCCATGTGCAATGGACATGCTGCTGCGGGCTCCTGGACAGGACCCCAGCGGCTATGGCATGTCAATTGCCTCGAGTTGTTGGCAGTACGTCTTGCCCTGCACCGCTTCCGGGCGTTGCTCAGGGGTCAACACGTACTAGTCCGCTCAGACAATACCGCTACTGTAGCGTACATCAACCATCAAGGTGGTCTACGCTCCCGCCGTATGTCACAACTCGCCCGCCACCTCCTTCTATGGAGTCAGAAGCATCTGAGGTCGCTTCGAGCCATTTTCATTCCCGGAGCCCTGAACTGTGCAGCCGACGAGCTCTCACGGCTTCAGCCCCTCCCTGGAGAATGGCGACTCCATCCCCAGTCGGTTCAGCTGATTTGGGACCAGTTCGGGGACGCACAGATAGATCTGTTTGCCTCTCACGACTCGACCCATTGCGCCCTGTATTTTTCCCTGACCGAGGGCACGCTCGGCACGGATGCACTGGCGCACAGCTGGCCGCCGGGCCGCAAATATGCGTTTCCCCCAGTGAGCCTTCTTGCGCAGACCTTGCGCAAGGTCAGGGAGGACGAGGAGCAGGTCATTTTGGTCGCGCCGTATTGGCCCGGCCGGACCTGGTTCCCCGAACTTGCACTCCTCGCGACAGCACCTCCCTGGCCCATTCCTCTGAGGAAGGACTTTCTTTTTTCAGGGACGGGGCACCCTGTGGCACCCTTGCCCCGATCTCTGGAGCCTCCACGTGTGGCTCCTGGACGGCTCGAGGTAGGTTTGAGTACCCTTCCACCAGCGGTGGCGGCTACCATCACTTCCGCTAGAGCGTCGTCCACGAGACACGTCTATGCGTTGAAGTGGAACCTCTTCGTCGACTGGTGCTCTTCTCACCGAGAAGACCCCCGGAGATGCTCGATCAGCGTTGTGCTTTCCTTCCTTCAGCAAGGGTTGGAGCGAAGGCTGTCTCCCTCCACCCTTAAGGTCTATGTTGCCGCCATTGCCGCACACCATGACCTAGTCGAAGGTAAGTCGGTAGGGAAGCACGACCTGGTCATCAGGTTCCTGAGAGGAGCGAGGAGACTAAATCCTCCTCGCCCTCCTCTCGTTCCCTCTTGGGACCTCTCAGTGGTTCTAACTGCCCTGAAGAGTGCTCCCTTTGAGCCCCTGCAGTCAGTCGAGCTTAAGTTCCTGTCAATGAAGACAGCGCTCCTGGTTGCACTGGCCTCGATCTCTTCGCGCCTATGTAGACAGGACGCGGTGTTTCAGGACCTCAGACCAGCTCTTTGTCTGTTATGGTGGGAAGCTGAAGGGAAAGGCTCTCTCCAAGCAAAGGTTGTCTCACTGGATAGTGGACGCCATTGCCTTGGCTTACCAGCAGCAAGGTCGACCGTGCCCCCTTGGTGTGACGGCCCACTCCACCCGGAGTGTGGCATCCTCTTGGGCCCTAGCGCATGGCGCCTCGCTAACAGACATCTGCAGAGCTGCAGGCTGGGCGACACCTAACACATTCGCCAGATTCTATAATCTCCGAGTGGAGCCAGTGTCCTCTCATGTACTCGCTTCAACTAGCTAGTACCGGACCCGCTCAGGTGTCTTCGCTTGCTCGGCATTCCACTCCACGGACTGGATACGTGCGATATTCTCCTCAGGTGAGCTTCCCCGAAAGCCCCTGAGTTCCTCCAGCACTCCTGACGTCGGCGCCAGTGTTTCTTGCCTGCGCGTTGGCTAGGTGCCTCTCGTGTGCATGGTCCCTCCCCTGAGCGACCCCCACATGTGTATTTCCACTGTAAGCCTCTCTGAGCATGTGTCTTTCCCTTGGCAAGCCACCTTACCACCCCTGGGGTTGAAATATTCCACCTGCGGCTGGACACCCCAGTGTTCTCCATATGTTTCCTTCGGGTCATATGTGTATTCTCTAAGTCCCCCCCTTCTGGATTGGCATTAATTGCATACTTCCCCTAGCTTGGGATATGCCTCCCAGTGTACCTTGGTATTCCTGTGTTAAATTGAGTCCTTCGTCCTTCTATGTCAGGGACCTCGATTTACGCAGGGCACTGGAAGACAACTGAGAAGGTGGCGTGATTAGACTGGTAACCCCATTCGTCGTCATCCGACGTAACTCGTTACGTCTGCCTGCCACTTTCCGCTGTACCACGGGGATCGCCTGAGCTCAGTCTTGGCTCCTCAGCGAAGAAACATAAACTGCTGTTGCGGACTTCCTCCTTTTATACCCACGAGGTGGGGCGGAGTTACGTCATGCAAATTCCGCAGACCCATGGCATTTCTTTGCCATAGGCTCGTTTTGTAATACTCGAAGCTGATAGGCTTTCTAAGCGAAACCCCATTCGTCGTCATCCGACGTAACGTCTCCGTTCCCTACTCAGGGAACGAGGGTTACATACGTAACCGAGACGTTTTTTCTTTATTAAGGACGATTTGGTGTCATTTTATTTTATATGTTTTAGATTATTCTAAAGAACAACTTTTAACGCATCAAAATACAGTTGTGTTGATTTGTTGATTATAGATAGATTAGACAAGAGTGAATATCTGCATGGGGTTTTAGTTAACCGGATGGTGTACAGATCGCAAGGGATATAAATGGCATTGGATGAACGATCGGACTAAGTGTAGGGTTAAGGCATAGTGAGGATGGATAGTGGCATAGTGCATACACTAAGGCATAGTGGAGGATAGTGACCTGCAAGCTTTGGAGAGATTTGTTGTGCTAATGTACGACAGGTCCAGCGATGTCACCACTGTGAACGAGGCCAGGCTTGATCTCTTTGCCAGAAAGCAAAGACAATATGACTTGATCCCACCAACTCAAGCAGCACTCAAAGAGCATGCCAAACTTGCTTCTTATGAGGCTGGATACGTGTGGGGACAGGCATTGAAGCGACATCCACAAATGCCGAGCCCATCCGACTGGGGATGGGTTAAAAAGGACGAAGAGTGGAAAGTCTTTTGGACACCACTTCCACCTATTGCAGAGAGTTGTTGGGAGTTGACCAAATGTGGGTGCAACAATGTCACAGTGTCTGGTTGTGTTTCCCTGGGTTACCACTAGAGGTCCTCGTTCTCACGGTGTCATTCACATTTACTACATTTCCCAGCATTCGAGTCTGTCACTCATCTAATTATCACACTCAGCTGTATCCCGTCACCTTGTTAGTTCTGTGTGTATATATTCCCTGTCTGTGTCAGTGTTTGTTACGGAGTCCTTGTTTAATGTCCCCACACTTCCGTTCCTGTTGTTGCTTCTTTCTCGTGTTTTGTCGTTTATGTTCTTGGACTGTCTTTGTTGGAATTTGACCCTTGCCTGGACTGGATGTGAGTACGGATTACCGCTTTTAATAAATACCTGCAATTGGATTTACGTTGTCTGTGTGTGTGTTCGTGACAAACAAGGCATGTACTGGAAGGTGTAAGTGCTTCAGATATGGACTCAGTTGCACATGCCTATGTAGTTGCCCCTGCTAGAACCTATTTGCATGTTTCTTTTGCCAGTGTTAGTCCTCTATGTTTTCCGGTGTAGGCCTATGGCTCGGCTTCCCCTCGCCACATCATGTTTTATTTTGTCACCAGACTATCACTGTGACATTTTCAGTTTAGTTCCTTAGTATTGTTTGAGATACTTTCTGTTTGTCATGGTTCAGTTGCTGTTGCCTCTGGATCTGTTCTTTTTGACATTCACTATTAGTCATTGCTCAATTTTTTGTTTGGTGCACTGTCCGTTCAGCAGGCAACTCCTGACAGGCTTTACCAAACTGGACAGGTCATGGGTGAGGAGTCAGACAAAACACAGTCAAACTACCTCTCTTGACAGTGTCTCTATACATTTCTATGAAATGAACCCAATACATTTCTATGAGAAAATGTATCATTTAAAGATCCACATGGTGGGTGGCAGTAATCCTGAAAAATTGCCGCCATCTTGAATTTTTATGTTGCTGTGGGCGGTTTCTTGTCAAATGACCCTTTGAGACAGCTCATAGCAATTTTCATGCTTGTATCACCAACTAAATGATTTCTTAAGCCTAATTGCTCCACTAAGGTGGTGGCCATCTTGAAAAATGGCCGCCATCTTGAACTTTCAAGTAGCTGTGGGTGGTTTATTGTCTAGTGACCATCAGAGACTGCTCATGCCAATTTGCATGCTTGAATCACCAAATAAACCACTATATCACTTAACTGCTCCACTAAGGTGTCGGCCATCTTGAAAAATGTCCGCCATCTTGAAATTTCAAGTGGCTCGGACAATTTTCTTGTCAAGTGACCCATGGAGACTGCTCATGCCAATTTTCACGCTTGAATCATAAACTGAACGATTATATCACTTAGCCGCTCCACTAGAAAAAAACAACATAAAACACAGAAACAATTACTCTAATCTTGTGCCTTCAGATTCTTTCTTGACCACTTGTATTTGCCATTTTAGGGAAACCTAATGACTCTACAGTGTCTATAAAAACTCCACACACCCCTGTTAAGACAGCAGCTTTTGTCATGCAAAAATTAATGTTCTTTGGGAATTACCATTAAAATCTGAAGATGAGTAGGATGTTTATTATTATTATTATTATTAATAAAAACAATTCTTTATGATAAGAACCTCAAACGCAAATCTAAGTCAAGAAAGGAGAAGGTTTTAAAATGGCCCAGTCAGAGCCCAGTTTTAAATCCAATCCAAAAACAAATAATAAAAAAGACCTTGAAGAATGTCCTCAATAGAGGGAAGTAGTAATATGATTCACCTTGTGTCAAGATGATTTATGTCCCTATGATTGACAGGTGGGCGGGGCTAACCTTTGACCTTCCGGGGGTCCTCCGGAGGTCCCTTTGATGTAGGGATTAACCTTTGACCTATCGATCGATCAAGTTGACAGGTGGGCGGGGTAACCTTTGACCTTCCGGGGTCCTCTGGAGGTCCTTTGATGTAGGGATTAACCTTTGACCTATCGATCGATCAAGTTGACAGTTGTCTTTGCCCTATTGACCTTTGTATTATACGTCAAGTTGCCAGTTGTTAGGGTTGATCCGGATTATGATGGATGATTTTGCCATTTAGTTTTACCCCATTGATTTTGGCCTATTGACCCCTGGGGGAAATAACCTTTTGCTGTGGGAAATTCCCTCCATGCCAGCTGTGTCGGGGTTAGTGAGAAAATAATTTTTCTAATGTTGCATATAGATTAGAATAATCTTTTCTAAACAAAAATAAAATCATCTTACCGTTTCAGAGTTGAGGATCTTTTGAAAAAGTTGAAAAGAGTTCCTCTTTTGGAAAGAGTGCCTTTTGCATCTGACAGTCTCTGCGCTAAGTGTGTGCGTCTGTCTGTGTGTGTGAGACGTCACCCTATTCCTGCATCCCCCTGCTAGGGAGTGAAAGTGAGAAAATATCTCACACTAAGTAGAGTTGAAAAACATTAATTCCTTTAAAATAAATATCTTACTGAAGCAATTATTTCAAAAATAAAATCTTCTTACCTTTTCACTATGGTGAAGAATTGGATTAAAGTTGACAGTCTCTGAGCTAAATGTGTGTGTGTGTGACACCCGATATCCTGGCATTCCTGAGTACGCTATATAAATGGGGATAGTGAGAAAAATAGATTTTTTACAATAATGGCACATATCTTACACTAACGTTGAAAAGCACTGATCATTAAAATTATATAAATGAAATGGTTAATAAAATATCTTTTCAAAACAAAAAATAAATAAATACATTTTCACCTGGGTTGAAGAAGTAAATCTACCGCCATGTGTTTGGCCTCGTGGGTATAAGGGTTTGATTTAATGGAAGTTGTGAAGGTTTTATGTTCGAACTTTGACACGGGGCTTCACAGGATCTCCCTCCATATTCCAGAGGAGAGGGGATTGCTGAGGACGGTGAAAGTGAGAAAATATCTCACACTAACTAAAGTTGAAACACATTCTGTTCTTTAAAAGTATATAAATGAAATATTTGTAAAATTTACATTTAGTCATTCACAAATATAATATTTTCACCCAAAGTAGAGTTGAAATACATTCTGTTCTTCAAAAGTATATAAATGAAATGTTTATAAATTTACATTTAGTCATTTACAAATATAATAATTCAAAGTTTTTCTAATAATGACACATATTTTCACACTAACAGCAGTTGAAAAAGTTGAAAAACATTCTGTTCTTTAAAAGTATATAAATTATATGATTATATCGTTCATTTTAAAAATAAACATCTTTTCTAAATTACTGAAACACAGTGCACCAATTAGTTTTGTTTTAGATGAACACAAAATAAAGAAAATCATCTTACATTTTCAGAGAATTGAAGAAGTAAATCCCAACACATCATTGTCCATATAAGGTATGAATGTATTTACAAAGATGCAATAAGTTTTGATACAAAATATCTCCGTGTGTGTGTGTGTGTGTGTGTGTGTGTGTGTGTGTGACTGTGTGACAGTGTGACTGTGTGACAGTGTGACAGTGTGACAGTGTGACAGTGTGAGATGTTGGGAATGTTTTTTAGTGTTAATCTTAAAAGTTTAAATTATATCTTTTAAAAATAAAAGATGTTTTAAATTAAGTCTTAATAAAAACAAATACGCTACATTAATCATAGTTTTAGATAAATTAATTAATATATATATAAAATAAAAGTATATATAACCTTACATTTTCATAGTGCCGAAGATGTAGTTCTTTATGCAATGATAAAAACAGTCCAAAAAGCAAATAATTTAAGTTGTCATAAACAAAGCCCTCCCAGCTCCTTCAGTGATAAACTACAGGGTGAAATGAATGCTTGAGCCCCGAGATGCAGGACAGATGAGCCTCTAGGTACACTGTCACAGTAAAGTTAGTGTGCTTTCCAGAGTTTTATTCATACTAAATTCATTTAAAAGCATAATATTAAAAGTTTAAATTAGATCTTTTAAAATTAAAAGACTGTTTAAATCAAATTTTTAACGTTTTATTAAAATCGTATCTTCTTTTTATCTTCTTAGAAGACTTATGTATGATATAAATTATTTTACATAAATTTAACCTAAGGTATTATTTTTACTAAACAGTTTAAAGCAATTTTAAAATTTTAAAGCAAAAACTGTACTTTAGTATCTTAGATCTTATACAAAAATATTTCAAACAGTAATTTTGTCCATGCCACATGAAACATGTTGTCAAAGTTTGTCACAGTGTTTTTGTAGTTGTTGTTTTTATTTTTAAGAAATCCCAGGACTCTACATTGCTCTTATTTAGATTAAGTTGTATGATTTAGAAAACCACCGTACATTTTCAGAGAGGTGATGTGCCTCTGCGGTCCATCACGCAGTATATTTAATTTTACTCGTCTTAATTCAAAGCATGATCTTATATGATCTATTGCACGTATAAGGTGTATATCATTTTTTATTTTTTCTTGTATCTCCCGAACTATCCTTAATCAGTGTGGAAACACACAGAGTGAAACCCTTTACTGAGAATATACTATCGGTTATCTTCTCAAAATATATATGTAGAACTTTAAAATGTTAGCATTTGTTGATGCGACAGTTTTTCTGTAGGCTGCATGAACAGCCTTTGGGAGAGCTGATGATACTATAGCAGGAAACATGCCCTTTGACCTCCTCCATTTTGGAGGCTTCTTTGTTAAAGACCCAACAATTTAGTCCTTAAAGGTACGCTGTGTATGAATTTACCCCATCTAGCGGTGAAATTGTATTTTGCATTCAAACGAATAGTGCTCACTAGCGCCTCGCTTTTTCAAAAGCGTGTTGCAACTACGGTAGCCGTTATGTGCCAAGAAGCTACGACATGTCTTCCAATAGCACTTCATCGAGTTTAACTATACATGTTCTACTGTTATGCTACCTATATAATAAATTAAACAATCAAGCAATGAAAAAAAGTGTGTCATTTAGACCATAACATTGACTTACCTGTCGAGAAGAAAGCAGGACTTTGGAGTCCCTTTCAAAGTCTTTCTCCTTCATTAGCTCTATCCACCGGGGAAAAGCTAATATTTACCCTCGTTTTGAATTTGCCGGTCACATTTCCTTTTAAATAAAATGTTTATGATTTTTGGTTACGAGGATTGCATTATGAGGTACCGCGCAGTGCAGCCTTTCAAATTTGCTGGGGGAGTGACAACAAGCGCCTCTCACTGACCTCCTTGAACGAAAACGCGTTGAGGTAGGCTAGTGCTTTTTGTCCCTCTCTGCTATTATAGTTTTTCAAGATGGCGGAACGACATAGAAGTCTCCATGGACTTACCCGTCCCATGCAAATAAAGATAAGAAATTCTTCGCTTACGAGGACAAGTCAGATCATTGGCAGAGCTAATTTTACACTAATGAGATCATATTTATGAATAAAGACATTGATTTTAGCTAATAGAATACTTTTTAAAAAACTACTGTAACTTTAATTTCAGATGTGTAAATTGCAAAACAGCATTTTTCAACCGAGTGAATCTACACGTGAGAGATCTTCAGAAGTCATAACTTCAGGGGTCAAGGGGTCTCCTGAGAATACTTAATTTCCCTTAAAAACCAACGATTAAGTTTAACGACACTAGTTTGCAACGTTACCCCAAAAATCAAATACTGTATTAACCTTTTCAAAGGATAATCTAACTTTAAAGTTAGAATAAAACGTTCAAAACAAAACATATCTTCATACCTGTAGTGTTCGGACGAAAGGCCATTAACTGGTTCTTTTTGTTTTATACATTTACTTTGCTTATTTCTACAAATATCAGCCTGATAAATATGGAGTTATTACATGATGAACAAGATAATCATGCTACCAAATACATCTGACACAATGTTTTTTAAGAAAAAGCAATGTTTTAAAATACAACTAAACCATGATAACAGATGATTTTTTGACAGACCTAGAAATGCATGTTGATTACCAAGTTTCAGGCATAGTGCAATTGTGCAATGTTCGAGAAAGCTAATATTGGTGTAATCTTTTGTGCGGTCTCACCCACAACGCAAAACTTTGTGTTGGCTGATCCAGGCATAGCTTTACTAAAAGAAAATAATATGCAAGTCATTATCAAACTTTAATTAAACCATATTTTATTTATTAATATTATGGTCTCATGCTGATTTAAAGTTTTTGTTTGTTTGTTATTAACCTTTTTATTTTTTACATCCAGCACAAATTAAAGAGATGTATGAGCTAATGATGTTCCCTGAACCCAAATAATCAGATAATGCAATGTTCACAAGCTACAATTAGATATTCTCCCGCTTAGTATGTGTGTAAATAGTTGTGCTTAAATGTTTGGATTATTTTTACACAACAACATATTTTGTCACACTGTAGCATTATGTATATAACATATTTTGTCACACGCTTGTAAAGACTATGGCCTACCTTTAAAACATAATCTTTATACAGGAATCACTCGTGTCCAAAACATCCATGTAAGATTCAAAAGACCAAATCACTAAGAAAAGAGGATTGAAAAGCATCGTTTATAATAAATACAAAAAAGTTCGCAAATGATGGTTTTATTACTATTCAGATAGCAGACGACACTGTTTCACATTTTGAATGTCGGACTGTATGTGTTTTAGGTAAAGACTTTGCTTTGAGAGCCGTCAACAGTGTTTATAGGAATAAATGACCATTAATAATTTAAGCGATAGTATTTCTGTTTGATAACTAAATTGATACTTTGTTTGGTGCAACTTTCCCTCTATCTACGATGTGAAATCACACAAAGTATTAACGCAAAAAGTAAGGGGGTGCTGTTTCACACTTAAACTATTACAGCAGAATCACAACTGACTATTGCGCTGAGATAGGCGTATTCATTAAAGCTCGAGGCTGTTAAACAAAGTCCCGCACTACGGCTGATAAAATTGCACAAAAGTAAATTCTAGAGGCCAACTTGCTAAAAAAGTAAATACGGCACGAACCATTTAAAACAAATACAGGAAGACCAGTTGTAATCAGTTTTGAATGTTTGTAATTGACATTTTATATACTAGTCGATTACGCCGTTTACATATTGTTTCTTTTTGTTTTTGTTCAGTTTGCAAAACTATAGTCTACGAGCGTGGTCAAACATTTAGGAGTTTATGAAAAACATGGGCAAATATAGCATAAAGAGAATTAAATCCTTCTATGTGAGTGTTTAAGACTAAACCAATCAAATTTCTTTTAGAACATCTTTCTGCTATGTCTACGAAACATCGTCATGAAAGATGAGTATTACTGTTTTTATGGTACCTATAAAACTATTACGCTTCAAACTCGTCTAACTATTGCACATTTCACAGCACGGTCATAGATACACAGTTATGTTGTGCATGTAGCCGAACAGCAGTTAAGCTAATGAATTGCCTTTGATAAGCAGTATTTTTACGTGTAAGGTGGGATGATTCATTTTTATTCCCTCCACACCAATACTTTGACACCAGAGTTTTAGGTCTGATCCAGAAAACAGACGGTGAGCAGTAAGTTATGAAAACATGTGGTAAGCAGTTTTTGCCCCATCATCAAAATGTTTTAACATATCGTAAATTTCAATTGTTTGATAAATTATCTAACGATTATACCTAACTATCAACAGTTATATGTGAAACGAGCTCAGTCGCATTAGAGTTGGATTCTTGTTTATACTGAACATTGTTATTTGAACCGCATGTTGAGGAGCTCTAGTGTTCATAATATGTTTACCGCGGTTTCATTATAACAACACTATCGTAACACTTATCGTATCGCCGCGTGTGATTGTAATGTTTTGGATGGTGTTTTTCTTTACACTTTCCCCTGGATATCCGTTTCCTACAGTTAGCGGTAATGTTAGTGAACTCTATGTCTTCTCTTTGTTCATATACGACAGTATTCACATGAATTGACTTGATTTAAACCATCATCTTCACTTGAGACATTATACCATTCTAGTTTTTAAATAGCGCTTAAATGTATATTTACCCCTTTATGCGGCTATAGAATACCGCACAAGGATCTCTGAAATATTTTTTGTGTATAACATCTATGTAGATCTATCTGTTTTTAAAAATACACCAAAACAAAGAATGAAGACATTTTTCTATAAGTGTCCCTCAACATCTGTGCATACAACAAAACACAGTGCATCCGTGTACGATGATTTATCAGAAAATTACTTTTGGCGCTTTTTCTGAATAATCTCACCAAGTGCGGGTGCTTGATAACTATTGAACAACCCTGAATTCGGCTACTCAATAAAAAACTCAATACATTTGAATGCGCTAAAGGTCTATAACTGAACTTTAACATCTTAGTAGTTGGTAAAACTTCACTTAAACTCTGCTCAAAATAAAATACATCCTAGCTACTTTCTAAACGCTTGTTACAGAGCTTATTGCGATCCATTTACCCATCCATATGTTTTGAAATTTTAATGTTTAATCAACATTTTGTTGGAAAACATATGGTGGATTCACTCAACTTTTTATGTCAACAGGTTCTACAGGGTAATGTCGCATTTAATTAACATGGTTTATTTCAGTAAACTTAAGTTTATTACATAAGATTAATTCAATGCCATTTAGTTGAATCAGGTTAGCATTCTTAATTTAGTCCAAAACTATTAAGTTCAAATAATCCAATTGTTTCATTTATTTAGGGATTGTGTTCAACAACCTTTACAAATATATCTAATAAGATAACCTTTTACAAAATCTTTACTCGGTAAAGACTCTTATTGGTTTTGTTGCATCCAATGCCCCCCAAAGTAGTTGTTTTTATAATGATTAAAACCGTTTTAATTATTTTTAGTATGGTCTACACTTTATGGTAAAACACTAACATATCAGAAACTCTTTTAAATATAAACATTAACAAGTCAACGATTTTTTATCTTGCTGTTAAAACACATAAATAACGTTTTATTTCAAATTGTACTGTTCCTAGTCTTCTATATTGCTATTTTAATTAAACTCATTTGTGTATTCTCGACTCAATACTTTTCAAACATTTTACTTATCCATTTGAGCTGATTTAACTCCATTTACTTCATTTACTAATTATTTTGGTCTACTTAACTGAAAAATGTTCTTTCAACATGACTATATTGAGTTAAGTCAGTTTAACGCAATGCATTTTGTTTGAATGAGAAAGCTAATACAACGGTGTTAAATGAAAATTATTTTTTAAATAAACTGAACAGTATCGTAAAATAATTTTCGGCTGAATTCTCTCGGACGACATGCAGGACATGGTTATTTGTGGCGTCCTGATGACGACCCCCACCGTACACACCAGGGGTGCGAGGCTGGGCTCTGTGTAGAGTTTATCAGCCCTGCGGTTGTGGGCCCGCCCTCGCACCCCTGGTGTGTACGGTGGGGGTCGTCATCATGACCCCACTGTTTTGTTCATTATTTTGAGCAGAGTTTAAGTGAAGTTTTACCAACTACTAAGATGTTAAAGTTCAGTTATAGACCTTTACCGCATTCAAATGTATTGAGTTTTTTATTGAGTAGCCGAATTCAGGGTTGTTCAATAGTTATCAAGCACCCGCACTTGGTGAGATTATTCAGAAAAAGCGCCAAAAGTAATTTTCTGATAAATCATCGTACACGGATGCACTGTGTTTTGTTGTATGCACAGATGTTGAGGGACACTTATAGAAAAATGTCTTCATTCTTTGTTTTGGTGTATTTTTAAAAACAGATAGATCTACATAGATGTTATACACAAAAAATATTTCAGAGATCCTTGTGCGGTATTCTATAGCCGCATAAAGGGGTAAATATACATTTAAACGCTATTTAAAAACTAGAATGGTATAATGTCTCAAGTGAAGATGATGGTTTAAATCAAGTCAATTCATGTGAATACTGTCGTATATGAACAAAGAGAAGACATAGAGTTCACTAACATTACCGCTTACTGTAGGAAACAGATATCCAGGGGAAAGTGTAAAGAAAAACACCATCCAAAACATTATAATCACACCCGGCGATACGATAAGTGTTACGATAGTGTTGTTAAAATGAAACCGCGGTAAACAATTTAAGAACACTAGAGCTCCTCAACATGCGGTTCAAATAACAATGTTCAGTATAAACAAGAATCCAACTCTAATGCGACTGAGCTCGTTTCACATATAACTGTTGATAGTTAGGTATAATCGTTAGATAATTTATCAAACAATTGAAATTTACGATATGTTAAAACATTTTGATGATGGGGCAAAAACTGCTTACCACATGTTTTCATAACTTACTGCTCACCGTCTGTTTTCTGGATCAGACCTAAAACTCTGGTGTCAAAGTATTGGTGTGGAGGGAATAAAAATGAATCATCCCACCTTACACGTAAAAATACTGCTTATCAAAGGCAATTCATTAGCTTAACTGCTGTTCGGCTACATGCACAACATAACTGTGTATCTATGACCGTGCTGTGAAATGTGCAATAGTTAGACGAGTTTGAAGCGTAATAGTTTTATAGGTACCATAAAAACAGTAATACTCATCTTTCATGACGATGTTTCGTAGACATAGCAGAAAGATGTTCTAAAAGAAATTTGATTGGTTTAGTCTTAAACACTTACATAGAAGGATTTAATTCTCTTTATGCTATATTTGCCCATGTTTTTCATAAACTCCTAAATGTTTGACCACGCTCGTAGACTATAGTTTTGCAAACTGTACAAAAACAAAAAGAAACAATATGTAAACGGCGTAATCGACTAGTATATAAAATGTCAATTACAAACATTCAAAACTGATTACAACTGGTCTTCCTGTATTTGTTTTAAATGGTTCGTGCCGTATTTACTTTTTTTAGCAAGTTGGCCTCTAGAATTTACTTTTGTGCAATTTTATCAGCCGTAGTGTGGGACTTTGTTTAACAGCCTCGAGCTTTAATGAATACGCCTATCTCAGCGCAATAGTCAGTTGTGATTCTGCTGTAATAGTTTAAGTGTGAAACAGCACCCCCTTACTTTTTGCGTTAATACTTTGTGTGATTTCACATCGTAGATAGAGGGAAAGTTGCACCAAACAAAGTATCAATTTAGTTATCAAACAGAAATACTATCGCTTAAATTATTAATGGTCATTTATTCCTATAAACACTGTTGACGGCTCTCAAAGCAAAGTCTTTACCTAAAACACATACAGTCCGACATTCAAAATGTGAAACAGTGTCGTCTGCTATCTGAATAGTAATAAAACCATCATTTGCGAACTTTTTTGTATTTATTATAAACGATGCTTTTCAATCCTCTTTTCTTAGTGATTTGGTCTTTTGAATCTTACATGGATGTTTTGGACACGAGTGATTCCTGTATAAAGATTATGTTTTAAAGGTAGGCCATAGTCTTTACAAGCGTGTGACAAAATATGTTATATACATAATGCTACAGTGTGACAAAATATGTTGTTGTGTAAAAATAACCCAAACATTTAAGCACAACTATTTACACACATACTAAGCGGGAGAATATCTAATTGTAGCTTGTGAACATTGCATTATCTGATTATTTGGGTTCAGGGAACATCATTAGCTCATACATCTCTTTAATTTGTGCTGGATGTAAAAAATAAAAAGGTTAATAACAAACAAACAAAAACTTTAAATCAGCATGAGACCATAATATTAATAAATAAAATATGGTTTAATTAAAGTTTGATAATGACTTGCATATTATTTTCTTTTAGTAAAGCTATGCCTGGATCAGCCAACACAAAGTTTTGCGTTGTGGGTGAGACCGCACAAAAGATTACACCAATATTAGCTTTCTCGAACATTGCACAATTGCACTATGCCTGAAACTTGGTAATCAACATGCATTTCTAGGTCTGTCAAAAAATCATCTGTTATCATGGTTTAGTTGTATTTTAAAACATTGCTTTTTCTTAAAAAACATTGTGTCAGATGTATTTGGTAGCATGATTATCTTGTTCATCATGTAATAACTCCATATTTATCAGGCTGATATTTGTAGAAATAAGCAAAGTAAATGTATAAAACAAAAAGAACCAGTTAATGGCCTTTCGTCCGAACACTACAGGTATGAAGATATGTTTTGTTTTGAACGTTTTATTCTAACTTTAAAGTTAGATTATCCTTTGAAAAGGTTAATACAGTATTTGATTTTTGGGGTAACGTTGCAAACTAGTGTCGTTAAACTTAATCGTTGGTTTTTAAGGGAAATTAAGTATTCTCAGGAGACCCCTTGACCCCTGAAGTTATGACTTCTGAAGATCTCTCACGTGTAGATTCACTCGGTTGAAAAATGCTGTTTTGCAATTTACACATCTGAAATTAAAGTTACAGTAGTTTTTTAAAAAGTATTCTATTAGCTAAAATCAATGTCTTTATTCATAAATATGATCTCATTAGTGTAAAATTAGCTCTGCCAATGATCTGACTTGTCCTCGTAAGCGAAGAATTTCTTATCTTTATTTGCATGGGACGGGTAAGTCCATGGAGACTTCTATGTCGTTCCGCCATCTTGAAAAACTATAATAGCAGAGAGGGACAAAAAGCACTAGCCTACCTCAACGCGTTTTCGTTCAAGGAGGTCAGTGAGAGGCGCTTGTTGTCACTCCCCCAGCAAATTTGAAAGGCTGCACTGCGCGGTACCTCATAATGCAATCCTCGTAACCAAAAATCATAAACATTTTATTTAAAAGGAAATGTGACCGGCAAATTCAAAACGAGGGTAAATATTAGCTTTTCCCCGGTGGATAGAGCTAATGAAGGAGAAAGACTTTGAAAGGGACTCCAAAGTCCTGCTTTCTTCTCGACAGGTAAGTCAATGTTATGGTCTAAATGACACACTTTTTTTCATTGCTTGATTGTTTAATTTATTATATAGGTAGCATAACAGTAGAACATGTATAGTTAAACTCGATGAAGTGCTATTGGAAGACATGTCGTAGCTTCTTGGCACATAACGGCTACCGTAGTTGCAACACGCTTTTGAAAAAGCGAGGCGCTAGTGAGCACTATTCGTTTGAATGCAAAATACAATTTCACCGCTAGATGGGGTAAATTCATACACAGCGTACCTTTAAGGACTAAATTGTTGGGTCTTTAACAAAGAAGCCTCCAAAATGGAGGAGGTCAAAGGGCATGTTTCCTGCTATAGTATCATCAGCTCTCCCAAAGGCTGTTCATGCAGCCTACAGACAAACTGTCGCATCAACAAATGCTAACATTTTAAAGTTCTACATATATATTTTGAGAAGATAACCGATAGTATATTCTCAGTAAAGGGTTTCACCCTGTGTGTTTCCACACTGATTAAGGATAGTTCGGGAGATACAAGAAAAAATAAAAAATGATATACACCTTATACGTGCAATAGATCATATAAGATCATGCTTTGAATTAAGACGAGTAAAATTAAATATACTGCGTGATGGACCGCAGAGGCACATCACCTCTCTGAAAATGTACGGTGGTTTTCTAAATCATACAACTTAATCTAAATAAGAGCAATGTAGAGTCCTGGGATTTCTTAAAAATAAAAACAACAACTACAAAAACATTGTGACAAACTTTGACAACATGTTTCATGTGGCATGGACAAAATTACTGTTTGAAATATTTTTGTGTAAGATCTAAGATACTAAAGTACAGTTTTTGCTTTAAAATTTTAAAATTGCTTTAAACTGTTTAGTAAAAATAATACCTTAGGTTAAATTTATGTAAAATAATTTATATCATACATAAGTCTTCTAAGAAGATAAAAAGAAGATACGATTTTAATAAAACGTTAAAAATTTGATTTAAACAGTCTTTTAATTTTAAAAGATCTAATTTAAACTTTTAATATTATGCTTTTAAATGAATTTAGTATGAATAAAACTCTGGAAAGCACACTAACTTTACTGTGACAGTGTACCTAGAGGCTCATCTGTCCTGCATCTCGGGGCTCAAGCATTCATTTCACCCTGTAGTTTATCACTGAAGGAGCTGGGAGGGCTTTGTTTATGACAACTTAAATTATTTGCTTTTTGGACTGTTTTTATCATTGCATAAAGAACTACATCTTCGGCACTATGAAAATGTAAGATTATATATACTTTTATTTTATATATATATTAATTAATTTAGCTAAAACTATGATCAATGTAGCGTATTTGTTTTTATTAAGACTTAATTTAAAACATCTTTTATTTTTAAAAGATATAATTTAAACTTTTAAGATTAACTTTTAAGATTAACACTAAAAAACATTCCCAACATCTCATACTGCTCACTGTCACTGGCACACACACACACACACACACACACACACACACACACACACACACACACACACACACACACACACACACACACACACACACACACACACACACACACACACACACACACACACACACACACACACACACTCCTCCTCCACTCTGAATCACGGACTGTCAAAACGCCGGTGTGGGAGAAAAACACTCCGGGATATTTTGTATCAAAACTTATTGCATCTTTGTAAATACATTCATACCTTATATGGACAATGATGTGTTGGGATTTACTTCTTCAATTCTCTGAAAATGTAAGATGATTTTCTTTATTTTGTGTTCATCTAAAACAAAACTAATTGGTGCACTGTGTTTCAGTAATTTAGAAAAGATGTTTATTTTTAAAATGAACGATATAATCATATAATTTATATACTTTTAAAGAACAGAATGTTTTTCAACTTTTTCAACTGCTGTTAGTGTGAAAATATGTGTCATTATTAGAAAAACTTTGAATTATTATATTTGTAAATGACTAAATGTAAATTTATAAACATTTAATTTATATACTTTTGAAGAACAGAATGTATTTCAACTCTACTTTGGGTGAAAATATTATATTTGTGAATGACTAAATGTAAATTTTACAAATATTTCATTTATATACTTTTAAAGAACAGAATGTGTTTCAACTTTAGTTAAAGTGAGATATTTTCTCACTTTCACTGTCCTCAGCAATCCCCTCTCCTCTGGAATATGGAGGGAGATCCTGTGAAGCCCCGTGTCAAAGTTCAAACATAAAACCTTCACAACTTCCATTAAATCAAACCCTTATACCCACGAGGCCAAACACATGGCGGTAGATTTACTTCTTCAACCCAGGTGAAAATGTATTTATTTATTTTTTGTTTTGAAAAGATATTTTATTAACCATTTCATTTATATAATTTTAAAGATCAGTGCTTTTCAACGTTAGTGTAAGATATGTGCCATTATTGGAAAAAATCTCTTTTTCTCACTATCCCCATTTATATAGCGTACTCAGGAATGCCAGGATATCGGGTGTCACACACACACACATTTAGCTCAGAGACTGTCAACTTTAATCCAATTCTTCACCATAGTGAAAAGGTAAGATGATTTTATTTTTTAAATAATTGCTTCAGTAAGATATTTATTTTAAAGGAATTAATGTTTTTCAACTCTACTTAGTGTGAGATATTTTCTCACTTTCACTCCCTAGCAGGGGGATGCAGGAATAGGGTGACGTCTCACACACACAGACAGACGCACACACTTAGCGCAGAGACTGTCAGATGCAAAAGGCACTCTTTCCAAAAGAGGAACTCTTTTCAACTTTTTCAAAAGATCCTCAACTCTGAAACGGTAAGATGATTTTATTTTTGTTTAGAAAAGATTATTCTAATCTATATGCAACATTAGAAAAATTATTTTCTCACTAACCCCGACACAGCTGGCATGGAGGGAATTTCCCACAGCAAAAGGTTATTTTCCCCGGGGGTCAATAGGCCAAAATCAATGGGGTAAAACTAAATGGCAAAATCATCCATCATAATCCGGATCAACCCTAACAACTGGCAACTTGACGTATAATACAAAGGTCAATAGGGCAAAGACAACTGTCAACTTGATCGATCGATAGGTCAAAGGTTAATCCCTACATCAAAGGACCTCCGGAGGACCCCGGAAGGTCAAAGGTTACCCCGCCCACCTGTCAACTTGATCGATCGATAGGTCAAAGGTTAGTCCCTACATCAAAGGGACCTCCGGAGGACCCCCGGAAGGTCAAAGGTTAGCCCCGCCCACCTGTCAATCATAGGGTCATAAATCATCTTGACACAAGGTGAATCGTATTACTACTGAGGGATGTACGTACAGTAGAAGAGCCTCCTACATTATGACCATGGAGCTCTTTTGGAAGACTTGGAAAAATTGACAAATTAAGATTGGAAGTTGTTCATATACTATTGAAAAAGAATGTATTAAAAGCAAAATATGTTTCAAACAAGTATTAGTGCACGTGCAACCAGGCTAAGTATATATATATATATATATATATATATATATATATATATATATATATATATATATATATATATATACTGCATACACATTATAAACACTATATATATACAGTAGCCTATTAGTGTTTCATTAAAAGTAAATTGTTATTAGAATTTTATTGGTTTTAATATTGCATTAAAAGGGGAAAATTTTTACAGGGGTGTGTTAAACCCGGGTTATCCTCGTTCCAGCACCGCTTTTAACCCCAAGTAAGGGAATGTTTCGCTTTTGCAGTGTGTCAATCCCGTTAGAATGTTACGGCTAGACAGCTATTTCCTGTGCCTCATATTTATGTGCATTGGACAGTCACGGAAACACAGCACGTTGTTTAGGCTAAACAGTTGTTTCAGCGATTGAGTGGGAAAATGTTAAATGTTGACAGAAAACGTGATAACCGGAAGAAGAGACTGTTTCATTCTTACCTTCATTCGGGATAAACTTGATAGTAAAGTCGGCAATGTAGAATATGAGGATGGAAATGTTAGATGTAAACAGGTCGCGTGCTGCACTCATCCAGGGACACTGATGCTGCACATATGCAAATAAGAACGTTAACCCAGGGTTTAGGAAAGTGCAGTGTGAAACGTCAGTTTATAAATACCCAGGATTAATTGTTAACCCTGGCTAAATTATGAGCAATGTGAAGCAAGATAACCCAGAATAACTCAGGGTTTAGTATGACCCAGGCAGGGTTAACTATTTCAAGTGTGAAAAGCCCTTTTTTATACTGACCCCAATTATTCGACTGTTTACTCTAATAGCATATTCTGTTTCTTGTAGCGCTGATGATCACTTCACCAGCACTATGGACACCAATGTGGTGATACGCCATGACGGCCAGATCATGTGGGATGCTCCAGCCATCACCAAAAGCTCCTGTAAAGTGGATGTCTCGTTCTTCCCCTTTGACGCCCAGCAGTGCCGACTGACCTACGGGTCTTGGACTTACAATGGTAACCAGCTTGACATTTTGAACGCCATGGAGAGCGCGGATCTCGCCGACTTGGTCGACAATGTGGAATGGGAGGTGCTGGGAATGCCGGCCAAGAGAAACGTCATTCTGTATGGGTGCTGTGCAGATCCTTATCCCGATGTGACATACACTCTGAAACTGAAGAGAAGAGCCTCATTTTACGTCTTCAACTTGCTCATTCCCTGCGTGATGATCTCATTCTTGGCTCCACTCGGCTTCTACCTGCCTGCAGACTCTGGGGAGAAAGTGTCACTGGGGGTTACTGTGATGCTGGCGCTCACCGTGTTTCAGCTGCTGGTGGCTGAGATCATGCCTCCCTCGGAGAATGTACCTCTTATAGGTGAATCACACCTTTTTGACAAGTTATAGATATGGTTAGAGTTTGTGCAAATACAACGTTTGAATGCGAAATTAGTAAAGACGCAAAGTCAGTGTAAACCAGTATGGCTGTTCTGATGTTCGGTGCTCTGTAGCGCCAGACAGAGGACAACAGTTCAAAGAGAGAGTGGGTTTGGGTGTGTGGGGTTTAAAGTGATTTTTAGTCTGAACCAAAACAGACAGTTATAGATGAGCAGAGGACAGACTGCGGAGTTGAACTGTTTCAGCAGCTCCTGTGGGAGGTTGAACTTCCTCATCTGACAAAGGAAGTACAACCTCTGCTGGGCCTTTTTCACTATGGAGTCTATATGAGTGTCCCACTTCAGGTCCTTCAGGCAGTTGAAACATGGTCTGGGCCTGAAGCTTTCCTAGTATTCTGTATTTTTGAAGACCCGGCTCATGTCCTCCACAGGTTGGATGGCAGGAGGGGGATTGCAGGAGGTGTTGATGAATATGTGAAGTACAGATCAGAGCGGCTGTGGGATGTGAGTCTGGGCTTTTCAAATCTGCACTAAAACATATTCAGATCCTCAGCCATTTGTAGACTCTCCACCGATCGTGGGGATGGTGACTTGTATTTGATGTTCCTCAGGCCTGTCCTGACTGATGCTGGGTCGTTGGCTGAAAACTGTTTTGTTTTTTTTCAAACTTTTAGCTACTTTTAGCCACGAGAGAGCTCAGCTCTCGCTGGATTCTTTTCTTGAGAGATTAGACTCGTCTGCATCTCTCAGCTCATGCTCTGTGTTTGCTTGTACAAAGCAAGGGTTTCAATCGGCTAAGAACAGCAAAGACGAATGTTATTCGTCGAATGTAAGTATGACGTTCATTTCAATACTGTCTATAAGGAAGATGGGCAGTATCGCTTCTCGCTTTCCCACTCCTTATAAACTTTATGCAATAGTACAGAATGGTTTCTCTCTGTAATGTGCTTAAAGCCGTGAGACACAAATGAAGAAGATGGGCTATTCCGCTGCTCGTGTCACACTTTTTTGAACCCTTATCATATTTTTATGACTAAAACAATCATTAATGGAACAGTTAAGGAACCAGACTCATTAAACTCTTACATATAACAGAGCCTACATATAATTCTACAGAATTGGTAATGTCATTCTTAACTTGTCAATCAAATTTAATCATGTATTGATTAAAAAAAAACTGACACTAAAAGTTTCTGTACCTTATCTTACATTCTACAGGAAAGTACTACATAGCCACGATGACTATGATCACTGCATCCACCGCCCTCACTATCTTTATTATGAACATACATCACTGTGGCCCCGAGGCCAAACCAGTCCCAGACTGGGCAAAGAAATTCATCCTGCAGTATCTGGCCAGGATTTGCTTCGTCTACGAAGTCGGTGAGAACTGCATGACGCCGCAACCAGAGAAACCAGAGCCTCAACTGCAGAAACCGCCTGACTCCAACTGCAACATGAATGGGCAAGCTGGGAAAGACGACTTTGTGTTCAAATTTGAGCAAGGTCAAGATGCCACATTTTCAAAACTCACAGAGGACACCGAAGACATGTCTCAGATCATGAGCCCGGCGTGCACACTGGGAAAACACCCCACCTGTCGCTACGGCATGTGGAAGGAGGGAATGTTCATGAGCATGGATTGCGGCGATGGGGCGGCAGAGGCGGGTAAAGCCACAGGAAGAAGAGGGGAAAGAGGGGATAGATGCAGAGATCATGATGGTGGGCTCAAACTGCAGTGCAAGTGTGAGCAGCAGCATCTCATGAGGAATATCGAATATGTTGCAAACTGTTACCGCGATCAGAGAGCTACGGCGAGAAGAACGGGAGAGTGGAAAAAGGTTGCCAAGGTTCTGGATCGATTCTTCATGTGGCTGTTTTTCATTATGGTTTTCTTCATGAGCCTGCTCATAATGGGGAAAGCCATATGACATGGAAGTGTTAGTGACTGAAATAAGGACACAACTTATCACGAAACAAACCCAGACAGAATGATCAAAATGAAAATATTTGGCAATTAAGATACACAATATATTTCATATCAGGATTTTTTTGTTGTTGTTATTTTATTATGTGAGAAAGAAGAGACCATTGAGTGACACAAAACATGAAACTAGCACGGCAATGTAGGAAAGATGTTGCCAGGGTCACCAGTAAATTGTCAATATGGAAAATACTTGAGAGTACTGCAACTGATCAATCAGAATCCAGTATTCCAGAGAGCCGTTTAACCCTAGTGCGTCCTTGTGGACATTTGTCTTTTTCCGTTTTGTTTTTTGATAATTTTGCCTGTGTTAATTCCTGCATACATTTTGACACAAGTGTGTATTTTTATTGGAATTTCACCCCCATTTCCTTTACAATAGGTACAAAAACATAGTTACACTTATAGGACCTTAAGAACAAATAAATCCCCATTTAAAGCCATTAAAACTTAAATTTTTAATCCCAGGGCCATTTAACTAAACTGAGGCAGTCTTTGTTAATAGGCTTTCATTCTGTTAGCAAGGCTTCAAAATTATTTTTTTTACTATTGTTTAACAGATGGTGCCATTTCTCAGGTCTGGCATATAAAGCAAATATTCACTTTATTCCTGGTTTCTGCTTATGCGTATTATATTCCAAACTGGATAAAATATGCAGCTATATATGTGTGGGTGTGTTAGTATGGATGTCAGAGTATGGTTTGTATGCGTGTAATAAAAACATTTGAGAGAGAAAAACTCCAATCACTGTGTATACCAATGGAGCTTTGCTGGCATCTAATGGGGAATATTTGGTAAAAATGGGCAAAATCTTACTCAAAGCTTACTGAAATGTTTTGAGATATCATCCTCAAATTTGGAACACAACTTGTTAAAGTTATGGCTTTGATTTTCTAGCAGTTTTTGAGTGCAACATGTTTTATTATATTTTATTTAAAACAATGCTCATAAATCATTTTCATAAACTTAAACCTCTATAACTTTTGTTCTTTACTTTAAAAAAAATGCAACAAAAATGTGTCTTCTTTAAAATGAGACCAAACTTAAAGTGTTAGTTCACCTAAAAATGAAAATTACCCCATTACTCACCCACAAGCCATCCAAGGTGTATATGACATTCCTCTTTTAGACGAATACAATCGGAGTTATATTAAAAAAAATCCTGGCTCTTCCAAGCTTTATAATGGCAGTGAATGGCCGTTTCTGTTTTGAAGTCCACAAAGTGCTCTGGGGGGTTTATAAAGTCCTTCTGAAGTGAAGCGATGTGTTCGTGTAAGAAAAATATCCACATTTAAAACGTTATCGACTAAAATAACTAGCTTCCGGCAGATGGCCTACACAAGTTGCCAAAAGAGTAACACTTGACCATTTGTGATGTAGGATAGGAGTAGCGTAAGCTTTGATGCCACTCGCGCTTCAAACAAACAGGGCTGGGCAACAAACTCAAGCTCAAACTCAACATTTCTCTTTAAAAATGATCATTTTAGACTTCTAATTTGTGAATGGTCTTTTGTTTTGCTCTATCCTCTGCGCTTCAGCATTAGTCAATGCGTCATGCGCATTAACCCCCCAGAGCCGTGTGGAGCACTTTTATCATGGATGGATGCACTTTGATGGACTTCAAAAAATATATACCCATTGACTCCCATTATAAAGCTTGGAAGAGCCAGGACATTTCCTAACTCCGATTTTATTCGTCTGAAAGAAGAATGTCATATACACATGGGATGGCTTGAGGGTGAGTAAATTATGGGCTAATTTTCATTTTTGGGTGAACTATTTAAGTCAAATCTTTATGACAGTTTTTTGACATGGACATGTTTGTCCTCTAAGGACCTCAGAGTATTTTTTAAAATTGATGCACAAGGGTTAATTTACATTATTTATGATAAAGCATTTTAGCCTAAATGATTTATGATTGGCAAACAATTATTAGTTTTTTCTTCTTCTTTTAAATATATATTTTTTTAGATGTTTACTGGCATAAATGGTGTTTATGTTCAATGAATTCTTCATTACTAAAAATTAAGCAAATCATGTCCGCTTTTCTGATCAACATGCCTGAAACAAAAACATGAAAAAACTGATGACAGATGTTGTGGAGCTTTGTTGATTGTTGTATTTTTTTCTCCACACATCTCTCCACACATCTCCCAGAGCTTAATCTTCCTTTTATCCTTTGCACACACTACTACTAGCTTAACCACCACAGAATAAGCAGTGGATCTATTTTTAGGCCTGTGCATACCCTTAATTTTAAGAATTAATGCACTCGGGATGTTAAGTTTTAGCAGGGAAGAGTAGAGATGAGGATCCTTATGCAGCAGTTTTAATTTAACAAACAAGATAATTCTAAAGGTGCCAGAAACCACAAACGCAACATGGACAGTAACCGACAGCGAACAGAACACACTTAGGAGTATAAATGCATAGGATAATGGTAAACTAAACTAGACACAGATGAAGAACATAATCAGTAACCAAGGAAACAAATGAGAACATACTTAGAGACCATGACAACCAAGGAAGCAGGAACTAAAAGCACAGGAACCATGGAATGAAATGAAAGTCAAAATAATGGTGCGTGTGAAAACTTATACTGAGTAGGTATACATTTGCATTTGAACTTCACAACCATTAAAAAAGTATGTTCTATATGGTATGAATGTGGGTAGTATGAATTCATTTCGGACTTATATCCACCATGTTGCTATTGTCATGTGACCTACCAGATTCAGTTAAGGATGCTGCTTGTACACTAGTGTGCTGCTTCTGCAGTTTTACAACTAAAGCTTCTTAGAACACTGTGAACAGTTTGACCTGAAGCGGTAAGGTCACATTTAATGCTGTCAATTTTAATTTCAAATGCAGTTTTCTTCACTGGCACAACACATATTTTATATTTTACACATATTTTCTTTGGCACTGCCAAAGCATTTGCATATAGAATAATATATTGGAAATTTTGCATACATAGCATTTATATTAATGCTCAAGCAATGTTTTTTTTTTTTGTGCAGTTTTTATTTTATTTTATAAAACTTCTACACTTCACACTCCTCCACCATCATTTCTTTGTGAGAAATATTTGTGCATCATATACACTATGTACATGTGAAGTTTATGTAGCTTCATACATTCACATTATTGAACATGACCAGGCAACTAGTATTGCCTGTTCATCATCTTAAAACATTTCTTAAGATATGAGATTTCCCATGTCCAGGCATTTCATCATATTCTTCTGTTATTCAAGGCCATGGAAAGGAGCTCTGGAGAATCACCTTGACATAAAAACACATATACATGCCACAGACAACAAACATAACTTATATATAGACACATGTAAGAAATTCAAGACTATAACAATTTGTGTTCTTAAATTCAAAGTAAAGAAGCTTTTCAAATGCAAGTGGACATTAGAGAAATGGATTTTTGTCTAGAATATCAGTTTCAGCAGTCATCTTATCTGTGGTTTTGTGCTGTCACAAGTCTTGGCAAAGGTAAAATGTCTATATTTTGTTGCACATTTTGGATGTCTCATTTTTCATGTCAAATACTATTCACATGCAGGTGTTCTGAGTGATTTGTTTAGATGGAATTCTGGTTGACGTGAAAGCATGTGAACACTGTTGTCCAAAGTCATGTCCACAGTCTTATTCTCTGAATATGTTTTCCAGCAGAGACAAGATACATGAAGTGGTGGACACAAACACAGACACTGAAGTTATACTGGAGGTTTCCTTAATGACCAACAAGGACATCAGACAGAGAGAAGTTAATAATTAAAAAAACTCATAGGCAGGTCCTTAAAATCCGATTATGTTGGATTTTGCTTATTCTAAAATGGTTAAATATCTGGAGGTTACTGCTATTTCATTTATGTTTATATAATTTAATCTATATTTAATATAGGCTACATACTTTTTACAACGTTGTCAGAAAGATGACAGAAAACTGTACATTTTATGTCTATTACTACCCACTGCTACTCTAAAACCACAGTTACAATAGCAAAATATGTGGGAGAGCGGTGCTATAGTGTGACAATATTGTATTGCAAAAGGTTGCACTTCAAAGCCAATGCAAATCAAAACTAGTTAGCACATTATTTGTAATTGAAATGGTTTAATGACAAAATGCAGGGTTACACCTAAAATAGTTACAAAATAGATGTATGAGGTGATAAAATTATACTATTAATTGTACCCAGCATATATGTAAAATGTTACCTGAAAGATAGAAAGAGAGAGAGAGAGAGAGAGAGGCTTTAGAAAAGAGAAGAGAGAAAGAGCAGGAGCAATGAAGAGCCAGCGAAAACAAGACAGAGAAAAAGCAGAGCCAGAGAATAAAAGAGAGAGAGAGAGAGAGAGAGAGAGAGAGAGAGAGCAACAGTTATATTCTTATTTTCTTTTATCCTTTCCCTGACCATGTGACTGAAACCCAAATGTGAGACGTTCAAACTGACTAATCAGATAATTACAACTTCCCCCATCGTACTAAAGATGTGACAGTTAGAAGACACCCGATGTTCACATATTTTGGCCTACGGGCCTTAAGCTTATCAGCACCACTTTGTCTTTAGGAATTCCAAATGGTCCTTGAGGTAAGAAAGAGGGGGTTAAAACAGTAAAGCAAATGTCTTTGTTCATTTTATAATATCTTGGATTATTTTCAATCCTACAATTTGCTTTACTGGAAGCCTTATAGTATTTCTTTTTTCTTTTTTTCATTTTTTCAACCTAATTCATTTAATATATATAATATCTTCAGATTATTCAAAATAATCTTCATACTAAAATAAAAATAGTTCTTTAAAAAAAATCTTCACTGAAGGGTTCTTTTGGGGAACCAAAAACGGTTCTTCTATGGCAAAAAATCTAAACAAAAGTCCTTAAACAGAAATCAACAAAACTAGGCCTATGTGACAGGCCACATTTTTGCAAAGCAAATAACTTATTTTTCATACGTACATTTTACTGGTTACATTTCCATTAGACCAAAACTGAATTGCATTTATCTCTTCCGAATCTAAAAACTCTTTCTGCATCTTTGGCTAATGAAACAGTTGAATGGTTAATTTATTTGTTTTACTGAATTATGTTATTTATTTCCATGCTTGTCATGCACAACAATCCCCCATTTGTGTCAGTTTAATGAGGAAGTGCTCCACTAGAGGAAGGATGCAGTTTATACACTAGTGTGCTGCTTCTGCAGTTTTACAACTACAGCTTCTAGGAACACAGTGAATGGTTTGACTTGAAGCGGTAAGGTCAATTTTAATGCTGTAAATTTTGACATTTGACAAAAACATTTGAAAGGTAGTTTTCTTTAGCACATATTTTATATATGCACTGCCAAAGTATTTGCAAACACATATAGAATAATATATTGGAAATTTTGCATGCATAAGCATTTATATTAATGCTCAAGCAATGTTTCTTTTTGTGTTTAGATCTGTGGAATGCTTGTTTAAAATGCAGATCATTTCAAGCTGTACAATCCTCTCTGTGTTAGTATTAAATATTTTGTGTACAGGTACGTATTACATGTTTTACAGTAACACTTAAGTTGAAATATTTGAAAATAAAAATATTTGAATAAAACTATACCTCACACTCCTCAACCATCACTGTACTTCTATGAGTGAAATACTAGTACATCATATACATGTGAAGTTTGTGTAGCTTCATACATGCACATGTATTCAGCATGAACAGACAACTGTTATTAAAATGAGATGTCCTGTGTCCAGGCATTTTATCACGTTCTTCTGTTATTCAAGGCAATGGAAAAGAGGACTGGAACATCACCTTCGATCCGTCAGAAATTACTGCAGTTCCAGGATTATGTGCTCTGATATCATGTACCTTCAACTATCCAGAAGAAGCAAAACCTATTGATAACGTTCAGTGGATAGGTTGTGATAAAAATGGTCAATGTGAACAAGATGCAAGAATTTTTAAGGAGAAAGTGAGTACACAAAATAAAATCAAACTGGAAGAGAAGAAAACAGAACGGATTAAGATGCTTGAACCTGATCTGACCAAAAACAACTGCAGCATAATCATGAAAGACATAAAAGCAGAAGATGCAAAAGAATATGCATTCAGAGTGGAGGGGCAGCATCCACATAAAATGACATATAAATCGTCTCGGTTACGTATGTAACCCTCGTTCCCTGAGTAGGGAATGTAGGGCATGCAGGTATGTTTCTTCGCTAAGGAGCCAAAACCGAGGTCAGGCGATCCCCGCGAACAGCGGAAAGTGGCAGGAAGACGTAACGTCTCCGTTCCCTACTCAGGGAACGAGGGTTACATACGTAACCGAGACGTTGGAGTGACAACGAAATGGGGTTACCAGTCTAATCACGCCACCTTCTCAGCTGTCTTCCAGTGCCCTGCGTAAATCTGAGATCCCTGTCGTGAGACTAGCACGGACGAAGGACTCCTATTTAGCACAGGAATACCAAGGTACACTGGGGAGCATATCCCACAATTTTAGAGGAAATATGCAATTATTGCCAACCCAGAGGGGGGGACTTAGAGAATACACATATGACCCAAAGGATGCATATGGAAAACACTGGGGTGTCCAGCCGCAGGTGGAATATTTCAACCCCAGGGGTGGCAAGGTGGCTTGCCAAGGGAAAGACACATGCTCGAGAGAGGCTTACAGTGGAATACACATGTGGGGGTCGCTCAGGGGAGGGACCATGCACACGGGAGGCACCTAGCCGGCGCGCAGGCAATAGACACTGGCGGCGACGTCAGAAGTGCTGGAGGAACTCAGGGCTTTCGGAGAAGCTCACCTGAGGGGAATATCGCACATATCCAGTCCGTGGAGTGGAATGGCGAGCAAGCGAAGACACCTGAGCGGGTCCAGTACTAGCTAGTTGAAGCGAGTACATGAGAGGACACAGGCTCCACTCGGAGATTGTAAAATCTGGCGAATGTGTTCGGTGTCGCCCAGCCTGCAGCTCTGCAGATGTCTGTTAGCGAGGCGCCATGCGCTAGAGCCCAAGAGGACGCCACACTCCGGGTGGAGTGGGCAGTCACACCAAGGGGGCACGGTCGACCTTGCTGCTGGTAAGCCAAAGCAATGGCGTCCACTATCCAGTGAGACAACCTTTGCTTGGAGAGAGCCTTTCCCTTCAGCTTCCCACCATAACAGACAAAGAGCTGGTCTGAGGTCCTGAAACACTGGGTTCTGTCCACATAGGTGCGGAGAGCACGTACTGGACAGAGCAGTGCCAAGGCTGGGTCTGCCTCCTCCAGGGGCAGCGCTTGCAGGTTCACCACCTGGTCCCGGAAGGGAGTGGTAGGAACCTTGGGCACATATCCAGGCCGGGGTCTCAGGATCACGTGAGAGTAAGCCGGCCCGAATTCCAGGCACGCTTCGTCAACGGAGAATGCGTGCAGGTCCCCTACCCTCTTGATGGAGGCCAGTGCAACCAGGAGCACTGTCTTCATTGACAGGAACTTAAGCTCCACTGACTGCAGAGGCTCAAAGGGAGCACTCCGCAGGGCAGTTAGCACCACTGCGAGGTCCCAAGAGGGAACGAGAGGAGGGCGAGGAGGATTCAGTCTCCTCGCTCCTCTCAGGAACCTGACGATCAGGTCGTGCTTCCCCAAAGACTTACCTTCAACAAGGTCATGCTGTGCGGCAATGGCGGCGACATAGACCTTTAGGGTGGAGGGAGACAGCCTTCGCTCCAACCCATCTTGTAGGAAGGAAAGCACGACACTAATCGAACATCTCCGGGGGTCTTCTCAGTGAGAAGAGCACCAGCTGACGAAGAGGTTCCACTTCAACGCATAGAGATGTCTCGTGGACGAAGCTCTAGCGGAAGTGATGGTAGCCACCACCGGTGGTGGTAGGGTACTCAAACCTGCCTCGTCCCGTCCAGGAGCCACACGTGGAGGTTCCAAAGATCGGGACGAGGGTGCCATAGGGTGCCCCGTCCCTGAGAAAGGAGGTCCTTCCTCAGAGGTATGGGCCAGGGAGGTGCTGTCGCGAGGAGAACTAGTTCAGAGAACCAGGTCCTGGTGGGCCAGTACGGCGCAACCAGCATGACCTGCTCCTCGTCCTCCCTGACCTTGCGCAAGGTCTGCGCAAGAGGGCTCACTGGGGGAAACGCATACTTGCGGCCCTGCGGCCAGCTGTGCGCCAGAGCATCCGTGCCGAGCGTGCCCTCGGTCAGGGAATAATATGGGGCGCAATGGGTCGAGTCGTGGGAGGCAAACAGATCTATGCGTCCCCGAACTGGTCCCAAATCAGCTGAACCGACCGGGGATGGAGCCTCTGTGCGTCCCCGAACTGGTCCCAAATCAGCTGAACCGACCGGGGATGGAGCCGCCATTCTCCCGGGAGGAGCTGAAACTGTGAGAGCTCGTCGGCTACACAGTTCAGAGCTCCGGGGATATAAATGGCACGAAGCGACCTCAGATGCTTCTGGCTCCATAAGAGGAGGTGGTGGGCGAGTTGCGACATACGGCGGGAGCGTAGACCACCTTGACGGTTGATGTACGCTACAGTGGCGGCATTGTCTGATCGGACTAGTACGTGTTGGCCCTTGAGCACGGCCCGGAAGCGGCGCAGAGCAAGACGTACAGCCAGCAACTCGAGGCAATTGATGTGCCATAGGCGCTGGGGTCCCATCCAGGAGCCCGCGGCAGCACGTCCATTGCACATGGCGCCCCAGCCCGTGGAAGAGGCATCTGTCGATACAACAACATGCCGCGAAGCTCGTTCCAGGGGCACTCCGGCCCGTAGAAAGCTGAGGTTCGCCCACGGGGTGAAGGTCTGACGGCAGGTCGGAGTAACTGGTACTCGGAGGGTGCCGTGTTGCCATGCCCACCTCGGGACTCGGTCGTGAAGCCAAAGCTGAAGAGGTCTCATATGAAGCAATCCGAGCGGCGTCGCCGCGGCTGCAGATGCCATATGCCCCAGCAGCCTCTGAAAAAGTTTCAGTGGAACCGCACTCTTGCCCTCAAACTGTCTCAGGCAAGTCAGCAGTGACTACGCGCGCTCGCTCGTAAGCTGCGCGGACATGGCGACCGAGTCGATTTCCATACCGAGAAAAGAGATCCTCTGCACGGGGCAAAGTTTGCTCTTCTCCCAGTTGACCCGAAGGCCCAGACGGACTAGGTGCCGGAGCACTAGGTCCCTGTGTTCGCAAACCTTATCCCGAGAGTGAGCTAGAATCAGCCAGTCGTCGAGATAGTTCAGGATGCGAACCCCGTGTTCCCGAAGAGGAACAAGGGCTGCCTCGACGACCTTCGTGAAGACGCGAGGAGACAGGGCTAACCCGAATGGGAGAACCGCGTACTGATATGCCTGCCCCTCAAAAGCAAACCGTAGAAACGGCCTGTGTCGAGGGAGAATGGAGACATGAAAGTAGGCGTCCTTCAGGTCGATCGCTGCAAACCAATCCTGGGGCCGTACACATTCGAAAATGCGCTTGGCAGTGAGCATCTTGAACGGCAGCCTGTGAAGGGAGCGGTTCAGCACGCGCAGGTCCAGGATTGGCCGTAACCCACCGGATTTCTTCGGGACAATGAAGTACGGGCTGTAGAAGCCGGACCTCATTTCGGCTGGAGGGACAGTCTCGATCGCACCTTTCGCCAGCAGGGTAGCAACCTCCGCTCTCATGATGGGGGCATTGCCACCGACCATAGTGGAGCGAACTCCCCTGAAGCGGGGAGGAGACCGCGCGAACTGAATCGCGTAGCCGAGCCTGATCGTTCGGGCGACCCAGCGGGACAGGTGGGGAAGCTCTAACCAGGCTCCCAAGAACTGTACCAGCGGGGTCATGCGAACCACAGACTTCCCGTCGGTGGGGCAGTGAGGCGGAATGACTTTCCTGGACGTGGACGGCATAGCGGCCCAGAGTCGGGGCATAGTCATTGACCGCGTCCTGACAGAGGAGACCAGGGAAGGACGAACGTTCCACGGGGGTCTGCTCTGCCAGGGGGCTGGCGACAGAGGGGGATGAGAGCTGCACGGTCCGGGGACGGCGCGTGCTGTCATCCGGCTCTGGGACAGAGGGGGACGAGGGGTGCACGGCTCGGAGGCGGCGCACCGTGTCGTCCGAGAACTCTGTGTGCTCAGGGATGAACATGTCACTTCTTTCCTTAACCACATTAGGGTGCTGCCCACCCGTGGGTGAGCAGCGGGGAGTGGAGAACAAAAGATTCTCCCCCGGCCCTCCACCGGGGGAAGGAGTGGTCCTGCTACCATCTCCTGAGAAGTGAGAGTCATCCCTGAGCAGCCCGTCTCAGGAGCGCCGCTTAGCCCGGCGTTTAGCGGGGGGCGGGCAGGAGAGGGCTGGGACGCCTTCTTATGGCCTCCTCCGCGACCGGGCCCGGGTGGAGGCTGCTGCTTGGGCCGGGCGGGAGGGGGGGGGAACCGCAGGAGGGTGCCCTCGGCGGCGAACAGGCTGAGGATTCTGCCCGGTCGGCTGGGTGGAGGCAGCAGCGGGCCGTCGGGGCAGAATGTACTTGATCGCCTCAGTCTGTTTCTGAGCAGTCGAGAACTGTTGGGCAAAATTCTCGACTGCACCGCCGAAAAGGCCGGCCTGTGATATGGGGGTGTCGAGCAGACGGGACCGCTCGGCATCCCGCATATCAGCGAGGTTCAGCCAAAGGTGTCTCTCCTGGACCACGGCTGTGGACATCACCAAACCCAGGGAGCGTGCGGTCACCTTCGTCGCCCGGAGAGTGAGGTCGGTGGCGGCACGCAGCTCATTGAAGAGCCCTGGGTCTGTCCTCCCCTCGTGCATGTCCTTGAGCATCTGGGCCTGGTAGACCTGCAGAATGGCCATGGCATGCAAAGAGGTGTCCGCCTGTCCCGCCGCTCTGTAGGACTACGCCACTAATGTAGACGAGTACCTACAGGCCTTGGATGGGTGCTTAGGCTCACCACGAGAAGAAGCGCTCTGAGGACACAGCTGCATCGCAACAGAGCGTTCAACCGGGGGGAGCCCAGTGTACCCACGGGCAGCCGCCTCATCGAGGGGAGGAAAGGCGGATGAAACCAACGAGCGGTCACGGGAAGACATGGGAGTCTTCCAGGACTTCGAGATTTCATCATGCACATCCGGGAAGAAAGGTATTGGGGTTTGCCGTCCGCGGCCTTACCCAAGTACCAATCATCCAACCGCGAGCGCTCAGGACATGGTGGAGGGGACCACTCTAGTCCGATGCTCGCGGCGGCCCGGGCAAGCATGGCCGTCATCTCCGGATCAGACTCGGACGCAGCCGTATGCACACCGGAAGGTGGCAGCTGTGCCGAGTCTTCACTTCCAAAAGAATCAGACCCACCTTGTGATGCTGCGATGGACATGGCGTCCTCCTCTGGAGCGCCAAAGGAAATCCGCGGGGCATCAGAAGATGGACCCGCGGAAATCCCCTGAACACTCGCGGGTTGCAACACTGGAGAGGGTGCGGCTGGGCACGGACGTATAGTCGGCGCTTTGTTCCAAACCGTCACCCTCAGATCACCCTGGCCACCAGCCGAAGTAGGGCCTCTCGAGGAGACACTAGATCGGGGTGTGGATGAGGGGACCCTCACTCTTGCGAGATCATGGAGCCTCGATCGTAGTGTTGCGATGGTCATGTTCCCGCAGTGAGAACATGACTCATCCACGAGCGCTGCTCTAGCGTGATCAAAGCCCAAACACACTATGCAGCGCTCGTGCCCATCAGAGTCGGCAACCAGTCTACCGCAACCAGAAGTGCACGGGCGGTGCATCTTTAAAAAGACGTGCCCGTGCAAGCTCTTTTTGTGAGAGAAAAGAAACTCTGAGAGTGTTGAAGCGCCCGGGGAGAAACACACTCGCTGGCAAACCACAGCACAGATAAGCAGGAAGTGCGCACTCGCCGGGAGATCGCCGTCACACCAACACCAGAGAATCTCGCTCGTCTGTAAAAGCTGACAGTTCAGAGATGGCTTGTGGAACGATGGATTAACTTGGCTCCGAAGCGAAAAAACATACCTGCATGTTGCTGGACTTCCTCCTTTTATACCCACGAGGTGGGGCGGAGTTACGTCATGCAAATTCCGCAGACCCATGGCATTTCTTTGCCATTGGCTCGTTTTGTAATACTCGAAGTTGATAGGCTTTCTAAGCGAAACCCCATTTCGTCGTCATCCGACGTAACTCGGAGTGACAACGAAAGGGAACCACAGTTAAAATCATAATTCAAGGTAATGTTTGCTTGTGTTTGGCCAAGTTTAAAAGGTCATGCCTTTTTCTCCAGTCTGATTTTCTCTTTCAGTTCTCAGTTGTTTCAGAGGGATGTTCAGCTCACTGCACATTTTCTGATGTTATGATTTCATAATCTCAGCAGAGGATCTATGTTGGACATAATTTATTTAAAAAAATAAACTTAAACACATGGTTGTGCTATGCTAATCACTCTGCTTTTTCTTTTCTTCTTAGTAAAATATGCATTTAATTTGTATGATCTGAATATGTCCTTAAAGAATGACTCAATTATTTACACTGGAAATCTGCAATGTCTACATTATGTTGTGTACCTCTCTCTGCAGACGAGCCTATAATAGATATTCCTCCTCTCAGTGAAGGAGTGGAAGCCAGTCTGACATGTTCAGCTCCTTTTCCTTGCCCGGAAACCCCACCTGAAATAACATAGTGGATCAAGACAAGAGAAAATATCACCAGTCTCAAGGGTGACAACATCACTCTGATCACCTCCAGAAGCCTTTACCTCTCAACTTTGCCCTTGACTCCAACCTCCAAAATGCACAATGCCACTGTAGGATGTGACGTGAGCTATGGAAACAAAACCATCAGTACCAGTAGGAGCCTAGAAGTAATGTGTGAGTACAAGTACTATACATATTTAACCAAAAATAAAAAACAAAAATTCTGAAATGCAGTTTAGAAGAGCGTAGGCTTCACTGCTGAGAACTTCCTTCTTCTACCATTGATCAATGAGTAGAACTAAAATTGATTATTTCTTGCATACTGTGTCAATATGGTGTCAAAACCAATGCAGTTGCTCTTTTCCAGACGTACAGACTCTTCGAATTCTGGGCGATGACGAAGTGATGGAAGGTGACACTCTCAGCCTGAACTGCACTGTTGAGAGTCACCCACCGTCCTCTGATTCTGTATGGAGTTTCAATGGAACTGCAGATAAAATCAGGAACCACACGTATGCAGAAAATCTCATGATTACCAATGTGAGAAAGGAGCATGCTGGGATATACGTCTGTGAGATGACTTATATGAACGAGACTTTGAATGTATCCATCACTATTAATGTCATTCGTAAATAGAACCAGATTCCACATGAAATGTTGGAAACCTAACAACATTAGAAATTACGAAATTGACAACTGTTGAAATACTGAATTGTGACACATCTAGGAAAGTGCATTGCATGTTTGCAGGGGACAGCCCTAAAGTCTGAATATATGTCTTTACTAATTATAACATCAAACATTTATCACATGCTAAGTGACACAAATAAATTGAAAATAAACGAGTCCTTCACTCCTGGAGGTGAAAACTTGCTTGGGAAAGATGACCTGGTTAATTCCACCAGAAAAGGTAATACTGAGCAGTTTACGCACTGTAGACACTGTATTTTTATTTCAGGGTGATTATGATTTAGCCAGTTAGCCAATGTTTCTGACAACTTGAAAATGTCTATTGTTCTGAGATGAGAGTAACATGTTCCTGAAATCCTAAACTTAACCCACACCCTAAACCTACTGCTAAAATCTGATTGATTGAGAGGAATGTTGTTCAAGGACCAGAAAAGTATATACAGGTCCTTCTCCAAAAATTAGCATATTGTGATAAAGTTTATTAATTTCCATAATGTAATGATAAAAATTAAACCTTCATATATTTTAGATTCATTGCACACAAAACTGAAATATTTCAGGTCTTTTATTGTTTTAATACTGATGATTTTGGCATACAGCTCATGAAAACCCAAAATTACTATCTAAAAAAATTAGCATATTTCATCCGACCAATAAAAGAAGTGTTTTTAATACAAAAAAAGTCAACCTTCAAATAATTATGTTCAGTTATGCACTCAATACTTGGTCGGGAATCCTTTTGCAGAAATGACTGCTTCAATGCGGCGTGGCATGGAGGCAATCAGCCTGTGGCACTGCTGAGGTGTTATGGAGGCCCAGGATGCTTCGATAGCGGCCTTAAGCTCATCCAGAGTGTTGGGTCTTGCGTCTCTCAACTTTCTCTTCACAATATCCCACAGATTCTCTATGGCAGGGGTTCTCAACCTTTTGCAAGCTGGGCCCCCCCAAAGCTGGTTCATTGCAGTTGGGGCCCCAGTGCCCCCCGCCCAGATCCCCCATCCCCCCATCCCCCCGCCCCGCTCTATCTTGCATAGATAGATAGATAGATAGATAGATAGATAGATAGATAGATAGATAGATAGATAGATAGATAGATAGATAGATAGCCCTAGGCTATTGTTTTTAGGCTCACATTATTATTATTATTATCATCATCATCAGTAGCGGTAGGTAGGCCTATTATCATTACTAGGCTATTGTTATAATTGGCAGTAGCACCAGACTTCTAATGTGAGCTTGCAGGCATTATTATTATTATTATAAGTAGTATAGGCCTATCATCATTACTAGGCTATTATAATTGTGAGGTTACATGCTTTTTTGTTGTTATTATTATTATTATCATCATCATCAGTAGGCCTATTCATTACTAGGTTATTGCTATAATTGGCAGTAGCACCAGACTTCTAATGTGAGCTTGCAGGCATTATTATTATTATTACTATTATTATTATTATGAGTAGTATAGGCCTATCATTATTACAAGGCTATTGCTATATAATTATGAGGTTACATGCTTTATTGTTGTTGTTATTATTATTATCATCAGTAGGCCTATTATCATTACTAGACTATTGCTATATAATTAGGTGATGTTAATGTGAGACCTGAGCCTGCTTTGCCTTGCAAAGATCCTCAATTCTTGGCTCAATGTTTGATAAGCATAGCCTCAAATCATCCTCGATTTGTGCACGATTGCGGTATTTTGTTTTGAGTGCAGTCATTTTTGAGAATCCTGCCTCACACAAATATGTCGACGCGAAAGGAAGGATAATCTTCAAGGCGACGTCACAGAGTTCCGGGTATTCCTGCATCAATGCTGCCCAGAATGACGAAAGAGGACAGGAGCTAAAGAGTTCCTTCAGTCTACTGTCACTCTTCAGCTCAATAAGCTGTTCCTGAAGATCAATTGATAGCTCGTTTGCTGTGCACACAAACGGATCTCGAACCCATGCAAAAGAGCGATAATCGTCTTTAAAGTATGTCGCAAATTGTTTTCTCATTGCTGACAGGTGCTCAGACGCTGATTGAAATAGGGAGGAGAAATCGTGTGACGTGTCTGCATCAGTTATAAAGTCTGTAAGGCAAGGGAACATGTCGCAGTTCCCTCGACTGATGCGGCCATGCCAGAGGTCTAGTTTTTGTGTGAAGGCGTGCACTTTGTCTGCAAGGAGCAAAATGTGAGTTTCGCGGCCTTGCAAAGACAGGTTGAGGCCATTCAAGCGGTCAAATATATCGACCAAATAGGACAGAGACGCAAGCCACATAGTGTCATCCAGATGCTTCGCCAGATCTGATTTGATTTCTGTCAAAAACCACTTCACCTCCTCTCGCAGCTCATACAACCGCTGTAACACCCGCCCCCTGGAGAGCCAGCGAACTTCAGTGTGCAGAAGCAGCTGTTCGTGCCCTGACCCCATCTCTTGGCAGAGGACCCCAAACAAGCGAGAGTTTAGCGGCCGTGATTTGATTAGATTTATTATTTTCACGGATTGGTTCAGCACGGAGTCAAAGAGAACCGGCATTTTTTTAGCAGCTAGTGCTTCGCGATGGACCATGCAATGTGTCCATTTCACAAGTGGAGCTACTTGCTGAACGCGAGCAGCTAGGCCACGCTCACGCCCCGTCATTGCCTGCGCACCATCCGTGCATAGGCCAACGTATCGGTCCCAAGCCAAACCATTTTCGCAGATAAAAATGTCAAGGACATTGAAAATGGCTTCTCCCGTCGTGTGCGACTGAAGAGGCCGGCAAAACAGGACATCCTCCTCGATCGCCTTGTCCCGCAGATACCTGACATAGGTGAGGAGCTGTGCCTGCCCAGCAATATCAGTAGATTCGTCCAGCTGCAGCGCGTAGTAAGGACTCTTTTTTACGAACTCTATCAGTTGCTCTCTGATATCGTTGGACATGTCTACAATTCTCCTAGCGACTGTGTCATTGGACAGTGGTACTGCACCGAGTTTGGCTGCTGCACTATCGCCTATCATTATTCTGCACATGTCTTGCGCTGCCGGCAAAATGAGAGTCTCTGCGATTGTATGCGGTTTACCCAGTTTACCGATCCTTTTGGCCACTACATACGATGCCTCCAAACACTGTTTAGACACAGTGCTGTGCACTGAAATGGTTGCCTGTTGCTGATGGAGGCCGTCAAGCTTTCTTTTAAAATATTCGGCCGGTTTATTTTTAATGCCAGCATGCTTTGTTTCGAGGTGCCTTTTTAATTTGCAGGGCTTCATACTGTCATTTGCCAGCACCTCGGCACACACGACACACTGAGGTCTCAGATCAGCCGTGACTGTAAACCCAAACTGCAGGTATGCTTCATCGTACCTGCGAAGCTTTTTTGCAGCTGGTGGTGCGTCGGTTGGCTTGTTGGACCTCAAAAGAAATTTCTCCATTTTAATTGGTTTTCAATAAAGTTTAGCTAAACTATAGGCAATATGTAACTGTGTGTGGTGTATGTTGAGAGACGTATCAGGGGCTAATCAGTCAGGACTTAGGCACGATCTTTCATTAAACCAAACAAAATAATTATTTCGCAGAAAATTCAGATTTTTATTTTAATACTTAACGATTGTAGTCCTCGTGTGTGTGTGTGTGTGTGTGTGTGTGTGTCTGAGTCGTTTGGGTAGTTAGCTAAGTAGCTACTGCCTAGCAGTTTAACAAAATTACTGGCTAGGGCTGAGATATGATCAAATCTTAAAAAAGAATGTTTCTGGGTTTAGTCTTTAAAAAGACTGTTGGGGTTTGTGTAGTAAAGGCCTATGTAAATCGAGATTGATAACAGACTAGCGAGAGCTGGCACAAGCGAACTTGGCAAGAGACTAGACTAGAGTGAATGGAGAGCTATGTCGTGAGTCAATTTAAATGCAGTGATTTATTTTTGTGTGAGAGTGAGTGAACATTTACACCCCGCTCTGTAAGTCAGGGCGTGAACGGCGGCGGCCATGCGCATGCGCGATTCATTTGCAGCCTGGACGCAGAGGGGCAGTGTTGCCAGATGTACAATAATTATCGTATTTGTACGATATTTTTGACCTCTGTACGATGTACGATCAATAATGAAAAAAATCCCATAATGTACGATAATTTCAGAGTTTTCAGTCGTTCGTCCAAACACACATCCTACCGCTTCTCTCTCTGACCCAGAATCATTATGCAGGCTCGCACACACACACACACACACACTTACACACACAGGCACCACACGGCGTCGCCCGGCCCGCACGTCAACACTACAACCCCCCCCCCCCGATAAATAGCTGTATTCTGCACGGTTACGTCGTGTACGATCATTTTCTTCCAAATACGATAATTTTGAACTACTGGTACGATAATTGGACATTTCCAATCTGGCAACACTGCAGAGGGGTGTGTGTCTCCTCTCTGCTCTGACTGCAGGCTGGGACTGCTGCGCGAGGTTACTGAGAGACTGACCGCCTGTGAGTGCCTTTGGACGGGAGAGGGGCTCATGGCAGCTCCCGCTGCTCGTTGAGCACAGTAGGCCTAACTGCAGAGTGATTCGTGCTTTCGAGTCTCCAAACACTACGCTGCCGTGCAAAGGCAAAAGACCGTAACTTCGTTTTTGGTCGAAAATGAGTTATTTATATTTTTGGCACATTCAAGACCTCCTTTATCATGTGGATAAGTATCTTGAGTCAAATCCGTTGTTTTTTCGAGAAAATAATGGGTTGTCTTAACCGTAACTTCCAAAAGCCCATGAGAAACCAAGGCAGAACACCGTAACACCAGTTACGGCTCTTTGGCTTTGTTTTGGAACGCTCACGCTTGAGTTACGGTACTCTGCCTTTGTTTAGCAGCGCGTCAATATGAAGTTACGGTGCCGGCGTTCTATTAAATAATGCTACCTACCAGATTATACGGTGGTCTGCCTTTGTTTTACTCTCCATTAAAATTTACATTATGATGTAGCCTGTGTAGCAACTTGTACAGCTGCCATCAGTCCTTGTCTTCTGATGTCCTCAGAGCTTTGTCCTGCACTAATGCGGTCAGAACATTTAGTATGAACCCGCATCGACAAACGTGCGATAACGATCGCAAAGGATATATGCAGAGATGACAGAAAAATGTTACACATGTCATAGCAGGTGAATACAACAAAGAACTAAAGCCCCGCCTCACCCAGTTCGGATACCGGACCTGGTTGAAACAATCATGCATCTAGCTGGCAGAGTGCCAAAACTTCGCAGGCGCCTTCAGCACCGCCCTTAACACGGTCGAGCCGACACGGGACTAATATATCACAGGGAGTGATAATAATTAAGCAACAAGGGTATGTTGGTGCATACAACATAAGGAAGCAAGAAGTGTTGGTGCATACAACATCAGACTAGCTTTTACAAGCAGGTTATACATACAATCACAGCGTCCGGAATAAATCCGCGGGACGAGCGAAGTGCACAAGCACAATAATATGCCAGACAGCTGAAACCACCGTATACTGAAAAGAAGCGGAACACAGAAGGTTGTGCTATAAATGCATTAGTCGTCTAGGTAGTCCAGAACGCGCTCCCTACTGAGTCTCAAGGAGGAAAGCACTGCGTAGGCTACTTTTCGTGAACAGACGAGGAGCGTGACACCTTCGAACACGAATCTCGGTAAGCGCCTGTGAAAGTATATACGTCTTTTAGATCCACCGCTATAAACCAGTCTCCAGGTCGAATGTGCGCGAGGATCTGTTTTATCGTGATCTTTTTGAGCGCATGTTTAGCAAGTCTTATGCCACTCGGTACCACTTGAAAATACTCATTACCCCTATGGAGGTATTTTGTCATGTCTAAGGGGCTATTAGGGTGGTGATGGCGCAATAGATAAAACACATGCCTTTGGTGTGAGAGACCCGGGTTCGAATCCACTGTGAGACACCAATGTGTCCCTGAGCAAGACACTTAACCCCTAGTTGCTCCAGAGGTGTGCGACCTCTGACATATATAGCAATTGTAAGTCGCTTTGGATAAAAGCGTCAGCTAAATGAATAAATGTAAATGTATTAATTAGGGCCACCAGAATGCAACCAAAGCACAGGATAGCAATAAGTAGATGGCTATAATTGTAAATCATACAAAATAAATGCCATGATCACTAGATTTTATACAGGTGTTGCTATAATGATTTTGTTAATGGTGATCAGCAACCAAATATTGATAATGTGGAAGTTACTGCCTTTTGCCTTGGCATGACTTCTCACTTTTTGCTGACAATACAAAGGCAGAGTACAGTAACTTTAAAATAGTGGTCAAAAGTCAAGTTTGAGCTCAAGATTTTTTTATGTAGATAATTTTCATTACTTAAACATCTAATTGCCCGATTTTCAGTGTCCTACCTATAATTAATTTGGCGGGACAACTAAAAATCTTTAAAGTCATTTTTCTCAGTTCCACACTCTAGCGAGTTAAGGTCTTTTGCCTTTGTAGGGCAGTACAAAAGTCTCCAAAAACACCAGTAAAAGTCGCTGGATTTGTCGCTTTTGACAAAAAAAAAGTCTCCAGGAGGATGTTTTATTGTTGTTTATTTATTAACAACATAAATGTATTTAAACATGTTTGTGTGTGCGTGGTTGCGTGCGTGTGAGCATTTCACAAAAACTAAAAGAAAGCTTTAACTGTATATTCTGACTAGTTTATTCGTTTATATATATACTGTATAACTACCAGCCTCTGAAACTTCCGTCCGTCATAAAATTAATTCGGGTGGTTCGATTTTCTGCATTTTTCGCATCCGTAGCAAATATTTTGAGGGGTTTTGACAATATTGAGAGACACCAAATGACGAATATGAAAAAAACTAATACGACAGTTTCGGACTCAAAATGTGGTGTTTTATATATTTATAACATTTGAATACAGTTCAGCAACATACATCACATGACCTGACGACCAAGAGAGCTGACAATTGACCATCACTTCATTTACCATCACCTCACGATTGAAAATAATGTGACCCTGATTTCATATGACAGTTCAACAAACAAGTTAATAATATTAAGTCACTTACATTTTAGACGAAATAATGACTGTTTTGGTCTATTTTAGCAGCGAAAATAAATCCGATGAATCCAAACAAAGATCACAGCATATCGCATCTCACGGCAACACTCAATCGTGTTTTGAATGATTCAGTGTTTTGAACGAATTGGTTGAGTCAAAAATACAATGACCCATTCAAAAACATCTGTCTCAATCTTGATGAGAAGTTTGAATCATTTGAATGAACGACTCAATGACTCGCTTAATAAAACCGCTTATCACCTGCATTTGCGCTCACTATCGACAAACCAATCAAATTTAACTTTTTTTTTTTTTAAATCAGTCCAAACACATTTAAATTTTTATTCAGGAGTTATGTATATACAAAACGATACGTTTTTATGACAGTAGTTTAGTGATAAATTTTTTTTGCTAATATTGGGGTTTTTTTTCAGTTTTTTTTCCTCCCATCCTGTAGCCTACTCGCGCCCCCCCGGGAAGCCCCACCGGTTGAGAACCACTGCTCTATGGGGTTCAGGTCAGGAGAGTTGGCAGGCCAATTGAGCACAGTAATACCATGTTCAGTAAACCATTTACCAGTGGTTTTGGCACTGTGAGCAGGTGCCAGGTCGTGCTGAAAAATGAAATCTTCATCTCCATAAAGCTTTTCAGCAGATGGAAGCATGAAGTGCTCCAAAATCTCCTGATAGCTAGCTGCATTGACCCTGCCCTTGATAAAAAACAGTGGACCAACAGCAGCAGCTGACATCACTGACTGTGGGTACTTGACACTGGACTTCAGGCATTTTGACATTTCCTTCTCCCCAGTCTTCCTCCAGACTCTGGCACCTTGATTTCCGAATGACATGCAAAATTTGCTTTCATCCGAAAAAAGTACTTTGGACCACTGAGCAATAGTCCAGTGCTGCTTCTCTGTAGCCCAGGTCAGGTGCTTCTGCCGCTGTTTCTGGTTCAAAAGTGGCTTGACCTGGGGAATGCGGCACCTGTAGCCCATTTCCTGCACACGCCTGTGCACGGTGGCTCTGGATGTTTCTACTCCAGACTCAGTCCACTGCTTCCGCAGGTCCCCCAAGGTCTGGAATCGGTCCTTCTCCACAATTTTCCTCAGGGTCTGGTCACCTCTTCTTATTGTGCAGCGTTTTTTGCCACACTTTTTCCTTCCCACAGACTTCCCACTGAGGTGCCTTGATACAGCACTCTGGGAACAGCCTATTTGTTCAGAAATTTCTTTCTGTGTCTTACCCTCTTGCTTGAGGGTGTCAATGATGGCCTTCTGGACAGCAGTCAGGTCGGCAGTCTTACCCATGATTGGAGTTTTGAGTAATGAAACAGGCTGGGAGTTTTTAAAAGCCTCAGGAATCTTTTGCAGGTGTTTAGAGTTAATTAGTTGATTCAGATGATTAGGTTAATAGCTCGTTTAGAGAACCTTTTCATGATATGCTAATTTTTTGAGATAGGAATTTTGGGTTTTCATGAGCTGTATGCCAAAATCATCAGTATTAAAACAATAAAAGACCTGAAATATTTCAGTATTAATATTTCAGTATATTTCATAATAATTAACTTTATCACAATATGCTAATTTTTTGAGAAGGACCTGTATATTATATCCTATAGATCACTATCAATGTCATTATTAAGTAGAACCAGATTCCACATGAAATGCTGATAACCATGCCACAGACTTCCAAACATAATTCACTTATTATCTACATATCTTACATTTAGACAAATGTAAGAAATTCAAGACTATAACAATTTGTGTTCTTAAATTCAAGGTAAAAAAGCTTTTCAAATGCAAGTGGACATTAGAATGATAATAGGATTTTTGTCTGGAATATCAGTTTCAGCAGTCATCTTCTCTGTGGTTTTGTGCTGTCACGAGTCTTGGCAAAGGTAAGGAAATGCTTAAAATGTCTACATTTTGTTGCGCCTTGTGCATATCTTATACTATTTACATGAAGGTGTTCTGAGTGATTTATTGAGATGGGATTCTGGTTGATGTGAAAGCATGTAAACATTTGTCCACAGTCATGATAATCAGTATATTTTACTCCATTTACTTGTCTTATTCTCTGAATATGTTTTCCAGCAGAGACAAGATACATGAAGTGGTGGACACAAACACAGACACTGAAGTTATACTGGAGGTTTTTTATGTCCAACAAGAACATCAGAAAGAGTGAAATTTATTATTAAAAAGCCTTATAGGGAGGTCCTTAAATTCCCATTATGTTGGATTTTGCTTAATCTAAAATTGTTAAATATCTGGAAGTTACTGCTATTTCACTTGCTATGTTTATATAATTTAGTCTATATTTAAAATAGGCTATATACGTTTTACAAATACAGTACAGAAACTTCATCCTATCTGAGCTTATTTTTTGTCTGTAGGATTAAAAAATACTTATACATTTATAAATGTAAATTGTATTATACAATATAAAAATTATGAATCGAATAGTTTTGTCATTACATATTTTTTTCTTCTTGCTCCGGTGTACATTTTTTACAATTAAACTGTGAATTACTTCAAATTGTTCAAATTCATAATTTCACCCTTTCTGTGTTTTAAAGGATGTTTTTAGAACTAAAGCAAATTGTATACCCTCCCAGATGTATATTATCCATACATATGAGAAACTGTGTAGAACATGGAAAGTTTTTTTTTTTTTTTAAATGTGAGTAAAATATTAGGCCTATTAGGAATAATTTTAAGAATGAACGTGTGAATTAATTTAATAAATGTGGTCACTTGACTTTAAGACTTGTAGTAAAATATATATTTTTCTTCCATTTCCATTAGACCAAAATTGAATTGCCTTTATCTCTTCAAAATCTAAAAACAAATTCTTTGGCTAATGAAACATTTGAATCTGTCAGGGTTCTGCCCTGACAGCTTTGTCTGTGTTGTCTTTGTTTCATGTCTCTATGGTTGTGTTGTGCTTGAACATATGGTTTTGTTTGTGTTTGCCATGTGCTCCTCTGTTCCTGCCTCTTTTTTTTCCAGTACCACGCCCTCTTGTCTAGTTGAGTCCTTGTTTGTCTGAGTGTGTTCACCTGTTCCTCATGTTCTCAGCTCCCTTTATATGTGTTATTTTGCCCTCATGGTTTGCCTGGTTGTTATATACTATCTGGGTGCTCAGGGGCATCGGACTGGGGGTAAAACCAGTACTGATTACCAGGGCCCCAAGGGGAGAGAGGGCCCTTGAAAAGTCTGGAATATATTTTATTTGGAACATGGGGGCCCATCAGGACTGCCTATACATAGGGCCCGGGATCTTGTGCTACGCCCCTGTGTGTGCTACATTGTTTGTTTGATAGTCTAATGTAGGGATGGGGAAGCAATGAGGCTTTCCCCTGACTGTTCTGGGAAACGATTCAAAGCTTTGAGAGTGTCGAGAACAGCGCCATCTGGTGCTTATTTAAAATAAAGCAGCCAGAAGCCTTTGCAAGAAGCTCTGTCAGATGAAGCAACCACAACACACTCCATACTTTCAATGTTATGTGTACAAATAAAAGCCTTACACGTTTGTGTTTGATTTGTCCATTAAATAAATTCCTTTACCCATTAAAGTGTGAAAATAAAATATAAAATGAGCTTATATGATTCAATAAGATCTAATGTAGGCCTACTATCTCTCTCTCTGCACACGCACGCACACACGCACGCACGCACGCACGCACACACACACACACACACACACACACACACACACACACACACACACACACACACACACACACACACACACACACACACACAGACAGTGAATAAGGACATTGTGTGATAGGATCATCTGTTATTAAATGTGCTTATGACACTTGGCAGTGATGGTGCTTATGTAACTGTAGGAATGACAGAAAGGTGATAAAGTTTTTAATTTTTTTTATTAAGAAATAAAAGCTGTTTCACAGTGTTGGGACTGAGTCTATTTCTCCTCTTAGACAGTACTTCCTCAGCCTTAGAGAACACTCTTTCACATGGCACAGAGGAGGCCGGGGTACAATGAAACTGTAATGCCAATGTATATAGATGGGGGTAGACATGTTTCTGCATTCTCCAGTATTCAAGTGGATCTTCAGCTCTTTATGTTTGTCTCTGTAAGGTATTTATCCACTTCTACGATCGCATCAGAACTGGCATTTGAGCTTTGTTTGTGCTGGTCTACAGCACTGTCCAACAGAAGACAAAGGTTTCCACCTCAGAAGTGTGAGGAGAAAAAAAAATTGATTGGGAGTGACTGTACATGTACATTGACTGAATATAAGACACATCTATGGTCAACAATTACAAAATACAATAATTAAACATAAAATAATATATAAATACTTGAGCTTGGTGTGGGCTGATGACGGTGCTTCTGTTGACTGAGTGTTTGATGATGTGGATGGTCTTTCATCTTCGGTCCTGATGACATTACCACATTCTGCTTTTAGCCGTTTGACACCCTCTGTCATTTTAGTTTGGTTAAGGAAACCCAACTCTAAACCTTGGGTCCTGCAGAGTTGCCATGGTCTGAAATGCCTTAGCATGGATGATGTGCTGTTTCCATACACAAGCTCTTTGTCACACACCAAGCATCTCACGGCCTTCTGAAAAAAGTTATATGAAAGTAAGAAATTACATAAAACAATAAAATAAGTACAATTTTAAATAATAAATAAATATTTATTTTTTTCATCTTCTTTTTTAGAAATGCATACATACATTGGAAGCTGTAAACTCAAAATATTCCCAGATAGGGGAAGTCTTCCTTTTTTTGGCTGTTGCCATTGCTCTAAATACAAACCCTTCACCAAACACAACACCCTATCCCCTCTCCCCTAAATCCACCCTAACCCCAAATAACAATAATAATACCTAAAAAATACCAAAAGTGCAAAGATTTTACAAAAACAAAAAGACAAAAAAGAATAAGTAGTTTTGGTTATTTAAATGTAATGTATTGATTAACTTTCAAAGTACAGCACTCCCCTCACAAACCCAGCCTTCTGATAACCAAAGCGAAACGCGCACGTGATTGGACAGAAAGTGAGGCTTCATTTGTCATCGATCACGTGACTCTGGGAAACCAATACACACCCCGATACGAGGCTTCAATAGAAATTGTGTCGATTATGCGATACGCTCATCGAAGCTTCAGTGTCATACATAACATCACTAGTCTAATGTAGTTTCTAGTCAGAGCTTATTTTAGTCTCACCTTGTCTAGTCCAATCATATGTTCACCCTTCTATGCTCCTCCTGTGGTCAAGTCAGTCTTGGTTTTCTCCCTCGGGAAATTTATGTTTGCATTTTGTTTTATTTTTTATTATTAATAAAGCCCGTTTTCCCCTGCAATTGAGTCCTCACTCCTTCCATCATCCCCATACCAGACAGAATCAAAGTATGGTTAATGTATGTGTTTTACTGAATTATGCTATTTCTTTCCATATTTATGCTTGTCATGCACAACAATCCCTTATTTGTGCAAGTCAGTTTAATGAGGAAGTGCTCCACTAGAGGAAGGATGCAGTTTATACACTAGTGTGCTACTTCTGTAGTTTTACAAATACAGCTTCTGAGAACACTGTGAACAGTTTGACTTGAAGCGGTAAGGTCAATTTTAATTTGAAATGTAGTTTTCTTTACTGCCATGACACATATTTTATATATGCACTGCCAAAGCATTTGCATTCAAATATTGAATAATGTATTGGAAATTCGAATGCATAGCATTTATTTTAATGCTCAAGCAATGTTTCTTTTTTGTGTGTGTGCAGATCTGTGGAATGCATGTTTAAAATGCAGATCATTTCAAGCTGTACAATCCTCTCTGTGTTAGTATTCAATATTTTGTGTACAGGTACGTATTACATGTTTTACAGTTACATTTAAGTTTTAAATATTTGTATTAAATAAAAAAATAAAAAATGTTTTAAACTTCAACACTTCACACTCCTCAACCTCAAACTATGTGTAAAATGTACATCATGCACACTATGTACATGTGAAGTTAATGTAGCGTCATACATGCACATGTATTGAGCATGAACAGGCAACTATTCTTTTAGATATATGTCCAGGCATTTCATCACATTCTTCTGTTATTCAAGGAAAAGAGGACTGGAGCCTCACCTTCAATCCGCCAGAAATTATTGCAGTTCCAGGATCATGTGCTCTGATTTCATGTACCTTCACCTATCCAAACGAAGCAAAACCTATTGATAACGTTCAGTGGATGAAGTGTAATAAAAAAGGTCAATGTAAAACAAGTATTTTCAAGGGGCATGTGAGTACACAAAATAAAATCAAACTGGAAGATAAGAAAACAGAACGGATTAAGATGCTTGAACCTGATCTGACCAAAAACAACTGCAGCATAATCATGAAAGACATAAAAGCAGAAGATGCAAAAGAATATGCATTCAGAGTGGAGGGGCAGAAAACACATAAAATGACATATAAATCCACAGTTAAAATCATCATTCAAGGTAATGTTTGCTTGTGTTTGGCAAAGTTTAAAAGGTCATGCCTTTTTCTCTAGTCTGATTTTCTCTTTCAGTTCTCAGTTGTTTCAGAGGGATGTTCAGCTCACTGCACATTTTCTGATGTTATGATTTCATAATCTCAGCAGAGGAACTATGTTGGACATAATTTATTTAAAAAAAAAAACTTAAACACATGGTTGTGCTATGCTAATCACACTGCTTTTTCTTTTCATCTTAGTAAAATATGCATTTAATGTGTATGATCTGAATATGTCCTTAAAGAATGACTCAATTATTTACACTGGAAATCTGCAATGTCTACATTATGTTGTGTACCTCTCTCTGCAGACGAGCCTATAATGGATATTCCTCCTCTCAGTGAAGGAGTGGAAGCCAGTCTGACATGTTCAGCTCCTTTTCCTTGCCCGGAAACTCCACCTGATATAACATGGTGGATCAAGACAAGAGAAAATATCACCAGTCTCAAGGGTGACAACATCACTCTGATCACCTCCAGAAGCCTTTACCTCTCAAGTTTGCCCTTGACTCCAACCTCCAAAATGCACAATGCCACTGTAGGATGTGACGTGAGCTATGGAAACAAAACCATCAGTACCAGTAGGACCCTAGAAGTAATGTGTGAGTACAAGTACTATACATATTTAATTAACTTCTTGAAAAGGCATGTTTCTTTGACAATTGCTAAAAAAATCTGAAATTCAGTTTAGAAGAGCATAGGCTTCACTGCTGAGAACTTTCTTCTTCTACCATTGATCAATGAGTAGAACTAAAATTGATTATTTCTTGCATACTGTGTCAATATGGTGTCAAAACCAATGCAGTTGCTCTTTTTCAGACGTACAGACTCTTCGAATTCTGGGCGATGACGAAGTGATGGAAGGTGACACTCTCAGCCTGAACTGCACTGTTGAGAGTCACCCACCGTCCTCTGATCCTGTATGGAGTTTCAATGGAACTGCAGATAAAATCAGGAACCACACGTCTGCAGAAAATCTCATGATTACCAATGTGAGAAAGGAGCATGCGGGGATATACGTCTGTGAGATGACTTATATGAACGAGACTTTGAATGTATCCATCACTATCAATGTCATTCGTAAGTAGAACCAGATTCCACATGAAATGTTGGTAACCTAACAACATTACAAATTACGAAATTGACAACATGTCAGCAACTGTTGAAATACTGAATTGTGACACATCTAGGAAAGTTAATTGCGTGTTTGCAGGGGACAGCCCTAAAGTCTGAATATATGTCTTTACTAATTATAACATCAAACATTTATCCCATGATAGGTGACACAAATAAATTGAAAATAAACGAGTCCTTCACTCCTGAAAATTTGCTTGGGAAAGACGATCTGCTTAATTCCACCAAAAAACCTACAGGTAATACTCAGCTGTTTATGCACTTTAGACACTTTGGTTATTTCAGGGCGATTATGATTTAGCAAATTAGCAAATGTTCCTGGATTGACAACTTTTCTGGTCCTTGAACATCATTCCTCTCAATCAATCAGATTTTAGCAGTAGGTTTAGGGTGTGGGTTAAGTTTAGAATTTCAGGAACATTTTACTCTCACTTCAGAACATTGGACATGTTCTTAAATTAATAACAATTCTGTGTTTTTACATTTAAGTTATAGAAGAGTTAATGAAGAAATTGGACATTTCAACGATACTCACATTTGTGGCTGGAATGGCATGTTCAGCATTCATCTTCTCAATGATTTTGTGTTGTTTGGTGTCTTGCCACAGGTAGGTCTGCCATTTTCCTAAAAGTCCATCAAACGTCATTTGTCCTTGTTATGTATAGCGTTTAGAACATTTTGCACTGTCAGCTGCAAATCTTGAGTCTTATTCCCTAAATGTCTTTTCTTAACAGAGGCAAAAGACACAAAGTGCCGAAAGAAAATCTGGACACTGACATTCATTTGGAGGTAAGACAAATCTAAATATTTTTTTAAAGTTAAAACGGAAACATCACTTTCACAACCTTAATGTCCAAATGTCACTCTGTTGGATTGCATTACCTACTTAACTTTTATGAAATGAAAATTGTGTCATCATTTACTTAAATTCACGTTGATGATTTTCTGTTACTCATGTAAAAACATGCAATTGCTTTAAAAATAGTCCAAGTCTTATCACTATCACTTTGTGCAAACATTTTTTAAACTGAATCTCAATCTCAAACTCAATCTTCAAAATCTGCCACCTCAAGACCTCATGAGGCTCAAAAACATCTGTGTGGAAGTATAATGTAATTATTAACATTAAAATATATATATATTTTTTTGTTTTGCATCATTCAAACATGATAATATCCAATAATGACATAGGCTTTTACAGCATCTTCTGAGGTGACATCACCAGATTGACATTTTAGTGGTGCACAGAAAAAAATCACTAGCCATGTTTCCTTAAAGGTTAGTTCACCAAATGAAAATGATGTCATCATTTACTCACTCTCATGTTGTTCAAACCCCATAAGACTTTTGTTCATCTTTGAAACACAAGTGAAGATATTTTAATGAAATCTGAGAGATTTCTGTCGCTTCATTGACAGTCTACTCAACTACCACTTTGACGCTTCAAAAAGTTAATAAAGAGATCGTAAAACTAATCCGTAGAAAACGAGCAGTTTAGTCCAAATTTTCTGAAGAGACACGATCGCTTCAAATGATGAACAGATTGAATTTAGGCATTTATTCACATATAAACATTCATAACCTTAATGATGAGTTGATGAAAATTACACTATTTTCTTCTAGAGCTGCATACAGCCAAAACAAACTTTGTTGCATTATTTTCCTGGTATCACTGTAAAGCTGTTTTGAAACAATCTGCATTGTTGACTGACTGACTCAAGCATGTTTGCACAACGTGTGATAACTATGAGGTTAATTCTCGTATTACGCAGCACGTTTGAGCTTCAGCCAGAACCAAAGAGGTTCATTCTCCTGTTACGCAGAATGTTTGAACATAAACTTTCCGTTTATGTTCGCTGATCAATGTTATATGTTATGTATATAAGTTCTAATATTGATCTAATATTGTATTATAGTTCTAATAAAAATGTATTAATATATGTTATATGTAATGTTTACACATAGATAGATAGATAGATAGATAGATAGATAGATAGATAGATAGATAGATAGATAGATAGATAGATAGATATGAATAAAAGCCTAAATTCAATCTGTATATAAAGCAATCGTGTCTCTACAGAAAATTTGGACTAAACCGCTCAATTTATATGGATTAATTTTATGATCTCTTAAGAACTTTTTATGAGGTAAGTAATTAATGACAATTGTGTTTTCATTTTTGGGTGAATTAACCTTTTAATGTAAATAAATGAATCAATAAATAAAAATAAGGATAAGTTCTTTATGTATCAGACAGTGCAGGCAGATGTAGCTCATAGTGGAACCAATGAACAGACTCCTCTTCATGGACAGCTTGATGGAGGGACCACAGCACCCGCAGCACCAACATGTGGAGCAGAGGACGGTGAAGCAGTCGAGATGCAAGCAGGAGAGGTGGACTACGCCAGCATCGACTACTCCCTTCTAAAGAACAGACCGCCTGAAGAGGGAGAGAGGGAACCTACAGACTCAGACTACGCTGAGATCAAGAGGGACAAGAGAGGAGATGGGAAGCAAAGGGAGGCCCTTCAGGATGAAGATGACCAGATTGAAACACCCAACCAGAAACAGATGGAGGGAGAGGAGGAACTTTATTCTAATTCTCAGGTGCTTAAAAGTTAAGGAGCTAAAAGTCTTAACTACACTCAACAACATTTCGTTTTGTATGGTCAAATGTTTAAGAAAATAAATAATGTATTACTTTAGAGCTTTTTATCCCTTATTTGTCTATCAAAAATTGTTGGTGATTGCAATATAATACAGAATGTTTCATTAGTCTCAACATTTTTTAGTTTTTTTTTAATTGCGGAAAAAAATGTCCAATGCTAATAATGTTCCCTTTCGTTGTCACTCCGAGTTACGTCGGATGACGACGAATGGGGTTTCGCTTAGAAAGCCTATCAACTTCGAGTATTACAAAACGAGCCAATGGTAAAGAAATGCCATGGGTCTGCGGAATTTGCATGACGTAACTCCGCCCCACCTCGTGGGTATAAAAGGAGGAAGTCTGCAACAGCAGTTTATGTTTTCGCTTCGGAGCCAAGTTTATTCTTCTCTCCACAAGCCATCTCTGAATTGTTAGCTTCACAAACGAGTGCCTCGAGTTTTGGTGTGACGGCGATCTAAGGCGAGAGCGTGCTTCCTGCTGATCTGCTGCAGTGATCTGCCAGTCGGCGCGTTTCTCCCCGGGTGCTTCAACACTTGAGTTTTCTCACTAAAAGAGCTTAGGATGAAGACGTCTTTTTAAAGATGCCTCGCCCATGTACTTCTGGTTGCGGCAGATTGGTATCGGACTCTGATGGGCACGAGCGTTGCATAGTATGTTTGGGCATTGATGGATGACGTGGATGACTCATGTTCTCTCTGTGGGAACATGACCATCGCGTCATTACGGTCGAGACTCGGTAAACTCGCAAGAGTGAGAGTCCCCTCATCCACCCCCCGTCCTGCGGCTGGTGGCCAGGGTGACCTGAGGGTGACGGTCTGGAACAAGGCGCCGACTATGTGTCCGCGACCCCAGCCCCCCTCTTCAATGACGGTGCCCGCTAGCGAGCGGCCGATTCCCGCGGGTCTACCCTCTGGTGGCCCGCGTGTTTCGGTTGAAGCTACAGAGGATGATGCCATGTCTGTTGCAGCATCACTAGGTGGGTTTGATTCTTCTGGAAGTGAGGGCTCGTCACAGCTGCCACCTTCCGGTGTGCATACGGCTGTGCTCGAGTCTGATCCGGAGATGACGGCCATGCTTTCCCGGGCAGCCGCGAGCATCGGGCTTGAGTGGAGGCCTCCACCCTGTCTTGAGCGCTCGCGACTTGACGATTGGTTTTTGGGTAAGGCCGCCGACCCTCGTCCTCGGCAAACCCCAATACCTTTCTTCCCGGACGTGCATGATGAGATCTCGAAGTCCTGGAAGACCCCGTTGTCTTCTCGGGACCGCTCGTTGATCTCATCCGCCTTTCCTCCCCTCGATGATGCAGCCGCCCGTGGGTACACTGGGCTCCCCCCGGTTGAACGCTCTGTTGCCATGCAACTATGTCCTCAGAGTGCTTCTTCTCGTGCCGAGCCTAAGCACCCATCCAAGGCCTGTAGATTTTCGTCTACTCTGGTGGCGAAGTCTTACAGAGCGGCGGGACAGGCGGCTGCGTCACTGCATGCTATGGCCACTCTGCAGGTCTACCAGGCCCAGATGCTCAGAGACATGCACGAGGGTAGGACAGACCCAGGGCTCTTTGATGAGCTGCGTGCCGCTACCGACCTCGCTCTACGGGCGACGAAGGTTACCGCGCGCTCCCTGGGTCTGGTGATGTCCACAGCCGTGGTCCAGGAGAGACACCTGTGGCTGAACCTGGCTGACATGCGGGACGCGGAGCGGACCCGTCTGCTTAACGCCCCCTTGTCCCAAGCCGGCCTCTTCGGCGGTGCGGTTGAAGACTTTGCCCAACAGTTTTCAACCGCCCAGAAACAGACCGAGGCCATCAAGCACATTCTGCCCCGCCGGCCAGCTGCTGCCTCCACCCAGCCGGCCGGGCAGAAGCCTCGTCCTGTTTCCCGCCGAGGGCGCCCTCCTGCGGTTCCCGCCCCTCCCGCCCGGCCCACGCAGCAGCCTCCACAAACCCGGGCCGGTCGCGGAGGAAGCCGCAAGAAGGTGCCACAGCCCTCTCCCGCCCCGCCCCCCGCTAAACGCCGGGCCAAGCGGCGCTCCTGAGACGGGCTGCTCAGGGAAGATGGTCGTTTTTCAGGAGGTGGTAGCAGGACCACTCCTTCCCCCGGTGGAGGGCCGGGGGAGAATCTTTTGTTCTCCGCTCCCCGCTGCTCACCCACGGGTGGGCAGCACCCTAAAGTGGTTAAAGACAGAAACGACCCTCTCTTCCCTGAGCCCACAGAGTTCTCGGGCGACACAGAGCGCCGCCCACAAGCCGTGCTCTCCTCGCCCCCCTCTGTCCCAGAGGCGGTTGACACGGCGTGCCGTCCACGGACCGCTTCGCCCCTGTCCCCCTCTGTCGCCAGACCCCTGGCAGAGCAGGCCCCCGCGGGACGATCAGCCTGGTCCTCCCCTGGCCCCCTCTGTCAGGGCGCGGTTGCTAACTGTGCCCCCACACCGGGCCGCAATGCCGTCCACGTCTGGGCCAGTTACTCCGCTTCGCTGCCCCTCCGGGGGGACGCCTGATCCCGCTGTCGCATGATCCCGCTGGTTCAGTTCCTGGGAGCCTGGTTAGAGCTTCCCCGTCTGTCCCGCTGGATCGCGCGCACCATCAGGCTCGGCTATGCGATTCAGTTCGCACGGTCTCCTCCCCGCTTCAGGGGAGTCCGCTCCACTTTGGTCGGTGGCAATGCACCCATCATGAGAGCAGAGATTGCCACCCTGCTGGCGAAGGGTGCAATCGAGACTGTCCCTCCAGCCGACATGAGGTCCGGCTTCTACAGCCCTTACTTCATTGTCCCCAAGAAAACCGGTGGGTTACGGCCAATCCTGGACTTGCGCGTGCTGAACCGCTCCCTTCACAGGCTGCCGTTCAAGATGCTCACCGCCAAACGCGTTTTCGAATGCGTGCGGCCCCGGGATTGGTTTGCAGCGATCGACCTGAAGGACGCCTACTTTCATGTCTCCATTCTTCCTCGCCACAGACCGTTCCTACGGTTTGCTTTCGAGGGGCAGGCATACCAGTACGCGGTCCTCCCTTTCGGGCTGGCCCTGTCTCCTCGCATCTTCACAAAGGTCGTCGAGGCTGCCCTTGTTCCCCTTCGGGAGCACGGGGTCCGCATCCTGAGTTATATCGACGACTGGCTGATCCTAGCTCACTCTCGAGATCAGGTTTGCGAACACAGGGACTTAGTGCTCCGGCACCTAGCTCGTCTGGGCCTTCGGGTCAACTGGGAGAAGAGCAAACTTTGCCCCGTGCAGAGGATCTCTTTTCTCGGTATGGACATCGACTCGGTCGCCATGTCCGCGCAGCTTACGAGCGAGCGCGCGCAGTCACTGCTGACTTGCCTGAGACATCTCAGGAGCAAGAATGCGGTTCCACTGAAACATTTTCAGAGGCTCCTGGGGCATATGGCATCTGCAGCCGCGGTACCCCCGCTCGGATTGCTTCATATGAGACCGCTTCAGCTTTGGCTTCGCGACCGAGTCCCGAGGTGGGCATGGCATCAAGGCACGCTCCGCGTACCAGTTACTCCGACCTGCCGTCAGTTCCTCACCCCGTGGTCGAACCTCAGTTTTCTCAGGGCGGGTGTCCCCCTGGAACGAGCTTCCCGGCATGTTGTTGTCTCAACAGATGCCTCCACCACGGGCTGGGGCGCCATTTGCAATGGACATGCTGCTGCGGTCTCCTGGACAGGACCCCAGCGGCTATGGCATGTCAATTGCCTCGAGTTGTTGGCAGTACGTCTTGCCCTGCACCGCTTCCGGGCGTTGCTCCGGGGTCAACACGTGCTAGTCCGTTCAGACAATACCGCGACTGTTGCGTACATCAACCATCAAGGTGGTCTACGCTCCCGCCGTATGTCACAACTCGCCCGCCACCTCCTCCTATGGAGTCAGAAGCATCTGAGGTCGCTTCGAGCCATTTTTATTCCCGGAGCGCTGAACTGTGCAGCGACGAGCTCTCACGGCTTCAGCCCCTCCCTGGAGAATGGCGACTCCATCCCCAGTCGGTTCAGCTGATTTGGGACCAGTTCGGGGACGCACAGATAGATCTGTTTGCCTCTCAAGACTCGACCCATTGCGCCCTGTATTTTTCCCTGACCGAGGGCACGCTCGGCACGGATGCACTGGCGCACAGCTGGCCGCCGGGCCGCAAATATGCGTTTCCCCCAGTGAGCCTTCTTGCGCAGACCTTGCGCAAGGTCAGGGAGGACGAGGAGCAGGTCATTCTGGTCGCGCCGTATTGGCCCAACCGGACCTGGTTCCCCGAACTTGTACTCCTCGCGACAGCACCTCCCTGGCCCATTCCTCTGAGGAAGGACCTTCTTTCTCAGGGACGGGGCACCCTGTGGCACCCTCGCCCCGATCTCTGGAGCCTCCACGTGTGGCTCCTGGACGGCTCGAGGTAGGTTTGAGTACCCTTCCACCAGCGGTGGCGGCTACCATCACTTCCGCTAGAGCGTCGTCCACGAGACACGTCTATGCGTTGAAGTGGAACCTCTTCGTCGACTGGTGCTCTTCTCACCGAGAAGACCCCCGGAGATGCTCGATCAGCGTTGTGCTTTCCTTCCTTCAGCAAGGGTTGGAGCGAAGGCTGTCTCCCTCCACCCTTAAGGTCTATGTTGCCGCCATTGCCGCACATCATGACCCCGTCGAAGGTAAGTCGGTAGGGAAGCACGACCTGGTCATCAGGTTCCTGAGAGGAGCGAGGAGACTATATCCTCCTCGCCCTCCTCTCGTTCCCTCTTGGGACCTCTCAGTGGTTCTAACTGCCCTGAAGAGTACTCCCTTTGAGCCTCTGCAATCAGTTGAGCTTAAGTTCCTGTCTATGAAGACAGCGCTCCTGGTTGCACTGGCCTCCATCAAAAGGGTAGGGGACCTGCACGCATTCTCCGTCGACGAAGCGTGCCTGGAATTCGGACCGGCTTTCTCTCACGTGATCCTGAGACCCCGGCCCGGATATGTGCCCAAGGTTCCTACCACTCCCTTTCGGGACCAGGTGGTGAACCTGCAAGCGCTGCCCCCGGAGGAGGCAGACCCAGCCTTGGCACTGCTCTGTCCAGTACGCGCTCTTCGCGCCTATGTAGACAGGACGCAGTGTTTCAGGACCTCAGACCAGCTCTTTGTCTGTTATGGTGGGAAGCTGAAGGGAAAGGCTCTCTCCAAGCAAAGGTTGTCTCACTGGATAGTGGACGCCATTGCCTTGGCATACCAGCAGCAAGGTCGACCGTGCCCCCTTGGTGTGACGGCCCACTCCACCCGGAGTGTGGCATCCTCTTGGGCTCTAGCGCATGGCGCCTCGCTAACAGACATCTGCAGAGCTGCAGGCTGGGCGACACCTAACACATTCGCCAGATTCTCTAATGTCCGAGTGGAGCCAGTGTCCTCTCATGTACTCGCTTCAACTAGCTAGTACCGGACCCGCTCAGGTGTCTTCGCTTGCTCGCCATTCCACTCCACGGACTGGATACGTGCGATATTCTCCTCAGGTGAGCTTTTCCGTAAGCCCTGAGCTCCTCCAGCACTCCTGACGTCGGCGCCAGTGTCTCTTGCCTGCGCGTCGGCTAGGTGCCTCCCGTGTGCATGGTCCCTCCCCTGAGTGACCCCCACATGCGTATTTCCACTGTAAGCCTCTCTGAGCTCAGGGGAGCTTGGGATATGCTTCCCAGTGTACCTTGGTATTCCTGTGTTAAATGGAGTCCTTCGTCCAGTCTATGACAGGGATCTCGATTTACGCAGGGCACTGGAAGACAGCTGAGAAGGTGGCGTGATTAGACTGGTAACCCCATTCGTCGTCATCCGACGTAACTCGGAGTGACAACGAAAGGGAACGTCTACGGTTACGTATGTAACCCTCGTTCCCTGAGTAGGGAACGGAGACGTTACGTCTGCCTGCCACTTTCCGCTGTACCGCGGGGATCGCCTGAGCTCAGTCTTGGCTCCTCAGCGAAGAAACATAAACTGCTGTTGCAGACTTCCTCCTTTTATACCCACGAGGTGGGGCGGAGTTACGTCATGCAAATTCCGGTGACCCATGGAAATTTTTTTTGCCATTGGCTCGTTTTGTAATACTCGAAGTTGATAGGCTTTCTAAGCGAAACCCCATTCGTCGTCATCCGACGTAACGTCTCCGTTCCCTACTCAGGGAACGAGGGTTACATACGTAACCGTAGACGTTTTTCATTTATCAATTTCTTCTTTCCATTTTTTTTTTGCATGTGTTTTTAAATATGTATTTGAGGAAGTTTCTGAGCTTCCTGAAACTGTTTCAAATATATGTTTTAGTAAATAAAAAAGGTTTCTGATAGTTGCCTTCTGCCTTATTGTTTATTAGGGATGTCCCGATACCTCTTTTTCACTTCCGATACCGATACCGCAGCTTTGGCTATTTGCGATACCGATATTAATCCGATATTTTTATTTTATTCTATTTTATTCTTGAACTGATACTAGGCCTAATAAAATATATGGAAGCACTTTGCTCAATTAGCAACCTAAAAACATCTCACTCAAATGGACAACAAATACTTCTCCAGTAGTCCACAACAACAGTTAATTATGAAAGACTGCCACCCTTTATTAAAAAAAAAAAAGAAAATACAGGCAGGCAGGCTACTTCAGTAAGCTACTTAAGCTACCAACAGGTTTAAAGTTAATCATTAACAAGCTTTAAAATTACCCATTGGTCCGTGTACTTTTGCGTCCATTCCTTTTTCCCTTTTAACCCATAAAACGAAAAATTAACGGTTGTTGTATTTTTAAAACGCAAAGTTGAACACCAACATTATAATTTGAACTGTATGCACACCAAAAGCTGCGCAAAAAATAAATATTGACGTAAGTTATATATAAATAAGTTATTTTCTGTATGACCAGAAATTATAGAGTATTTTAAGTTGTTTCCACTGTTGAAAGAAAAACGGAAGTGTTCGCGCCCGCGCTCCGTGCCATGCAGTGGGCGCTCCACACTCTGCACAAACCCTTTCTTGGATATGCTTCAAAATCCTGTGTAGCATACAGTTTACAGCCTACGGTTTATAAACTGAGGAGACGGATTGCAAAACCGTGTTTATAGTAGGCTACACCGAAGGTAGTGGGATGGAGTGTCTGTTGTGAGTTTAGGGGGCACGTCAGCCAGAGATGTGTGTGTGCGCGTGCGTGAGTGAGTCAGTGAGACAGACTGCCAGCTGAACAGAGGGTCGCCGAAAGAAGGATCTGAAGTGCCGGTGTTTCGGCTACAAAAACCCGCGAACTGATCTGAAACCAGCCCAATTTTTATCCACCCGCCCAAACCCATTTTTTGCCCACAAAATAGATTGCAAAACCGCCCAATATGCGCCGCTTAATTGGATGTCGCAGCAAGGGAAATGCTATATTCAAGCATTGTTGGATAGGTATCGGATCATATTTTTTCTCCCCTCCGATCTCCGATCTAGCGTTCTAGGCCAGTATCGGCACGATACCGATGCTGTGGATCGGATCGGGACATCCCTATTGTTTATACTGGTATATAAACAGGAAAATAGGGGGAAAAAAGAAAGGGAAGTGTCACAATCTGTCAGCAATTATTTCAGCATATTTAAATTGTTTACTGTTATATAGAGTTATTATTTTAATCTGAATCTTACCATCTCAATGAAACATTGGATTTGCAACTAGTTAGTTCTAAGTGTCATCTGCAAATTGTGAAGTAAAGAAGTGTTGCAGTAATTTCACAGAGTCACACTGTGGCAAGCAGGGCCAGCAGTGGGAATGGAGCGGTAGCGGAAGTGTTATTAAATGTATCCTGGACGCCACACCGGCCTCGTGACCCATGCAGAAGCTCCGGATAGATAAAAGGAGGATCGCCTACTGTGAAGGACGACTGCTGCATAAAAACATAATAAAACACAACATAAAGACAAGGCATGGTTCTCTCTCGTCCTTCACTGTCGTCATTAGCAATTGCGCCACGAGACTCACTCTGTTACTATGGCTTTCCGCACACACATAGACCTCAACATGTAACACACAAACCTTAATAACTGTGACAACAACAGCAGATGTAACAAAAGAAAGTACAGGGTAACAGTACAAAAGTAACAGCAGAGGGGTCAACAAATAAAAACAAAACAAAAAAATAATAGAATAAAGTGGTCCTAAAACTGAAAGTGCATAATTAACGTATGCTGCAATGCATGCTGGGAACTCAAAAACCTTTAAAAGATTAACAATATTGTTCAATGGGAATTGATCTACTCTGTCTGCTGGAATATTGTTGGTCTAACATGGGAAAATAATTCAAATTCCTTATATTTGCCCAATGTTGTAAGGCCTGTATGTCTAGTAAAAAGAAATAGCTTTTTATATACAGTGCATGCAAACTATGCTCAAGTGGATCATGATCATTGTTTTTCTTACATAGGCATCATAAAAATATCAGATGGGTGAAATTTGTGAAATTTGCTGATTCCTCAAGAATTGTAAATCAGTTGACCTGCTGGTTGCTCCTCTGTGATGACGTGTGTGTGTGTGTGTGTGTGTGTGTGTGTGTGTGTGTGTGTGTGTGTGAGCAGGATTAGGCCTTAGATAACAGGATTAGAATGTTCCATACTCTACTGAGAATCCTTAAATAGCCTGTTAGAGTGTCAGTGTCTCATTCATCTTGGTGTGGTTTCATATTTTCTGTGGTCCACCACACTCGCTGTCATCCTGAATGATCTGAAATAAGGTATGTGTTTGGATGGAAACGGAAATCCACTTGAAGTGTTTATTTTATTCTCAATATTGCATTGCTCCTAATTACATTAACTAATTACAGTACAATATACCATATGGAAAGTTACATGTTAGTAAGTAATTTTTTTCTCTAAGGGTCTCTTACTTCTGGTACTGTATGTTTCTCATGCAGGTTTTGAAATTTAAAATGGCATTTCATGCTCTGGACTTGCATTTGCCTTCTTAATTTGCTACATTTAAACACTATAATTATAACCCTGTATATGGACATTGGACTAGATCTTATAATAATGTATTTGCCAGTAAATAAATTACATTTATTTTATATAAATGTGCTCTTCATGTTTGTCGTAAAATTTTAGAATGCCTTAACTAAAATAGTAAAAAATCTGAATTTTCAGCATCATTAGTCAAGTCTTCAGTGTCATGGACTGTCACTTGATTAATCTGATGTCTCCCTGAATAAAAGTATTAAAGGGATAGTTCAATCAAAAATGAAAATTAGCCCATGATTTACTCACCCTCAAGCCATCCTGGGTGTATATGACATTCTTCTTTCAGACAAATACAATCAGAGTTATATTAAAAATTGTCCTGGCTCTTCCAAGCTTTATAATGAGAGTGAATGGCTGTTTGACTTTGGAAGTCCATTAAAGAGCATCTATTCCTGATTAAAGTGCTCGACATGGATCTGCGGGGGTTAATAAAGGTCATCTGAAGTGAAGCGATGCGTTCGTGTTAGAAAAATATCCATATTTAAAACTTTATTGACTAAAATAACTAGCTTCCGGCAGACGGCCGTATGCATCTTTTACGCCAAAAGAGTAAAACTTGAACTTTTATCATGAATGGATGCGCTTTAATGGACTTCCAAAGTCAAACAGCCATTCACTCTTATTATCAACCTTGGAAGAGCCATAACATTTAATACATTTTAATATAACTCCAATTGTATGCGTCTGAAAGAAGAATGTCATATACACGGATGGCTTCGGGGTGAGAAAATCATGGGCTAATTTTCATTTTTGGGTAAATTATCCCTTTAATTTCTTTAAAAAAACAAAACAGAAGTGTATCTGATTACATCCAGCACATAACTCTAACACTGCAGTTGAACACTATAAATGAAGTGTCTTCTGTATTTGTAGTTTAGTTGTCATTTTACAGACATGGCTGATGTGTTGAGGAGTCTGAACCTGCTGGAAACGCTAAAGGAGTCCATTGAGAAGAACAACATATCGGATATAAGAGATGCCATGGAGGACATGCTGATCAGCAGAATCAACATTGCAATTGCTGGGGAGAGAAAAGCAGAAAAAGCCACTTTTATCAACTCACTACGAGGGCTGAGCCAAGACGACGAAGGCTCAGCCCACTCTCCATCATATGCTGCCCCAGAGGAACTAACCGTATTCCTTAACCCCAAACATCCTGACTATCGCCTCTTCGATCTGCCACCCATCTCTAGTGATCCCACTTTTCAGGCCGAGGATTATATAGAGCGTTTCAAAGCTATGCGGTACAACGCCATCATTATCACATTCACAGAGAGTCCTAGTGTTAACAGTGTGGCGGTGTGGAGGGAAGTAAGGTCGCTGCAGAAAGAGACAGTTTACTTTGTCTTATTAGCTTCGGTGAAGGATACCGAGAAAACACTGGAGGTGAAGAAAGCGAAAAGCTTAGAAGTGCTCAAGGCAGAAGGTGTTCCTCTCCCCAAGGTTTTCCTGGTACGACCTTCCGCTTTGGAGAAGCTGGACTTTCTAACGTTTTTAGAGGTCATGCGAGGTGACCTTCCAGAGATCAGGGCGCATGCTCTTCTTCTGGCACTTCCAACATTTTCCAAATCCTTGGTCACTCAGAAGAAAGATGCCTTCAAGGCACTGGTGTGGGCTGCTGCCTCATTATCCGGAGGCTTTTCTGCCATTCCCATACCCCTAGTGGCCTCCATGGTGGACGCTACGGTGGGCGTACGGATTTTGACGAAGGCTCAGATCTCACTTTGCCTGGATGACGAGTCTCTGCAGCGACTGGCGAGGCAGCGGGGTCTCGACCCAGACAGGATGAAGGGTCTGCGGACCTGCACTCTCTCTGTGGAAGTCAGCAAGAGTGAAGTTAAAAGACGGCTTGCGGAGGCCGAGAAAGACACCAGCACTGCAACCACCAGACTTGTGGAGCTAGCCATGCCGAGACACGCCAGATCCGTCAGCAGATCTTTCACCGTTATGCTACAGGCGCTCAATACTGCTATTGATGATATGGGTGCTGATGCTGAGAAGGTGGTTAATATGGTAACAGGAGAGGGGCAGTAGATTGAGCAGTATACAAAATTACAACATGCTCTTTTCAATCTTGGATTGAATTGGACCATAGTATTTCCTAAAACCAGTGGTTCTCAAAGACATGCAAAGTGTGCAGTGTTGGGGGGCCTTACACCAATGAGCAAAATATTAAATTAAACTGAGTAGTAATTTAGAAAAACTGAGAAAAAAACCTTAAAGGGATAGTTCACCCAAAAATGAAAATTAGCCCATGATTTACTCACCCTGAAGCCATCCTAGGTGTATATGACATTCTTCTTTCAGATGATTACAATCGGAGTGTCACTTGAACTTGACACACAACGTAATGACGAACGCAGTTGACCAGCCCTGTTTGTTTGAACCGCGAGAGGAGTCAAAGCTTACGCTACTCCTACATCCTACATCATAAATAGTCAAGTGTTACTCTTTTGGCGTAAGTCGACTTGCATACGGCCGTCTGCTGGAAGCTAGTTATTTTAGTCGAGAAATACCCACTGACTCCCATTATAAAGCTTGGAAGAGCAAGGACATTTTTTAATATAACTCCGATTGTATTCGTCTGAAAGAAGAATGTCATATACACCTAGGATGGCTTGAGGGTGAGTAAATCATGGGCTAATTTTCATTTTTGGGTGAACTATCCCTTTAAGATGATATTTAGGGATATAAGCTGTGACAGATAGAACAGTGTGTTTAATGGATTTGTAACGAGATCATAGTTCAGGGAAGAAGGAGGTGGGAACCGGCGAACATTCAAAGACTTTATTTAAAATAAAACAAACGAAAACCAAAAAGAACCGCCAGCAGCCCCTTGCGGACGACTGCTGGCTACCAAAACAGAAACAAAACACAACGTAAAATCAGGTCTGCTCCTCTCTCGATCATCAGCATCGTCACTCCTCCTTTATGCTTCCGCTCCTCCGTGAGAGATGCGAGACCGGTGTGCCTCACAGGTGTCATTCATTAACACTCGCACCACCGGCCTCGCTCCGTTCTCTCCCGTCCCTCGGCCTCGTCCTGTTCGCCACAGGATTGTTCTGTTGTTTAACAACATACCGACTGTTCAGGTGAAGAAAAAAATAACAACTTTTTAGTAGATAAAACTCCTTAAAACAGTTTTTAAAGTTGTGAAAATTATTTAATGTAAGACCTGTACATAGTGCATGGCATTATAATGTCTGTAAGACTATCTCTCACAGCCTAGTTTGTATCTGCGGTAGGGGAGACCGGGGACAGTTGCAACACTTTTTGCATTTGGCTCTGTTACTCAGAGACGGTTTGGATTAGACAAACCAATTGTTTATAGAATAAACTTACATCTGTATGTTAATAGTCTAAACCATTTAAAGATAATTACAGAATCTAAATTTTTCACAATTTGCATTTGAATGTAAGGAGTCAGATGTTGCAACTAACCCCAGGCCCGGGGACAGTTGCAACATTGTTTGGGGATGGTTGCAACATGTTACAAATACAATATATTACAATATATGTCAGTTTTAGCAAAATGATTATTATCAAAAATTAAACTACATTTTATATTATATATATATATACAACTTATGAAAAAATGTTAAAAATACTGCTATGTGGTCTGTTTTTTATTCATTGTACGGGGACTGTTGCAACTGTCCCCGTTCCTGTCAGCCAGGATAAAACCTCCTGTGCTAGGTAAAAAATTGACCTTGATACATGCTAATCATACTAGCTTAAAGTTAACATATCACTAATTTAAACCATATAAGTTTGAGCTGAATCACAAAATTCAGTTTATCACAGTTTAACAAAAACAAAGCTCAAGAAAAAAAATACTTTCATACTCTAAAAACAGTTTTTCTTCAATAAATCCTGGAGAAGCTCAGGAATCTCCTTGATTTTTCTCTGCAAAGGGGGGCATCCAATTGAGCATGTGCAGTGTGAGTGTCATTACTCTAGCTCGTTTCTGGTTGGAGAAAAATGACATGTTGCAACCATCCCCTGTGTTCTACATTTTTTATGCAACCTATTCAATAATAATAATAATAAAACATTTGTATTCTATGAAATTATAAAATAAATAATCAAACCAATAATGAAATATATTATTATAGTAATAATACTATTGTACTGTGAAAAAATAATCCCATCAGATCTATATAAATCACACTTATTATTCTGGAAAATGTTAAATTTTTGTTTTTAAGTTGACAAGTTTGCATACCTGTATGTGCGAAAAAAACTCTATATCAAGACTTGATTTACCATTAGCATGTTTTAGAGAAATGGTACACTTAAAAAAAAATCATTAAAGATCAGTTCTGTTTTCTTACATTGCCCTTTGTTGTTCTCTTTCACAGTCTTAGTGGTCATGAACACATGAAACTAGATTTCATTTCCTTTTCATACTTCACAGCTGTGGTAATTCGGTTTTACAAAACAGTCAAAAGTTCAATTCGTTGTGCAACATCAAACCCCTGTTCATTTGAATTACAGTCAGTATACATGAGGAAATGTAATGGCACAGGCCACAATGCATGTTTTTCTCTTTTGTCACAGCCACAAACTAAACACTGACACAGGAAGCTTTACATACCCAATTCAGAGCCTAATCATAACTTTACTGCATCAATGTATGATTTCAATTGAACAAGCTACAGTATCAATAAGTGGAGACACATCTCCATGTGAGCAAGAACAAACACCACAACAAAACAACTGAAAATGTCATTCTTAAGAAAGTTATTTCTGAATTGAACATTCCATTTAATGTACACCTTTCTAGAATTCAGTATGCTCAATTGTACAAACCACAGACTAAATAAAATATTCAAAAATAAACCTCACTCTCACGTCGTTCCAAACCAAGACTTTTATTCATCTTTGGAACACAAATGAAGATCTTTTTGATGAAATCTGAGAGATTTCTTTCTCTCCATTGACAGCTACTCAACTAGCACTTTGACGCTTCTAAAAATTCGTTAGGACTAAAGAGCCTTTCACACTGAGCAGGATTAAGTGACTTGAATGTATGTCACAATGACGCTCATTGGTTCTTGCTGAATTGCAAACGTGCTGCGTAACACACAAGAATTAACCTCATTGGTTCTTGCTAAGCTCAAACATGCTGTGTAACACGAGAATGAACCTCATTGGTTCTTGCTGAATTGCAAACGTGCTGCGTAACACACAAGAATTAACCTCATTGGTTCTTGCAGAAGCTCAAACGTGCGGCGTAACACGATAATTAAACCCATTGGTTATTTTTGAAGCTCAAACTTGCTGCGTAACCCGAGAATGAACCTCATTGGTTCTTGTGGAAGCGTATGAGGAGCTGGTGGAGGTATTATCTCGCACTGTATCTAAATTAAATATTGAATGGCCAGCCGAGAAACAAGGTGCTCATCCCAAAAGTCTGTTAGATGAACGCTTTTTAACACCAAGCACGGTTCCTCCACCAAGGGGACTTCTATTTTTCCACGACCTTCACAAAAAGATATCAAGGACGTGGAATATACCTTATTCAGCCAGAGTATTTTAGCCCCCAGGTGCAAGTTTATTCTGATATAAGGGGCTAAAAGTATATGGTTTTGGGTTATGCCTTAAAGTTTCCTATGCTGCCCACTAAGCCGTTAAAAACATCATCTATTTTAATGGGTAAAGCATATACAGTAGCCTATTTTAATGGGTGAAGCATATACAGTAGCAGGTCAGGCTGGTGCATGCCTTCACACTATGGCCAGGCATACCAGGCTGATCTGCTGAGGGACCTGGAAACTATGGGGGCGGGGTCTGATGTGGTTTGAGAACTACGTCGTGCCACCGATTTTTCTCTCCAAGCCACAAAAGAGACCGCTTGTGACGCAGTAAACACTGTTGTAGAGAGGTTTCAGGAGGCTAAAAAGTAAGCGGAGGCATTCAAACGGTATCTCCCTCGCTGTCAAAAGTCCTCAGAAATAGTCAAAGCTATTTCATTTGAGTAAGAGGTTATGGGCCAGCCTTCACCTTTGGCCACTAGAGCCCATTCTATTAGGGGTATGGTGGCCTCCAAGGCCCTTTTTTCTGGGGTTTCCCTTCAAGAAGTTTGTGATGCAGCGGACTGGACTTTGCTGCTCACGTTTGTCAGATTCTACGATTTAGACATGGATACCCCTGGGTCTAGAGTTCTCATGTAGTGACAGTTTTAACACGACAGGTTCTTGGCCGGATGGCATTCAGGCATTCTCGTTCCAAAAGCGGCATCGACGCAGTGCGAGTTCCCTCGAAAGGGAAAGTCTCAGGTTACGACTGTAACCCTAGTTCCCTGAGTAGGGAACGAGACGCTGCGTCACTTTGCCATACTTCCTACATCCCTGTGATCGACCTGCTTCGGCCTTATCGAAGCTATCGAATGTGCTTTTATCCTTTCCTGGTCATGACGTCACCCGTCCATGACGCTCATTATCGCCATTTGACTAGTTGACACATGTGCTTCAGAAGCAATCACGCAGGGGAGTTCCCAAAGCATCATCAACGCAGCATCTCATTCCCTGCTCAGGGAACTAGGGTTACAGTCGTAACCTGATACGTTTTTCTTGATTACTTAAACACTATAACCAGGCTTTTGAACTAAAATTTTTCAAAAAGCACACCCATTTCCCTAAACTATAAACACTATTCCCCTGTTTTGACACATAAGTCATATTTGTTGAACTGTCACTGCAAAACTCAAATCACTTAATTTCTCATTGCCTACACCATATTGTCATTTAGAAAGCACAAGTATTCAATATTGTTCACTCAAGTCAGCACAGCTTCAGCTCTGTTAGCACGCAATCACCCAAGTGGAAACACTAAGGAGGAGGAGGAGGATTAAGAGGAGGAGCAGGAAGAGGAAGAGGAGGAAGAGGAGGAGGAAGAGGAGGATTAAAACTTATATAAAGTTTTATATTTAAAGTCCGGTACAAATCTTACTGCTGCTCGTCACAACGGCTGTCACAGTTGCTAGGCGACAAAACCAGAGTTCAAGTTGGTTGAACCTCCTTATTAAAACGGGCCCCAGGAACCGGATTTGGCACCCCTGCTGTATGGGAAAATCACCACTGATTGGTTAACTTCACACAACTTACACAGGTAAACTAAACCCTAACCCATTTTAGTAGTTCACCTGGATGCAAAAAACTACAAGATTTCCTAAAATGTATGTTGATGTAACAGGGTTAAAAAGAACATTTGATTTAAAGTATTGTGTGAATTTCATAAAATAAGGCATTTGGCTGTATTTATTGATGTTAGAAGGCTCCCCTCCTGTGGCTATTAATGGTACTGCAGATATTGGATTTTGTCACTCTTCTCTTGCCGTACCGCAGCAGATTCAAGTGTCGACGCTGTGGGTATGTATGGTTTTTCATGCTCTGACGCATTAACAAATTGATTGCGAAAATGATACGTTTCAAGTGAATGTTTTCGACGCAATATATTTCATACATATATGTGAACATATAGATAATGCATTTAGCACTTAAACATGGTTGTTGAGAGTATTATAAGATGTATTGAATTTCCATGGTCACATGTGCGAGCACGGATTCATTTCTCGTGACGATTGCGTCTGTCTTATCTATCTGACGATTATTTGTATTATGAGTTGAGTGAATGTGTAATTTCTATCTTTCTAGTCCATATGAATGTCTGCAGTCTGTCATCAGCCAATGTAAATTGTCTTTCTTGTTGTTTCCCAAAAAAAAAAGGTATGTTGCTTTCATTTTTATACTGTTATAATTGTTAACGAATGTTATTTGACAATTAATGAAGAATTACTGATGTTGTCTGCAATTAACTATTCTGTACATTTACAATGGGGTGCTTATTATAAGTATCATAAGTATTATGTTAAGTTTTTCACATTGTATATCATTACTATGTGTTTAATGTGAATAATACGAGTTAGCTGGCAGCAGATTCAAGTGTCGACGCTGTGGTCCATATGAATGTCTGCAGTCTGTCATCAGCCAATGTAAATTGTCTTTCTTGTTGTTTCCCAAAAAAACGATAAATTCAAGCTTCAACCCCATTTGTGAGTGTATCGGTCCACATCCGTTACACTGGTGCCGTGACTCCGTGGATCCCTTGATCAGCTTGATGCAGATCGACCGTGTTTGCTGTGTGAAGATCGAGTTCATCGGTGGTTCGAGTCTTCATTGCTGTGTGCAGGTCAAGTTCGTCAGTGGGTCAAGTCTTCGATGCTTTGGATGAGGACAGTACATACTCACACACTGTTATTGGGACTGTACATTTGTTTTTCAAACACACAACGCATGGACACATAACATAGTACTGCTTTAACTGTCGTCGAGTTCAAGACAACTTCAAATAGTGAACTTTCTCATTACCAATATTGTTTATATTTTTCTTGTTTTATTTCTACCCTTTTTCTAGCAAAATTGTTCTTGTTTTTTTTTCTTTTCATGCACAACTTTTGATTTCATAATGGCTGAGAAACCTGAATATGATGGTGATCTGGATGCATCATGTTATGGTAACATGGGTTTCCCTAGAGGAAGGGGTGCATGGTTACTGAGTAGCGCCGAAGGTGGTACTTTCAGTGAAAACGTTAGTCGGGGGGTTGGACAATCACAGTTAGATGATGACAACGGCAGGGGCATTGGGTTGAGTCAGTTCCCGGGTGGTACTACTGTTGGTCGGGTTCCTGGTGAGGGCCCATACACCTCGACACCTGGTGTTGATAGAGTTGCTTTTGACCACCTCACAGACATGTTAGGCCAGTTAGGTTCGCAGATTGGCGAGTCAATAGTTGCAAAACTAGTGTCTGCTGGCTTAGTTAATGCTAATGCTGATTGCCAAACCAATCCACTCAGTTACAATCAGACACCAGCACGTACAGAGCAGTGTACACAAATGGCTGCACCACAAGTTACAGTGCACATGAAGTCTGAACATGACTCATTTAGGGGCGATGGCTCTGATAAGTATGGCATTGAGGAGTGGGTGGAGAGGACAAAAGCTTACTTAAGAAAGCAAATGTGCCCTGTTCATGAGCATGCCGAGGAGATAATGAGTAGACTAGCTGGAAAGGCAAGGGTTGTTGTCAGAATCAGCCTTCGCAGTGATGATACGCTCAATGCCAGACGGGAACCTGAGTTAATTTATGGCATTCTTATGCAGTACTTCAGTGAAGCGACCTCATGCCTGCCACTTGCAGACTTTTGTGCCACTCTCCCCAGAGCCAAAGAGAATCCTGTGGACTACTGGATTCGAATTAACAAAGCGGCTGATCTGGCAGATGAGGGACTGCGGAGACAAGGAAAACGTTTCGGCAACATAGGAGAGGAGGTAACACGGATGTTTGTTAAATTCTGTCCTGATCCCAGTTTGGCGAGTGTGTTCAGACGCAAGCCTGTTCAAGAATGGACTGCAAAGGAAATACAGAGCAGGATTGATGATTACCAGAGGGAATTTAGGAGTCGGGGGAATAATACAGTGAATCTGAGGAGTCAAACAATTGCAGTGTTCAACAATGAACATATTATGTACGATTGCCCAAAGACTGAGTCGCCTTCGGTTCCAGCCCAATCAGTCAGTTCTTTGCCTGATACTCAGGCACATTGCCAGTCAGAGTCTAGACCAGCACCAAATCAGGCACAGCATCAGCCCTTATTTTGCTCAACACCAGCCCCAGTGATATCTCAACACACACAACAGGCTGAGAGTCAGTTACTCACTCGAATGATGGAGATGATGGAGCAGCTCATGGGCAGGGTGCAATTTCGTGATGTTTCCAACCCAAGGCATGGGTCTAGACAACAGAGCAGTTTTGTCAGAAGTACCTGTCGAGTCTGTAATGACAGCAAACACACAACAATGACACACTGCATGACAGACAGACTGTGTTTTGCATGCTTTTCCCAAGGGCACACAAAGAAGGATTGTCCTAAACAATCCTCTGCCCAGACACAGCATAAGGGAAACTAGCAGACCCGTATTTGGAGGGAGGCTGTGCGGGTCCTCATTGTAACTCCCAAGCCATTGATGATTGTGAGTCTGAGAATACATACCTTTTAGCCAAAGGAAGTCGTGATCATTCAGAAGTCATTTATCAGAACACGCATGTTGTGGGTGGACGTGACAGCCTCTTTTATACGCCAGTGAAGATTGGAGATACGGTGACGTTGAGTGCAATGTTGGACAGCGGTTCGATGGCCTGCACTATAAATGAGTCTGCTGAGATGAAACTGAGATTAGCTGGTGCAGTGGATGAATCCAGTGAGTTCAAAACTGATGTTACCCTTGTAGGCTGCGGAGGGCTGCGTGTGAAACCTAAATCATCGTTCACTGTTACCATGGAAGTGTATGGTATAAAGATGGCAGTACCCACCTTAGTGGTGCCTGGACAACTTGATGAGCTGATAATTGGGACTAATGTCATTAAACACATTCTCAGATATTTCAAATTGTGCGATGGATTTTGGCAAGCTCTGTCTAGTCCAACTTCTTCTGACCCTGAGTGTGAAAGCTTCCTGTCGATGCTCGCTGGATTGAACCGCTGGAGAGGAGAAGAGATTCCTGGGAAGATAGGAACAGTCAGATGCAATTCAGCCGTCCAGCTCGAGCCAGGCCGTGAGTATTTGGTATGGGGAAAACTGCCCAAATCCACTGTTGTGTCCCCGGGAAGTGCGGTCATGACTGAACCTACATCTTCTCACTCAGCTCCCAGAGGTGTTATGGTGGCTAGACTAATCACGTCTTTGTGGGGAGATGGATGGGTCCCCTTGAAACTTATCAACACATCAGGTAGTCCAGTGTTATTGAGACGAAATGCAAAAATTGCAGATCTTTATCCTTGCATGGCGCTTGAAGATCTTGATCACAACAGTGCAGCCAATCCTCTTCTGGTAAACTGCTCTACGAGTTTGTCTGATGTGGCCGACATGTCACCTGTGAAAGAGCGACTGAAGTCACTTGGTCTGGACAGTCTTAACCTTGACTTGTGTGATATCTCGAATACCTGGAAGCAACGGCTGCTGGACCTGATAGTGAGTTACGGAGACATCTTTTCACGTGACCATCTTGATTGTGGGGAAGCAAGGGGTTTCATCCATAGAATACACCTCTCAGACACCAGACTGTTCAGGCTTCCATTCAGGAGAGTGGCACCTAGTCAATATCAGACACTGAGACAAGTGCTATCTGAGATGGAGGAGAAGGAGATAATTCGGCGATCTACCAGCGAGTACGCTTCACCTCTCGTCTTGGTCTGGAAGAAGAATGGGGACCTGCGTGTGTGCATGGATTTCCGTTGGCTGAACAAGAGAACGCTGAAGGATGCATACCCTCTATCACACCAGGCGGATTGTTTAGCAGCACTGGGCGGTAACGCCCTCTTTAGCACAATGGATTTGACATCCGGATTTTATAATATGCCACTGCATGAGGAGGACCGCAAGTTTACCGCCTTTACTACGCCTATGGGCCTATTCGAATACAATCGATTACCCCAAGGTCTCTGAAACAGTCCTGGCAGCTTCATGCGTATGATGACCAACATATTCGGGGATGAAAACTTTCTCAGTCTGCTGTGTTATCTGGACGACCTGATTGTCTTCGGGCCAGATGAAAAAAACAGCTCTTGATCGCTTGGAAATGGTGTTTGGCAGGCTTCGCACACACAATCTTAAGCTGGCTCCAAAGAAGTGTCACCTGATGAGAAAATCAGTGAAGTTCCTTGGGCATATGATTGATCAGACGGGTGTTTCCACGGACCCAAGCAAAGTTGAGAGCATCTCTAAGATGAACAGCTTAGATTTGATGGAGCTTGATGGAACAACCCCTTCTCAGAAGAAGATAAGATCATTCTTGGGAATGGTGAATTACTACCAGCGCTTTATTCCAAACTATTCTGCCGTAGCCAAGCCACTTTTTAATCTTCTGAAGGGTCAAAAGACGAAAGTAAGGAATCTGAGGAAGCTGGGTCATGCTTGTCAGAATAGGAAGCTGAAATCTAGTGACTGGACACAAGCACAAGACCAGGCAGTCGAGCGGCTGAAAGCATCAGTAGTTGAGAGCGTTGTCCTTGCCCATCCAGATTTTGAACGGCCTTTCATACTGGCAACGGATGCCTCCTTAGACGGTATTGGAGCTGTGCTCTCTCAGGTCACAGAGGGGGAGACAAAAGCCAGGCCTGTAGCCTTCGCCAGTAAGTCCCTTTCTCGGTCGCAGCAAAATTATCCAGCACATCGGTTGGAGTTTTTGGCCTTAAAATGGTCAGTATGTGATAAATTCAGTAATTGGCTCAAAGGACATGAATTCACTGTCTTAACTGACAATAATCCTTTGGCCCATATACTTACAAAACCCAAACTTGATTGCTGCGAACAACGTTGGGTGGCTAAGTTGGCTAGCTACAATTTCGACATAAAGTACGTGCCTGGTCCCCAAAACACAGTCGCTGATGCCCTGAGTCGGGTTCCATTTGTCAAAACTGATGTCATGCAGAGACTGCTCAAAGAGTCTTATGGAGGACTTCTGGCTGATTCCAGAGGGATGTCGACAGTTTCAGTGCAGGATGCTTTCAGACGTTCTTGTGCTTCAGATAAGGGGCAGAGCGTCCTTCATCAAGGTCAGTCATGCGACTTCAACATCCAACAGAACACAGACCTTATAACAGTTCCGAATGCAGATGTCTCTGCTATATTGAACTCACATGTTGAGTGGAACATCGGTGCCAGTGCACGAGCAATGTCTGTCATTGATCACTTACCTCAGTTGATGTCAGAAGGGCAGGACGTGTTGCCAACATATTCAGAACAGGAGCTGCGCGAAAAACAGCTCACAGACAAAATTTTGTCAAGAGTCTTGCATTATGTTGAGCGTCGGCGTAGGCCTTCAAGAAGAGAGAGGTCAAAGGAATCAATGAGTGTTCTTCAATACCTGAGGCACTGGGAGAAACTTGTTGTCAGAAGTGGTATCTTGTACAGAGTGTCCTGTGACCAACTATCAAGAAAAAAACGTTTTCAGTTTGTGGTCCCAGAGTCTTTAGTGAGTGTGATCTTGAAAGGAATCCATGACGACTGTGGTCACCAAGGTCAGTCGCGGAGTATTAGCCTTGCAAGGCAGCGCTTCTTTTGGCTGAACATGGAGCGAAATGTGAGGGACTATGTGCACGTATGTCATCGCTGCACCATGAGCAAAACGATTGATCCTTCTGGTAGAGCACCCCTGGAGAACATTTCAACAAGTAGGCCGTTAGAGCTTGTCTGCATAGACTTCTGGTCAGCTGAAGACTCTACTAACAAGTCTGTTGACGTTTTAGTGATAACCGACCACTTTACGAGGCTAGCACAAGCCTTTGTGTGTAGAGATCAGTCTGCCAAACAGGTTGCCAGGACAATATGGGACAGGTATTTTTGCATCTACGGCCTGCCAGAACGCATCCATAGCGACCAGGGTCCGAGTTTTGAGAGTAAATTGATCCGAGAGCTTCTAAGGGTCTCTGGAGTAAACAAGTCGCGCACAACACCGTATCACCCTATGGGTAATGGAAGTGTGGAGCGCTTTAATAGAACCCTTGGAAATATGATTCAGGCTTTGTCACCAGATGTGAAGAGAGATTGGCCGAGACGGTTGCAGACACTGACATTTCTGTATAATTGCACAATCCATGAGACGACAGGATATGCTCCTTTTTATTTGATGTTCGGGCGTGTACCCCGTCTGCCCATTGACATTCTGTTTCGCTCTGTCTTGAATGATCCAGATGTGACCTGCTGTGACAAGTTCGTATCCACTCTGGTCAAAGATCTGAAAGAAGCATTACAGATCGCACAAGAGCATGCAATGAAAGAACAGAAAAGACATGCAGTGTTGTACAACCGAAGGGTAAAAGGACTACACATTGAAACAGGTGATCGGGTGCTCTTAGCTAATAAAACTGAAAGGGGTAAGAAGAAAGTTGCTGACAGGTGGGAGTCAACAGTTTACACTGTTGTGGATTGTAAACCAGATACTCATACTTACAGGATCCGTAATCCAGCCACAGGTCAGGAAAAAGTGGTTCATCGAAACTTGTTGATGTTGGTGAACTTCTTACCAGTGAATGTTGAGCACCCTCAGTCTGATCAACTTTCTGGTGTATCCACTTCTTGCCAGAGGTCATCTTCAGTCCTGTCATTGTGTGCAGTGGAGGATGAGTCTTTAAGAGGAGATACGGCCGTGTCTGAGCACACAGAGGATAGCTACAGCAGTGTTACAATGGATGACTCTGTGATGACGGGAGGCAAGGTGATAACCTCATGTGAGGATGCTGATGTTAATTGTGAGGATGATTCTATGTCAGTTCAGGAATCTGATACCAGAAACAGAATGATAAGTTGGGTTTCGGAGCTGCCTGAGGGATCCCATCATGAGTCTGATCAATCCTCAAGTGGAGTTCTGGTAGATCCTGTAGCTGAGGCCTTCCTTTCTGCACCAAAAAGCCATGTCTTTGACATGTCAAGAGATGTAAGAACATCTGTTTCTGATGGAGACACAAGAGGCGGTTCAGATTCACATGAATCCGATTCTGAGACATTCCTGTCTGCCCAGCCACCCTCTCAAACTCTTACCAACACACATGTAGCTGAGACTGTACCACAAAGTTCTAGCTCAGTCACACAGGTTAGGACACGTTTTGGTCGAGTCGTTAGACCTGTTGAAAGATTAATACATGTAATGTCTACACAGGCTGTGATTCAGGATACAAAACACAATGTTCAAGCTGTTTGCAAGTCAGTGTTTAGGGCATTCTCTGCTTAGAACAAAACTTTTGGTTTCGTGCCTGTTGACATAATTGTCTAAAATAGTGTTAAGGCTGCTTTATAGTCTAAAAGCAGTAGTTCAGATTAAGCACATACCTGAAGAAATGGGTTGCCTTCACATCTTTGAGTACACCTTGTGCCTCTACATTTTTTTTTAGTTTGTTTTGGTGTGATGGTGAATAGAGTATGGAAGGGTATTGCGGAATGTATGTAGATGTTCTGCTGTCAGTAGCTGGTGAGAGAGCTTAGCGCTACTCTCTCATCACTTCGTCCTTAAGGGATAATTGGTTTTTGACTGTCCTCCTATAGGAGTTCCTTTCGTATTGTGAAGTTTATTATTGTGAACTGAAAGAAAAGTGTTCCGTTGTTGAAATTCCCCTGGTCATGCAGATATTTTATGTAATTCAGTGGGGGTGGATGTAACAGGGTTAAAAAGAACATTTGATTTAAAGTATTGTGTGAATTTCATAAAATAAGGCATTTGGCTGTATTTATTGATGTTAGAAGGCTCCCCTCCTGTGGCTATTAATGGTACTGCAGATATTGGATTTTGTCGCTCTTCTCTTGCCGTACCGCAGCAGATTCAAGTGTCGACGCTGTGGGTATGTATGGTTTTTCATGCTCTGACGCATTAACAAATTAATTGTGAAAATGATACGTTTCAAGTGAATGTTTTCGACGCAATATATTTCATACATATATGTGAACATATAGATAATGCATTTAGCACTTAAACATGGTTGTTGAGAGTATTATAAGATGTATTGAATTTCCATGTGCGTCACATGTGCGAGCACGGATTCATTTCTCGTGACGATTGCGTCTGTCTTATCTATCTGACGATTATTTGTATTATGAGTTGAGTGAATGTGTAATTTCTATCTTTCTAGTCCATATGAATGTCTGCAGTCTGTCATCAGCCAATGTAAATTGTCTTTCTTGTTGTTTCCCAAAAAAAAAAAGGTATGTTGCTTTCATTTTTATACTGTTATAATTGTTAACGAATGTTATTTGACAATTAATGAAGAATTACTGATGTTGTCTGCAATTAACTATTCTGTACATTTACAATGGGGTGCTTATTATAAGTATCATAAGTATTATGTTAAGTTGTTCACATTGTGTATATCATTACTATGTGTTTAATGTGAATAATACGAGTTAGCTGGCAGCAGATTCAAGTGTCGACGCTGTGGTCCATATGAATGTCTGCAGTCTGTCATCAGCCAATGTAAATTGTCTTTCTTGTTGTTTCCCAAAAAAAAAAGATAAATTCAAGCTTCAACCCCATTTGTGAGTGTATCCGTCCACATCCGTTACATTAGCAGCAACAAATCTTGTTTGTTTAATCTTAAATTAATTGAATATCCATTCATTCTGTCTTCTGTCATTACTTTTGGATGGACATAAATTCTGATGACATTTTCCATTATTTTTTTCTGTTTTCTCCACAACTGTTCACATAACTTTTCTACCATAATCTAAAAGTCATACATTTTTGGAAGCCAATCTATTGCAGTAATTTGTTTCAGATAAATCCTGCCTCTAAAAGGCACTTTAACATCCTTTCCCATCCTTAGTGCAACCTTTCCACTGCACAAAAGGTTCTTTATAGTTATATAATATTATCCAAAATATTTGTTCTGTATCAGTTCTGTGAAAACCCCAATTTGGGACATTTATGGGGTGTGTGTGTTTGTGTGGATTATACAAAGTTTATTGTACAAAGTGTTATACAAGTGTGTGTATATATATATATATATATATATATATATATATATATATATATATATATATACCTACTCCCTTTGAGGATGAGTTCGGCCTTTTCCTCCCTCCCACTCCTGGTGCTGATTTCCCACTATGGAATATAATTTAATATAATATTGGCACGAGAAACAATTACCGTCCGAATAGGCCTAAATATGAACAAAAGTCTTACGGGTTTGGGACATGAGGGTGAGTAACTGATGACAGAATTACATTTTTTTGGGGTGAACTAAGCCTTTAATGGCTCACAAAGTCATCATGTGCAAGTTGCACAACCTCATTTTGAACGTTACAACATAACATTACAGTGAGTGTGCAGGTGGAACGAATAATGTCAAATGGATGTGAATGAACACAACATAAAATGTCCTGAATGTACCCTACAGCAAATCATGTTGAATTCAACTGCAAAACAGCAACAATCAATGTCCTACACACTTTTGGGATCCTGATTTATGCTCACTGCCATTCTACCCTTTCTTTATGTGGTCTGCTCTTATGGTGAAGATAGGGGTGTCTCCTTGTGGTTGTAGTTAGTAATTGTTTCACTTTTGCTTTATTGATGCCAAAACAGCTTACATGAAATTGTACCAGCGACCAGCGAATTGCATTTAGTACAAGATTAAAGAAGCATCAAAAACAGATTTTCTTGAAAATATTTTTAAAATAATAAAATTGACCATAAACATCTATTAACATGTAAGCAATATACATGTTATAAAAAATAAAAAACATCTCTGAAAAAACGATGATTTATTTCTGTAAACAATTTGATTAATCCAAATATAACACCGGTGAGGTGAAAAGTTGTTTGTAAATCAGTAACCATGATAGTAAGATTTGTTGGTGAAATTTTGCTAATTTAATGGGAAATTAATTTACTGATTGAGCAGGGGCACTGTTACAAAAATTAAATATCTCCAATTTAACAAACTTCTGTTTGTTTAATGAATCTTTTAGCCATTTACTTTTAAAACATGGTTGAATAGGGTAAAATTAATAAATCCAAGACCTCCATCATTAATATTATTTCTTAGGACCTCCTTTTTGATTTTGTGTGGTTTATTTTTCCATAATGTTATTTAATAGTTTATATAGTGTGGAAACATGATGACTTAGTACAATCCATTACAGAAAAGAGATAATAAACTCTTGATAGAACATCTGCCTGCAATTGTAGTTGAATTGCACACACTACGGTTTCAGCGATATTTTTTTTAAAGACAGCATTACAGTAATATGCTAAACATGAAACTATGGCTAAAGGTACTGAATGCTAGAACAGCAAAATGTTATAGTCATTATTTAACATTGTGATTTGTCAAAAATGATCAATCATTCCGATAACAATCCGATAACAATCCGACAGGGGCGTAGAATTTAGTAGGGACGCTAGGGACATGTCCCTACCAATATCCAGTGTCACTGATTTGTCCCTAGCAATAATTTCGATCAAAAATTAAAATATATTTATATATAACCACTGTTGCCTGGTTGGGTCTTGTGGGTTTTATGTATTTCTTATTCTATTTAACCAGGAAACATCTAATTTAGATTAAAATCTCTTACAAGAGAGTTCTGAGAAAAATGCTGGACAAATCCTGGAACATAAACGGTTAATATATCTAGGTCCCGCCTGCTTAACACACATCGCTAAACTGATTGGCTTTGTGTTTTCTTTCTAACTTGTGAGAGGCTGTAGCCTATGGGGGTAGAATTGTTGCATTATTCCAAATAAATAGATTTTAATCCACAAATAAATGTAAAGAGATTCACAAAAATATATCAAATTCACAAATAAATAGATTAAGATCCAAAAATAAATGTAAAGAGTTTCACAAAGAATTATAAAACAAATAAATAAAATTAGCTTTGCAAATAAATATATATATTTACAAATGTGTTTTATGCCACAAACACAACTCGGCCTGGTATTTATTTGTGAACCGCTTTCTGTGCATTTGTAAATCCCCTCACGCATTTGTGAATCGGTTCCTATGCATTTGTAAATCCCCTCAGCATTTGTGGATTTTGAAACACTTCTAGCGTCGACGTGCAGACAAATCCACAAATAAGTGGACTCCTATGGCGTTATTTGTGTGCCTCAATCCTGAGCGAGTAATTATAAGTTTTGAGCACAGAGAACTATATTTTGCAATCACAGTGCATTATATTTTGAACAGAAATTAACAATCGCAAAAAAAAAAAAAATTCGTTTGAGCAAAGAAAAAATGATTCCGTGCTCAATAAATGTATTTGCTATTATCCATATTAAAGCTCCAGTAGGTCACTTTTGTAAACAAATATTTGTTAAAACTGTCATTATGTCCTGACAGTAGAATATGAGACAGATAATCTGTGGAAAAAATCAAGCTCCTCTGGCTCCTCCCTGTGGTCCTATTGCCATTTGCAGAAATACACAGCTCCCGGTCAGAAACAACCAATCAGAGCCAGGAGGAATGTCTTAGCAGTGTCAATCACGCTCGTGTACGCGCTGATCACCCCTCTCTAGCACAGCGCGAGTGCGTACTGTCGTTCGTGACTCTCCTGTTCGAACTCGTTCATCCAAATGAACGAATCTTTTTTCCGAGTCATTTCGTTCATTCAACGAACGAAATGACTCGAAAAAAAGATTTGTTCATTTTGAAACAGGAGAGGAACGTGCATCACAGAACAGAGCAAGGCGAGCAATTTGTGCTTATAAAACTTAAAGTTTTGTATTTATTTTTGAAATGACCGATCGTTTCGCTAGATAAGACCCTTATTCATCGTCTGGTATCGTTTAAAGCCCTTTGAAGCTGCACTGAAACTGTCATTTGGTCCTTGAAACGTTTGTGTCGTCCTTTATGGAGAAAAACCCTGCAATGTTTTCATCAAAAACTTTAATTTCTTTTCGACTGAAGAAAGAAAGACATGGACATCTTGGATGACATGGGGGTGAGTAAATTATCAGCAAAAGTTTTTTTTAAAAGTGAACTAATCCTTTAACATTATTTTAATAGCTATGTATAACTTATAGAAACAGTGCAACGTTATAAAGTTACATGTATTGCAAAAAACATAATGATTTGAGGACCAAGTTTGTAGTCAAAGTATGGGCAGGCCATAGTCAATGTAAAGCATATTGTTGATGTTTCGTCCCTATTAGTGAATGTTCCATAATTCAATTCAAATTTATTTGTATAGCGCTTTTCACAATACATATTGTTTCAAAGCAGCTTTACAGAAAGTGCATTTCAGAAATGTACGTAAAAAATACAGTTAGTTAATCATCATGTATTAATTTAGGGCATAACATATCGCCGGCGTTGAGTCGTCTCTTCACAGGCGTCGAGTCGTCTCATCGCAGGTGTTGGGGACTCTGAAGTCTCCGTGAGAGGCTGGATACAGACTGTAGCTGAAGAACGCTATTTACCTCGGGACTAGCGTCCCGAGATAACAGCAGAAAAGCAGATGGGAAATAATTAGCGTAGCTGCTGTTCATAATATTAATGCATTCGATCTGGTTCAACAGTAGTATAAGAGGCAAGCATTATGTGAATGCTTGGCTGAAGAGATGCGTCTTTAATCTAGTTTTGAACTGGGAGAGCGAGTCTGAGCAACGAACAGTATCAGGAAGGCTATTCCAGAGTTTAGGAGCGAAATGCGAGAACGCCCTCCCTCCTTTAGTGGATCTGGATATCCTAGGAATGACCAGAAGCCTCGAATTTAGGGATCTTAAAGAACGCGATGGATTGTAGGGCGATAGAAGGTCCATTAAATATACAGGAGCTAGACCATTTAGGGCTTTATAGGTCAGTAATAGTACTTTGTAATTGATACGGAACTTAATAGGTAACCAGTGCAGAGATGATAAAATTGGTGTTATATGATCATATTTTCTTGACCTAGTAAGAACTCTAGCAGCTGCATTTTGCACTAACTGTAGCTTGTTTATTGAGGATGTAGGACAACCAGCTAATAAAGCGTTACAGTAATCTAGTCTTGAGGTCATGAATGCATGAACTAACTTTTCTGCATCAGAAACAGATAGCATGTTACGTAGCTTAGCAATATTTCTAAGGTGGAAGAAGGCTGTTCTTGTAACATATGAAATATGATTTTCGAAAGACAAGTTGCGGTCTAGTATAACACCCAGGTCTTTTACTGTAGTGGATAAAGTAACTGGACATCCTTCTAAATTAAAGTTGTATTGTACGAGGTTTTGTGGGTAGTTTTTTGGACCAATAAGTAATACCTCCGTTTTATCTGAATTTAATAGCAGGAAATTACACGTCATCCAGCATTTTATATCTTTAAGACACTCTGTTAATTTAGATAAGTTAGTGTTTTCATCTGGTCTTGATGAAATATATAATTGAGTGTCATCTGCATAACAGTGGAAATTAATTCCATGTTTTCTTATAATATTACCCAGTGGCAGCATATATATTGAGAATAGCAGAGGGCCTAACACCGATCCTTGCGCCACTCCATAGTCTACTGACGTTATCTTCGATTTTTCACCATTTAAACAGACAAAATGGTAACGGTCTGATAAGTACGATCTAAACCAGCTTAATGCCTGTCCCTGAACACCAGTGTAGTTTTGTAGTCGATCTAAGAGTATTTTATGATCTATAGTGTCGAACGCAGCGCTAAGATCGAGTAGAACTAGTATTGAGATACAGCCTTGGTCAGAAGCTAAAAGTAAATCATTTGTAATTTTAACTAGCGCAGTTTCTGTGCTATGATGCGGTCTGAATCCTGACTGAAATTTTGCATAGATATCATTTTCTTGCAAGAAAGAGCACAATTGAGCGGACACAATTTTTTCTAGTATTTTAGATATAAATGGAAGATTTGAAATGGGTCTGTAATTTGCTAAGTTATTTTGATCTAATTGCGGTTTCTTAATAATAGGTTTTATTACTGCCAGCTTAAATATTTTTGGAACATGACCTAAAGATAAAGACGAGTTAATAATATTGAGAAGAGGCTCTTCCACTACAGGTAACACTTCTTTCAGTAGTTTAGTGGGTATTGGGTCTAATAAACATGTTGTTGGTTTCGCTGCAAAGATAAGTTTATTTAGCTCTTCCTGTCCTATAGTTGTAAAGCGGTGTAGTTGTTCTTGAGGGGCGATAATTGTGGCTGAATCATAAGACACCATAGAGGATTGTACATTTACAATTGTATTTCGGATGCTTTCTATTTTCTCATTGAAGTAATTCATAAAATCATTACAACTATACTGTAACGGAATATTTTGCTCTGGTGATGTCTGTTTATTTGTTAGTCTAGCCACGGTGTTAAATAAAAACCTTGGATTATTTTGGTTATTTTCTATTAGTTTGCGGAGATGCTCAGCCCTGGCTGCTTTTAGAGCCTTTTTATAACGTGACATACTGTCTTTCCACGCGATTCTAAAGACCTCTAAATTAGTTTGTTTCCATTTACGCTCTAAGTTACGAGTTTCTCTCTTGATAACATGTGTAGTACTATTGTACCATGGTGCTTTAGTTTTCTCTCTAACCTTTTTTAATCTAATTGGTGCAACAATATCTAATGTACTAGAGAAAATGGTGCTCAAACTGCTAGTCATTTCCTCTAGTTCATCTGTTTGTTGGGGTTCACTGAGCAGCTGAGATAGATCAGGTAAGCTATTTGTGAATCTATCTATAGTGGTTGGAACGATTGTTCTGCCTGGTCGATAACGTGGCGCAACATGGCAAATTTCAGCAGTACGTAATATGCACGTTACCATACAATGATCAGTGAGATCGTCACTTTGCGCTATAATATCTATATCGGTTGGATTGGTTCCATATGATATAATTAAATCTAGTGTATGATTTAGACGATGAGTGGGACCACTGACGTTTTGCTTGACCCCAAATGAGTTTAATAAATCTGTAAACGCAGCCCCTAACGCATCATTTGTGTTATCTACGTGTATGTTAAAATCTCCAACAATTATTGCTTTATCGGCATTGACCAATAGATCTGAGAGAAAGTCTGAAAACTCTTTTAGGAAATCAGCATAGGGCCCTGGAGGTCTATATACGGTCGCTAAGGCTAGAGATAATAGGGATTTCTTTCTTACATCTAAGAGCGTAACATTTAGCACAAGTACTTCGAACGAATTAAACCTGTGACCTGTTTTCTGAGTAACATTTAGGATATCTCTATAGATTGTTGCAACACCGCCGCCACGACCGATCGGACGGGGCTCATGCTTATAACAGTATCCTGGCGGAGTAGACTCATTTAGACCGAAATAATCATTTGGTTTAAGCCAGGTTTCAGTAAGGCACAGAACATCGAAATTATTATCTGTGACCATTTCATTTACAATAACCGCCTTAGGTGTGAGCGATCTAATGTTTAGAAGACCTAGTTTTAGAAATTCTTTTTGTTCACTGAGATTTAGATTTTCTGGTTTAATTACAATAAGATTTTTCCTAGATCCTAAACTAGATTTATTGTTTGGCCTCACTAGACGAGGAATAGACACAGTTTCTATATAATGTTCTACACTACTTGTATCAATTAAGTTGGGACAGCAGAGATTGTGATTTGGACTTTGACTTACTAGTCAGATGGTGTGTAACGTCTTGGAGATGTTGTCCGACAGCACAGCCGCTCCGATTCTGCTGGGGTGCAGGCCATCAGCACGGTAGAGCCTAGGTCGCTCCCAGAACAGATTCCAATTATTTACAAAGAGCAGTTTCTGTTCATTACACCATGATATTAACCATTCATTTAGAGCAAATAGTCTACTGAACCTTTCTTGTCCTAGTCGGTACGTGGGAAGCGGTCCAGACACGATGATCGTTGCCTCAGGCGCTGTGCTGCGTACCGTCTCGATCAGGCTCCTGTAGTCCTTCTTCAGAACCTCCGTCTGCCGCAGCCGGATGTCGTTCGTTCCCGCGTGCAGCACCACAGCTCCGACGCGCTCGTCACCGTTCAGGATCTCGGGAACATGTGCAGCGACATCTAGAACACGAGCACCAGGAAAGCAGTGAGTGCGCACATTACCCTTACCTGAGGTAGCGCGGACATGACGGACGATGGAACTGCCGATGATCACGGCGTCGTCACGTTCGGACTCGCGAAGAGGGGAGAAGCGGTTCCGGGTGGAGATCTCGAAGACCGGGAGCGGTGGAGAGGTTCTTGGTCTGGTCCTGGCTCGTGTCTTCCGCTGAGGGATCACCCAGGGTCCATGGCTTTGTGTCGGTGCCGGAGTGAATGAAGCCAGAGATGATCGCGTCCTCCTGGGCAGAGAAACGCACGGAGTAGACGAAGTCGGAGTCAAAAAGTTACTAACCACTGACTTGTGAGCATCGGCGCGTGATGTTTCAAGCGCTGATCGCCGATCTCGCAGCTCGGCTTGCCTCTCTAGCAGACCACGGATCTGCTTCTCCACGGACTCCAGCTCCAACAGCACCGAATGCAGCTCGAATGTGTCCTCACCTGCACTCAGAGGTAGCGTTAGACACACATCCGATATATTCGCCATTATAACAGATGAACAGTAAATTAGTAGTGATACTACCAATATCACTACTAATTTAGGACTGAAATCCTGGATATAACCCGTATCCTTTCAGTGAAACGGGTGTAAAATCCGACGGTCGATTGGCGCGAGGCCACGCGTGAAATGCTAGTGGGCTAAAAGGCTAGTAGCTGGGATTCGCAAAGTTGGATCTAAGTAGCGATATCAAAGCAATCCGATTGTTTTTTATAGGGAATAGTATCGAGGATAAGTTCACACGATATAAAAATAGAAAGTACTTGTTTATAAATGAGTGGTAAAGAAGAAAATCAAGGATTAATGAATCAATTCGACGGAGCTCCAAACACAAACAATCACCGCACGCGCATGCTGTTTATAATCCGCCGTCATCGGTAGTCCTGTTTACTAGCCTGCGCGTTCATGGCAGGCTCCGCTGTGGGGGAGGAGCTGTGGAGGGAGGGGTGTAGCGCAGCAGAGAGCAAGGGGGTTGGACCTGTAAGTTGTGCTTGTTCAAATTTTCAGGCTAAGTCAACATTTTCTCAAAACTCCCTACTGCAACTTTAACGTGCAATAATAACCCCTCTCACGCAGTTTACAGGTGCTTTCTCAAACTTATTCTCTGCGCTCCTGTCAAGTCCCTCTCTCTCTCTCTCAACCTCTTAATTCTGTGCGCGCTCAACTCTTGACACACACGCCCGCTCAACTTGCAACAGCGTTACAAGTGTGCCACAAAATCAACCAATCGGAAAATTAAAGGTCAATTGTGATTGGCTGTTGGTCTCCAATCAAATCGCTAGTAGAACCAAAGCCCGTCTGGTAGAACTATCTACTACAGCATCCCGGAAGCTTACTGAAAAAAAAAAATAGAAAAAAATAACTGACTACAGCGAGACTAACACATTTTGGTAAGTATTTTTTATTATTATTAACTTAAAAGTGCCTTGTTAGTTTTGTGTATTATAATTCTGTTGTGTTGTTTAACTTATAATATTACAGTAGCCTATATCTCCTATACAGCTTGAACTCGATTGCTTTTGTCCGCCTCGCTGCCTGCTGTGAGCTGTGAGTTTGTTTGCGTTGTGGCTGTCTAAGCCTCGTATTAGCTTCGTATTTCCTTCTGTTTTTCCGTATTTCTCTCTTTATTCTGTTCTGAACCATCATTTAACTCATAATTACAACTCGGACTGTTGGCCAGACGCGTCTCAAGCCATTATACGGCTGGAACCGCAAATACGGTTGGAACATTGGTTGTTGGTCGTAGAGCTAGACACCGCTTCACTGCTGCTCGCCCTGCGATCGACTGCTTTTGTCAGCCTCGTTGCCTGCTGTGAGTTTGTTTGTTTGCGTTTGTTTGTTTGCGCAAATACGGTTTGAACATTGGTTGTTGGTCATAGAGCGAGACACCGCTTCACTGCTGCTCGCCCTGCGATCGACTGCTTTTGTGAGCCTCGTTGCCTGCTGTGAGTTTGTTTGTTGTCGTCGTGGCTGTCTAAGCCTCGTATTAGGTTCGTATTTCTTTGTTTTTCCGTATTTCTTTCTTTTATTCTGTTTTGAACCATCATTTAACTCATAATTACTCATAATTACAACTCGGACTGTTGAGCAGACGCGTCTCAAGCCATTATACCCAACACCGGTCCTTTACGACTATGGGTCACGGCTGAGCGAGTCTTCTTTACACTCACTTACAAAGGAACATTTTCCCGTCTATCGTGCGTCTACATTACACCCATACCACTAAAAAGACGGTTTTTACCCAAGACTTGAGTCATAAATTAGTATAAATATTAATAGCATCACTGGTTGCATCATTGCTAACTTACTGTCCATCTGTTAAAATGGCGAATATATCAGGTGTATGTTATCTACTTTTTGGTGCAGATGAGAACAAATCTGATTTGCTCGCGGTGCAGTCTTAATTAGAAGCTGTAGAAAAGCAGATCCGTGACCTAGAGAGACAAGCTGAGCTGAGAGACCGTTTAGCTCTTGAAACATCACGCGCTGATGCACACGGATCAGTGATTAACTTTAGTAACCCGCTGACGCCGACCTCGTCTACTCCGTGCGTTTCTCAGCATTGGTCCCGAGCGTCCAGGTCATGATCAGCCATGGTTTCATTCACTCCGGCTCCAACACACCACCACGAAGCCTGGGTGGTTCCGCGGAAGCCGCGTGCCAGGACAAGAATCTTTTCGCCCCTCCCGGTTTTCGAGATCTCCACTCAGAACCGCTTCTCCCCTCTTCGTGAAACGGAACGCGATGCTGTGATCATCGGCGATTCCACCGTCCGACACGTCCACGCTACGTTAGGTAAAAGTAAGGTGCACAGTCACTGCTTTCCTGGTGCGCGGGTAACTGAGATCTTGAACGGTGACGAGCGCGTCGGTGCTGTTGTGCTGCACGCGGGAGCTAACGACATTAGGCTGCGACAGACGGAGGTTCTGAAGAAAGACTTCAGGAGCCTTATCGATACGGTACGCAGCACATCGCCTGAAACATCGATTATTGTGTCTGGACCGCTTCCTATGTACCGACGAGGGCATGAAAAGTTCTGTAGATTATTCGCGCTAAATGAATGGTTATTGTCATGGTGCAATGGGCAGAAACTGATCTTTGTAAATAATTGGAATCTGTTTTGGGAGTGACCAAGGCTCTTCCGCGCTGATGGCTTACACCCAAGTAGAATCGGGCCAGATCTTCTGTCGGATTAACATCTCCAAGATGTTAAATACCGTTTGACTAGTAACCAAAAATCCAAATCACAGTCTCTACTGCACCAATTTAATTGATATTAATACTAGTGTAGAACATTGCATAGAAACTGTGTCTATTCCTCGTTTCTTCTTCTTCGTCCTAGCGTTTATCCCGCGCAGGTGCAGGGTCTGCTTTTCGGCAGGCTGCTCTCCATTTATTCCGGTCCGTAGTGTCCTCCGGGGCGACTTGCATGTCCTTCATATCTTGCTTAATCCAATCCATCCATCTCATCTTTGGGCGGCCACGTGGCCGGTTTCCGGGTGGGTCAAGGCGCATAGCTGTCTTCACCACTGAGTTCTCATGGCTGCGTGTCACATGGCCGTACCAACGGAGACGGGCCTCGAGCATCTTCTCCGTAATCGGCGCTATTCCCATCCGCTTCCTGACGTCGATGTTCATGACGTGATCTAGCCTTGTCAGCCCGAGTGACCAGCGGAGCATACGCATTTCCATGGCGTGTAGGAGCTGGCCATGTTTGGCAGTCGCTGGCCAACATTCGGCTCCATACAGGGCTACAGGGCGTACAACGATCTTATAGATTTTGGACTTTAGGCGGATGGGCATTCTGCGATCCCATAGCACTCCCGTGACTTGGCGCCACTTTGACCAGGCGGCACTCACGCGTGCGCGGACATCCGGGTGTCACCGTTCGTTGAGAGTATTGGTCCGAGGTACTTAAAGTGTTGAACTTTCTTTAGATCCGTTCCGTCGATGCCAATGGTACCATCAGTCTGTGGGCCACACTCCAGGTACTCCGTCTTTGCGAGGTTGAGTCGCAAGCCATTTGCATCCAGGCGATCTTTCCACTGCTGCCCTTGGTCTTGAAGGTCTTGCCGTTCCCTGTCGGCGAGGAACACATCGTCAGCATAGAGTAAGGACCATGGATGGGGCATCTGGAGGTCCTGTGTCACTGTGTCCATGCATGTAATGAAAAGCAAGGGCGAAAGGGCTGATCCTTGGTGGACTCCTACGTTGATGTTGAAAGGAGATGATATCCCAGCTGTGCATCGAACCACGCTCCTGACGTCTTGGTATAAGAGTTGCACCCAACTGATGTAGGTTTCGGGTACATGGTGACGTCGGAGGGAGGCCCAGATGAGATCGTGGGGAACGCGATCGAAAGCCTTCTCCAGATCCAGGAAGACCATGCGGACTATCTTGTTCTTTTCCCGGTGTTTCTCCATCAGGAGGCGGGCAGCATGGATGTCGTCTATGGTCCCTCGTCCTTTGACGAAGCCGCATTGATTTGGGCTGATTTTAATAATGCTGCGAAGGCGGCTGTCCAGAATGCGTTCAAAAATCTTCATGGAGTGGGATAGGAGTCGAATCGGCCGATAGTTCTTGCATTCAGCAACGTCCCCCTTGCCCTTCCAGATCGGCACCGTGGTGCTGATCGTCCAAACGTGCGGGACTTTGCCCTCACTAATGATCTTGTTGAATAAGGTGGAAAGGACCTCGACTCCTTTGTGCCCCATCAACTTCCAGGCTTCAGCAGGGATGTCGTCTGGGCCTGTGGCTTTGCCATTCTTCATCCTCTTCACGGCCTTCGTGACTTCAGAGACGGTAACTGGCGGTACAGGTCCAGAGATGGGATCCAAGCTGTGGATAGGCGGATGCGGGAACTCTTCGTTTGAGATGGCTGCGAAGTACTCGGTCCAGTGGGTGAGTATGGCACACAGGTCTCGCAGGGCTTGCCCATGGGCGTTCTTGATGTGCATGACTCTGCCAATGGCTTGGGTCGCTTGGTGGCGGGAGTTAGCAATGCGGTAGATCATCTTTTCTCCCTCAGGTGTGCCTAGCCACTCGTATAGATCGTCATAGTGCACGGCTTTCGCCTTGGCCACTGCCCGTTTTGCGGCTGATTTGAGTGCCTGATAGTGTTGGAGATCATTTACCAGCCGTGTGCGGTGCCAGGTTATGAACGCCATTTTCTTGGCCTTGATTGCCTTTTGGACGTCCTCGTTTTCTATTCCTATTCCTCGTTTACTAAGATCAAATAATAAATCTACTGCAGGATCTAGAAAAAATCTAATTGTTATTAAAACAAAAAATCTCGCTATTAGTGAACAAAAACAATTTCTAAAGCTAGGTCTTCTAAACATTAGATCGCTCACACCTAAGGCGGTTATTGTAAATGAAATGGTCACAGATAATAATTTCGATGTTCTGTGCCTTACTGAAACCTGGCTTAAACCAAATGATTATTTCGGTCTAAATGAGTCTACTCCGCCAGGATACTGTTATAAGCATGAGCCCTGTCTGATCGGTCGTGGTGGCGGTGTTGCAACAATCTACAGAGATATCCTTAATGTTACTCAGAAAACGCGTCATAGGTTAAATTCGTTTGAAGTACTTGTGCTAAATGTTACGCTCTTAGATGTAAGAAAAAACTCCCTATTATCTCTAGCACTGGCTACCGTATATAGACCTCCAGGGCCTTACGCCAATTTCCTAAAAGAGTTTACTGACTTTCTATCAGATCTTTTGGTCAACGTCGATAAAGCATTAATTGTTGGAGATTTTAACATACACGTAGATAATTGAAATGATGCGTTAGGGGCCGCGTTTACAGATTTATTAAACTCCTTCGGGGTCAAGCAAAACGTCACCGGACCAACTCATTGTCTTAATCATACACTCGATTTAATTATATCATATGGAACCGATCCAACCGATATAGATATCATTCCACAAAGTGATGATGTCACTGACCATTACATGGTAACTTGCATATTACGTACTGCTGTAATATGTCATGCTGCGCCACGTTATCGACCAGGTAGAACAATTCGTCCATCCACCATAGATCATTTCTCAAATAGCTTATCTGATCTGTCTCAGCTGCTGCCTGAACTCAAACAAACGTCTCAGGTTATGTATGTAACCCTGGTTCCCTGAGAGGGAACGAGACGCTGCGTTTGAGACGCGATGGGAACGGTCTGCGTGATTACGTCGTGAAGCACGTGTAAAATCAGTCCAATGGAAGCCCACTACGACATAGGTGACGTCATAGACCAGGAAACTATAAAGCAGCCCTGAAATCAGACCGCGACAGCTTCTGAAAAACCTGAAGCAAGTCGATCAGGGCATGCAGGAAGTATGGCAGGCAAACGCAGCGTCTCGTTCCCTCTCAGGGAACCAGGGTTACATACGTAACCTGAGACGTTCCCTTTCAAGGGAACTCGAGCTGCGTTTGAGACGCGATGGGAACCCTATACCCACTACGCCATAGTGACAAATGCCGTTCTGTGTGAAGTCCTTGCGCACACTAAGAAGCAAGCAACCTCGCCCCAGGAGTGGAGAGGTCAAGGTCATAAAACCTGACAAATGTATGCGGAGAGGACATCCTGCCACATTACACACGTCAAGAAGGGAAACTCCCAAAATTAAGGCCATAGAGGCCGCCATACTCTGAGTAGAATGGGCCCGCACAGCCATAGGTGAAGGCTGTCCGGCCGCTTCATAAGCCAATGAAATAACCTCGACTATCCATTTACTCATCACCTGTTTAGATGCAGGGCATCCTCTCTTGAGTGACCCAAAACAAACAAATAATTGCTCAGATTTACGCCACAGAGCAGCTCTGTGAACGTAGGCATCTAAAGCCCGGACTGGACATAACATGTTAAGCTGTTCCTGATCTGGGGTATTAAAGGGTGGAGGATAAAAGGCCTGCCGCACTATTGGGCCCCCAACATTTAGTGGGACCTTAGGAATATAACCCGGTCTAGGGTAGAGGAATGCTTTCACCATACCAGGTGCAAATTCCAGACATGAAGGAGCAACCGACAGAGCATGTAAATCACCAATTCTCTTGATAGACGAAATAGCAAGGAGAAATATAGTCTTTAGAGTGAGGAATTTTTCTGAAACCTCCTCGATGGGCTCGAAGGGAGCCAAGGCCAGACCCTCAAGTACAATGGCCATACCCAAGCCGGTGCTCTAGATTGCAGTGCAGGCCTGAGCCTCAATGTACCACGGAGAAAACAAATAATAAGAGGATCTCTCCCAAGAGAAGAAGCCCCGAGAGGGGTGATAAGCAGATATAGCCGCTACGTACACCTTTAAGGTGGAGGGAGATAATCCAGCAGAGAATCGGTCTTGTTGGAAATCGAGAACTGTACCAACCGGGCATAGGCCTGTCGCGATAATCAATAAATCAATTAATCGCACGATAAAAAAAATGAGCTCGATAATTTTTACGGCCGCGATAATTTCCATTTGCATGCTTGTTTGTTTTCCTCGTGTCTCTCTCTCTCTCTCTCTCTCTCTCTCTCCCTCTCTCTACACCAAAGAGACTGGATGACAATATCAACGCTGACCGCCACACATTGATTTTCGAAAATTTTTTTTAATTATTGTTTTTTTTACTTTGCCTATTTACAATCGTATTTGATTGCAGAGCGCTGCTCGTCCCTCTCTCTCTCACGCGCGCTCTCTCACCCTCATATGAGGCGCCGTGTAGGGCTTAAATCAAACTTCATTCACGCACACATATATGAAACACTTGCATACACATATATTAAGTAGTCCAACATGCATGTATACTGCTGAATGCTCAAACAAATACATATGAAATGCACAAGGACACACCTAAGGTCGCTCACGCACATACACGCAAACTCTACACACGAGATGCGCGCACACACACAAACTCTCCACGCACATAGCCTACTCATATGAGACACGCGTGGCACACAAACTCTCCATGCACATATGAGACGCGCGCGCGCACACAAACTCTCCACGCACATACTCATATGAGACGCGAGCGCACACACACAAATTCGCGCACAAACGCAATGAGACGGAACACACACAAACTCTCCACGCACATACTCATATGAGACGCAAGCGCACACACACACACACAAACTCGTGCACAAACTCAATGAGACGGAACACACACAAACTCTCCGCTCAGGCGCGCACATACTCATATGAGACGCGAGCGCACACACACATACTCATATGAGACTAATGTTCACACAGTACATGATATGATTCTCAGTGTGAACAGAACACATTGGTAAGTGCATTTTTTGTTAACAGAGACAGAGTCCATTGCTTTTATTGTTTTTGGTTGTTTTGTTCATTTAAATAGTCTTTAGAAATAAAGGTTTATTGATCTTTGAAAAGGTGTACCTGCATTATTATGCCATTATCATAATTTTAGATGAAAATGGTCTCAGAACGACAATATTATCGTTTATTATCAATATTATCGTTTATCGCAATAATTTCTTGGACAATTTATCGTCCAGCAAAATTTGTTATCGTGACAGGCCTAACCGGGCAGTTAACAAGATTTAAAAAACGTTCTCCACACCATGTAGAGAACAGATTCCATTTCAATTTACATAGTTTTCTCGTGGAAGGAGCTCTGGATTGAAGGACGGTCTCAAAGACCTCAGTCGAGAGACCGGATTCTATGAGCTGGGACCTCTCAGAGGCCAAGCCCACCGTTTCCACAACTCCGTTTAACCCTTTTCTATTATGTGCAGGACCCATAGAGAAATATTTGGCAGAAGTTTCCAAGCTGCCAGAAATTCCGATAAGTGAACCAGTCTCTCGAGACTGGCCTCTGGATTTGATTGAAAATCATTTCAGTGCCCTGAAGCGGCGAACCGGCAGGGAACAACCGAACTGACCGTTCTACAACCCTCCTCAGAGGATTGCACGGGGACGCTGACACCTCGGCGCCCTGATGCGGCGAACCGGCAGGGAGCAACCGAACTGGCAGCGCTGCGACCCTCCTCAGAGAGTCGCACCCCAGCAGAACTCCTGGGAGCATTGATATCGGGGGGAATGTGTACAGGTGCAGCCTCGGCCACACCTGCACCATAGCGTCCAGTCCGAGAGGAGCTGGATATGTGAGGGAAAACCATAGCGGACAATGGGTTGTATCGTATGATGCGAAAAGATCGACCTGAGCTTGACCAAAGATCCCCCATAGGAGCTCCACCACCTCGGGATGAAGTCTCCATTCCCCGGGCCTCAGCCCCTGCCTCAACAGGATATCTGCTCTGATATGCGAGATCGTCAGTGTGTTGTCCAGACCCTCCGCCGAGCGACCACTCATGATCACTCCCGACTTGTGAGGGAAGCATCCGTCGATAGCATTATGCGTCGACAAGAAACCCCCAACACTGGGCCTGGGCGAGGAACCAAGGTTCTTCCACATGACCGAGGCACGAAGGCATAGCCGCGTGACCTTGATCATGCGAAAACGGATTTCCCCTCGGAGAAAACCCCTTGGTCCTGAGCCACCACTGCAGGGGTCTCATGTACAGAAGGCCAAAAATAATTACGTTGGACGCAGCTTCCATGAGACCCATAGTCTGAAACTGTTTACAGTGAGTGACTGGCCTAGATAAACCCATATTACACCTAGAAAAGTGGTCCTCCGAGCTGGGAGGATCACACTCTTCTTGGCGTTGAGTGGCAACCCCAACATCTTTAAATGAGACAGAACGACATCTCGATGCCGAACTGCCATATGCTCAAATTGAGCTAGGATCAACCAATCGTCGATATAATATAATACGCGAATGCCCTGGAGTCTCAAAGGAGCCAGAGCTGCATCCACGCATTTTGTAAAGGTGCCGGGGTGATAAACCTAGGCCAAATGGAAGTACGCGCCCTTCAAGTCTATTGTGACAAACCAGTCCTCGGACTGAATCTGTGATACAATCTGTTTGAGTGTAAACATTCTGAACTTGAGTTTCTGAACTCTGCTGTTTAAATGAGATCTAGAATAGGACGCAACCCTCCATCGTTCTTTGGAACAATGAAGTAACGGCTGTAAAACCCTGACTCTCTGCTGGGAGGAGAAATCCTTTCTATAGCTCCTTTTTGAAGAAGTGTCAGTACTTCCTGCTCCATAACCAGAGCCTGCTGTGAGTCCACTACCGTAGGGAGGACCCCTGAAATCTGGGCGGACGAGAACCGAGCTGAAATCTGTAACTCTTTTCTATTATGTGCAGGACCCATAGAGAAATATTTGGCAGAAGTTTCCATGCTGCCAGAAATTCCGATAAGGGAACCAGTCTCCCGAGACTGGCCTCTGGATTTGATTGAACAATCATTTCGGTGCCCTGAAGCAGCGAACCGGCAGGGAACAACCGAACTGACCTTTCTACAACCCTCCTCAGAGGATTGCACGGGGACGCTGACACCTCGGCGCCCTGAAGCGGCGAACCGGCAGGGAACAACCGAACTGGCAGCGCTGCGACCCTCCTCAGAGAGTCGCACCCCAGAGGGCGCCGAGGAGAAACGATTTCTCAAAACCGTCCCTCTTTTTTTTTTTTTTTTTTTTGACAGGACTTCTTGTCTAAGCTTTATTAGAGATGACGACAGTCCTCAGATCTTGCCTACCTCTAACTAGCTTAGTTCCTACGACCCTCCTCGGAGGATCGTAGGAAAAAGCAGGCACCTCGGCACCCTGAAACGGTGAACCGGCAGGGAGACCGAACTGACTGCTCTACGACCCTCCTCGGAGGATCGTATGGGGACGCTGACACCTCGGTGCCCTGAACGGCGAACCGGCAGGGAACAACCGAACTGGCAGCGCTGCGACCCTCCTCAGAGATTTGCACCCCAGAGGGCGCCGAGGAGAAACGATTTCTCAAAACCGTCCCTACCCCGGAGGGGACCACCCTTAGAAGCCTGATAGCCTCGGCATCAAGTCTTCTTCTTTGCACTCTATGCCAGTTTCAGGAACATAGATTGGTGAGGAAGAAACCTCTGGAACGCCACTGAAAGATTTAGTTTTCTTGAAAGCGGAGCGTCCAGAAGAACAGACATTTTTATCTTTCTTTTTCTTTGTTTTTATATCAGAAAAACGTATACATATAAACATATATATATATATATATATATATATATATATATATATATATATATATATATTCTCGAATAGAGTCAATGCTGACATCCTCACATTCATCTATGTCCTTAAATACTTTACCCACCAGTACTGCCTAATAAAATTTATTTATTATTAAAGATGGCTGGTGGGTAACGTCGGGGTTAAAAATGATGACGCCGACTCGGGAGAGAGAAAGCTCGCAAGCGTCTCTATAATCCAAGGCACTGTCATACCATGATACTTTATACCCATAACATTACTCTAGTTAGACGTTTGGGTATTAAGTTACACAAAATAGAAACCGGTGTATTCCACGATCAGAATCAGAATCAGAATCAGAAAGAGCTTTATTGCCAAGTGTGCTTGCACACACAAGGAATTTGTTTTGGTACTGAGGCTTCCAGTGCACATATACAAATACAGATACAAAAAGTAATAGTAATACAAATAGTAATACAAATTCTACGAATAAAATTATAAAAAAAATATGAAAGTACTATAAAAATATATGGTCACAGTTGGGTTTTGTCAGAATAAACTTTTACAGATAATGAACATATTTACAGTATTTTGTATAGTATGAATAAATATAAATATAAATATCACCTGAATTTTAAAGATATTGCACTAAACAGTGGGAGTATTGCACTTCAGGCATATGCCTTGGGAGATATGTTAACTGTTCAGAAGGGAGATGGCCTGTGGGAAGAAACTGTTCCTGTGCCGAGATGTTCTTGTGGCCAGTGATCTGAGTCGCCGTCTTGACGGTAACAGTTCAAACAGGAGGTGTCCAGGGTGAGTGGAGTCTGTGATGATTTTACCTGCTCTCTTCCTCACTCTGGAAGAGTACAGGTCCTGGAGGGTTGGCAGGGGGGCACCAATGATCCTCTCCGCAGTCCGGACTGTCCGTTGTAGTCTCCTGATGTCTGATTTGGTAGCTGAACCAAACCAGACAGTGATGGAAGTGCATAAAACAGACTCAATGACGGCTGAGTAGAACTGAATCAGGAGCTCCTGTGGCAAGTTGAACTTCCTCAGCTGGCGAAGGAAGTACAGTCTCTGCTGGGCCTTTTTCACAGTGGAGTCAATGTGATTGTCCCACTTCAGGTCCTGAGAGATGATAGTGCCCAGGAACCTGAATGACTCCACTGCTTCCACAGTGCCTTTCATGATGGTGAGTGGGGGGAGTGCTGGGCTGTTCCTCTTGAAGTCCACGATCATCTCCACTGTTTTGAGCGTGTTCAGCTCAAGGTTGTTATAACTGCACCAGACAGCCAGCTGTTCAACCTCCAGTCTGTAAGCAGACTCGTCACCGTTTTGGATGAGACCGATGACAGTGGTGTCGTCTGCAAATTTCAGGAGCTTGACAGTGGGGTCTTTAGAAGTGCAGTCATTTGTGTACAGGGAGAAGAGCAGTGGGGAGAGAACACACCCTTGGGGGGCGCCAGTGCTGATTGTGAGTGTCTTGGATGTGTGTTTCCCCAGTCTCACTCGCTGCTGCCGGTCCGTCAGGAAGCTGGTGATCCACTGACAGATCGAGTATGGCATGGAGAGCTGGGTCAGTTTGGCTGTGAGAAGACCAGGCATGATGGTATTGAAGGCCGAACTGAAGTCCACAAAGAGGATCCTTGCATAAGTCCCTGGTCTGTCGAGATGTTGCAGGATATAATGCAGTCCCATGTTGACTGCATCATCCACAGACCTGTTTGCTCTGTAAGCAAACTGAAAGGGATCCAGCAGGGGTCCGGTGATGTCCTTCAGGTGGGCCAGCACCAGTCTTTCAAACGACTTCATGACCACAGACGTGAGAGCGACAGGTCTGTAGTCATTAAGTCCAGTGATTTTGGGTTTTTTGGGGACAGGAATGATAGTGGAGCGTTTGAAGCAGCAGGGAACTTCACACTGCTCCAATGATCTATTGAAGATCTGCGTGAAGACCGGGGCCAATTGGTCAGCGCAGGCTTTTAAACAAGCAGATGAGATGCCGTCTGGGCCTGAGGCTTTCCTAGTCTTCTGTTTTTTGAAGACTCTGCTCACGTCCTCCACACAGACCTTAAGCTCAGGTTGGATGGCCGGAGGGGGGGGGAGTGGGAGTGCAGGAGGTGATGGTGAATGTGTGAAGTGCAGATCAGACCGGGTGTGTGGTGTGAATGAGGGCTTTTCAAACCGGCAGTAAAATGAATTTAAATCGTCAGCCAGGTGTTGATTGTCCACAGATCGAGGGGATGGTGACTTGTGGTTGGTGATGTTCCTCAGGCCATTCCAGACTGATGATGGGTCGTTGGATGAAAACTGGTTTTTCAGTTTATCAGAGTAGTTCCTTTTAGCAACTCTGATCTCCTTTGTCAATCTGTTTCTGGCCTGGTTATACAAGATTTTATCCCCACTTCTGTAAGCATCCTCTTTGGCATGACGAAGGTGTTTGAGTTTCCCAGTAAACCATGGTTTATCATTAGTGAATGATAAGAATGTCCTGGTAGGAATGCATGTATCCTCACAGAAACTTACATATGATGTTACAGTATCTGTGAGCTCATCCAGATCGTTGGTAGCAGCTTCAAAAACAGTCCAATCAGTGCAATCAAAGCAGGCCTGTAGATTCTTCTCTGCTTCATTAGTCCATCTTTTTACAGTCCTTATTACAGGTTTAGCTGATTTCAGTTTCTGCCTGTAGGTCGGTATGAGATGAACCAAACAGTGATCAGAGAGCCCCAAAGCTGCCCGTGGGACCGAGTGATACGCATTTCTTATTGTTGTGTAACAGTGGTCCAGTATATTACTGTCTCTGGTGGGACATGTAACGTGCTGTCTGTATTTTGGTAGTTCACGGGAAAGATTTGCTTTGTTAAAATCCCCAAGAATGATTAAAAGAGAGTCTGGGTACCTTTGTTCCGTTTCAGCTATTTGTTCAGCCAGCTGTTGTAGCGCCGCGCTCACGCACGCGTCTGGAGGGATGTAAACATTCACGAGAATGAAAGAGGAAAATTCCCGAGGCGAGTAGAAGGGTTTACAGTTTAAGAAATGTGCCTCTAAATTAGGAGAGCACATCTTCTTCAGTGTTGTTACATCTGAACACCAACTTTCGTTAATGTAGAAACACAATCCACCACCTCTCGTTTTCCCCGTTAGCTCCGCGATGCGATCCGCTCGGAACAGCTTGAAGCCCGGCAGATGTATTGCGTTGTCCGGTATGGCTTCACTCAGCCAGGTTTCAGTGAAGCACAAAGCAGCAGAGTTTAAAAAAATCCTTGTTAGTGTGGGTGAGGAGAAGAAGTTCATCCGTTTTGTTAGGAAGGGATCGGAGATTCGCGAGATGAATACTGGGGAGTGCAGTGCGCAGGCCGCGCTCGCGGAGTTTAACCAGCGCGCCGGCTCGCTTCCCGCGTTTGCGTCTGAACGCGCGTTTGAACAACAACGCTGCCCCTCCGACGAGAATGTCCTGCAAGACGTCCAGTGGAGACATTGGACAAAGGAGCAAATGTGCAAATGATGTGTCCTCCGTAGTTGTGTGTAGTAGCCGCTACTTCAGAAGAAGAACGGGCATCCATTTACTATCAATGAATCATCGTGTCGCGCTGCGCCGCGTCCAGTAGACACTATCACGAATTATGAATTTTCATGTAGCCAGCTTAGTCAATAAAGAAGATTATACGTCATATATCTTCTGGTAAGAAAACAGACGTCATGGGCAAAATGTGTTAACATTGCAAACATGTTAGTTTTACATGATTTGAAACTGCTATGGCAGAAGGGAAGATAATCGGCTATTTGCTTTTGACGTGCCACTTGACTCCAGTGGAAAGGGTGTTATGATGCTCGATCTGTGATGATCATTTGTGTGTAATCCTGAGTTAATAATAAAGAATAATAAATATAAAGAAGCCTTAAACTCCAACAATCTTTTGGAAACGGGGTGTTTTAACCACACAAACAGCTAATTTGAATGAAGCTCCCATTACAGATGCTTTCAGGGGTGCAAATATCTGCAAAATTAATCAGATCCAGTTCTCGCCCGGTGATTGGTTGTAGCGAGAACGTGCTATGATTGGTCAGCTCAATGTGGCCGTTATCTGATTGGCTTAGGTAAAGGGTGGGTGGAGTCCACTTATTTGTGGATTTGTCTGCACGTCGACGCTAGAAGTGATTTACAAATGCACAGGAACCGATTCACAAATGTGTGAGGGGATTTACAAATGCACAGGAACCGATTCACAAATGCGTGAGGGGATTTACAAATGCACAGAAAGCGGTTTACAAATAAATACCAGGCCGAGTTGTGTTTGTGGCATAAAACACATTTGTAAATATATATTTTTATTTGCAAAGTTAATTTTATTTATTTGTGAGTTTTATATTTTTTTTGTGAAACTCTTTACATTTATTTGTGGATCTTAATCTATTTATTTGTGAATTTGATATATTTTTGTGAATCTCTTTACATTTATTTGTGGATCATAATCTATTTATTTGGAATAATGCAACAATTCTACCCCCATAGTAGCCACATTTGGTTGTGCGAAGCGGCAAAGCTCCTTCGAAGGAAACCTAGATGCGGTAAACTAGGGAGTAATCTACAGTTCTGTGCACAAAAATACGGGACAAATCGCGTCAAAAATAATGATTCGGGGACAGTTCAGTTTTTACAGTTTTTACAATAAATCAATGACAATCGCGGGATAAGTGGCAAACATAATCATTAGTGTTTGCACGCAAAGAGCACTGACACTTAGTAAAAACATCACTTAATGATTTATAAGCCGTTTTCCAAAAAAAGAAAAGAAAAGAAAATACCCACAAGGACAAGATTTTTGTATATTGCCATTTTTGTAGGGACAAAGAAAAAATGTCCCCACAAAGTTGGGATTTTTTTTTTTTTTTTAAAACAGATTATAAATCATACTAAGTGAAATTTTTTGAAAATGCAGAAAGGTATCTGTGATATGTTTAGTATAGGGGGATAGAATACACAGTTTGTACAGTATAAAAATCATTATGACTATGCTGCCCTACAAAGCAAAAAGGAGTGCCGAACTGAGAAAAATGACTTTAAAGTTATCCTGTTATCCTGTTGTTACTGATTGATATGTACAAAGAATAAGCTAATATAAAGTAACAAAGCAGCCACATGTCCAATAATCTACCTACAACTACTTAGACTGGATGACAGGATAACTTTAAAGTCATTTTTCTCAGTTCTGCACTCTGCGTAGTTACTGCCTTTTTGCTTTGTATGGCAGTATGGAAAGTCCACATTAAACATGAAAACACAAAATTGCTTGGTCTGTTGAAATGAGAGGTCTGTTTGATCAAGTTGAAACCCTTGTCATCCCCGTCTCATCAGCTGAGGCTGAAATAAGTTTCATTGCTCTTAGGACACTGAAAACATGGCTCAGAACAATGGCACAAGTTGCGGTGTGTCATGTCCAACAGGACAAACTGGACAGTAATGATGTGAAACATATGCCAGTTAATTTCTGTTACCGGGATAGTTTCCTTAAAAAATGAAAATTCTGTCATCATTAAGTTGTTTCAAACCAGTTTCTTTCTTTTGCTGACCACAAAAGAAGTTATTTTGAAGAATGTTGGTAACTAGACAGACAGTTGATGGGCCCCATTGACTTCCATAGTATTTTTTTTCTTACTGTGGAAGTCAATGGGGTCCATCAACTGTCTGGTTACCAACATTCTTCAAAATATCTTCCTTTGTGTTCAGTAGAAGGAAATTCATAAGGGTTTGAAACAACTAGTGGGAAAGTTTTCATTTTTGGGTTAACTATCCCTTTAATGACAGATGCAGACATGTGTTTGGCTTCTTCAAAAAGCAAGGAACAAGACCGTAATTGCACTATTGCATTGCACTATGAACGGAGTAAAGTTAAGTCTCTGTTAAACTCCCTTCTTGTCTTTAATAGTTACCAAAACATTACAGAATTCATTAACGTATTGTTAAGGTCAATATAGACTAAAAAACCTTAATATTATCCTATTCATTTCCTGATTCCTCAGCTTCTGGGAATGTCCCCACCAATCTCAAAACCAAACCTACGCCCTTGTGAATCCGATAACTCTTTCTGACACACTCTCACACCATTTCCCTTAGTTAGTTTGTTGTTATAGTTGTTAATTTGACTACAGCTGTGCATACCTCATAATTGGCAGTATTGAAGTTCATGCCATTCTCTCCTTAGTTGTTGGGTATTATTGATGTCAAGCCTTAGTTGTGGATTACTCTCACTTAGTTTGGATCTCTTTGTGGATTACTAAAGCCTGTTTGGATTTATCCGTCTTCTTCATTGTGCTTGTGTATAGCCACATACGTGTGACACTTTCATTGATGATAGAAGGCATTAACAAAAGATTTGATAAGGGAGTCATAAAACATTTTATTTAACTCTGATCACTCCCATGAGATTTATTGCAATCATTAAACATTTTATTTATTATTTCGGATTCACCAATTTCTTCTTATTTTCTAACATAAGAATTAATTTTGTATTCCCAAAAATCTTCTTAGAAATTTTCTTATCTTTTTTCTTAAAACAAAACTTTTAAGAAAAATTCAAATTTTTGAAAATAATGTTCTTAAAAACCATGAATCTTAAATAACTTCATAAAGTTAGGATCACTGCCAATTAGTTGTAGAAAGGGTACGATTTTTAATTAAATGCTTTTTTCAAATATTAAACCTTACAAAATTATAAAACTTATAACTTATAAAACTATATGTAACTACTAAAATATTTTACTTGTATAAAATAACATCCTATTTGAACTAGCATACTTGGCTAATTAGATGTTTGTGTTCCAGATGGAAATACTGTGCGTTGCCAATTGGCAGAGAGAGCCAGAAAGGCCTTTTACAGATTGTGAAGATTATCTCACCCTTCCTGATCATGCACTGCTTAGACTTTATAGGCTGCCAAAAAACTCAGTAATGTATCTGGCACATATTCTAAAAGAGAATTTGCAGCGAAAAACAAAAAGATCCTCTCCCCTTCCTGTGATACTTCAGATAATGATTACACTATGATTATTTGCTTCCAGATCATTCCAAACAGTTTTAAGTAAAACTGTAGGAATTAGTCAGTCCAATGTGTGCTGAATTGATTTTAGCGTGTCAAGGGCTCTCATCAGAATGGTGAAGAACTTCATCAAGTTCCCATCAACAGCGGCAGAACAAATCCTTGTTAAACACAAATTATTCGAGATGCTGCCATTTCCAATACATTTCCATGTATTGGGAGCAGTGGATGGGACATACTACACATAAATAATATGAAATACATGAATTGGTAATATTAACAACATATCTTTTTAACTTGCTCTCAACATTTATCTTTTTAGGTCGCATCTGATGATGAAGAACTATGTCGACAGGAAGAATTTCCATTCAATTAATGCCCAGATAGTCTGTGATGCTTCACTGAAAATAACAAGCCTTGTAGCAAAATGGCCTGGGAGTACCCATTCTTTAATGGGTGGCTATTAATATAATAAGTAATATATGTTTTATAATATTATTTATTTAAATATATCGACTCAGATCAATATTTTGTCTAATTATTTACTTGTGTGGCAAGTAGCCGTGTAATAAGCGGCACAATGTACATCCAGCCAGTTGTTATCTCAGAATAAACACTGTCAAGGTCATAAGGACCCTTACGCGAATCTTTACCTAAAATCATGTACTGTTACTTTAAAATCGTTACTGTAATTACTGTTACTTTAAACATTTTAATGCATTTGTTCATTAGAACATAGTGCATGAATACAATTTATTTGCAAGTATTTATTATAAAAATTATTAGTAAAAAGTAAATATTTATGGAATTAATACAATTTTGTCATAATATATTTCTTGAACTACGATTCTGTCATAAATATTTCTTGAATTACAGTTTACAGTTTGCATTTCTTTATTTCTATATTTTCTTTTTCTATGGCCAGTCTCTCTCTCTCTTCACCTGAAGCAACTCCTTCAGAACGTTTCCGAGTGCAGCAACTTCTATCAAAAGCTTTGTTTGGATTTCAATCATGTCCTCTGTGCGGAACCTCATTGGTTTGGGAGTTTGGCACAAAGGAGTGTTGCCATCTAACAGGATCTGTCATAAATTCATCTCAGGCTCCAGGGGAGCCTTAAAAACATAAATGCAACTTTCATGACATTGTCATTGTTTGCTCCAATGATTTTTCTGCTCCTTTTTTTTTACTGCTGACTTTAGGTCTGCCCTTTTCTTTTTCACCCCATCCACATCCTTAACAGAGTTGGCCACCACTGAAACGTCCTCCGTTACCCGTTCCCATGCATGTCGCTTATTGTGTATCGAGATATTGTTATCCAGTCTCCCAAGGAGTACTTTCTTCATTGCTCTAATTTCCACAACAAGAACCTCCAGCTCTTGCCTAGTTAAGTTTTTGTTTCTTTTCTTGTCATCCATGTCAAATTAGCTGATTAGTTTACGCTTTCCTGTGACTAAATTCTCTTTTGATGGTTAATGTCGTTAAACTAACACATCTCATGCTCTTTAGATTCAAAAACATGATCGTGATGTGGTTGCTACTTAAAAAAAAAGTATATATAAAGTGATACAATTAAAATGTGGCGGTAATAAATTTGTTGTAGCTCTATGCTACTTTAAGTTTATTCGTAATAAAAAAAAATAAGATTATCTAAAGACTTTTTCAAGAATTGGACTTAGGAATTTATTAGAATTTATCTTAAGAATTTTCTTAACTTCTTTCTTAAGAAGACTTTTGTGAATCCGGCCTGGTTCTCAGTGAAAGTTCCTCTTATAAATTTAGTAATTTCCTTTTTATTTTAATAATGTCTACTCCTGTTTTTTTAATGGCTAATTGTTTACCATAGGTTCTAACAACATACTTTTTGAAATTTCAAACGTTTCCATTCTTTACCAAATTCTCTGTATTAAATGCAGAGATCCAATGATTATGGATCTTGAGTTTTTCTATAATGGATTTAAAGTCATCATATTTTAACAACGAATTATTAAGCTTCCAATATTCTCCACTATTTTTATGAATCTGACCCCCAGATACAGTAACTTTTAGGCTAATTACTTTTTAGTCAGTTAGAACAGGCAATATAGGTAAAACAGAAGATTCTAAACATGAAGAAATCAACTAAAGGTCAATATGTGACTGTAGTAAGAAGTTTCTGATGTTCCATGTCTAAGCTCCTCAGCTGTGTTGTATTTTATTTTAGTTATAAGAGAGTATAAGATCACTAGAATCACTGTTCTCTCAAGGAAGGTATCTTTCCAAGGAGCCATTCATTACCAAAATATAGCTGCACGCAGCAATTATCGGGGCCAAGCTCAAAGACGACAAGACATGCCAACATGGTTGGGAGTGTCAGACCAACTGCAACAATGAGCAATTAAAGATGTTTTAAGATGATTTTAGGCAAAATGGCTGAAAAATCATATATACAGTCACTAATAATATGATTTAATGGTTTATCACTTTCGACTAATTGGTGGCGCAGTTACGAAATTGATGTGGTGTGGTCAGAGTGAGGTGACTATGACACGTACAAAATTTGGTGTCAAAATGTCAAGGCATTGTAGAGATAAAGCCTGAATGGTCATTTTTGCATCATGCCTCAAATTTGCAGCTGCGGGATACGAAAACGTTTTCGTCTGTCGACACAAATGATTCACACATATCACACATATTATTCGATTTTGGTGAAAATCAAACAAACGGTTTAGGATGAGTTTGAAAAAGTAGGTTTTGAAAGCAAATCAAAATGGCAGACCGGAAGTTTGGCTAAATATGGCAAATTTGATATCTATGTTTTCGGCATGACCCAATTAATATATTAAGACCAGTTCATTACAATAGGTTAATTTAGTCAAAAGTAATTAGCATTTTTACAAATTTCATTATAACATTTGACCACAAGGTGGTGCTGTCTAGAAACCTTTTGGGTACCTTCATGGCATGGTGCTGATGGCACATACTGAGTTTCGTAATGATACACCAATGCATTCAAAAAGTATAGCAGTTTATGTCAGAATACTGTATTGTAGTTAAAGGCAATTACATTATTTGTTCTATTATAGCGCCACCAGGTGGTGCAGTTTCACCGCTTTTTTATGTGTTCTCAGAGTGAGCCCTTACATGTGTGTCAAATTTGGTGAAAATATCTAATTTTGTTTTGGACTTATAGACATTTATAAGCGCATCAAAAATTAACCGTGGGCGGCCTTTTTTTTTTTTTGACCACTTAGGCTACTATCAAAATTGTGACATTTGGGCATTAGCGTATAGCCAACGACCTATGTTTCTGATTTTCCTACGGTGGTTTAGTCTTGATCGGACTTTACGAACGATTGCGACGATATTAGCAACAGATTTTTAAGCGCTAAATCACAACGCTGCAAAAACTATAAAGCAAAACCTAGCATGTTTGATATTATTGGACTCTGCAAGGATTCAGGAATGTAAGGAGATGACTCACGTGAAAATATGTCGACCAAATCCAAAGTTATAAGCATCTGAATATTTTATTTTACCAATAGGTAGCGCTGGTTCGAAACATATTAGGCTCCTTCAGGGCATCGTGCCGATGACCCAAACTGAGTTTAGTAACGATACGCTAATGCATTCATAAAATAAAGTATTTTACCACTAAATTCAAAATGGGCGACGCCCAAAATGGCAGATATGGAAAATATAACTTTTTGTCGGCATGGTCTCAAGATGATCTGGTTAAATATTCATGAATATCGGAGCAACGGCCTAGGAGGAGTTTGAAAAAGTAGATTCTTCTGAAAATTCTAAATGGCGATTCTAAAATTCTAAATTCTGAAAAGTCTTGAACCAATGAATCAGGAGAAAAAAAATATTTTGTCTCTAGCGGTCCCTTATGGTTCTAAAGTTATTAGCATAAACATGAGTGTGACTTTGGACAGGTGGTGGCGCTAGAGGGATTGATTTAGAGACTCCAAAATTGGAGTGATTAATGTTGGGATTGACCTCTATCAGTGTGCAAATTTCATAACTTTCCTGCAAGCGGTTCTATAGACATCCAGAGCAGAATAATAGTTATAAAGAACAGCAATGATTTCAATAGGTGCCTACGCACTTTCAGTGTTTGGACCCTAATTAAGGTCACCGCCAATGATACCCCTTTTCCATCAGCACAAATCGGGTGCTAGTTCAGAGCTAGTGCTATTGCCGGTTCGGAGTTGGTTCATATGAGACCGCATTCAGCACTGGCTTCATGGCCGAGTCCGGAGATGGGTGTGGCAGAGCGGCACGTACCGGGTGCACGTCACCCCACACAGCCTCCAACCTTCAGCCCATGGTCGGACCCTTCATTTATACGGGCAGGTGTTCCCCTAGAACAAGTGTCCAGGCATGCTGTGGTCTTCACGCATGCCTCTGCCACCAGCTGGGGGGCCACGTACAATGGACATGCAGTTTCAGGTTTGTGGATGGGGCCTCAACTGCATTGGCACATCAATTGCCTCGAGTTGCTCACAGTACGCCTTGCGCTGGGCCGCATCAAAGGGCTGCTACATGGCAAGCACGTACTGGTACGTACGGACAGCACTGCGACCGTTGTTGTACACCAACCGCCAAGGTGATCTACGCTCCCGCCGCGTGTCACAACTCGCCCGCTATCTCCTATGGAGTCAGAAGCATCTGAGGTCTCTTCGTGCCATTCACATCCCTTGCGTTATCGATCGTGCAGCCGACAAGCTCTCACGGCAGACTAGGCTTCCGTGTGAGTGGCGTCTCCATCCCCAGGTGGTCCAGCTGATATGAGACTTCTTTGAAGCCACTCAGATAGATCTGTTTGCCTCTCTGGACTCGACCCATTGCAAGTTGTTTATTCCCTGACCGAGGGGACCCTCGGCACGGATGCACTGGCGCACAGCTGGCCCCGGGGCCTACTCAAGTATGCGTTTCCCCCAGTGAGCCTTCTTTTTTTCATTTTTTTTTTGTCCCACCTCCACCCCCCCTCTTCGGAGGACACCTTTATTTATTTATTTTATTTATTTATTTATTTATTTATTATTATTTTTTTTTTATTACAGAAACTGTAATATCTTTTTTAAGTACATACACAATATCTTATATTCGGATTACATTTATAATCAGTACCTTTAACTGTTGTCCTACCATAACCTTTCACCATGTTTTAGTAAGATCCTAGATCCTTATAAAGGCATGGGGGGTTAGATTACCATATACAAATTGATACACATAACACTTCTTTTTCTTCTTTTCCCACAATGCTGCTCTGGCTTAAAAATGACCTGGAATCGGGATTGCCTAGACATAGACTGATAACAGGCTTGTGCTAACTGTAGACCACTGGGCTAGTCCACAGACTGATAACGGGATTGTGCTGACTGCAGACTGCTGGGCCGGAACACAGACTGGTAACTGGATTATGCTGACTACCGGCTGCTCGACTGGTCCACAGGCTGGTGATGGGCTTGTGTTAGTTGCGGACTGATAGGCCGGGACACAGACTGGTAACAAGTTTGTGCTGACTGTAGATCACTGGGCTGGTCCACAGACTGGTAACGGGAATGTGCTGACTGCAAACTGCTGGGCTGGGACACAGACTGAGAGCTGCTTTATGCTGACTGCAGGCCACTAGGCTGGTCCACAGACTAGTAACAGGTTTGTGCTAAATGCAGACCACTGAGATCTGGTCCACAACTGTGAGCTGGCTTAAGCTGGTTGTTGAATGCCAGACTGGTCCACAGCTTGTAAGCTGGCTTGGGCTAGTTGTTGGATGCTAGACTGGACCACAGATTATGAGCTGACTTGGGCTGGTTGTTGGATACTAGACTGGTCTGCCGATTATGAGCTGGCATGGGCTGGTTGTTAAATGCCAGACTGATCCACAGACCGTGAGCTGACTTGGGCTGGTTGTTGGATGCCAGACTAGTCCACAGATTGTGAACTGACTTAGGCTGGTTGTTGAATGCTGGACCGTCCACAGACCGTAAGCTGACTTGGGATGGTTGTTAGATGCCAGACTGGTCCACAGATTGTGAGCTCGCTTGGGCTGGTTCCACTGCGCAAAGTCAGGGAGGACGAGGAGCAGGTCTTGTTAGTTGTGCCGTATTGGCCCAACCGGACCTGGTTCCCAGAACTCATGCGAGCTGGGCGACACCTAACACGTTCGCTAGATTCTATAGCCTCCGTGTAGAGCCGGTATCTTCCCGTATACTCGCCCCCAGTCACAGTGGCCAGTTGCGCGAGGGACACGTTCTTAGTGTCGGCTTGCAACACCGCTCCCGCCCCCATGGGCCGGATATGTGCGTCTATTTGCTCCAGCAGTGTTCCCCAGAAATGGCTAACCCTGTGAGTTCCTCCGTCACCCCTGCGGCAGACAGACGTTGCGGAGCGTCTGACGCCAGATCTACACTCGTATGCATTGTGGAACCGGTGTTAGGCTGGGTGACCATATGTAGCGGTCCCTGCAGGCGACCCCATATGTCTATTCCTCCACGATCAGCTCCTCTGCGGATGAGCCTGTGTCTTTCCCTCAACAGAGCCCGCTCTGACATCTCTGCTGGTGTTCTTCCCCCCTATAACTAGGCTGAAACCACCCCAGAGACTGCCATATGTTATACTACCCTGCTTGTCTAGTACATGTGTGTATCCGTAACAGTGCCCCCCTCCGGGGTAGGATGTGGCTTCCGCAACGTTCCCTTTCCCAAGGGCACGCTTTTCCAGCGTTATCCAATAACTCACACTGAGTGGGTCTTGCGGAACAGCAGTGACTGACCTTCTCTGCTTAGAGCTCCTACTTCTGCCCAACACTGCAGTCAGGCCCGGAGACTCAAGCAGAGCGCTGGAAGGGCCAGCAGCCATGGCGTTTTGGTAGATATCCCCATTCGTCAGAATCACCTCTGACTCACGTCATAGTGAGCTGACAAATGGGAACGTCTCGGTTACGTATGGTAACCCTCGTTCCCAGAGGAGGGAACGGAGACGTGAGTCCCCTCACCATAGTTGCTGAGCTTCCGCTGCACGGCCGAGTCACAGGTCAGGCTCCTCAGTGGAAAAACAAGGATGCGAGGCACCTGCTGCTCATTATATCCTCGCGATGCACAGCAGCTGGTGCAATTATCGCATGCCAATGTGCATTGGCTCGTTTAGTTACACTCGAAGTAGATAGGCTCTCGCAAGCGATCCCCATTCATCAGAATCACTTCTGACTCACTTCTCCGTTCCCTCCTCGGGGAACGAGGGTTACCATACGTAATCGAGATGTTTTTAATAGTATTTATTCTGCACTTTATACTTGATAGTTAAAATACAGCCCTCTATTGCTAATAAATGAAACAACACAATTGTTATCTTTACAGGCAATCTTGCAGCTGAAGGAAAGACGAAGGTCACCTGTAATGTGGGCATACCCAAGATCTGACCACTGGTGGGACACAATTGTTCCGGATTTCACCCCTTTACAATTCATGCAGAATTTTTGTGTCCCCAGAATCATTTGAGTACATCTGCAGTCGGTAAAAACAAAAGACACAGCAATTACCAAGCATGTCATGGGGAGAAGGAATACAAACTACTGTTTGTGTGTCCCAATCCGAAAGCGTGTTGCAATTGCCATCTAGAAACTGGCCACTGGCAGTGAAGATAGGACCATAAGCGTCCTCATTGATGACTCTCTTAACTTTAAATGTCATATTGACCATCTTGTAAACAAACTAACTATCAAAGTATGTTGGCTTGTTCTATAAGATCAAGCGTATGTTGTTAGATAGATCATACAAACTATCAAAGTATGTTGGCTTGTTCTATAAGATCAAGCGCCGTGCCGGCGCTTCCGCGCTGGTTAAACTCCGCGAGCGCGGCCTGCGCACTGCACTCCCAAGTATTCATCTCGCGAATCTCCGATCCCTTCCTAACAAAACGAATGAACTTCTTCTCCTCACCTGCACTAACAAGGATTTTTTAAACTCTGCTGCTCTGTGCTTCACTGAAACCTGGCTGAGTGAAGCCATACCGGACAATGCAATACATCTGCCGGGCTTCCAGCTGTTCCGAGCGGATCGCATCGCGGAGCTAACGGGGAAAACGAGAGGTGGTGGATTGTGTTTCTACATTAACGAAAGTTTGTGTTCAGATGTAACAACACTGAAGAAGATGTGTTCTCCTAATTTAGAGGCACATTTCATAAACTGTAAACCCTTCTACTCGCCTCGGGAATTTTCCTCTTTCATTCTCGTGAATGTTTACATCCCTCCAGACGCGTGCGTGAGCGCGGCGCTACAACAGCTGGCTGAACAAATAGCTGAAACGGAACAAAGGTACCCAGACTCTCTTTTAATCATTCTTGGGGATTTTAACAAAGCAAATCTTTCCCGTGAACTACCAAAATACAGACAGCACGTTACATGTCCCACCAGAGACAGTAATATACTGGACCACTGTTACACCACAATAAAAAATGCGTATCACTCGGTCTCACAGGCAGCTTTGGGGCTCTCTGATCACTGTTTGGTTCATCTCATACCGACCTACAGGCAGAAACTGAAATCAGCTAAACCTGTAATAAGGACTGTAAAAAGATGGACTAATGAAGCAGAGCAGAATCTACAGGCCTGCTTTGATTGCACTGATTGGACTGTTTTTGAAGCTGCTACCAACGATCTGGATGAGCTCACAGATACTGTAACATCATATATAAGTTTCTGTGAGGATACATGCATTCCTACCAGGACATTCTTATCATTCACTAATGATAAACCATGGTTTACTGGGAAACTCAAACACCTTCGTCATGCCAAAGAGGATGCTTACAGAAGTGGGGATAAAATCTTGTATAACCAGGCCAGAAACAGATTGACAAAGGAGATCAGAGTTGCTAAAAGGAACTACTCTGAAAAACTGAAAAAACAGTTTTCATCCAACGACCCATCATCAGTCTGGAATGGCCTGAGGAACATCACCAACTACAAGTCACCATCCCCCCGATCTGTGGACAATGAACACCTGGCTGACGATTTAAATTCATTTTACTGAGGGTTTGAAAAGCCCTCATTCACACCACACACCCGGTCTGATCTGCACTTCACACATTAACCATCACCTCCTGCACTCCCACTCCCCCCTCCTTCCATCCAACCTGAGCTTAAGGTCTGTGTGGAGGACGTGAGCAGAGTCTTCAAAAAACAGAAGACTAGGAAAGCCTCAGGCCCAGACGGCATCTCATCTGCTTGTTTAAAAGCCTGCGCTGACCAACTGGCCTTCACGCAGATCTTCACGCAGATCTTCAGTGGATCATTGGAGCAGTGTGAAGTTCCCTGCTGCTTCAAACGCTCCATTATCCTTCCTGTCCCCAAAAAACCCCAAATCACTGGACTTAATGACTACAGACCTGTCGCTCTCACGTCTGTGGTCATGAAGTCGTTTGAAAGACTGGTGTTGGCCCACCTGAATGACATCACTGGACCCCTGCTGGATCCCTTTCAGTTTGCTTACAGATCAAACAGGTCTGTGGATGATGCAGTCAACATGGGACTGCATTATATCCTGCAACATCTCGACAGACCAGGGACTTCTGCAAGGATCCTCTTTGTGGACTTCAGTTCGGCCTTCAATACCATCATGCCTGATATTCTCACAGCCAAACTGACCCAGCTCTCCATGCCATCCTCGATCTGTCAGTGGATCTCCAGCTTCCTGACGGACAGGCAGCAGCGAGTGAGACTGGGGAAACACACATCCAAGACTCTCACAATCAGCACTGGTGCCCCCCAAGGGTGTGTTCTCTCCCCATTGCTCTTCTCCCTGTACACTTATGACTGTACTTCTAAAGACCCCACTGTCAAGCTCCTAAAATTTGCAGACAACACCACTGTCATCGGTCTCATCCAAAACGGTGACGAGTCTGCTTACAGACTGGAGGTTGAACAGCTGGCTGTCTGGTGCAGTTACAACCTTGAGCTGAACACGCTCAAAACAGTGGAGATGATCGTGGACTTCAGGAGGAACAGCCCAGCACTCCCCCCACTCACCATCATGAACAGCACAGTGGAAGCAGTGGAGTCATTCAGGTTCCTGGGCACTACCATCTCTCAGGACCTCAAGTGGGACAATCACATTGACTCCACTGTGAAAAAGGCCCAGCAGAGGCTGTACTTCCTTCGCCAGCTGAGGAAGTTCAACCTGCCACAGGAGCTGCTGATTCAGTTCTACTCAGCCGTCATTGAGTCTGTTTTATGCACTTCCATCACTGTCTGGTTTGGTTCAGCTACCAAATCAGACATCAGGAGACTACAACGGACAGTCCGGACTAGGGAGAGGATTATTGGTGCCTCCCTGCCAACCCTCCAGGACCTGTACTCTTCCAGAGTGAGGAAGAGAGCAGGTAAAATCATCACAGACTCCACTCACCCTGGACACCACCTGTTTGAACGGTTACCGTCAAGACGGCGACTCAGATCATCGGCCACAAGAACATCTAGGCACAGGAACAGTTTCTTCCCACAGGCCATTTCCCTTCTGAACAGTTAACATATCTCCCAAGACATATGCCTGTAAGTGCAATACTCCCACTGTTTAGTGCAATATCTTAAAAATCAGGTGATATTTATATTTATTCATACTACACAAAATACTGTATATATGTTCATAATCTGTAAATGTTTATTCTGACAAAACCCAACTGTGACCATATATTTTTATAGTATTTTCATATTTTTTATAATTTTATTTGTAGAATTTGTATTACTATTTGTATTACTATTACTTGTTGTATCTGTATTTGTATATGTGCACTGGAAGCTTCAGTACCAAGGAAAATTCCTTGTGTGTGCAAGCACACTTGGCAATAAAGCTCTTTCTGATTCTGATTCTGAAGATCAGAGATTCCCTACCTCTGTCTGCCCTTCTCATGTTGTACAAAACTCTCTTTGAACCACATCTTAACTACTGTGCAATGGTGCAATGGACATGGTGCAACACCTTCACAAGTCATCTTAAAAAACTTGTATCCCTGCAAAAGAAAGCCATACGGGCTCTGTCCTGGTCAGAGATAAATCCATCCTCTATTTTAACGCTTTGAGCTATTGAGACTAGCTGAGCTAAATGAATATCATAATGCCTGCCTTATGTTTCAAATTGTAAATAGGCTGAACTCTAGATTGAGTAGTCTTGTTCCTATCTCCAGCACTCAGCACACAAACCAAACAAGAATCAAACCACTTATATTAGGAAAATGTCGCAGACATGTGCGTGCCAGTATGAGTGTTGTCTGTAGGGTCCTGCAGATCTGGAACGAGATTGATGATGGCCTCAAGGTGTTGCCCTCTATCTCCAACTTCAAAAGACAACAAAAAATTATTTAATTTTAACCTATATCTAATATAAAACTGTTTTCTCATGGATTACTGGGATGTATGTGTATGATTGTATGTCTATGTATTGTTATGTATGTGTTCTGGTACGATTTGCGTGCATCTACTCCACCTGGTTACAGATGGTAACTGTGTATACCTTGTCTGTACCACTACCCTTTCATAAATCATGGGTCACACCTATAAGCTTTCTTAGCTTCTTTGGGAGACCCATTCACTATACCCAATTAATTCTGTACCCCCTAACTGTATTATTGTAATGTTTGAAGTGGCATTGTGAATAAACTCAAACTAAAAAAAAAAAAAAAAAAAAAAAAACATCTTTTTGGGGTAGGCCTCAGCACTGTCTTTAATTTTGTTCAGGAATTCTGCAACACAGTCATCATGGTGCTGCTTCGTGTCCGCCTGAGATTTCCTGATGCTGATAAGTTGTTAGAAATGAACACTTTCTTTTTAAAGCAGAAGGGGCTGACATTAGAGCTGCATTAATGATGCATTTTAACAGAGGGAACAAGTGATATTTTAAACAACAACGCCACATTTTTGTAAAACTTGACATTTGTGTTTGAGGACACCTGAACTGTCATGAATTGTATTGTATTCTCCTCTATTGATTAAAGACATTTGTATTCCAAAACATTTATTTAAAAATATTAATAAAACTTCTTTTTTTTTTAAGTGCAGTAAAGAAAAAAAGTAAATACTTTTTTAAATAAATGTACAAAAAACAAAAAGAAAAAAAACTGTGGTGTGATTTATTTGCAATCATTTTTGCGGTTGTGCCTCCATTACCCCCACCATGCGCCCTGTGATTCCGCCCCGTGCTCTCATTTCCTGCAGCAAGGCATCATCTATTTCTTTGCTGTGCTGCCAGAACCTCTCATCTGCCCTTTCCAAATATTGGACGAGTTCAGAAGTACTTTATCTCTTCCTTTTTCCTGTGTACATCAATAGCAAATTACATAGGTCAATGTGTTGTCATAGCAATGCAAATAAATGTTTTCTGCAGGGTATTATGGGTATGCATCTGCTACATGGTGATCATATTATTTGTGACAGGTATAAACTACTACATGTTATATTGCAGAACTAAAGCATCATACTATATCACTACACTTCATCTTGTGCTCACTTCTTTTTCTAAACTTTAGCTTTATGTAGTGTTATCTAATTCAGTGGTTCCCAACCCTGCTCCTGGAGTACTCCCAACACTGCACGTTTTCTTTATGTGCTCACACTATACGGTCCGAACGTCGAGCTGCGACTTGACTGCTCATAATATATGTGTGCAATATGTGCGATAAACCCCCGTGCCAGGTTGCGCCTAGACGGCATGTATCCAGAGATAGGCCTATTGTCAAAACAAGCATCAGCTATCAATATCAAGATGATTTAGCACTTCCAATTTATGTATTAAATTATTATTAGTATTATTGTATTAGGGAAGGCTAATTTTATTATTAAATTGATCTGCTATTATAATTAATTTGCCACGCAATAATTTCACAGCACATAACCGCAATGCGCTGTGAGGATAATAAAATATTACATATTAGAAGCTTACTCCTCAAGGAATAATAATAATATAATTATATGCCTATAATTCATTGTAATCGACCTAAATGTTTTAGACAATTTCTAATGAGGATCCTCATTGAAAATTGTCTAAAACATTTAGGTCGATTACAATGAATTATAGGCATATAATTATATTAACAGTCTATAATATGTCCGAACACTGCAATAATTAGTCATCAATGAAAATTAAAAACAGGTTTATTTCAAAAACATTGTTTAACAAATTAATAAAAGAGGCACGGTGTTACATCGCAGGTGGCTTGGAAGACGTGGGTAACAACTGGACAAACTGGAGGTAAGCAACAGTAATTTGTAGCTAATATGAACTACAGAACTTAAAGAGTTCCCTCTTTTCGTTTTTTGCTGCAGATTGAAATGATTAAAATTCTGTTTTCGCGCAGGCGCAGTGAGGGAAAAAACACTGAGTTTAGGGCAACTGTGTGATATAGTCACGAGGAGCGATCAAAATTTCTGACATGCCAGAAATTCATCCGACCATCCGATTGCCGATCAGGAGAGGTTAATCACCTCTCATTTCTCCCTGTACACTGCACGAACAAACGACGCACGACAAAGCTGAAAATTGGCCCGACTCGAAAAAGAGTCGCACAAGTCAGAATTCGGCTCAAAATTGGACGAAAATCGCACAGTGTATGCCCGCCTTTAGGGAGACAAAGAGAACGTGCAGTATTGGGGGTACTCCAGGAGCAGGGTTGGGAACCACTGATCTAATTTAATGAATGTTACATATCAAAGCAATTTGAATTGATATTCATTAAGTGAAATGAAGAAAAAATATAAACATTATTTCAGTATCTGATAGTAATCAGTGCAGTGTATGGTGTCGCAACTATTTGCACAGCAAGTCTTACCCCGTTTGTCCTGTTCTGAAGATGCGGGACATGTATCTTCAGAGCTGCTACACGGAGAGCTGCAGCCTAGCGGTGGTGGCAAATTAACATTGTCATCACCATCGTTGATGGCAGACAATTCTATAAACAAAAACAAAACAGTGCTTTAAAAAAAAATGATTGTCCACTTCACTTTATACAATGTTCTGCAATACTTTATACACAGAAATCACAGCTAACTTGCTACAATCCTAGCTAGCAATATTGCAAATACTGATGTGAGAAATTAGTTCCTCGCTAAACAGATAAGAAATACATAGCTGGCTGGGAACAAACAATAAAAATGTATGAATATAACTTACCAGGATCAGTGGAACTTTGCTGCAGTGAATCATCCACCATTGACTCGAGCATTATTGTTGCTGAGTTCAGAGCCCCGGTCTCCTGGCATGACGGTCTATCACCGAGGACAGTGTCGAGAAAGTCAAAATGTGGGTTTCGACGTAGCTGGCCATTGCCGCTTCGACCAAGGTCCTTTTTTTGGTCCTTGTACTCCTCCTCTAATTTTTTTAGTATGTTGCTGATCTGTTCGATGTTCCTGTCGAAACCCCCATCTCGCGCTGAATGTGCTGTAATACAGGTTTCCTTCGTGAAGCTCCTCCAAATTTATTCTAGACTTCTGCCGAAGACCAGAGTACAAGGAAGCAGTTTGTTTCCTCCTCTGACCACTGTTTTTTGGGCTTAATAGCTTCCATCATCTTTAGCTGCTGCTAATTCAAAAATGGCGGTCAAAACTTTCAGCTCGTCTTGTTGGTCACGGTAACCCCGCCCCCTGCCCCTGACACAACGATTCTTACTTCTAGACCAGCAATGTATTGGTGCTACTTACAAACCACTTTTCCTTGTTCAGAGCTGGTGCTTTAGGTGTCGAAAGACAAATAACTGATTTAAAACTAGGCTCTGGCTCTGAACCAGCACTCAAACTGCCTTGGTGGAAAAGGGGTATCTTGACAATTTTTCTTCTTTTGTCAGTTCTTATCCAAAGCAGACTTTGCAATCTTTGAGGAAATCATTGTTTTTGCAACCTCACAGATAATCTCTTACCCAGTGAAGTGCAAACAAAATAATAATGGCCCTCAGTAAACAGGACACCGGCTTTCCTAATCTTTGAGCTACATCCTCTGCATCACAAATTTTTTCCACACGTTCAGACACCACTCCTTAGCAGATTTCCGTCAATTTGACCTTAAAATTCTTAATTTCTTTTTCTGGAACATTTAGTAACCACCTTCATTTATAGTGCTGCTCTTCAGCGATTCTGCTTTCCGAATGAGTAATAGCACCTGCTGTTCGGCAACTTTGGCTGTTGATTCGTCTTTTCACTTCTGTAAGTCTACAATTCTTCATTGACAAAAATGGGATGATTTCAGCTCTTCAATGTTGTTTGAATTTGTTTTGATCATTTCTTCAAGGGAGTCTATTCTCTCGTTGAGGATTGTGATGTTCTCTTGATGCTCATGGAATGAGAGATTACCTTAATTTTTTTTTGACGATCGGTGTTCTGGGGATGCGTGGAAATTACTCGCTGAAATCCATTTCTTTTACAAGTTGTTTTTTTTTTTACCACTTACCTTGGCTTATTAAATTCCGGAGGATATAAGTGGTCCTTTAGTTTCTTATGTTTTTTAGTTGTACCACTCATCTTTGCACTGTTAGCATCCACTGCCGACTACATTTGTTTTTCATCATTTAAGCTCATCAAGTCAAAAATTAACTTAAAAATAAAATTCTTGAGTACTTCAAGAATATAAGCAATTCAGGCTAAAACGTTTTTTTTTTCCTTTTCGCAAACAAAATAAAAGTTACACTATTTAACTTTTGGCCCTCTAATGATTAAAAAAATAATTGCATGCATTTTGCAGAACTTTGCAGAATTTAGCATTGTCTTGGTTGTGTTTCGGCTTTGTGTGTCTGTATGGATAAATTTGGTGTGCAGCACCGGTGAATAAATGGAAAATCCAAAAAAGATGTAATCTGAGCATGTAAGTGCCATATTTTATGCATTTGTTTTGACTAATGGGAAAACTGATTTTTTAATTGAATGACGTTACAACAGTTGTCAACAACGATTGCTAGTCTAATACGGTTAAACGCTGTAATTTTTTTAGAACTGATATTCTGGCCAAACTGACCACCTTATTCATTTATAGACTGGCATTGTTATCAACATAATTTCATGCATTTGGCAAGCCTATATCACTAAATGATTTATTTATATAAGTTGAACCTGTTCCAAATGGAACCTTAAGTTCTCGCAATCTTCATCCGAGTGCACGTTTTTGTGACGTATAAAAATAACATAATAATAAACATTTATTTGTATAGCACTTTCTTACATTAAATGCAACTCAAGTGCTTCACAAGCATCAAAAACATGATGGGAATACAAATTTACACAATGCCAATGTTAAAATATTCAAAAACGAATATTATTCATAATATTCATAATAAATTATTCATTTATTCAACATGTATGTGTGCATTAAAAGTACCATTTCGGCAATGAGAACATTTCTGAGCCAAATAAAGATAAAGATGTGTTCTGGTGACTGGCGTGTTTATTGAACCAATCAGATCAGAGTGAATCGAGTGTCAGCGAGAAGCTCATCTGATTGGCTACATGATGAAGGTGGACCCGCCCTCCTCTTCGTGCTTGCAGAACTCAGTGAGTGAGAGAATCGTGCCAAAACTGTAAGCAGGAAAAAGAAAGACGCAACTGTACAAATCGGGTTATTTCGGGAACTTTTTTACTCCATGCACACAATAAGTCATTTAGACATTTGCAACAGTTTATTTTTTTACACAAAGTTTGATTTTACGCAACTCATCTGTTTTGCAGTTCCTGCCTCTGTTGTTTTCGGTTGCAAATTGCTGTTCACAGGCTTGCAGTGCTTTTGGCCGCATTTGTATGGGGTTAGAATTCGGTCACAATTCTGCTCGCGCAAGATCACATTTTGAGCGCGCAAAAGGGCATTTCGCACGCGCGTGACCTGAGTTTTGCGGAGAAATGTTCGTCTCGCAGATAATAAAATATTTAGAGCGAACGAAAATCAATTTTGCATTTAAAATAAGTATTTGGATGTGTGCAGAAGTTCTCTTTCGCATGTGCAAAGTTTCACTTTCTTGCTCCTTTCATACCAGCCCTAAGCGCTCTCTATGCGCAGACGGCTCGCTTGCTCAACACAACCCAGCGTTACAATATGCCATAATTCCACCCAATCAGAGATGAGGCTGCTAAATTCTGATTGGCTGGCTTGAAAACCAATCACAAGACTCCCTGCATCACCGACTGTGGAAGAAGAAAAATACATGGTGAAAGATTGTGTTTTATTAATATTTTATTAATAAAATATTATTGTGTTACTAGAAATATTATTGTGTTACTAGAAATATTTTATTATCTGCGAGACAAACATTTCTCCGCAAAACTCATTTCACGCGCGTGCGAAATGCCCTTTTGCGCGCTCAAAATGTGATCTTGCGCGCGCAGAATTGTGACCGAAATCTAATCGCATACATTTGTGTGCAAAAACCGTGCCAAAAGTGTAAGCATGGAAAAATAAAAGTCTGAAGAATACAGATCCTATTTATTTTGCGTTTGCATGAAGCTGCAGCTTCAAAATACATGAATTACACTTACAAATAAGTTAAATGCTGCAAATATTTTTTTCTTACACTTGAAGGGCGATTTACACCTTTACAAATCTTCTCATGCGCATGCAAATTTATTTGACGCTTGCAATCTTATGTACACTTTCACAAATCTTACCCTGCGCATGCGGTTCTTTATGTCATCATTTTACCTTCATACAACCCGTTTTAAACTTGCGTCGGGCGCAAGAGTCGCCGCCGGTAAAATAGCAACAGCGCCCAAGACCCGCCCACAAAGTTACTTGTGCTTCGCGCTTAATACTTGCGTTTCAGATCGTTAAAATAGGGCATATAGTCTGTCGGGGGACCATCAGAATAAAGTGTTAGCAGATATAAGCTAACGGTCTACTAACACTCTAATGAGAGTTTGTTGACATGTAGTTGAAAAGTTACTTATAGTTAGTAGAATGTCTAAAGTGGACTATCGAAATAAAGAGTTACCCTGCATTTTTTTTTGTTGTTTTTGTAAAAAAGCATATATTTTTTTCTTAATGTGTAAGACTGCTGTATTTTGTATCAATTGTAACTTCGCTAAAGAACCCTATAAGCCAGTGTATATAGCATTACAATAATCAAAATGAGAGAAGATAAAAGCATGAATGAGTTTCTTAGCATCATCCAAAGATTAAAAAAAGGACAAATCTTGGCAATATTTCTCAGATGATGTGCTGAGTTTTGAGAATATTTCCCCGCCGTGTGACGGGGACCCGACCGCCCTCCCCCAGATTTCATTCAACCCCTAGCCACACGGGTCGAGGCCTGGCAGGCCATCCGCAGTGTATCAGACAGAGTAATGAAAAAAAAATAAAGTGAGGTTACTCGCTCCAGTTCGCTCGCAGACCCCCGTGCTTTCGCGCAGTAGCCGAGACATCGGTGAGAAAAAACGTAGCTCACGTCCTTCGCACCGAAGTGTCAAACCTACTAATGAAAGGAGCTGTTGAGACAGTTCCCCCATCATTAAGCGAGTTGGGCTTTTACAGCCGCTACTGCCTCGTTCCAAACAAATCCTTGCGCAAATTTGCCCAGAGGATTGGTTCTTCTCAGTGGATCTGAAAGATGCTTACTTTTATATCTAAATAGTCCACCACCACAGGCCATTCTTGAGATTTGCCTTCAAGTGTCGGGCTTATCAATATACGGTCCTACCGTTCGGTCTGTCTCTGGCACCCCGTGCATTCACAAAATTGCATGGATGCTGTGCTTATTCCCCTGAGACAACGGGGAATGGGCATATTGAACTACTTTGACGACTGGCTCGTACTAGCCCAATCGGAGAGCGAGTTGTTAACTCACAGATCCTGGCTCCTCTATGAAGGTATTTTTGGTGCAAAACAACTGATCGCCTGTGACAGTGAAATTTGTAGTTGTAGAGAATAGCTACACATGTGTATCAGTAAATTTGAAGTCACAGAGAGAAATGTTTTAAGAGTTGCAAACTTGTAGACTTTTTTTTTTTTCTCTCCCACAAACACAACACAACAGTTACACCTTTTCAAATTCTTCATTGCAGGGGCACAAATCCTATTCTACAAATCACAAATTAATAAACTTGTGCGCTCACATTTTTTGCTACAATTGCTGCAGTGAATATGGTGCAAAATGCATTTAAACACCCGCATCAAAAAATGTGAAGTCACAGAGAAATTTTGTTCATCCGCAAATCAGTATGTGAATTCATCCAATGAGAGTTGCACACTTATAGAATATTTTCTCACAAATATCTTGTATATTTTTCTAGCACAAACACTACAGCTGCTTGAATCTGCTGCGACTGTTTTTCTGAAAAACACTGTTTTCCGCTTTCAAGTGACAAGTTTGGCGCGCACTCCCTTTTGCACCATTTATCTCATGAAATGTGGAGCAAAAGTGATTTGTGCATCTGTAGAGGCAGTGGGCGGAGCCTACATTAATATTCATGAGTTTCCCGGGCATGCGCGTGGAATTGCTCATTTTAGTTCACACTCCTCGTTTCTCAGCAGGTTTAATGGGTTATTTCAAAAAAGGTAAATATAGTTTAAGTGCGAACTTAAAATAAAATTGTGCATTATTTCATAAGTTCATCATGTTTTTATTAGTTTGCACGTTTTTTGCATTCATTAATCACTGAATGATTGCAGGCATTCACTTCGTGTAGGCCTATAAAGCACAGCAAACTTCAACTCGTTCATTTCGTTGTGCTTTTCCTTTGTACATTGCAATGCTTTAAAACTGTCTTATGTTGTCATTTGTTGAATGTCACTGAAATGAAAAAAATAAAAAAAAATTTACAAACAAAATATACATTTACAAAAAAAATATCACAGGTTCCACTTTTACTGTAAAACCAAAAATTCCAGAACACCTGAATGATTACAGCAACACTTATTTCCAACAGAAGAGCAGATATAGTATATTCCTAAATACATTAATCATTACCATTGAATGATTATTATTTATTGCTAAGTTCTTCTGATACCTTACCTTATGAAGCTTTAAAACTGTAATCTCTGGCAATAATCTCTGGGAAATAACTCCACAACCATATCAGTGTCCAAATAAACATTTTGCACCCTACACTGATGTTTCTCTTTGTCATGTTATTTCTTTGACCTTATGTGTTGCACTGTGTGCCTGGATGATACGCAATGATTATCATTGATACAAATGCATGATCTATTTTGTTGCACAACAAACACTCATTCAACAACATGTTTTAAAAGTCATAAAGTTCTATAAACATGTATGTTCTTGCCCCTAGTCGAATGGGCCTTGATACCAATAGGGCAAACCTGACACACTGAGGTATAAGCCATAGAAATGGCATCCACTATCCATCTAGACAGTCTTTGCTTAGTGACTGGATCACCCTTAGATCGGTCACCCATGCAGACAAAAAGCTGTTCTGATTGCCTAAAAGACGCAGAACGCTCCAGATATATTCTCAGTGCTCTGACATGGCAGAGAAGATTAACCTCCCCATCCTCGGCAGAAGGGGGAAGGGCTAATAATGTAATAACCTGTGCTCTGAACGGCGTTGAGAGCACTTTGGGTACATAACCGTGCCTGGGTTTGAGAATGACCTTGGAGTCATCTGGACCAAACTCCAAACATGAAGGGCTCACAGAGAGAGCCTGCAGATCTCCCACTCGCTTGATAGATGCCAATGCCAACAGGAGAGCAGGCTTTAGCGAGAGAGGATTCAGACCAACCGACTGGAGCAGTTCAAAAGGCGGACCCTTCAGAGCCCCAAGGACAGTGGAGAGGTCCCAAAGCGGCACAGAAGGAGGTCTGGAGGGGTTCATCCTCCTAGCACCTTTTAGAAACCGTACCACCAGATCGTTTCTTTCTAGTGATTGGCCAGCCACCAGAGCATGATGCGCTGCAATGGCTGCCACATACGTAAATATACGGGGGCGTAAAGGGGGCGGTTGGGCCAGAGATGGGCCAGCGCGGCCCTGCTCTTCAAGAAGAACACTTCGCAATGGGTGTTGGTTCTCGAGGCGAAAAGGTCGACTTTGGCCTCACCGAACACACTCCATATCAGACTGACCGTCTGTGAGTTCAGGGACCACTCGCCTAGGGGAGTGTTGCCTAGTGAGAGCATATGGCCTGTGCCCATAAGAGGAGGTCTCTCGCCATAGCATGCAGGTTGCCTGACCTGATGCCACCCTGGCGATTTATGTTGGCCACCACTGACATGTTGTCCGTGCCGACTAAGACGTCTCTGAGGTTTGACAGAAATGCTTTCAGGGCCAAACCAACTGCTTTCATTTCCAGACAGTTGATATGTAGGCTCTGCTCCGTGCTCGACCAGAGGCCAGAGGCAGGCTTGCCGGAGGCAGGCTTGCCGGAGGCAGGCTTGCCCTCGTGCAGCGCTCCCCAACCCAGTTTGGATGCGTCTGTAAAAAACACTTTCCTCCTGAAAATTGTTTCCATGGTCACACCCTTGTGATACCAGTCCTGAGCCCGCCAGGAAATCAGGGTCCTTAAACAACCATGATTCACCATGATGCGCAGGCTGCCCGACTGCCACGCATGGGTTGGCACACGGCGTTTCAGCCAGTGCTGCAGCGGCCGCATGCGCAGTAATCCCATACGGAGTACTGACGATGCTGCTGCCATGAGACCGAGAAGTTTCTGAAATTTCTTCAGGGGCGCGTGCTCGAGCACTCTGAACGAGGCTGCCAGCGTCTGCACCTAGAGCGTGTGCTCTCATGTGAGCCGCGCCGTCATCGTCACAAAGTCTAAAACTGCGCCCAGAAAGACCACGCTCTGGCTGGGGGTCAGTTTGCTCTTTGAAACATTGATTGTGAGACCCAGGCATTCTAAATGGCTGAGAATCAAATCCCTGTGAGCCAGTAGCTCGGCTCTCGATTGTGCCAGCACCAGCCAGTCGTCGAGATAATTCAGCACGCGCACTCCCTGAAGTCTCAGGGGAGAGAGCGCTGCATCCATACACTTCGTGAATGTAAAGGGTGCCAATGACAGACCGAATGGCAGAACGGTGTATTGATAAGCCTGACCCTCGAAGGCAAATCTCAAGAATGGCCTGTGACGAGGGTTTGTCTGAATATGAAAGTATGCATCTTTCAGATCCATTGTATCAAACCAATCCCCCGGGCGAACTTGCATGAGGATTTCTTTGATAGTTAACATTTTGAAAGGCCGTCTCATGAGAGCCCTGTTCAAATGTCTCAAATCTAGTATGGGTCTGAGACCGCCGACTTTGACATGATCTGAAATAAAAATTATTTAAAGAGAAGGCTTATATTGACCTTTTAAGATTTTGTTTACATCTACCTTGTAAATATATTCTTTGCTATTTTATTAAAAAGGTTACAATTACAGCAACAATTAAAATAACAATATTTCAAGTGCAATCTTTCATTGTAAAAACTAAAGTATACATTTTATCATACATTGGAGAAAACACTATAATAACATCTTAGTTGATGACTTTATTTTAACATAGCCTAATATATTTAACATTTGAGCAGAAATTGGTGAACAAAAGCTTATTTGATGTGGCAGTAGTCTATTTTACAGTAAAAACTTTATAATCTGTCCAAAACTAGTCAACGAAATGTTGTCTTTCATATTTCATCTGTAACATAGGCATATCGTTTTTTGTTGTTATGATATATTAGGGCATATACATGTTAATTTGCAGTTTAATATGTTGCTTATACAAAGACATTTTATTTCAACATATTTCAGTCGATTTTTACTCATCTCAGTATAGCAATATAGTTTGGTAAAAGCTGTTCAGTTCATTCATTCACACACAGACGCGATTCATATTTAAACAGTCTTTTGGCGGTTTACATACACTAGGATATCGCGATTAGAACAATAATAAAAAAAACGTACTATTCTTCTCAGATGGATCCGTAACGTTGCTCCTCTAAATGAATTTAAACCAGCACTTCTGAGGTAAATTTCCCAGGATTATTCCTCACAGCCTCGCAAGACAACGTAAAGTAGCCTACTGTAATCTGATTCAATTTGGTGAGCTTTATCCATCTGATATGGGCTTTTACACGTTTGGATGTATCACCTCAGATCATTTGCATTTGAATAGCGCGCGCTCTCCGTGGGCGTGTCAAATTAAAAGATAATCTGCTTTAATGAGCTGAAATGAGAACGACTGACATTGCTCTCTTTTCATATAGATTACATAAACAGAGAATATTTGTTTTTGTTATGAATTAGATCATTTAAAAGTACAAACTTAAACGATTATTAAGATATATTGCTCATGCCTGGGTGAATAGTATTCGCTGAGTTTTGTTTAAGTTTAGAGACATGCTTAAAAAAAAAGTCCACGGTGACAGAGAGCCAGAAAGCACACCCTGTTTATTTTCTTTATTTTACAAAAGCACAATGTTTTATTTCGATTGTAAGTGGACACATAAAAAAGTAGACATTTAACAGTTTATTTTTTCATATTTCTCAAGTCTGTATGACCAAAAATGATGGAGTATTTTAGTTTTGCTGCTATGTGAAAAAAATTGAGCAAAACGCGCCGGCGCGTTTGCCGACCCCATAGGGTTAATTTAGTCCTGAAAACCTTCCTCCCAGATCTGGCGGGACACCACGTCCTGGTCTGCATGGACATTATGTCAGTGGTGTCCTATATAAATTGCCAGGGCTGCCTCAGGTCACCCAGCCTGGACGCTATGGCCAGACTCCTCCTCCTTTGGGCACATGCCAACCTGCGCTCCCTAAGGGCGGTGCACGTACCAGGTATTCTGAACCAGGGCGCGGGTATCCAGAGACAATGTCCCCCCAGGGGAATGATCTCTCCACCCTCAGACGTTTCACATGATATGGAGCACCTTCGGCAAGGCAGAGATCGACCTCTTTGCCTCAGAAGACGATGCTCACTGCCCAATATTATTTTTGAAGAAAAGGGACGCCCTGGCCCACAACTGGCCCAACCACCCTCTTTATGTGTCCCCTCTGGTCTCGATGCTCCCACAGGTCATCGAGCGGATCAGGGAGAGCAAGTGCTCAGTCCTCCTCATAGCCCTCCTCTGGAGATCCAAAACTTGGTTCCCAGACCTGGCAAAGCTGCTGAAAGCAGCTCCCTCGCCCATACCGCTGAAGAAGGACCTCCTCACGCAGGCAAACGGGTCAATCTGGCACCCCCGCCCAGATCTGTGGGCCCTACATGTATGGCCCCTCAATGGGTACCCAGGGACTTCCCAGAAGGTGTTCAAAATACCATGATTGAAGCTAGAGCACCGTCTACCAGACGCCTCTATGCCTTCAAGTGGTCTGCGTTCGCAAGCTGGTGTGCAGCACAAAACGTAGACCCACACACATGTGAAGTACCTCTAGTACTTTCCTTTCTTCAGGAGCTGCTGGACACGGCCAGGACCCCCTCCACGCTCAAAGTATATGCGGCGTACATAGGGGCTTTTCACGCCCCTGTGGCCGGCCATTCCAAGTGGAAAAGTGACCTGGTCATTCGTTTCCTCAAGGGGGCCAGGAGGCTCAACCCACCTATGTTCTTAAGGTGCTCTTAACACCATTTGGAGCCCTGGTGATATCGCTATCAGCTCTTCCCCTGTCGTAAGATGACAATAGTTTGAATCTGGTCTGCCCTGTCAGGGCTCTCAGAATCTATCTGGAGCGCTCCGCCACATTCAGACAGTCGGAACAGCTCTTTGTGTGTTTTGGTGGCCACATTAAAGGTCTGCCGGTCACAAAACAGAGACTTTCTAGATGGATAGTAGACGCTATCTCTCTTGCCTACAACTCAACGAGCCTTCAATGCCCCATAGGTGTTAGAGCTCATTGAAGACATCTGTATGGCGGCAGGCTGGTCCTCAACGTCCACATTTGTGAGGTTCTATAACCTAGAGGTACCTGCTCTGCAGGCACGGGTACTTTCTATCTAAGGCCTCGGCCCCGAGCCTCTGAAACATTATACCTCATTAAAGGGCCCGACCTTTTGTCAGGTCCTGGGGTCATTTGTGACTTTCAAACTTTACTGTTGACCTCGGGCCACTTAGCCCCAGGTAATATTTCAGGAAGAAGTCGCTAGCTAATAGCACAGCATTTTAAAATGGGTTCCCAATGCGTATAGCTACGCAATACAAAGGGAACGTTCTCGAAGCTATCTGCCGAGCTATTACGCTTGGCTCAGGTGCTGTCGCTTCAGTCGATTTAACCCCCTGGGGTCGGCGGTCACGCCGGCGTGACCAGCTCGCTTTTTTTCTTATCAGTGCAAAAGAGACTCAAAATACTCTGTTGATTTTGATCTTACATATAAGTGTTATACATCATTCGATCCTGTTGTGTCTATTTTTTTGTGTATACTCACAATAAAAACAAAGTGTTGTGCTTTTTGTCAAATAAAGAAAAATAAACATGATGCGAGTTTTGCCTTCTCTCTGTCAGTGAAGTCTTTTAAATGAAGTAATTTATATAAAAAAACATTCTCAGTTTATGTAATCTGAAAAGAGAGAGGTGTCAGTCTTTTTCTTTTCAGCTCATCATACCTCATTACGTGTTAAATTGACACGCCCACGGAGAGCGCGCGCTATTCAAATACAAATGATCACTTCAGCTGGATAAAAACACATCAAGTTTAATAAGAATCGTGTACTTTACCTCGTCTTGCTGCGCGTTACCAATAATACTATCTAACAATCCTGGAACATTACCTCAGAAGTGCTAGTAGTTTCATTTCGAGGAGCAACGGATCCAGCTGATGTAGTAAATTATTTATTCTTAAGTGCTTTGTTCTAATTGCGATATTGAATAGTGTCTGTAAACCACAAAATGACTGTTTAAATATGAATTGCGTGTCTGTGTGTGAATGATGAATGAACGGCACAGGCGCCCACACGCTGTTGTTTACTACAGTTATACAGCGGGTGTCTGTGCCATTCATTCATTCTCACACCTACATTAGTAAACATGTTATTTTTACATGAACACATCCAAACTATATTGCTATAGCCTACTGAGATGAGTAAAAATGGAGTGAAATATGTTGAAATAAAATTTCTGTATAAGCAACAAACTGCAAATTAGCATGTATATGCTAATATATCATAAACATATGTTACAGACTAAATATGAATGTTTAGACAAGATTTCGTTGATTAGTTTTGGATAGATTATAAAGTTTTTACTGTAAAAAAAGATTACTGCCACATTAAATAGGTAAGCTTTTGTTCTCCAATTTCTGCTCATATGTTAAATATACTATAGTATGGGATGTTTTGTCAAAAATAAAGTAGTTATATTGAATTATCAACTAAGATGTTATTATAGTGTTTGTTCCAATATTCAAACTAATGAATCCTTACCTTTGAAATACGTATGATAAAATGTATACTTTTTACAAAGAAAGAATACACTTGAAATATTGTGTTTTGTGGCCTTATTTCAGAAACTTTAAGTTTTAGTTTTTTCAATAACCATGCATAAACAATATTCTCTCAAAAATACAAACATGTACATACATCTTGCTCACATTTTATGGTAGCCCTGTTTGTGCTAAATAGAGTGTAATGACACCTTTGCCATTAATATGTTTATAAGCAACTGAAAAAAGCACAAATGTCAGGGCATGTCAAAACATCTCAAGGACCCCAAAAGACCTTAGACCCCAGAGGGTTAACCTGATTCTATGGTGAAATGGTCTGCTTATATATAGGCATAAGCCTACAAAAAAGGCAATTTCCCTCAAACATAAACACTTATACACTATATTGCCAAAAGTATTTTGAACACCCCTATAAATCATTTAATTGAGGTGTTCCAATAACTTCAATGGCCGCAGTTGTATAAACTCAAGTACCTAGACATGCAGACGCTTCTACAAACATTTGTGAAAGAATGGATCGCTCTCAGGAGCTCCGTGAATTCAAGCGTGGTACTGTGATAGGTTGCCACCTGTGGAATAAGCCATTAGTGAAAGCCTTACATCACCAAGTGCAATACAAAGCGTCGGATGGAGTGGTGCAAAGCATGCCGCCACTGGACTGTAGTGCAGTGGAGACGTGTTCTCTGGAGTGATGAATCACTCTTCTCTGTCTGGCAATCTGATGGATGAGTCTGGGTTTGGCGGTTGCTAGGAGAACGGTACTTGCCTGATTGCATTGTGCCACGTGTAAAGTTTGGTGGAGGGGGGTTATGGTGTGGGGTTGTGCTTGGCCCTTTAGTTCCAGTAAAAGGAACTCTTAATGCTTCAGCATGCCAAGACATTTTGGACAATCTCATGCTCCCAACTTTGTGGGAACAGTTTGGGAATTGCCCCTACCTGTTCTAACATGACTGCGCACCAGTGCACAAAGCAAGGTCCATAAAGACATGGATGAGCGAGTTTGGTGTGGACGAACTTGACTGGCCTGCACAGAGTCCTGACCTCAACCCAATAGAACATCTTTGGGATGAATTAGAGCGGAGACCGCGAGCCAGACCTTCTCGTCCAACATCAGTGCTTGACCTCACAAATGCAGTTCTAGAAGAATGGTCAAATTCCCATAAACACTCCTAAACCTTGTGGAAAGCCTTCCCAGAAGAGTTGAAGCTGTTATAGCTGCAAATGGTGGGCCAATATTAAACTCTACGGATTAAGAATGGGATGTCATTAAAGTAAATGTGCATGTAAAGGTAGACGTCCCAAAACGTTTGCCAATATAGTGTATTTGTCAGGATACAGACACAGAGGTAAGTGAATCACAACACAGCTTTATTCAATGTGACACAAGTGCAAGGTGAGTATTCAGAGTTCAGGTGCAGATTCAGTGAAGATCACTCCGTGCGGGGCAGACAACAGGTGAGCATGTCCTCTTCAGGTTAGTTGATGTCAAGCAGTTACAGTTCATAAATACTTGTCCTTTCTCTTTCAGATGCGGTCGTGAGCAAGCAAACTCGGCGTGTACACAGGAAGCTCAGGAGAATACAGGATCTCGGGAAACATGGACTCAAAACAGGATTTCTGGAGACAGCGGAACAGGGGTACAGAGGTTAGTATACGTTACTTTGCAGGATAGCGATGCATCAGAGACTTCAGGAGGCAATGGCTCACGGTCTGTTCCTGTTGGAGGCTTGACAATGAACTGAGGCTGCGGTGAGTATTTTATAGAGTTTGCTAATGAGGCTGCTGATTGTGAGCAGGTGCAGGTGATAATACTCAGGGAAGAGTAATTGCAGGTGCGCCAAAGAGGATTCTGGGGAATGTAGTGCAGAGATATACAGTGAACCGTGACAGAACCCCCCCCCCTCCCCAAAGGCGCGTCCTCGCGCCGTATAACATCCAAAGGGGTGGGAGGGTGGGCGCCCTGGAGGCTGACGAGGGCATGGTTGCACAGGACGGGATGCCTCCAGGGCGGAGTTGTCGGACCCTCGGGCGTCCAGGGCGGAGTTGTCGGACCCTCGGGCGTCCAGGGCGGAGTTGTCGGACCCTCGGGCGTCCAGGGCGGAGTTGTCGGACCCTCGGGCGTCCAGGGCGGAGCTGTCGGACCCTCGGGCGTTAATGGCGGTGAGGACCCTTCGGGTGGCCATGGCGGTGAGGATCCTTCAAGTGGCCATGGCGGTGAGGACCCCTCGGGTGGCCATGGCGGTGAAGACCCCTCGGGTGGCCATGGCGGTGAAGACCCCTCGGGTGGCCATGGCGGTGACACTGGTAACCTCGTCTGAGAGACCTCCGCGGCCCCCCCAGCAGGTATACTGCGCCCCCCCCCAAAATCTTGATGGGTAATTTGACAGGTACAAAGATTGGTTCTTGGTGCTCAGACACAAACACCGGCTCAGGAACGGGAACAGTCTCTGGATTAGCAGACGTGGGCGGGACCAACTGGACGGGCTCTGGCGCAGGATCAGCGGGCTCTGGCGCAGGATCAGCGGGCTCTGGCGCAGGATCAGCGGGCTCTGCAGGCGTGACGTGAAGATCTGGGCTGGGCTGGACAAGCGGCGAAGGAAGCTTAGGGCTGGACGGGACCAGCAGCGAAGGAAGCTCTGGGCTGGACGGGACCAGCGGCGAAGGAAGCTCTGGGCTGGACGGGACTAGCGGCGAAGGAAGCTCTGGGCTGGACGGGACCAGCGCCGAAGGAAGCTCTGGGCTGGACGGGACCAGCGTTGAAGGCTCTGTGCAGAAGGTGGAAGTAAGACCTGGGACTGAGGAACGGAGAAGGGAAGCTGATTTTAGTGCTGATCATACGGATTTGAGCGCCGGATCCGCCATTTTTGCCCCCAGGTCCCTACTGTTAGAAACCAGCTTTCGGGCTCGGGGCAACATGGGAGTCTCTGGCTGAACAGCTGGGAAGCGAGGAACCCCTGGTGCTGGCTCTGGCTCGAAGACTGGTTTTGCAGGTGTGACGTGAAGATCTGGGCTGGGCCGGACCAGCGGCGAAGGAAGCTCTGGGCTGGACGGGACCAGTGACGAAGGCTCTGTGCTGGACGGGACCAGTGGTGAAGGCTCTGCGGGACAAGACTTTGGCCGGATGGCCCATCTGGAACCACGCAGTGACATCCGCGGGGGATCGGGCTGAACATGGCGATCGTGCTGGATGTCTCCCATGGTGAATGAGGAACCACACACCCACAGCGTGCGGTCAATGAATTTGATGAGAGGTAGGTTGATATAATCCCACAGCAGTATCTGGGCGAGTGGATCGTCTAACCCGCTCCAGAACTGCTGCTGAAGGAAGTACTCATCCCAGCTCCCATCCTGGTAAAGGTGAAGGTAAACTTTAGCAAATTCCTCCAGAGTACTACCGTTCTGGTTGAAAATAGTGGATTCCGTGGGGTGTGCGGAAGCGCGGTCTTCGGGCTGTGCAGGATTCATAGCTTCAGTCTTGGTCAAACCTTCTGTCAGGATACAGGCACAGAGACAGAGGTAAGTGAATTACAACACAGCTTTATTCAATGTGAAACAAGTGCAAGGTGAGTATTCAGAGTTCAGGTTCAGATTCGGTGAAGATCACTCCGTGCGGGGCAGACAACAGGTGAGCATGTCCTCTTCAAGCAGTTACAGTTCATAAATACTTGTCCTTTCTCTTTCAGATGCGGTCGTGAGCAAGCAAACTCGGCGTGAACACAGGAAGCTCAGGAGAATACAGGATCTCGGGAAACATGGACTCAAAACAGGGTTTCTGGAGACAGCGGAACAGGGGTACAGAGGTTAGCGTTTCACAGGTGAGTATACGTTACTTTGCAGGATAGCGATGCATCAGAGACTTCAGGAGGCAATGGATCACGGTCTGTTCCTGTTGGAGGCTTGACAATGAACTGAGGCTGTGGTGAGTATTTTATAGAGCTTGCTAATGAGGCTGCTGATTGTGAGCAGGTGCAGGTGATAATACTCAGGGAAGAGTAATTGCAGGTGCGCCAAAGAGGATTCTGGGGAATGTAGTGCAGAGATATACAGTGAACCGTGACAGTATTAGGCTTAATCAGGGTAACACAGTTTGGAAGATGGATTTATTATGTACTCAATCATTATTCAAAATTGGTTAATTTTGAACAAAACAAGATACATAGTGTACCTTTAACTAAGCATTCTAAAGGAGTAAAGTCCAAAGCAAATGCGAAGAGATCCGCATCATATACATCTACGGCGCCATATTCGGGGAATAACACACCGCTGTATGACACTTACATATTTATTATGTTAGTTAATAAAAAAAATTCATGTTAGTTCACACTGCATTAACTAATACAAAATTAGCCTTTTAACAATGTACTAGTAAATGTTGGAATTAACTAAATGTAATAAATTATGTAGAAATATGTTTCTTTGTTAATTCATGTGAAATAACGTAGTTCATTAATGTTAACAAATGAAACATTTTAAAATGTAAGCGCATTTTCTTTGTAGCAGTTTTCAATGGGATAACGATACAGTTTTTTTAGCAAGGCAATCTCTTTCGGGGAGGTCTTGAAGCAGACTGAATATTAAAGACACACTAGATAAGGTCAAACAATTGCTTTCTTCCCTAGAAATGTGATCAGTATAGGGGACATTTAATCCCTATCAACCTTAGTCTACAAGAATACACCCAAACTTCATTCTTTAAGATGTCAAGTAGTAAGATCTTAAAGAATGAAGTTTGGGTATAAAAAATATCGCATAAAACATTTGTTAATAAAGCAGCATTTCCACCCCATGTGTTCAAGAGAACGAAATAGTTACTTCTTGGGAAATTGACGCAACACATCTGTAATAAAAATGGAAGTTGCCGCATGGCTATTTTGTCGTACATCATAAATGACTTGCGTCTGAGTGAGCTATTTTTTTTATTTGGATCCTCGGTATTTGGGAACACAATCAAGTAACACACTTCTGGGAGTTCATTATACCAAAACATTTTGATGACAGATTTTGGCTCAGGCATTTCAGAATGATCAAACCAACATTTGAGATGCTGTGCAATGAAATTGGCCCACTGGTTAGTCCAGTTTTCCAATCACATCCTCTGTTGAGGCAAAGTTATGTGAGTTTTTTTTTTGTTGTTGTTGTGCGTCAAGGGATTTATTCAGTAAATGTGTTTCCATCATATTTATGCACGTCTTCTTATCGGATAAAAATGTATCCACCGCAATTGAACAATTTATGTTTATCTTGATGTTTCCATCCAGTGTTCAGATTGACAGAATTAACATATCTCTTTATCTCTACCAAGAATATGTGCTTTTTGCCTTTTTCTTTTATGTCTGAATGTTTATGTATGCAAATATAACAAGTTTGAAGTACATGTGGATGAAGTTCTCCTTTTGTTTCTCGGTTTGAACGTTGTTAAGCTGCCCATTGAGAACAACTTATTCGATTTGAAGGTAAGATAATTTTCATTGGCTTTAGTTATGTTATCATTGGCCGTAGTAAAACACATTTAGTTGTCAAATGACACAATCTGTTAAACTGAAAAGCTCATGCAAGACAAGCACTGTGCTTCTTCAAACAAAACCTTTTGGCATGTGATCGCGTAATTTTTGTGTGAACATGTTTGATGTCATTAAGTTCTAGATTTACTGTATACTGTGTAGGGAATAATATTTGTCAATTATTACACCAATAAATTATTTATCTTGGAGTAGTAGGTCCAATTTATTTGTTATTGTAAATGCAGGGTGAATAAAGGAATAAAGGAGTAAAAAAGGAAGGAGAAACAGTCTGACTCATTCACAGGTGTGAACACCAACACATACATATTCACCCACACACAATGACAAGCAGAAAATGTGCTGTCATAGTTTGTTATGAAGACACTGGTGCTCAACATAATAATATAAATGTATTTATTTCATTAGCAGCTGAATGATGGTTCCTGAAGAGATTCTTCTGCTTCTGTTTGGTGTGTATTGTCTGGATTTACTGAATATGTGGATTTTTGTAAAACGATTGTCCTAATTTTTCAGTATACATAAGTGTTACTGATGTTGTTTTTCCTGCAGTTATTCTTACAAGCTCCTTCACTGGATCATCAGAAGTTCAAATAAAAGTGCCTGAAAAAACAGAAACAAATGAGGAAGGGTCAAGTGTGACCATCCCCTGTGCTTACTTAAAAAAAGAGAAAGATTTGAAACTACTGTGGTTTAAAGATCCAAATTTTGATCATCGTTCACAAATGTTTGATGGGACTATTGTATACAGTAACACAGACGAACGTCCCCAGTCACCAGATTACTCCAAAAGGGTGAAATACATCACTAATGTAACATCAACGACGAAAGAAAACGTCTGGATACAATGTAATTTACTAATCACAAATCTACAAAAAACAGACAGTGGGAACTACAGCTTTAGATTCATTGGTTCAGGAGATAAGTACATGAGTAAAGCTATGAATCTCACAGTTACAGGTGAGCAGTGATTCACTGAATCGGACCAATTTGTCGTTTCCTTAAGGGTTGTTTTTTTCTTTCATAAAAAAAAAGTCATCATTTACCTATCCTCATGTCTATCCATATTACTTGAAATATGTTAAAGACGTTTATCAGCGAGTTCATGCTGCTCTTTTGTTAGACAATAAAACTGAATGTGACCAAGGGCTCCAAAAATTACAAACAGTAGGTGATACAAAAATTAATCCATATGACCCTGACACTATTTTTAGTCTACATGAAGATCACAGTTAGCAAAAATGTTTTAATAACGTTTTGCTAACGTTCCCATAAAGCTCTGAAAATGTTATTGCTGCATGTTCTCTAAATGTTCCCAATGTCCGGATTTGAAAGTGTTAAAAAAAACAAAAAACATTCTTGATTATGCAAAAGTTAAGGGAACAAACATTTTTATCATTTTACAAACATTATGGGAACAGGACTTGAATGTTCTCTAAACATTTTGAAAAAAGTATAGTAACATTAAAAAAAAAAAGGACGAATGTTCCACTAACAATGTATAAATAATGTTTTTGCGCTAACTTTTGGAGAACATTATTAAAGACCTGATAACTTTGAATGAGCGTTCTGTTAACGTTAATGGAAGAACGTTTGTTCTTAACTTTGAGAGAATCTCGCCAAAATGTTAACCAAAGTTTTGAGAATGTTGCCTGTTATCTGATGCCAAACAACTGGTTCACATGTGTCTCAAAATGTTCCAAATTCCCAATAATCACATTTTTTAAATCTGAGATCAGTGATTGATGACTTCATTACTGAAAGAAAGAAAAAAATGGTTTTAAACAACTTGATGGTAAACAAATGAGTAATTTTCTTTCTCTTTTTTTGGTGAACCTTTGATAATATAGATTTATTTGTTAGGCAAAATATAAAGGTTCTGGATCACTTGTCTTCACTCAGTATTCTACTCCTTATTTCAGACAACCCTTGTAAGGTGCAGGTTGAACCATCAGAGCTAAAGAATCCACTCAAGGAGTCAGAGGAATTTACTTCTAAATGTTCCACATTTAGTTCCTGCTTGAAATATCCTGAGTGGCTTGTCCATACATCAGGTCAAAAGGAAGAATGGCTGTCCTCCTCATTAACTGATGTAATAATAGAGAATGAAGAAGAAAAGGACAGAAATGTCACCAAAATAAAATTCAATGTGACATGGAAGGATGACAAAAGAATTCTGTCTTGTCGTCCAGCCCAAGCACAGGACATCTTCCAGATAAGAAACATCACTCTGTCTGTGGAATGTGAGTGTGCATCTCATGTGTCTGTAAACAAACAAAAAAAGTTGTATGTTTTATGTAAACAGATGAAGAAATACCAACCCCAATTAATAATCTACTCAAATCGCTTGTAATCTTGTAATCAAAATGCATTTCCCATGCCTTCAGATGGTCCAAAGGGTGTCACAGTGAAACCTCTGTTCAGTGCTGAAGATCTCAAAGAGGGAGACCAACTGATTCTTAAGTGTTCAGTTAATGACAGTAACCCACTAGTCAAGAAGTTTGAATGGTACAACAACTACAAAATGTCACAACAAACTAGAGATACATTAACCATCAGCAATGTTACAGCAGACGATGGAGGATCTTACTATTGCCAGGCTGATAATGGTATAAAAAAAGAGAAGTCAAATGAAATCTCAGTATCTGTAAAGTGTAAGTATTGTCATTTTCATTTTTACTACAAACATGCTTAAATAATATGTTAAATATAAAATCAAACTCGAAATCCACATTAGTGTTACCTAATGTTACCTAGCTGTAATTACCTAATCACTTGTAATATTTCAACATTTGTACATTTTCGGCAAAATGACCTAATGTATTTTTTTTGATTACCAAAAATATGTTAGATGCTGAGTCGCTTCACATAAATTAATTATAATTATATATTTCTACCAAAGCCTGCATGTATTTTACAGTGTGCAATGTTAAGCTTTCTAAAGCATGTTTTTAAACAGATTCACCACGAAACGTCACAATACAAGGCAGCCACTCTGTAAAAGTGAACTCCAGACTGACTTTGACATGCTCAGGTGATGCCAACCCTAAGCCAGTACAGTACACTTGGAAACACACACCTGGACTGTCTTCTTTCCAATTTCCAGTTCAGACTGGAGAGTTAAACATTGACAATGTGACCACCAAGCATGCAGGGCAGTACACATGTATTGTTACCAACGCCATTGGATCATCAAGTCCAAACACCTTTAATGTTGATGTGCTTTGTAAGTCTGTTTTGTTCTAAAATCTAAAGTCAAAGTGAATAATCTCAAACATCACACATACAAATAATTTTGTCTCTTCTTCTCACGTCTCCATAAACTCTGCAGATCCTCCATCTAAGCTCAGTTTGATTATGAAGAGTGAATTGAGAGAGTTTGAATTATTTCCAATTACCTGCACGGTTCAAAGCTTTCCTATGTCAAAGCTCACAGTGACAGGACCTCAGGATATCATAAATATTCAAAACAGTCGAGGGAACATCACTGAATCGGTGAACAATTTAACTATATATTTGAATATAACTGAATCACATGCAGGGAGGTACAAGTGCAAAGCAGATAATTCAGAGGGAAAACTAGAAACTGAACAAGAGCTAACTGTGTTGTGTAAGTATAATCAATTAAAATATCTACAAGTATTTAAGATATTTCAAGGACTTGAAAAACATAAGATGCTTTAATTTACTTTAAAGTCACCAAACCGATCAATATGACTTTGAGCATTACTTTAACATAATTTGGATTTCATCTTCTTACATATCACGTGTTTGTAGATGCACCTAAAAATGTGACTGCAAGTTCTAAAGGAGAACAGACGTTTGGGAGTGAGCTGACTCTTACATGTGAGGCTCGTTCCAAACCTGCTCCATCCTCATTTGAGTGGATGAAAAGTTTCAATGGACAATTAAATACTGTTGGACATGTACAGAAACTACACTTTCATTCTCTGAATATCTCTGACTCCGGCCAGTTTGTCTGTATAGCATATAATTCCATTGGAAAAGCAAGATCTCAATTAGTAGACATCAGGGTTAAGTGTGAGTACTTTTTCCCTACTAGTTATTTAGACACATTGGCTTTTAGAAGCTAAAAGGCTTCTTTGACTTTTATAAAAGATAAAAGACTGTCCAATGTTTTTGAATTAGTTTAAGTAGTCTAATCATTATGGAAGCATGTTTCCGCCACAGAAATAAAATGTAAAAGATAATTTGCGCCTATTTATCTCACAATTCTGACTTTTTCCCTCAAAATTGCGAGAAGTGAACTCGCAATTTAGGCTTTTTTCTTCTTCTCACAATTGCAAGAAATAAACTCGCAATTGCAAGAAAAAAAGTCAGAATTGTGAGAATAAAGTCAGAACTGTGCGAAAAAAAGTTAGAATTGTGAGATATAAACTCACAATTGTAAGAAAAGTTCAGAACTATGAGAAAAAAAAGGGCAAAATTGTGAGATGTAAAGTCCAATTCTGAGGAAAAACCTTTTCTTTTTGTATTTTTATCACACAATTCTGACTTTTTACTCATAAATCTTTTTTCTGACTAAAACCTCCATTTTAACTTTATTACATGGAATTGCAAGTTTATATCACACACTTTTGAGAAGAAAAGTCAGAATTGTCAGATAGAAATTCGCAATTACCTTTTTTATTTTTTATTCAGTGGTGGAAACATTCTTCCATAAATGAATGAGTTTGTAATGATAGTTACTTCATATTATTGTCTATTTGTCTTTCTTCTACAGATACTCCGAACATAAAAATTGTTCATAATATGACAGCTGAGGGGAATTGGCAGCTTGCAGTCTATCTGACCTGCAGTGCAGATGCGTATCCTCCCGCCACTGACTACAAATGGTACAGAGAGGACAACCCCACCGTCCTGTCAGACCAGCAGAACTTCACTGTTCTACCTCAGAACCCAGGAATGTATTACTGTACAGCAGCCAATATAATTGGAAAATCACGATCCAAACACATCCCGTTATTTGTCAGCAGTAAGTATGAAATTATACATTTATAAAATAAATCAAATAATAAAATGCTAATGACTAGAGTAGCGAAATCAAATAAATAATTATCTAGAACTTCTTCCGCCAAACTAACTATGTAACTATGGTGAGCAAGAAAGCTATTTACCTGTCCTAAAGAAAATGAAGCTCTGAATCTGTCAAGCGCTCACTTCCCTCTTGCAATGAAAACGTCTCAGTTACGTATGTAACCCTCGTTCCCTGAGTAGGGAACGGAGACATTACGTCGGAGCAGGGGTGTCGCTAGGCCCTTTTTAGGGGGGCTTCAGCTTTCAGCAACTTCTGCCTAAAAATTTTTGATTAATGTAGGCTACACAAATTCGTGTTCGCTTCAGTCTTGTTATAATCAGATTCAGCGTGTTCTTCATCTTCAATCCGCAGCGGCGGCGAGCACAGAGCATGTCAGAAACAGAGGACAGGGTGTGTGTGTGTGTGTGTGTGTGTTCATCTGAGCCTCATTGGTCTGTCACTGCTCGTCAATGTCAGAATATTTGAGATGACCAATCAAATCAAAGTAGGCGGGCTTTATGTTCACAGACGCTGCTGAGCACGAATTTTAACAGTGCAACTCGACGCGTACGGTCAAGTGCGAGATAAGATGTAAGTAGCAGCTAAACTTAACATTTCATAAATGTTAAACGAATGACAAAAAATAATCAGGCAAACTAATATAGTTCCCTTTCAGTTCCCTTTCAGTCGATAACGTCGGACGTAGTCGACGTCCACTGAAATGGGATCACGCCAGGGAGCCTATCATCTTCGAGTACTATTGAACGAGCCAATGTAATTGGCGTGCGTGATTCGCATCACTCACTCCGCCCCCACGGCGCGGGTATAAATACGGAAGTGGATGCACGCACTAGTTGCCTTTCGCTTCGGAGCCGATCGTTTGATGTCTCTGAGAGTGCTGTTGTTTACAACGAGCGAGTGTGTCGGTGTTCTTCAGGAAGACTCTCCCAGTGCTGGTGTTCTACAGCGCGAGTGTAGCGGTGATCGCGAGCTTTGAGCTCTCAACTGCTGTTTTAACAGCAACAAATTTCTAAGTGTTTGTGTGTGTTGACGGCTGGTTAGAGGGCGGAAAAGTGAGTGCTTCACTGTTTCAGTTTCTGTTCAGTGTTGCCGCGGTCATTCCCCTGTGTGCTCCGGCACTGGTGACGGTCCTATTTTCTGAAAGAGCAACACGGGTGTGTTAGTGTCTTTTTCAAGACGAAATTCCACCTGTGCGTTTCTGGATGCCATCGTTCCCTTTTCCTCTCTGACGGTCACAATTGTTGCATCACGTGTTTGGGCTATATGTTTATATGTATGTAAATATGTGTGCATATGGGCTTATATGTTCGGCATGCTGAGGCAGCTTTTGTGGACGGTTCATGTTCTCATTGCGGGAATATGACTGTCGCGGTGTTGAGATCGAGACTCACCTTCGTCCGCGAAGTGCGAGTCCCCATTACCAAGCCCCACCCCCGGTGCCGTGTGGGATGGGTGATCGATGTCTCGATGATCGATGAGGATAGTGATGGATGTCTCGCCCGGTAACCATTCCCTGTGGGCTCCTCACTCCTCCATCACACCGCAGCTGATGGAATTCCTGTTGAGCAGACTGATCTCTCTGTAATGGACTGATCAGCTGTTTCAATGGGGGTTCCCCCTGAGGATAAGATGTCGATAGCAGCATCGGAGGGTGAGCTGGCCTCTGGAAATGATGACTTGGCTGTGTTATCTCCCCCTGGGAGTGTAATGTTGCCAAGCCAGATCCAGAAATGTCAAGCTATGCTGAAACGGGCCGCCGAGGCTGCCGGGCTCGAGTGGAACCTCCACCGTGTCCCGTTCAGTCTCGGTTGGAATCTGGAGTTTGGTATCTCGGGGCGGGCCGCGCTGGTTCTCAGCTCGCCGCCCCAGTGCCTTTCTTTCCCGAAATGCATGGAGAGCTTTTTAGGTGGTGAACGGCATCTTTCTCTGCCAGAAACCGCCTGAATAGCTTTTCCCCCTCACTACCCTGGTCGGCGACGCGGTGGGGAACTGCAGCCTACAGTTCTCTGCCGCTCAAGCGCAGATGGAGGTCATCCGGCACATCCTGCCCTGGCAGCCAGCTGCTGCCTCCACCCGCCGCCAGTGGCAGCTCCTCTGCCTGCTCGTCGCTGAGGGCGTTCTCCGGCCGCCGCTCCTGCTGGGCCTCCGCAGCAGCCTCCACCACAGGCCTCAGCATGGAGCCGGCCGCAGTAGAGACGCCCAGCAAGCGACGGCGAAAGCTTTCCGGAGCGGGCCACCCAGGGATGGATGAGGTGCTCTTGGAGCTGGCGATCACTCCCTCCCCCCGGCTGAGGGCCGGGTGGAGTCTTTGTTTGTGTGCGTGTCTGTTCCGCCGCTGGCTCCCCAAAAAAAAAAAAAGCGGAGCAAGCGGTACCCACACTCCAAAGAGAGAGCAATTTCATCTGTTCCTGGGTCCCAAGAGGCCAGTCTGGCGGGTGTGACCCTGCATAGCCTTACACCTCTCAGCTCGCCCTTGGTCGCCAGCAGGCAGCTAGGTACGTTTGAGGACCCGGTCATCCGCCTTCTCACGCGCCCCCTGCCGCTAGTGGAGACAGGTAAGTATTGCACAGCACACTAACACCACTCTCTCTACTTTGCTGCCCCACCTCAGTCTCGGCTACCCCGCTCAAGTCAGTGATAATCATCACATTAGGTGTTGAGCAGACATGCTCCTGAAAATCCAGTGATATTCATCACACCGAGTGTTGAGCAGTGCTCCTGACTTGTGCGGGCATATCTTATCCTGCTGGCGAGGGATTTGATATAGCCGCTCCTCCAGCCGGTATGAAGACCAGTTGTAAAACTTGCTCTTCGTGCTACTAGGTGGTGGGTCGTGACCATCTTGGCCCAAGATTGGTCTGCAGCTCTGAACTGAAAGACATGTGCTTCAGATCTCTACCTTCCGCACCGCAGGCCATCCTGTGTGTTGCGTGTAAGAGTGATGTATCAGTACAGTGTCCTTCCCTTCGAGTGCTCCAGAGCCCGTTGGGTCTTCAGGTCAACTGGAAGAGAGTAATCTCGCCCACGGGCTGAGTATCTCTTTTTCAGTTTTGGAGATGGATTCGGTCTAACACGTCTCTCCAATGAGAAGGTGTTCAGCTGGTGTTTGAAGTGAGAAAGGGTCCCACTGAAAGAACTTTCAGAGGCTCCTGGGGTATATGGTAGTCGCAGCCATAGGCTTCCTCCATATGTGACCGCTTCAGCGCTAGCTTCATGATCGAGTCCCGAGGTGACCGTGGCAGAGCAGCTCACCCTGTGTGACTATAGTTCATCCCGGTCTGCTGCCAAACCCTCTTCAACAGAGGGGCCATGTACAAGGGGAGTGTTTTAACGAGGGCCTGGGCGACCCTCGACTACACGGGCATTCGTGCCTCGAGTTGCTTGACATTACGACCGTTGCGCAAGCTTCCCTTGCATGTCGCAACTCACCCGTCACCTCCTCCTTGGAGTCAGAAGCTTCTGAGGACGCTTTGTTCCACTCTTCCCGCTCTACTCAATCGTGCCGCCATCGAGCCTCACGACAGTTATAGCCAGGGCAAGTGGATACTCCATCCCCTGGGTCCAGCTGGGTCATGACCATTCCAGGGCTGCTTAGTTGCCTTTCCGGTTTCGTCTTCCGGCTAGTGTTTGAGTAAACCGAGCGGACTACCCTTGGGCAAACACTGGCTCTCAGCTGGCCCAGGGGCCCGCAGAAATGCGTTAAATCCCCAGTGAGCATTCGAGATGCGACTGCGACTCAGGAATCGCCTTGCGCCTGCTCAAGTCAGTGAATTCGTCACACTTCATGTTGAGCAGAAATGCTCCTGAAACTCAGTGGAGTTCATCGCACTCAGGTGTTGAGCAGCAATGCTCCTGTAGCTCAGTGAGTTCGTCACACTCAGGTGTTGAGCAGAAATGCTCCTGTAGCTCAGTGAATTTATCACACGCAGTGCTGAGCAGAAATGCTCCTGTTGCTCAGTGAAGTTCTTCGCACTCAAGTGTTGAGCAGAGATGCTCCTGTAGCTCAGTGAGTTTAACACACTCAGGTGTTGAGCAGAAATGCTCCTGAAACTCAGTGAACTTATCACACTTAAGTGCTGAGCAGCTCCTGAATCAGCTCCTGAAGTGCTGAAAATGCTCCTGAAGCTCAGTGATCTTCACATGTCGTGTTGAGCAAAGTTCCTGTCTTTTTGCGCCCGTCGCTTGCACCTACGTGCCAAGTTAGGAGAGGACAGGTCTTCATAGTTGCCCCTTATTGGCCCAACTAGATCGGATTCCCATCGACAGCCTTCCTGACTTCCCCTGAAAACTCTATTCAGGGACGGTGCACGATGGCACCCGCGTTCTTCCCCTTCAGTGCTCTCATTTCCTGCAAGATGGGTTGGAGTAGGCTGTTTTCCTTCACCCTCAAAATGATGTTGCCTCGGTGTTAAACGACGCTCATCGTGTGGCAGAAGTGTGCAGAAGCACGTCCTGATCATCAAGTTCCTGAGGAGCAAGGTCTTATGTCCTTTGCGTCCCTCTTTATCCTCTTAGGCCTTGTCCCTGGTGCAACTGCACTGCAGAGACCGCCCCTGAGCCACTGCAGGCAGTGAGTTAAAAATTGTTATATCAGTTCTCCTGCTCGCGTGGTGTCTACTAGAGGGTAGGGACTTGCTCGCTTTCGGTCAACGTACTGTGCCTGGAGTCTGGGCCGGCTAACTCTCACAAGCTGAGACCCCGGCTCGGATTGTGCCCAAGGTTCCTACCTCTCCCGTAATAGGAGCAGGTGGTGAGCCTGCAAGCGCTGCCCTGGAGGAGGCAGATCCAGCAACTGGCTTCTCTGTCCGTTCATTTGGACGAGTACAGAAAGCAAGCCATAGACCTCAGACCAGCTCTATAAATATCTGTTGGAAGTCAGCAGAGAGGGAAGGCTGTTTCCATGCAAAGTTGCACTTAGTGCTTGCCTTCATTTCGGTAAAAATCCGAGATGCAACATGTCCACTTAGGTGTTGAGCTCCTCTTTGATGAGTGTAAAGGGCTCCGCCTTGGCATTAACAAAGCTTTGCTAAACAGATTCTAGAGTTGGGGGCTGGACGACACCTAGTTGAACCGCTGCTTCCCATGGGCTCCCTTCTCATGAAGTCAGTTTCACCGTGAACCCGGTTCAAGTGTCGGCTTGCTGCGCCATTCCCCTCCTATGGACTGGATACGTGTGCCTTTCTACTCCAGTTGAGTTCCTTTAAAATTTAACCCTGTTGAGTTCCTCCACACCCCTCCGACGTTGGACGTGCGGAACGTCTGGTGTTAGGCCTACCACTCGTAAGCAGTGTGGAACCTGTGTTAGGCTGGGTCCATATGTTGCGGTCCCTACGGCGACCCCATATGTGTATCCGCCCAGTTCATATGTGTATTCTCCACGCTACCGCCCTCTGGGTTGGATTTGGCTTCCGCAGCGTCCCTTCCAATGTACGGGGAACGCTTTCCCAGTGGTCCTGTAGGAACAGCAGTGACTTCCCTGGCCTAAGCTCTGTCCTTCCCCGCCTTAATCGCGGGGGCATCAGGAGGCTTTTGTCTAGGCACTGGAAGGTGGCAGCTTTAGTGGCGCTTTCAAAGGTATGACCCCATTTCAGTCGACGTCGACTACGTCCGACGTTATCGACTGAAAGGGAACGTCCTGGTTGCGTATGCAACCCACCGTTCCCTGAAGGAGGGAACGGAGGACGTAGTCCCCTTGCCACTACCACTGGACCACCGCTGACTCCGGGTTACGCTCGGCTTCTCAACGAAAAGCAACTAGTGCGTGCATCCACTTCCGTATTTATACCCGCGCCGCGGGGGCGGAGTGAGTGATGCGAATCACGCACGCCAATTACATTGGCTCGTTCAATAGTACTCGAAGATGATAGGCTCCCTGGCTTTATTCCATTTCAGTCGACGTCGACTACGTCCTCTGTTCCCTCCTTCAGGGAACGGTGGGTTGCATACGCAACCAGGACGTTTTGTATAATTTCGCCATTTTGAACTGAAAATAGGCATATGTAACGTTACATAGGCCTATTTTCAATTAAAAAAGTATGTGACTTAACGTTATGTTATGTAATGTAATAATTAGTTTACTGTCATTGTGAGGGGATAACAAACATTAACAAAGCCGTTTCCATCATGTTAGGCACAAGATTAATAATGAATGTGTAGCCTACATATTGAGAATATAATACAAATTGTAGCCTTTAGTAAATTAAAAAAGCTGAGCTTTAGGAGGGGAAGAGAAAGCGATGAAGAGACTGAGAAAAAAAGAAAGAGTGATGGAGATGAGGAGAGAGCAGGTATTGACAAATAATCTACTGCCCACTGACATGGTTTTAAAGCTATTTCTTATCCTTTTTTTGGTCTTAAAAACGTCTTGAAATGCACATATCAGAGAAATAAAAAATTTGGCCCCCTACCAACCTCAAATTTAGGACCTCTTTGATTATAAAGCCTTGTCTACGGCCCTGTATTAGGCATAAGATCAATAATGAATGTGTAGCCTACATATTGTGAATGCATTTAATAAACTTAATTACCTAGCTTTAGTAGCTTTCAGTAAATAAACGTGTCTGAGAAAATGATTCATAGGCAAAATCAACCTATCAGTTGACCCTTTCTTCACTGACAGACAAAAATGAAAAGCCTATATCAGTCAAAGCTCAGCTTTAGGAGGGGAAGAGACAGGGCAAGATAAAAATAAAGAGAAAAAGAGTGTGATGCTGATGAGGAGAGAAAAATAATCAGCTGCCCCACTGACATGGTTTTAAAGCTGTTATCCAATTTTTTTTGGCCTTCAAAACATCTTAAAATATGTAGATCAGAGAAATCAAAATTTTCTCGGGAAACCCAGAACCCACTTTATAAAGTGATTATAAAAACCTGCCTTTGCATGGTATTGAAACTGGTTAATAGTGAGCATTAGATCCTAAACTAAAGTGTTACCATTTTTTATAATTTTTTAAAAAAATCATACCCTCATTGGGGGCTTAGCCCCCCTAAAATGAAAACCCTAGTGACGCCCCTGCGTCGGAGTATGACGAATGGGGTTTCGCTTAGAAAGCCTATCGACTTCGAGTATTACAAAACGAGCCAATGGCAAAGAAATGCCATGGGTCTGCGGAATTTGCATAGCGTATCTCTGCCTTACCTCATGGGTATAAAAGGAGGACGCCGGCAACATGCAGATATGTTTCTTCGCTGAGGAGCCGAGACTGAACTCAGGCAATCCCCGCGGTACAGCGGAAAGTGGCAGGAAGACGTAACGTCTCCGTTCCCTACTCAGGGAACGAGGGTTACAAACGTAACCGAGACATTCCCTTTCGTGGTCACTCGAGTTACGTCGGAGTACGACGAATGGGGTTACCAGTCTAATCACGCCACCTTCTCGGCTGTCTTCCAGTGCCCTGCGTAAATCTGAGATCCCTGTCGTGAGACTAGCACGGACGAAGGACTCCTATTTAGCACAGGAATACCAAGGTACACTGGGGAGCATATCCCATAAGTTTAGAGGAAATATGCAATTACTGCCAACCCAGGTGGGGGGGGGGGGGACTTAGAAAATACACATATGACCCGGAGGGATGCATATGGAGAACACTGGGGTGTCCAGCCGCAGGTGGAATATTTCAACCCCAGGGGTGGCAAGGTGGCTTGCCAAGGGAAAGACACATGCTCAGAGAGGCTTACAGTGGAAATACACATATGGGGGTCGCTCAGGGGAGGGACCATGCACACGGGAGGCACCTAGCCGACGCGCAGGCAATAGACACTGGCGCCGACGTCAGGAGTGCTGGAGGAAGTCAGGGCTTTCGGGGAAGCTCACCTGAGGAGAATATCGCACGTATCCAGTCCGTGGAGTGGAATGGCGAGCAAGCCGAAGACACCTGAGCGGGTCCAGTTCTAGCTGGTTGAAGCGAGTACACGAGAGGACACAGGCTCCATTCGGACATTGTAGAATCTGGCGAATGTGTTAGGTGTCACCCAGCCTGCAGCTCTGCAGATGTCTGTTAGCGAGGCGCCATGCGCTAGAGCCCAAGAGGACGCCACACTCCGGGTGGAGTGGGCAGTCACACCAAGGGGGCACGGACGACCTTGCTGCTGGTATGCCAAAGCAATGGCGTCCACTATCCAGTGAGACAACCTTTGCTTGGAGAGAGCCTTTACCTTCAGCTTCCCACCATAACAGACAAAAAGTGGTCTGAGGTCCTGAAACACTGCGTCCTGTCTACATAGGCGCGGAGAGCGCGTACTGGACAGAGCAGTGCCAAGGCTGGGTCTGCCTCCTCCAGGGGCAGCGCTTGCAGGTTCACCACCTGGCCCCGGAAAGGGAGTGGTAGAAACCTTGGGCACATATCCTGGCCGGGGTCTCAGGATCAAGTGAGAGCATTCTGGCCCGAATTCCAGGCACGCTTCATCAACGGAGAATGCGTGCAGGTCCCCTACCCTCTTGATGGAGGCCAATGCAACCAGGAGCACCGTCTTCATTGACAGGAACTTAAGCTCCGCTGATTGCAGAGGCTCAAAGGGAGCACTCTGCAGGGCAGTTAGAACCACTGAGAGGTCCTAAGAGGGAACGAGAGGAGGGCGAGGAGGATTCAGTCTCCTCGCTCCTCTCAGGCGAGTTGCGACATACGGCGGGAGCGCAGACCACCTTGACGGTTGATGTACGCTACAGTGGCGGTATTGTCTGATCGGACTAGTAAGTGTTGGCCCTTGAGCACGGCCCGGAAGCAGCGCAGAGCAAGACGTACAGCCAGCAACTCGAGGCAATTGACGTGCCATAGGCGCTGGGGTCCTATCCAGGAGCCCGCGGCAGCACATCCATTGCACATGGCGCCCCAGCCCGTGGAGGAGGCATCTGTTGTTACAACAACATGCCGCGAAGCTCGTTCCAGGGGCACTCCGGCCGTAGAAAGCTGAGGTTCGCCCACGGGGTGAAGGTGTGACGTCAGGTCTGAGTAACTGGTACTCGGAGGGTGCCGTGATGCCATGCCCATCTCGGGACTCGGTCGCGAAGCCAAAGCTGAAGCGGTCTCATATGAAGCAATCCGAGCGGCGTTACCGTGACTGCAGATGCCATATGCCCCAGGAGCCTCTGAAAAAGTTTCAGTGGAACCGCACTCTTGCCCTCGAATTGTCTCAAGCAAGTCAGCAGTGACAGCACGCGCTCGCTCGTAAGCTGCGCGGACATGGTGACTGAGTCGATTTCCATACCGAGAAAAGAAATCCTCTGCACGGGGCAAAGTTTGCTCTTTTCCCAGTTGACCCGAAGGCCCAGACGGGCTAGGTGCCGAAGCACTAGATCCCTGTGTTCGCAAACCTGATCTCGAGAGTGAGCTAGGATCAGGCAGTCGTCGAGATAGTACAGGATGCAAACCCCGTGTTCTCGGAGGAGAACAAGGGCAGCCTCGACGACCTTCGTGAAGACGCGAGGAGACAGGGCTAGCCCGAATGGGAAAACCGCGTACTGATATGCCTGCCCCTCGAAAGCAAACCGTAGGAACGGTCTGTGTCGAGGGAGAATGGAGACATGAAAATAGGCGTCCTTCAGGTCGATCGCTGCGAACCAATCCTGAGGCCGTACACATTCGAAAACGCGCTTGGCCATGAGCATCTTGAACGGCAGCCTGTAAAGGGAGCGGTTCAGTACATGCAGGTCCAGGATTGGCCGTAACCCACCGGTTTTCTTTGGGACAATAAAGTACGGGCTGTCTCGATCGCACCCTTCGCCAGCAGGGTAGCAACCTCCGCTCTCATGATAGGGGCATTGCCACCGACCATAGTGGAGCGGACTTTCCTGAAGCGAAGAGGAGACTGCGCGAACTGTATCGCGTAGCCGAGCCTGATCGTTCCCGCGACCCAGTGGGACAGATTGGGAATCTCTAGCCAGGCTCCCAAGAACTGTACCAGCGGGGTCATGTGAACCACAGACTTTCCGTCGGTGGGGCAGCGAGGCGGTATGACTGGCCCGGACGTGGACGGCATAGCGGCCCGGTGTGGGGGCGCAGTCATAGACCGGATCCTGACAGAGGAGACCAGGGAAGGACGAACGTTCCACAGGGGTCTGCTCTGCCAGGGGTCTGGCGACAGAGGGGGAATAGAGCTGCATGGTCTGGGGACGGTGCGTGCTGTCATCCGGCTCTGGAACAGAGGAGGACGAAGGGTGCACGGCTCGGGGGCGGCGCACCGTGTCGTCCGAGAACTCTGTATACTCAGAGACGGGAGAGTCAGTTCTTTCTGAGAATAAGGATTCTTCCCCGGCCCTCCACCGGGGAAAGGAGTGGCCCTGCTACCAGCTCCTGGAAAGAACCGAGTCCCATCTCTGAGCAGCCCGTCTCAAGAGCACTGCTTAACCCGGCGAATAGCGGAGGGCAGGGCTGGAGAGGGCTGTGGCGTCCCCCTGCAGCCTACAGAGCCAGCCCGAGTGAACGGGCGGGGTGGGAGCCGCGGGGGGCGCCTTCGGCGGTGGGCAGACTGAGGGATCTGAGCGGACGGCGGGCAGTCGGGGTAGAATGCCTCAGTCTGCTCATGGGCGGTTGAAAACTGTTGTACAGCCCTCAACCGCACCGTCGAAGGGCCGACCTGGGATATGAGGGTGTCGAGCAGACGGGTCCGCTGGACATCCTGCACATCGGACAGGTTAAGCCACAGGCTTGAATGGTGGACATCACCTGACCCAGGGAAGGTGCGGCCACTTTCGTCACTCGGGGAGCAAGGTCAGTGGCGGCAAGCAGCTCAATGAAGAGCCCTGGGTCAGTCCCACCCTCCTGCATGTCCATGAACACCTGGGCCAGGTAGACCAGCAGAATGGCCATGGCATGCAGTGAGGCGGCTGCCTGTCCTGGGCACTATAGGATTTCGCCACAAGTGTAGACGAAAAACTACAGGCTTCGGACGGGTGCTTAGGATCGCGCTGAGAAGAAGCACTCTGAGGACACAGTTATTTTAGTATCACAACAGAGCGTTCAACCGGGGGACCCCAGTGTACCCATGGGCAGAGGCCCCGTGGAGGGGAGGAAGGGCGGAGAAGATTAACGAGGGATAGCTGGAAGACAGGGGTCTTCGAGGATTTCGAGATCTCCTGATGCACATCCGGGAAGAAAGGAATTGGAGTGGACGCCGACAGGTGTCAGCGGCCACACCCAAAAACCAATCGTGCAGCAGCGAGCGCACAGGACAGGGTGGAAGGTTCCACTGTAGTAGTAACTAGGGATGCACCGATCCGATACTCAGTATCGGTATCGGCTCCGATACTGCCATTTTTGCCGGATAGGGTATCGGTCAGACGAGGCAGATCCAAATCCGATATTGTGTGTATACTATTCTGAGGTTATTGTTAAGCCCCACAAAAGCCACAAAAACATTATAAAGCACCATAAAGTTTTCGTGCACTATATTACCAGTGTTCTGAAGCCATTATATAGTATAATGTAAGATAGAAATGAACATTTAAGTCATTAAATTCAAGATCACGTAAACTTTCCCTCTGCTGCGGCTGTCAGTCATTCTTCATTCAGCATCAAACAGCACGTCGCGTTCGGTTACGACAGTCAACGATGAAAATCTCTCCAAGATGATTCATTGTTACTATTATTATACTTGATCTGTAGATAAAGGTCTATGGTTTCGCATAAAACAACTTTATCTTGCTGGACTATATTGCTGTAACTTAATCATGTTACTTTCTACCGGGTGTCTGTTAGATCACAACACTAGAGTAGAGTCAGACTCAGAGCACTATAATTTTTCTTGACGCGCACAGTAACTGAAATTTAAAACTGTTAAAAGAAAAGGCTCAATAAACTATTGCATAGATAGATACTGTATAATACACTAAGCATCAATATGTTTTTCGTTTGTGCTTTGAACTTTTCAATGCGGACTCGACGCGCTGTGACTCTGTGTTGCTTCAAGCGCATCATTCTGCGCTCGGGATGCGCATAAGCGCTTTGTGTCGCACTGTATTGCAGACTTTCATATCATAATACAGTGACACAATGAAAGATTATTAAAGGGATACTTCAGCTCTGGGAAGATGAATGTGTATTTAATAGTGGTCATTTATATAGTAGAAATGTGAAATTATTTTTTAAATTGAAGCATTCTAGACTGAGAAAAGGCAGAAAATGTATTTTTTACTCATGTGGCTGAAAGACAACAACTCCCAGAATGCACTTGCTTTGCTGCCCTTAAGAGGCCAAGCCACTCCCTAACCACACCTACCGGTTACAGGCGGCAGTATCCGAAAAAATTTCTCCACACATTCTCTAGGCTAATACATACTCTAGTAACAGTACAGGTTTATAAAAAGAACCACAACCAATGTGAGTTATAACTTTAAATTAGAAAAATAAATAATATTAACACTTTTACACTCAAAGCTCTTCCAGAGCTTCAGCTGTTTCCTTATATTCATTCACAGTATTGCCCGTCAGGAGCTGGATATCTCCGTCTGATATCCTGACAACACAGGTGGGCAAAACGAGACGATAGCCTTTACTATGTCTCTCGCCTTGCAGGACCCATTCCATAAAGTGACGGTAGGCTGTTAGGCGTCGGCGATATTGTCTACAAAACAGTAACATTAAGCACAACGTTAGCAATGCGAACTATTTGCACATACAGTATGCTAGCATAGATGTAAATATAACAACAATAGCTTAGCTGACTACGCGTGAAGAACATTGTGATAATGCCAAGTGTCCAAACTCTGTTTGTCTAAACTGTTAATTACGTCTTAGTAAAAAAAAGAAAAACAAACCAAATACTCACTTTACACAAAGCCGTCCGTTTGTCCCTGCGGGCTTTGGCTGGCGTTTCCAATTTATCTCGTCCAGAAGAAAATGGCATCATTGAAATTCGCGACAGCAATAGGACTCTCTATCTATTTCCATAGGCGCACAGCGAGAGCACTGACACCACCAGTCCGCCCCAGCTGGAGTCTGGCCGGGCTTGAGTCAGGTCTTGCTCCCCTGCTGCAGCAGCTGCTCCGGCCGCCTCTTGTGCCTCCATCTCCCGCAACTGTTCATCGCTGTATTGCGGCTCGTACAGGTAGCCGCGAGCATCAGATTCTCGCAACAGATATTCAAAATCCCCTTCTGCCATTTCAACTTCAAAACTCGGAAATCGTGATTAGACTACTATACAAACTACTGTATAGTAGTTTGTACTACTATACGGGGGGGGGGGGGGTTGGGGGCACGGTAATTCGAAAATACTACTGGTTTTCTACTGATACAAAGCTTAATGCTAAATCCTGAAGTATCCCTTTAATAGCCTTTCTTGTTCTGTTCTATCAATTATATGTTGCTGCCTCATTAAACAGCTGTGCTATACATTTAAAACTTGTCTCAATTGTATAGTAGCCTATAGCTATAAAATAATTAATTTTTTTGATTTTTGTTATCTTGTTTTTCATTAATGTATTTTACAACAATACAAAGAGCAATGTGTAACGTTTTACCAGATTTAGTGTTACACTTATTGTCTCTTATTTGTTTTTTTTTCACTAAATGTTCAGATTTTATACAATTATTGTGGACAAAAGAGTGATTATCAGTTCAACACAGAGTTATATAAATTTTACTTGATTAAAAAAAAAACTGTGCTGGTATCGGATCGGCATCGGTATCGGTCGATACTCAGAATTTTTGGTATCGGATCAGATCGATTCTAAAAAAAAGTGGTATTGGTGCATCCCTAGTAGTAACATTTAAAAAAAAATGACAAATGTCCAACTAAAACATTTTTGGGGAAAAACGTTCCCCGAATAATGTATAAATAACGTTTGAAGAACATTATTAAAGACCTGATAACTTTAAATGAGCGTTCTGTTAACGTTAATGGAAGAACGTTTGTTCTTAACTTTGAGAGAATCTCGCCAAAATGTTAACCAAAGTTTTGAGAATGTTCCCTGTTATCTGCTGCCAAACAACTGGTTCACATGTGTCTCAAAATATTCCAAATTCCAAATAATCCAATTTTTTTAATCTGAGATCAGTGATTGATGACTTTATTACTGAAAGAAAGAAACAAATGGTTTTGAACAACTTGATGGTAAACAAATGTGTAATTTTCTTTCTCTTTTTTTGGTGAACCTTTGACAATATAGATTTATTTGTTGGGCAAAATATAAAGGTTCTGGATCACTTGTTTTCACTCAGTATTCTACTCCTAATTTCAGACAACGCTTGTAAGGTGCAGGTTGAACCATCAGAGCTAAAGAATCCACTCAAGGAGTCAGAGGAATTTACTGCTAAATGTTCCACATTTAGTTCCTGCTTGAAATATCCTGAGTGGCTTGTCCACACATCAGGTCAAAAGGAAGAATGGCTGTCCTCCTCATTAACTGATGTAATAATAGAGAATGAAGAAGAAAAGGACAGAAATGTCACCAAAATAAAATTCAATGTGACATGGAAGGATGACAAAAGAATTCTGTCTTGTCGTCCAGCCCAAGCACAGGACATCTTCCAGATAAGAAACATCACTCTGTCTGTGGAATGTGAGTGTGTATCTCATGTGTCTGTAAACAAACACTGTAAATTTACTGCCATCCACTTCATCTCTTTTTCTTCTCCAGATGCACCTAGAGAGACAACTGCAAAAGTGAGCTCTGAGTATGTGAAGGAGGGAGATTCTGTCACTCTCTCATGCGAAAGCAGAGGTCGCCCTGATGTCACCTTCTCATGGTTCAAAAAGGTCAACATAGAAAAGTCTCAACAAATGTCTGACTTCAAACTAAATAATGTGAAACCAGAAGACCGTGGAAAATATTATTGTAAAGCTAAAAACAAGCATGGAGCAATGGAATCAAATAGCATTATAATTGATGTGAAATGTGAGTTTTATGTAAACAGATGAAGAAATACCAACCCCAATTAATAATCTGCTCAAATCGCTTGTAATCTTGTAATCAAAATGCATTTCCCGTGCCTTCAGATGGTCCAAAGGGTGTCACAGTGAAACCTCTGTTCAGTGTTGAAGATCTCAAAGAGGGAGACCAACTGATTCTTAAGTGTTCAGTTAATGACAGTAACCCACTAGTCAAGAAGTTTGAATGGTACAACAACTACAAAATGTCACAACAAACTAGCGATACATTAACCATCAGCAATGTTACAGCAGACGATGGAGGATCTTACTATTGCCAGGCTGATAATGGTATAAAAAAAGAGAAGTCAAATGAAATCTCAGTATCTGTAAAGTGTAAGTATTGTCATTTTCATTTTTACTACAAACATGCTTAAATAATATGTTAAATATAAAATCAAACTCGAAATCCACATTAGTGTTACCTAATGTTACCTAGCTGTAATTACCTAATCACTTGTAGTATTTCAACATTTGTAAATTTTGGGCAAAATGACAATGTATTTTTTTTGATTACCAAAAATATGTTAGATGTTGAGTCCCTTCACATAAATTAATTATAATTATATATTTCTACCAAAGCCTGCATGTATTTTACAGTGTGCAATGTTAAGCTTTCTAAAGCATGTTTTTAAACAGATTCACCACGAAACGTCACAATACAAGGCAGCCACTCTGTAAAAGTGAACTCCAGACTGACTTTGACATGCTCAGGTGATGCCAACCCTAAGCCAGTACAGTACACTTGGAAACACACACCTGGTCTGTCTTCTTTCCCATTTCCATTTCAAACTGGAGAGTTAAACATTGACAATGTGACCACCAAGCATGCAGGGCAGTACACATGTATTGTTACCAACGCCATTGGATCATCAAGTCCAAACACCTTTAATGTTGATGTGCTTTGTAAGTCTGTTTTGTTCTAAAATCTAAAGTCAAAGTGAATAATTTCACACATCACACATACAAATAATTTTGTCTCTTCTTCTCACGTCTCCATAAACTCTGCAGATCCTCCATCTAAGCTCAGTTTGATTATGAAGAGTGAATTGAGAGAGTTTGAAGTATTTCTAATTATCTGTACGGTTCAAAGCTTTCCTATGTCAAAGCTCACAGTGACAGGACCTCAGGATATCATAAATATTCAAAAGAGTCGAGGGAACATCACTGAATCGGTGAACAATTTAACTATATATTTGAATATAACTGAATCACATGCAGGGAGGTACAAGTGCAAAGCAGATAATTCAGAGGGAATACTAGAAACTGAACAAGAGCTAACTGTGTTGTGTAAGTATAATCAATTAAAATATCTACAAGTATTTAAGATATTTCAAGGACTTCAGAAACATAAGATGCTTTAATTTACTTTAAAGTCACCAAACCGATCAATATGACGTTGAGCATTACTTTAACATAATTTGGATTTCATCTTCTTACATATCACGTGTTTGTAGATGCACCTAAAAATGTGACTGCAAGTTCTAAAGGAGAACAGACGTTTGGGAGTGAGCTGACTCTTACATGTGAGGCTCGTTCCAAACCTGCTCCGTCCTCATTTGAGTGGATGAAAAGTTTCAATGGACAATTAAAGACTGTTGGACATGTACAGAAACTACACTTCCATTCTCTGAATATCTCTGACTCTGGCCAGTTTGTCTGTATTGCATATAATTCCATTGGAAAAGCAAGATCTCAATTAGTAGACATCAGGGTTAAGTGTGAGTACTTTTTCCTACTAGTTATTTAGACACATAAGATTTTAGAAGCTTCTTTGACTTTTCTAAAAGATAAAAGATTGTCCAATGTTTTTGAATTAGTTTAAGTAGTCTAATCATTATGGAAGCATGTTTCCGCCACAGAAATAAAATGTAAAAGATAATTTGAACCTATTTATCTCACAATTCTGACTTTTTCCCTCAAAATTGCGAGAAGCAAACTCGCAATTGAGGCTTTTTTCTTCTTCTCAATTGCAAGAAAAAAAGTCAGAATTGTGAGAATAAAGTCAGAACTGTGCGAAAAAAGTTAGAATTGTGAGATATAAACTCACAATTGTAAGAAAAGTTCAGAACTATGAGAAAAAAAAGGTAAAATTGTGAGATGTAAAGTCCAATTCTGAGGAAAAACCTTTTCTTATTGTATTTTGCAATTTATATCACACAAATCTGAATTTTTTTCTCATAAATCTTTTTTCTGACTAAAACCTCCATTTTAACTTTATTACATGGAATTGCAAGTTTATATCACACACTTTTGAGAAGAAAAGGCAGAGTTGTCAGATAGAAATTCGCAATTACCTTTTTTATTTTTTATTCAGTGGTGGAAACATTCTTCCATAAATGAATGAGTTTGTAATGATAGTTACTTAATATTATTGTCTATTTGCCTTTTTTCTACAGATACTCCAAACGTAAAAATTGTTCATAATATGACAGCTGAGGGGAATTGGCAGCTTGCAGTCTATCTGACCTGCAGTGCAGATGCGTATCCTCCCGCCACTGACTACAAATGGTACAGACAGGACAACCCCACCGTCCTGTCAGAGCAGCAGAACTTCACTGTTCTACCTCAGAACCCAGGAATTTATTACTGTACAGCAGCCAATATAATCGGAAAATCACGATCCAAACACATCCCATTATTTGTCAGCAGTAAGTATGAAATTATACATTTATCAAATAAATCAAATAATAAAATGCTAATGACTGTAGCGAAATCAAATAAAAAATGATCTAGATCTTCTTCCGCCAGACTAACTATGTAACTATGGTAAGCAAGAAAGCTATTTACCTGTCCTAAAGAAAATAGAGCTCTGAATCTGTCAAGCGCTCACTTCCCTCTTGCAATAAAAACGTCTCGGTTACGTATGTAACCCTCGTTCCCTGAGTAGGGAACGGAGACATTACGTCAGAGTACGACGAATGGGGTTTCGCTTAGAAAGCCTATCGACTTTGAGTATCACAAAACGAGCCAATGGCAAAGAAATGCCATGGGTCTGCGGAATTTGCATAGAGTATCTCCGCCTTACCTTGTGGGTATAAAAGGAGGACGCCGGCAACATGCAGATATGTTTCTTCGCTGAGGAGCCAAGACTGAACTCAGGCGATCCCCGCGGTACAGCGGAAAGTGGCAGGAAGACGTAACGTCTCCGTTCCCTACTCAGGGAACGAGGGTTACAAACGTAACCGAGACGTTCCCTTTCGTGGTCACTCCGAGTTACAACGGAGTATGACGAATGGGGTTACCAGTCTAATCACTCCACCTTCTCCGCTGTCTTCCAGTGCCCTGCGTAAATCTGAGATCCCTGTCGTGAGACTAGCATGGACAAAGGACTCCTATTTAGCACTGGAATACCAAGGTACACTGGGGAG